>JAQPPZ010000886.1:1251360-2502720 GCA_028583015.1 Wollemia nobilis | reverse complement strand
ATTGGGGCAATGGTGCGAGAGATGGCACACAGCATACTAAGGGCCTCAAATTGGCGAGAGAGAGCATATGCCACAAGATTTTCCTTCCCTTTTTTGTACGTGATGTCATAATCATAGCCCATGAGTTTTGATACCCACTTTTGTTGCTCGGGAGTGGCAACTCGTTGTTCTAGAAAGTATTTAAGGCTATGGTGGTCAGTTTTGATGGAGAAATGGCGCCCAATGAGGTAAGGCCGCCAATGTAGGACTGCATGCAATATTGCCAACATTTCCTTAGCATATGTGGATTTTCCCAGATTGCGATCGAGATAGGGCTTTCTTGGTAAAAGCCAAAGGGCGTCCTTCTTGCATCAATACTTGCCCCAATACCACGACCGGAAGCGTCACTTTCAATGACAAATTTTTTTGAGAAGTACGGCATGGCTAAAACCGGAGTGGTGGTCATGGCATGTTTGAGGTCCGGGAATGCTTGCTCAGTTGGCCTTGTCCACATAAAATAATCCTTCTTCAACATGGAGGTGAGGGGGCGGCTATCTTTCCATAATTGCAGAAAAATTTACGGTAATATCCTGTAAGCCCTAAAAATCCTCGAAGTCCCTTGAGTGTGTGAGGTTTTGGCCATTCTTGGGCTGCTTGGATCTTCTTAGGGTCAACCTTGACACCATCCTTTGAGACAATGTGTCCCAGATATTCTACTTCAATCAAACCAAAGGAGCACTTGGACCTTTTTGCAAACAATTTATGGTCAGCCGGTAGTTGGAGAGTTTGATCTACATGATTGAGATGCTCTTCCCATGTGTGTTGTAAATCAAGATGTCATCGAAGAACACAAGGATGAACTTCCGCAAGAAGGGGCGAAAGATGTTGTTCATCAGGCTTTGGAATGTGGAAGGAGCATTTGTGAGACCAAATGGCATTACCAAGAATTCATAATGACCTTCATGAGTGCGAAAAGCAGTTTTAGGAATATCTTCATCCCTAAGCCGGATCTGATGGTACCCAGAGCGAAGGTCTAGCTTGGTGAAGTACATGGTCCCATGTAATTCATCTAGTAATTCATCAACCACGGGGATAGGAAATTTATCCTTGACCGTTATCTTGTTGAGCTCTCGGTAGTCAATACACAATCGCCAAGAGCCATCCTTCTTGAGGACCAGTAAGACTGGTGCAGAGTAGGGACTAGTACTAGGCCGAATGACACCCGCCTTGAGTAATTCCTGTATCATCTTCTCAATCTTCGACTTCATGGCATGGGGGTATATGTACGGGCGGATATTGGGAGGTGTACTATCTGGCAATAATGGAATGGCATGGTCATGAGAGCGATGCGGTGGTAGTGTGATTGGTTACGAAAATATGGCCTCATGTTTGTGGAGAACTTGTTGCATGTGCTGGTGGAATTTCACCCATTGGGGATGTGGATGGTTGGATGGAGAATAGTTGTGCAATGACCCCACGTGATGATTTCTTTAGCAATTTCTCCATGCCGTTTGAACTGATAATTTGAGGTGTTCCTGTTGGGGAGCCCTTGATGATGTGTGTTTGGCCATTACGGGAGAACTGCATCCAAAGTTCAGCAAAGTTCCAACTGATAGTGCCCAGTGTACTCAACCATTGAGATCCCAAAACAATATCACATCCACCCAGCTGGAGGGCAAACATGTCCTGCTTGAGTGCATAGTCCCCTATCTGGATTTTAACATTGCGACACTTTCCCTTACAAGGTAAGGTTCCCCGATTGGCTACCATGACCTCAAAGGAGTTACAAGTGTGGATATAGCAATTTGCCCACTGAGCAACTCTAGGGTCAATAAAGTTGTGTGTGCTTCCCGAGTCCAAAAGGATGGAAAGACGTTGGCCCTTGAAAAATCCTGTAACCTTCATGGTTTGAGGGGTAGTAATGCCTGCAAGGGCATGGATTGTAATTGTTGTTTCAGGTTTCTGTTTCACTTCTTCTTGTGGAGGAGGTGTTTACGGAGGGTCCTCATCCTTATCACTCTCATCGGAGGTATCGGGTTCTTCAACATCGATCGGGAACAATTTTTTGTGTGCACACTTATGCCCTTTGAAAAACTTTTCATCACAATTATAGCATAATCCTTGGGCACGACGTGCATCCATCTCTTCGGTGGTGAGGCGCTTTGGTGCGGCGGGTTTATTATCAAGCTGGGTTTTGGGCTCTAGGAGGAAATGAAGGTCTATTTTGCGGAAACTTTGATGGGCGTCTTTGGGCGAGAGAGTTTAGATTCGGCCGGACGGGCCAAGCGATAGCTTCCATCATAGTTCGTGGTTTCAACATTTTGACTTACGCTTGGAGTTCCATCTTCAACCCATCGATATAACAACTACGGAAGAACCCTTCACTCAATCCTCTTGTTCGATTGGCCAATTTTTCAAATTGAGCTTGGTACTCTCGAGCCGACCTTGTTTGTTGTAGTTTGGATAAGGCTCTGTGAAGTCCTCAAACTCACTAGGACCAAATCGAGTGAGTATTTGGGATTCAAAATCCTCCCAAGAGAGATTTGGGTAGGTAAGACGCAACCATTGAAACCGGTGTAGAGCCTCAGATTCCAAGTTAAAGGAAGCCATCTGGACTCGATGAAATATTGGTACATTATGAAGTCGAAAGAATTGGTCAACCCGACATAGCCACCCATCAACATCCTTCCCACTGAATTTGGGAAAGTCCAACTTGGGCATTATGAAGGGTGTATCATGGTCACGATTCCTTGTAGAACTCTCAGCTTGGTATTCTGATTTGGGTGGTTCTCTTCTCAGTTTGTTGTCCACTTCAGTCAATGCTTCTTCTAAGCGATTGCTAGTGGCCTCATGCTCTAGGCGAAGACCTTGGACTTCTTCCCTTATGGAGTGAAAAGCCGAGTTCAAGTTCTCAATGGCTTTTGTTAGGGAATCCAAGTGTTCTAGTTCTTTCTGGTGTCCACGGGTACCCTGGGCCATTTTTTGACCTTTTGTGACCAGTTACTAAAAATAGAATTGAATTTTTTGACTTACTATTTTTAGTAAGTGCCCAAAAAAGTGCTTGGGTGCTATATATCAAAATGATCAGCAGGAGGAGGTGGTCACAATGAGCTATATCTCTTAACACTACTTTTTGGCACCCGACTTTTTTTTTTTATCTCTGTTTCTTTGAGTCTAACGGTGTTCTGATTCGATTCGAGCTGCTTGAGCAAAAGTTGGGTTTGGAGCACTATCTAAAGGCGTGTTTCACACTCAAGATTCTCTGTATTTTGCGGGTGGCGATATGAGGTTCTTTCGACTACGAAGGCGTGATCCCTTTATTTGGACCTCTCGACTTGACTTTGTGCCTTGTAAATTTTTTGTTACTCTCCCAGACTTTCAACTTAAGTGTCACCCTCATGGCTTATCCCGAATGCATGTCCCTTTTGTTATTTTTTTGGTAGAGGACTCCTTTCTCATATGCTCACTTTTGAAATGCAGGTTTACGAATGGGGGTGTTTGGATTCTTATTTTGATTTTTATTTTTGCATTTTTTACAGGTTGCAGTTTTAACAGAACCAGGGAATGCTAAGTATAGGAGTATGTACCACCCATAGGCCCTCTAATATACCGACAGTGACGAACAATAGTGCTCGGACCAATATTTCAGGCCACTACTCAAGGAGGATTCCACACATACCCTTGAGCACACTACCTGCCTCTATGACAATACGGGAGGGTAATCGTCCGGGATCTTTGTGTCCCGTAGACTATGAGTAATACAAGGCCGAAGAGCTTCCTAATGGCTAAAAGTTTGTTTAATCCTAGATGGTCTCCCGATATACCCGAAGATACGTGGGAGCTCAAGTCCGTGCGCGAGTTACGTACGAGGCACAGGGTATTGGAGCACGATCGCCCCTCACTTCACTAGACGCTTTATGGGCTATCTAGCTTAGCCAATAACGACGGATCCTTCGCGATATTTTAAAACCCCCGGTACGGGGTTTCTACCTACTCAACTAATAATATATTTTTTGTTTTTGGTGCGGAAAAAAAAACAACTTGTATTTTTTTGATTTTTTTTTAATAAGGAAAAACGGAATGGAAAAAACACACGGAATTTATACCTAACGGGCGGATTGGATGGCAAGAATCGTTGCGGTTGCGGCGAGAACTTGGCCCTGGAAAGCGCTACGATACCACTTGTTAAGATCCTGCTATAAAATAAACTCAAATAACACACTCTCACACAATTGCTTGGAAATAACTCACATAAACATCACATTAATATAACAGAAATTTGCATAAAGAACAATCTCACAATAGAACCGAATCGCGAGGCCTCTTCGAGGGGGCAACCTCCTTCAATACTTCATTAATTTTGCAAAAGATGGTTACA
The DNA here is from genome assembly GCA_028583015.1 of Wollemia nobilis. Lineage (NCBI taxonomy): Eukaryota > Viridiplantae > Streptophyta > Pinopsida > Araucariales > Araucariaceae > Wollemia > Wollemia nobilis. Next base: position 2,498,363 of record JAQPPZ010000886.1, on the reverse strand, counting down.
TTGGTGCCTTTTCGGGTATTTAAGGAGTTTCCTTCCAAGGTTGGCTTACATGCAAAATGCCACCTGGATTACATGCATAATGCCACCCGAATTACATGCATAGTGCCACTTTGAATTACATGCACAATGCCACTCGAATTACATGCACAATGCCACTCGAATTACATGCACAATGCCACACGAATTACATGCACAATGCCACCTATCTACCATGTGTTACATAAAAAGGGTGCCATTTGTCATAGGCACTACCTAAGCTAAAACTTAGAACATTACAAAATATTAATCATGGGTACTACCCACGTTCACTAGGAATTATTACAAAAGGGGAGTTATTACATTAAGGGTTAGGATGAGATCCTAACAAAACTAGGGTCTCTTCTTTCTCCTTTGGGGACTTCTCTTTACTCCAAAGGATCAGTTGTGCTGCTATCTTTAGGGGTGATCCTTCATTCTCCTATCTACCTGGTGTCGACCCCTCAGGCTCTTCTCCTTCTTTAGGCCTGGGGAGGTCCTCCTTATCCTCTGGTCTTATCTATTGCTGGAGACCTTCGTCCTACTCTATGTCACTCAGGACAATGACAGGGGGCATGGTAGGACTTCTTTTCTTTTCACCCCTAAAAATAGAGGAATCCTCCCTTGCCTTCGGGCTGCTCTATCGGGCATCCGATCGAATATCCCTTGAAGAGAATACTCATTCGACGGATGTGGGAGAGTTCGTCAACATTTATTCTACCCAATCAGTCTGAGTGGACGCCTCTTGTCTTGTTGTTCCTCTATCCTGAAGTATTTGATTTTCCTCCTACAACTGTCGAACCAGTTGCTCAAGCTGAGTGATTCACCTATCTCTTTCCTCCAATTCTCTTTTATGCTGGTTTTGGCAATCTTCTAGAATCTATTGTGCCATCTAGAAATTAGTTTGCCATTCGAGCGCCTCCTCCAAGGCCGCATTGATTTTGTTGTTACTCCTGGAAGTTCCTTCATTTCGTGGACTCTGGTTCATTAATTCTCAAAGGGTTTGGGCGGCAACGTCTATCTCCAGGTCACTCTGTCCTTCCTCTATCAATAGGAATCGCCATAGATGTTTCCTCTTGGGGATTGGTTTGTCCTCACCACCAACGAGTGGCGCTCCTTCCTCCTCATACTCAGGCACTAGGGAATGCCCTCTTTCCTCTATGTCTTCGGGCACCGGTGACTGCTCTGTTCTTCCTAGAAAATAGGGTAATGCCAATTGCTCGATGTTTGTTATATCCTCTGTAGGGGATGCTTTGTCTTGCCCTAATTTGGCAACCACATTGTGTTGCTCTATTTGGCCGCCATTGGTGAGCAGAAATTCATGTCCCAAAAAACATTCATTTCTCTTCCATAAATTATCAATCCGGTAAGTTCGTAAACTTATGAGTGTCACGCAAAGTATATGCCTGCAGTGTTGGGGAACAAATCTGGTTGTACCTTATTTAGTTTGGTGGGGAGGTTTGTGTAATTGGATTCCATCCAAACCAAATAAACTGAGTGCAGAGAATTTAAATAAATAAAATACAATGCTGAAAATAAAAGCACACACCTAAATTAAATAAAGCAAGAACTAAAGAAATAAAATAATCTATAGAAGATAAAGAAAATAAATAAATAGGGGAGGACTACTAAAAGGAGTGGGCCCAAGCTCCCGCAGATAGTCCGCCCGGCTAGCTATGTAGAGCTTACGCGAATAAGAGGAGTTGCACTCTTAATTAATTAAACAATAAAATAAAATAAGTTGTGTAAAATTAATCATTGATCTCCGATCCCCCTTGTTCATCTGGCCTACGTCTTTATATAAAGCACAGCCAGATCTCATTACAATAACAAATCGGTCTATTTTAATCACGTGATGTGATTTAGTTACAATTGATTCTACACATATTTTATTCTTCTATTTTAAAGTATGTTCGTTCACTAGAAGGATAAATATAAATATCCTTAGGTGTACGTAACAACAAATCCTAAACTAATGCATCCTAAAAATAATAATATGCTTTAAGAGCTTTACAAGGTCAACCAACCAATCGGTTGATAATAATAACAAACACTTTATTCTATTTAATAAATGCATGATTAAAATAGATCTCCTTTGTCTTCACGTGCAACCTCCTCCATAGTCCTTGGTCAACCAGTCAAAGTTGACTTGGTAAATCTTGCAAAGTATGAAGGCATGGAGGCGCCTTCCGGTTGTAGGGAGGCGCTCTTCTTTCGTTGGTGCCTTCCGGTTGCAGGGAGGCGCTTGTCTTCCATTGGCGCCTTCCAGTTGTAGGGAGGCGCTTGTCTTCTATGGGCGCCTTTCGGTTGTAGGAAGGCACTCGTTTCTATCGACGCCTTCCGGTTGTAGGGAGGCGCTCTTCTTTCGTTGGTGCCTTTCGGTTGTAGGGAGGCGCTCATCTTTTGTTGGCACCTTTCGGTTGTAGGGAGGCGCTCGTCTTCTGTGGGTGCCTTCCGGTTGTAGGAAGGTGCCTATCGTTGGGCGCCTTCCTTGAAGGGAAGGTGCCTACTCTCTTGCCTTAGTCTCTATAAGCGAAGTATGTCGGGTCCAAGTGGATGTAGACCGGAAAACACCATATTAGTACCAATACCTACATTTATACACATTTCCCACTAAAAACACCAATCAAGCATAATACCGGATTTTCTATCAATTATATGCATAAGTTATATAAAATACATTTCATATGCTAATTGAACAAGTGATAATTCTTCTTAACCGTGTATATAAAATGAGCATTTTTGGTGCTCATCATCCCCCCATGCCTAACATGTGCCACGCCCTCGTGGCACCAAAAGGTGAAGTTATCCCTCTCGCAGGCTGACCATGCCAAAAAGTTTGTCATGTCTTCGTGACAACAACCCCTGGGATATATATATTTTTCTCTTTTTTTTTTTTTTTTTTTAATGGCCTTCAGCATCTCTGTTTCTCTGTCGCTGAGTGCTGCTATTTTTTCATTCAGCACTACTATTTTTTTTCTCAGTACTATTTTTTTTTTATTCAGCACTGTGTTTTTTTTTTTTTATTGAGTGCTGCTATTCTTCATCCATAGAGCGATGCGACACCAGCAGAAGTCAGAAACACATCCTGACTAATCATTGCGGATAAATAGTTAAATCATGACCACACTGTTTAGGGCAAATTACCACTGCACTAATGTTGGCATTTTCCAATGTTGCACATTAGTCAGATTTGGTGAGACCAAATTTGTTTAAAACAAGTGCAATCACCAGATACTACTTTTACCCACATTTGAAACATATTTGACATCTCCAGAACCTCCTTTGTGGTAGAGAGTAGCATCATTTATATGTGTTCGCTCAAGATGACTACCATTGTAAGGAGGCGGCAATGAAAATGACGCCAAATTTATTCATGTAGATGCCATAGCCTCTCTCTCTTTTTTTTTTTTCAATTATATATATATTTTTTAAGGCACATCATGTGTTTGAATTCTAATGGGAGATTTTGAAAAACTGTGGAGGCGTCGATTGGTATTAGCATAGAAATGATTTTAAAATAACTATACACATAATTAATAAGAAAATCAGTACATACCCGGTTGAATTTCGTAGAATATGATATATATGATGCCGGTGGTGTGAGACGTCTTCACGTTGGTGCTCCTGGAGATTTTATTTATTTATTTATATGTATCTTTATCTGTTCTGCCATGAACAGAACAAATCTTGACTCTCTCTTTTTTTTTTCTCTTTCTTTTTTCGATTTTTTTTTTCTTCTTTTCTTCTTTTTTTCATAGGAGTAAGTTAGGCGCTGAAAATAAGGCGTCTTTCCCCCCATGTCTAAAAATTGTCACGTCCTCGTGACAACATCCTTCCAAACTCCCCCCTTTTTTTTTTTTTTTATGGGAGGTTCTGATTCACCCGTATCTTCCCCCACTTAAATTGGTGATGCCCTTATCGCCAACAACATGTCCCTCTGCACAACAGGTCTGTAGCCCTCCAAACGTCAGGTCCCACACTAAACAATAGGTATCCCCATCCAAGGGAGAAGAAAATTGCTTATTGGTGCCTTCCTCCAGGTGGAAAAAGGCACTACTGTATTGGGCTGATTGTAGGCACTCTCTTCCTAGTGGGAAGTAAGTGCCTTTTCTGCTTTGTTGCACTCCTAATTGCAGGGCACAAAATGTCACATCCGTTAGGCCTAGTTTAAGCCGGCTCCACCTACAGATCATGCTCATGGTTGTGTACTACGAAACTACACCTACAAAAATTGCACACATGAAAGTAGTAAAACAAGAGTCATGACTCTGTGCCTGTTAGGCCCCGGCTCTCGGGATGCCTGCAGCTTGCATTCGGTTCATGATTTCCTGCAAAGCAATAAGAAAGCAATTTTTATGCTAAGCAGGACATGTTCTATGTTTTTTTTTTCACTAGGAGGATTCGCATATATATATATATATATATATATATATATATATATATATATATATATATATATATATATATATATATATATATATTTGGTGGAAGGCGTCTTCAATGTATGGCGCCTTCTTGATGCGGAAGGCGCCTCCAATGTGTGGCGCCTTCTTCCTGTGGAAGGCGCCTCCAATGTATGACGCCTTCTTGATGCGGAAGGTGCCCCTAATGTATGGCGTCGTCTTCATGTGAAAGGCACCTCTAATGTATGGCACCTTCTTCCTGTGGAAGGCGCCTCCAATGTATGGCGCCTTCTTGATGCGGAAGGCGCCTTCTTGATAAACAAGGCGTCTTTCACTTCATTTTTTTTTTTTTTACGTATCCTCCCTCTCTTCTTTTTTTTTTCTTTTTTTCTCTCTCTCTCTTTTTTCTTTTTTTTCTCTCTCTCTCTTTTTCTTTTTCTTTCTCTCTTTTTTTTTCTTTCTCTCTCTTTTTTTTTTCTTTCTCTTTTTTTTTCTTCCTTTTTTTTTTTCGACGAATGTTTGAACATTCGTCCAGGCTACTGGTATGGTATGGGGTCTCCCCCATGCCGATGTTTGATCCACTCTTGTGAATGTGAGGCAGTGGTCAATGGAGCTCGTTGACCATTACTTGAATGTTGTCTCAAAACTCTTCTCTTGCACTTGGTGTAGCATATCTGACTTTGTTTATCATCCAGGCTATAACAGTCATGCACTTTCTAGCAAAATTTTCCCCCAAATTCCACAAGCACCTTGGGCTGGAAGCCTTTCGCTTGATCAGGGTTACTTAGCCTGCCTTCAAGTGCCAATGTTTCCAAGGCAAAACTCTGCTGGCTTTCACCTATTAGATTGGATGCTATACGATCAGGTACCCGAGACAGTTCGTATAGTGCTATTACGAACTCCATGTATGAATCTCAATTCATGAGATCTTCACAGACACCTCCTTATTTTTCTACTTCGCACTTCACGTTGTCCTACAAAACATAAAAGAAAAATCTAAACTAAAGACGTTAAAATAAAATTCTAACTAATTTTTTTTTTCTTTGTTTTTTTTTTTTTTGTATTTTTTTTTCGGTCTATTCTGCCTTGACCAGAACAAATCTTGGATTATCATTTTTTTTGTTCATCATCTGCATCAAATAATAGGATGTCTACTTCAACCATTTGAGCTGGTGATTTTCACATCTGGAGGTTTGTCAATGATCCATCCTAAGAATTTGGCAAAATGTACCATGTACTGAAACATCTTTGCCCTCACACTTTTTGTGAAAAGCAAATTTCTCCATGGTTTTAGATCCTCTCAAAGTTGATGTTATCTTCCACCATAGTGAGATTCTGCCTCTCTTTTGTATATTTTTTTCATATGACAACCAACAACTCACATTTTTGAAACACCAAGCTCCTCCTCTATTAGCACATAAAAAAAAATGTTAATCCTGCTTTAATGCATATCCAAAGTATTGGACTCTCCGTATGTATTGTAGGGATTAATATTTGTGCACTATTTTCTCATCGTGTGCCCCTGAACGCATCACTTTTTCAATTAAGTAATCTTTACACAATCCTGACACATGCATCTGAATAATCTCCCACTTTGAATTATTTCCATCGCAGGTGGAGTTAGAGTGGCCCTACGATCCTCTATTTCTCAAAGTGAGAATAAAAAAACAAATATTTTCCACAATCAACATGTGTCGGGTGTTCAAGTGTGATGCCTTCATAAAATGCCTCGATGAGATTTATGTGCTATTATTTTTCTAGCCACCTTGAGCTCCATTCACACATTTTTTTTTTTTTTGTGCTCAAGCACCATGTGGCCTTTGTGCAGACATTTTAAATCTGATCTCCTCCAAGCTCTTTCCCTATTTTATTTAGCTACCGGTTGGAGATTTCTCATTTCCCTTCTAGACCAAGCTGGTCCTCGGGAAAGAGGATACTCTCTTTCAACAAGCAGTAGAATAAAACTCTGTTTTTTATTTGCTTCATTAACTTGGAGCCTTTTCAGTAGATGATTTATTTATTTTTCTCTCTTTTTTTCTCTTTTTTTTTCATGAACACTATAAATAGCGTTCATTGTGCTGTTGTGGCATTGATGAAGGTGGGGTCTCCCCCATGCCTACATCTGAACTAGTCTTCTCGAAATCCTTTTTTTTTTCCAACTAGTCTGATATGTTGTAGCATGAGAAGAGTATTTTCCTTCATGGCCTCGCAACCAAACTTCTTTCAACGTAATGGCAAAGTGTGCAAGCCAGAAAATGACTATCTATGAGTTAGCAACCTTGAAGAAAACATGGCATAGCAGTCTGTTAAAAACACATGCTAGTTTTTGATTCACCGGGTCGTCGTAAGCGCAAGTGAAGAGCATACTCCATAACAAGGCGTTCTCTTTAAATTATGCTCTGTCATTTTCCCCGCATTATTAATTTCATCATAAAAAAACATTTACCAATACGTTGCAAAAATTTCAAGCCTGTAAAATTTTTTAATTTAAAACCAAGCTTCTAGAGGCACAATTTTTCAATGGTTTCTGTATAAAAACATGTCCCTAAAAATTTCAATCAGACTTGGGTTGTGCTTTTTCTTTTGATTTCTTGAAACCATTTAGAACATGATGGAAATCCTTCAATGCCAGATTTTTTTTTTTTTTTAAATTTTTTTTCAACAACACATTTTATTCCTACTTCTACACTTAATTTGGTACATCAGGTTCATTCCCACGTTTATCTGAGAAGTTATAAAATGCAAAAAGTTGCCAATGGAATTTAGCTTTGACTGTGCCAACAACTATTTTTGGCCTTATAAAAGGGCCCATGGTGGACTCACACTTCTCAGGTAAAATATATACAGGTGATTTTAAAGAGACTTTTTATCCGACTCGTAAATCGAACACTACGGTTTAGACACTCCCCGACAACGGCGCCAAAATGGTGAGCAGAAATTCATGTCCCAAAAACATTCATTTCTCTTCCATAAATTATCAATCCGGTAAGTTCGTAAACTTATGAGTGTCACACATAGTATATGCCTACAATGTTGGGGAACAAATCTGGTTGTACCTTATTTAGTTTGGTGGGGAGGTTTGTGTAATTGGATTCTAGCCAAACCAAATAAACTGAGTGCAGAGAATTTAAATAAATAAAATACAATGTTGGAAATAAAATTCTGAAAATAAAAGCACACACCTAAATTAAATAAAGCAAGAACTAAAGCAATAAAATAATCTATAGAAGATAAAGAACAAAAATAAATAGGGGAGGACTACTACAGGGAGTGGGCCCAAGCTCCCGTAGATAGTCCACCCGGCTAGCTACGTAGAGCTTACACGAATAAGAGGAGTTGCACTCTTAATTAATTAAACAATAAAATAAAATAAGTTGTGTAAAATTAATCATTGATCTTCGATCCCCCCTGTTCATCTAGCCTGCGTATTTATATAAAGCATAGCCAAATCTCATTACAATAACAAATCGGTCTATTTTAATCACGTGATGTGATTTAGTTACAATTGATTCTACACATATTTTATTCTTCTATTTTGAAAGTATGTTCATTCACCAAAAGGATAAATATAAATATCCTTAGGTGTATGTAACAACAAATCCTAAACTAATGCATCCTAAAAATAATAATATGCTTTAAGAGCTTTACAAGGTCAATCGGCCAATCGGTTGATAATAATAACAAACACTTTTATTCTATTTAATAAATTGAAAAATAGATCTCCTTTGTCTTCACGTGCAACCTCCTCCATAGTCCTTGGTCAACCGATCAAAGTTGACTTGGTAAATCTTGCAAAGTATGAAGGCATGGAGGCGCCTTCTAGTTGTAGGGAGGTGCTCTTCTTCCATTGGCGCCTTTCGGTTGCAGGGAGGCGCTCGTCTTCCATTGGTGCCTTTCGGTTGTAGGGAGGCGCTCGTCTTCTGTGGGTGCCTTTCGGTTGTAGGAAGGCACTCGTTTCTATCGGTGCCTTTTGGTTGTAGGGAGGCACTCTTCTTTCGTTGGTGCCTTCCGATTGCAGGGAGGCACTCGTCTTCCGTTGGTGCCTTCCGGTTGTAGGGAGGTGCTCGTCTTCCGTGGGTGCCTTTCGGTTGTAGGAAGGTGCCTACTTCTGTTGGGCGCCTTCCTTGAAGAGGAAGGTGCCTACTCTCTTGCCTTAGTCTCTATAAGCAAAAGTATGTCGGGTCCAAGTGGATGTAGACTGGAAAACACCATATTAGTACCAATACCTGCATTTATACACATTTCCCACTAAAAACACCAATCAAGCATAATACCGGATTTTCTATCAATTATATGCATAAGTTATATAAAATACATTTCATATGCTAATTGAACCAGTGATAATTCTTCTTAACCGTGTATATAAAATGAGCATTTTTGGTGCTCATTAGCCATCTCCCTCTGCGTCATGGTTCTATCCTTGTGCTTTTGCGTGGTGGACCAATGCCGATATCAGCCCATGGTGGGCTAAGGCGGATGGTGCCCCTTTTGGTACCGAGCCGCTTCATCTTTTAGAGCATTCGCCAGGTAGAAAGGTATATTTAATTTCCTCCCATGCACTAGGTGATTGAGGAAGTGCACATGATTAATGTGTAGATGGGTACACTTCTCTGTGCATGTGAAGAATCGAGCAATCTACTCAAACATCTTTCACATATTTATGGGGAGACTATTTTTGAGTAACCCCTCTCTGTCTATCTGCACATTTCCTCTTGGCAGTAGTATTTCGACGTATAGTTTTAACACTCCGCTCTTATATGTACATTCCCCCATGAGAGGCAATCCAATCGCCTATGAGATGAACTCAAGGGTGACTAGAATTTACACCCCTCATACTTGGGAAGCATCGACCCTTAAAGAGGTGGCAAATTCTCTAGCTTCCTCCATGTCCTGGCCTTGACTGACTAGGGTGTAGTATTCGAGCCACCCCTCAGCTTCAAATTGGGTCTTCACTGCCCCTCTGATCCCATCAGTATCACTGGGATCATTTTTCTTGATCGCGTGGTTCTTGGTCCTTCCTCCCATGGCGCCTTCGTCGCTGTATATTTTTTTTGTCCTTCCTTCTTCAAGAAGGTGCCTTCTTATAGAAAATATGCCTAACCCTAGTAGTTATGGAAGATGCCCTATCATTGGCACGCGATTCTGGCTATGGGGGGATACGATCTCTATGACGACGGTATCTTTTTTGGTATTGCGTATTTATAAATAATTATATAAATGATTTGATTTAGTATGCGCATACCTGATTCATCATTCCAGTCGTGATGGTAGCTGCTAATTTGCTGACTTGTGACACGAGGGATGGGTATGGTCCTTTGATGCCACTCATTCGTGCGATGCTTCATTCCGCTCGAGGCATCTGATAGATGTAAATGTTGCACATGAGAGGCATTCTTTGGTACCTTCCCCATGTGGATGGTGTCCTTGTAGCACCTTTCTGACATTATCGATGCTTTTCTTCAAATGAATACGCCTTTCAATGCTACGAGGTGCCTCTGATTGGTGGGAGGCGCTTTTGCCTACATGCGTCTTCCCAATGTGGGAGGCACCTCCTTCTGGTTCATGCCTTCCCGATGTTGGAAGGTGTTCATCTTGATGAATGTGCCTTCTTGATGTTGGAAGGCATCTTAGCTGGATGAATGCGCCTTCTTGATGTTGGAAGGCGTATTCGACTAGCTTTTATTTTTTTTTTAGAACTTTTGAATGGATGGAAGTCGTTGTCTTCCGATTTGGCACCTTTCGGATGCAGTAAGGTGCCTTCTTCTGGATGGGTGCCTTTTGGGTGCAGTAAGGTGCCTTCTTGTGGACTTGGCACCTTCTTCTGGATGTAGTAAGGTGCCTTCTCGTGGACTTGGCACCTTCTTTTGGATGTAGTAAGGTGCCTTCTTCTGGATGGGCGCCTTTCGGTGTAGTAAGGCACCTTCTTCTGGACTTGGCACCTTCTGGATGTAGTAAGGCACCTTCTTCTGGATGGCGATTTGACTAGAAAAAGGGTGATCAAGCCTTCCTAGTTTTTCATGCTGCCTAGATTCTACCTACGAGCCGGTGTCGAAATGCTGAGCCGAATCAGGCCTGGTTTCCCAGATACCTATCCCTCGTGCTGTCAAGTCCTCCACCTACAAAAAGCAACTAAAAAATAAAGGAAAATAAAGGCAGTTAGATGCATTCCATGCCTGTTAGGCCCTAGATTAGGATGCCTGTAGCTTGCATGCGGGCGTCATCCCTACAAAAACACACATTACAAAAAAAAACTATATTAACTAAAAAATTTTGGGTGAGCACTTTCATGCCCACCATTTCACCTGTGAGAGTTCGGTCCAGATCTAGCAAGATGGGGTCTCCCCCACGCCTACTCTGGATTCCACCTGTAATGTTTCGGATGTATTATAGGGGCATAGTCGGTGGCCATTGACTATGAACATGGTGTTGCTATCGTCAATTGTCTTAACGTGCACCACCCCGTTCCTAATGAGCTCTACCACCTCATACGGCCCCATCCACCTCTGCATAAGTTTGCCCTTCCTTTCCTGAAATTGGGAATCATACAACAGTACCCATTCCCCTACCTAGAACTTCTTTAGCTTGATGTGGTTATCATGCCACTTCTTTCTCTACTTCTGTATAATCTCTGTCCTCTACAAAGCATCTAGTCGAATTTCGTCCAGCTGATCTAGCTGGTGAATCCTCTATTTTTGAGCTTCGTCCAAGCTCAAATTTAATTTTGAAGCCGTCCTCAAAGTTTTGATTTCAAACTCGATGGGCATCATCGCATTTTTTCCATAGACCAGTTGGAAAGGTGTGCATCCTGTGGTGGATTTCCACGTGGTGTTGTATGCCCAAACTACCTCTAGCAACCGTGTGGCCCAATATTTCTTGTGTTGCTACACGGTTTTGGTCAGGATGTTTTCTATCTCCCTGTTTGTCACTTCTACTTGCCCGTTCGCCTATGGATGGTAGGGCATGGTTTTATTGTGCCGAACTCTATACTGCTCCATCAGCTCCTCAATCAATTTGGAGGTGAATTGGGGCCCTTGGTCTATTGTTATCTCCCGAGGAACCCCAAATCATGTGAAAATATGGGCAAATAAGAAATCGACGACCATTCTTTCCTTTGAGTCCCTTAATGCCTGCACTTCCACCCATTTGGTGACGTAATCCGTGTAGACCATAATAAACCTCCTTCCCATCGAAGGTGGATTAAATGGTCCCACGAAGTCCATGCCCCATTTATTGAAAGGTTCCAAGTGTACCTGGGGCTGCAGGGGCATTTCATCTCGATGGGTTGGTCTACCCATCCTCTGGCACTCATCACACTTGCTGGTATACGCTGCCACGTCCTTGAACAGAGTGGGCCAAAAATACCCAGCCTATAGGATTTTGTAGGCAGTTCATTTCCCTACAAAGTGTCCTCCGCATGGCTCATCGTGACATGCCTTGAGCACTTCTAAAAACTCCTGTTCTGCTACGCATCTTCTTATAATTTGGTCCCATCCTATTTTAAATAGGAGACCATCCATCCAAAGGAATGATGCGCTCTTCTCTATGACCGCCTACTTTTCTTAGTAGGAGAGAGCAGATGAGGTCCTTCCGGTGGCCAAGTAATTGGCTATGTCTGCATACCATGGAGTTTGTTCACTAATAGCGAACAGATGTTCATCCGAAAACTGATCTTCCACTGCTTGATGATCTACTGGTATCAATCTGGATAGAAAATCTACCATGACGTTGTCCTTGCCCGGTTTATCGACTATAGTGATGTCAAATTCCTACAATAGCAATAGCCATCTGATAATTCTACCACCAATGGCCGGCTTGCTCATCAGATACCTGATAGCCACGTGGTCCGTATGGATGAAGACCTTGTATCCCGTTATATAGTGGTAGAATTTGTTTATTGCATGGACAACTACGAGGAATTCTTTTTCTATCACTGTATAGTTGAGCTCTGCTCCCGCCAAGTTTTTACTGACATAATAGATGGCATAAAATTCTTCGTCATCTTTTTGCCCGAGGACTGCTCCGATCGCACCGTTAGATGCATCGCAATAAATATGGAATGGTATGGCCCAATTCGGTCCTCTCAAGACCGGTGCAGATATCAATTTTTCTTTTAGCAATTGGAACGCTTCTTCGCAATCTCCCATCCAATTGAACTCTACGTCCTTAGAAAGTAGGGTGTGCAATGGTTTGGCAATCTTACTAAATTTGGCGATAAATCGTCGATAGTACCCGACTGATCCAAGGAAACTTCTTACCTCCTTCTACGTTCTGGGGCTAGGTAGGTCTCTGATGACCTCGATCTTCCTCTTGTCTACTTTTATTCCTTCCGTAGAGAGGTGGTGTCCCAACACGATGCCTTCCTGCATCATCATAAAACATTTTTCATTACTTAGGGACAAATGATTTTCCTTGCTCCCGTCGAGCACTCTTTCCAGATTTGTCATTGCCTCCTCGAAGGTTTCTCCATAGGCGGTGAAGTCGTCCATGTATACTTCCACCCCGTCTCCTATCATATCAGAGAATATGCTAAGCACCACCCTTTGAAAGGTGTCCGATGCGTTGCATAGTCCAAAAGGCAATACCTTATAGGCAAACGTTCCCCATGGACAGGTGAACGTTGTTTTATCTTGATCTTCTTCCCCTATCTGGATCTGGTTGTAACCACTAAAACCATCCAGAAAGGAGAAGTATTTTCTTCCTAAGAGTGTGTCCAAGACCTGATCGATGAACGGGAGCGGGAAGTGGTCTTTCTTAGTCGCCTTGTTCAACGCCCGTAGTCCACGCAGATCCGCCATTTCTCATTCTTTTTGGGGACCACCACTAATGGTGATACCCATTCACTGTCAAAAATTGGATATATGAATTCGATAGCCAAAAGTTTGTGCAGTTCTTCTCTGACAATGTCTTTCATTGCCGGGTTCATCCTTCTCTATGGCTGTCGACTAGGAGTTGCCTGGTCATCTAAATAAATCCGATGGGTACATATTTCTGGGCTGATGCCATGCATATCTACGTAGTCCCATGCAAATGCTTGCCGGTGTTTTACCGTAAGCTCTTCCAATTTTTCTAGCTGTGTGGGCATCAACCTGTTGTTGACGTTTAATATCCTCCCCGGCCCAACGTGTATTTGTCGGATGTGCTGATCTTGGGCGCCAGTCAACGACGATCCAGGTGTGGGGGTGGATGATTCTCCATGGAGAAACTCCATGATAGCACCATCCTCATCCTCTTCTACCACCTCCTCCAAGGTCATCACCGACTGGATTATGGACAACTCCGTAGTTCCATGCTCGGTGATCCTGGGTTCTTCTATCGAGTCCATAGACTGAGCTGGCGGTGAAATGGTCAGCCTTTTGACATTTTGCCCATTGGAGATGGTCATTAGCCCATCCCGAAAGCTGATGTAAGCATCAGCTGTTGCCAGCCATGGCCTCCCCAAAATGAGTGGGTAACCACCCAGCCTGGTCTTGGTTTGCAAAACTAAAAAATCGGTTGGATATTCCCATGCACTGACTGTTACGATCACATCTTCCAAGCATCCCTTCCGATGACACGGTTGATCGATCGGCTAACTGTAGCACTGTCGTGGTTGGCTTTAGGTTCGTGAGCTGTAGCCTCTACATGGTCTCTTGAGGCATCACGTTGATGGCTGCCCCGAGGTCAACCAATGTGTTGGACAAGGAATGTCCTCCAATTTTTATGGTCAGCACTAGGCTACCTAGATCTGCATACTTTGGATGACGTGTTCCACCCATCATTAGATCTACTAGTTTACCCATGACGTTGATAGTCTGGGTAGCTTTTCATCCCGGTCTCCTTAGACACATTTCTCTAATTGCCTTGGTGTAAATGGGGACATCTCGAATTGCTTGAAATAATGGGATTGTCACCGTGAGATTCTTCAAGCTCGACAAGATGTCAAATTTTGGCTGTGTTGTTTTTCTTTGTTCCTGCAACTGGCTAGGAAATGGAGCCTCCGCTCTCTCAAGTGCTTTTCCCTCTTCTACCAGAGGTGTCTCCTCTATTTCTTCCTCCTCTTCTACCAATGGAGGTGTCTCTACTATTTCTTCCTCCTCTTCTACCAGAGGCGGTGTCTCTACTCCTAGCTGCCTACCTGATCTAAGCTGAATATTGTACATATGATACATCTCACCTTCTACGTTGTATGCCGGCTGATTTACTCTATTGTTCGGGTTTGTTGTCGGTTGTGCTGGTAGCTACGCAGGTCTCGCTACTGGCAATGCTGGTAAGTTCTGTTGGATGTGAGCAGGCGCCGCACTCTGTGGAGTCTCGATTCCATGCATTGTGGCCTCTCCACTGCTGCCCAGGATATGGATATGGCATCCATGGCCGCTGATTCAAAAATGCTGCTGGGGTGCGTTAGTCCAGGGTGATGGTCCCCACCACCCCATATTAGGTGGTTGAGGGGGTCCTTGGTGCATGTATGGCCCTCCCCCATATGATGGCATTCTGGTTGGTATATTCCCCATAGGGGCTTGTGGCCAACTCTTCCTATTGCCTATGAAGTAGGCCTCCGTGCTCTCAGCCGCTTCCTGGTTATCGGGCAGTTATGGGCACAATCGAGTTTTATGATTCAGCCTACAAACTGTGCATACTCTGACCTTGTTTTTTGGACATGCATTCTTTGCATGCCTTCCTCTACATTTTGGGCAAAAATAGGCTAATGTTGCGTCATTTTCTTGTTTCTTCTTTTCTAACAGCAGCGTATCCATCTGCAGTGCTAGAGATGAGAGCATTTCGCTCTTCAAATCCTCCAGCATGTTGCCTATTTCTGTTTTGGTGACTGAAGCAATCGCCTTCATGGTCCTAGTGGTGATTTTGCCTCACCTTCTCGAGTAGTTCCGACATAATTTTTGGATGTCGTCCATAGCATGCTGATAGACATCACCTCCAGAGATCATGTTGAGAGCCTCCAGTGACTCATTGGTAAGTCCCCTCAAGAAGATGCTTTTGAGGGACTTATCAGATAGCTTCGAGTGAGGGGACCATTGAAGATTAAAGCTGAATCTCTCCCAATACTCCTTGAGAGACTCATCTTCTCTTTGTGTCATGCTCAGGACCTCCTCCCTGGAGTCTCTTGCTCTCCCGAAATCTTGATATTGCTCTAGAAAGAGCTTCTTCATCTGGTCCCGGTGGTGATGTGTTTGTCTCCTAGACCGATGAACCATCGTAGAGCTGCATCGTCTAATGTAGAAGGAAATAATTTCAACTTCTGCGTGTTTGATTTGTAATCCACAGACCTGCACAAAACATCAAACTTGAATAAAAATAGGTCATGGTCCTCAGTCGGGTGTCCTCTGAAGGACGAAAGGTGAGCAGGGGATATGTTTTTCATTTTGGTATCTCCTACTCCCTCCTCTATTGGGAAACTAAATCCAGATGAGACTTCATCGTTATCTGCCATTTTTTTGGGAAATGTGGTTTCTAATGCAGCATTTATGGCCTTTCGATCATTTAAAACTTTCTGAGTCAATGCTCTAAGGTTGTCTGGCGAGATCGTCTGATCCTCCACAGCCTTCCACAATAGGGCTTCCTCTAGAGGAGTCCTATTAAATAGGGGATTTATGATGATTCGTTCATCCCCTTGTTGATGGGATGAGGTGGCACTTTGCACAAAGTGCGGTTCCTCACTCCAATGGACTGCTGGTAGGCTCGAGCGAGTCTAACTCAAATCCAAAATGCTCGGCTCGACTCAGTCCTGATGGATTAGTTCTTATAAAGTGACCGTCAGGTCCTCTTCTTCTCGAAGAACTCATACAAGGTCAGATGGAAGGTTTCATGGTATTGTAAGTAATCTAATTAAGACGCTTCCCCAACAACGGCGCCAAAATGTTGTGGGCCAAACAAGGTGAATGGTTTCCTATTTTTGTCACATGCCCGTGCATTTAATTATCAACCCAAGGAGCTTCATAAACTTGCAAAGAGTCGAAATTAGGTTACTACAATACCACTGGAGGTGAATCTACTAATCCTACATTTGGGGGGTGTTCTTGAAATGGTTGTCAATCATTCCCGCACTCCTCAATAAATTACGTAAGAAGAACATAATTAAATCTACAGAAATAAATCATGTACACATTCCTAAAAATAAATCTACTGCAAATACTGGAACTAGCAAACTAATGAACGTTCTTATGAAAGCAATAAACTAATTAAAATAAATAAACAAAAAGGAAATGGGGAAGAAATATTGGCTTGGAGTGGGCCCGTGCTCCAACAGCTTCTTCCCGATCGAACACGCGCTTTAGAACTTCTGGAACTTTAATATATTTATCAACGTTTTACAATCTATCTCTTGTAATTCTAAATGGATCTTTATTAATTATTTCTATATATCTCTCAGAATGATCTGCGTGTGTTTATATAACACACCCGTAGAACTTCTATTACAGAAGTGGTTACAATAGTCGATTCTTCCCAGACTAAATTAGAATAGTCTAGCGAATGCAATCGACGTCTGGCATTCTGTTTTGATGGCGGCATGTTCATTTCGGTTCGTGCTTTGCCTGGCATCAGTAAGACATTTTGATACGTTGGTGCTATCTCCAATTTAGCTCTGCATGATGCAGAGCTGGAACTGCACTAGCCATTGTCATCCACATCATTCAAATCTGGTCAACGGGCAAAGAATCAGTGGCACCTTCCTTATGAGGAAGGTACCTTGTTATCGTGGTGCCTTCTGGTTGTAGGGAGGTGCTTGCCTTCTATTAGCACCTTTCGGCTATGGGGAGGTGCTTGCCTTCTATTAGCGCCTTCTAGCTATGGGGAGGCACTTGCCTTCTGTTGGCACCTTCCAACTATGGGGAGGCACTTGTCTTTGGTTGGCGCCTTCCAGTTGTAGGGAGGCGCTCGCATTCAGTTGGTGCCTTTCGACTGTAGGGAGGCGCTCGCATTCAGTTGGTGCCTTCCAACTACAAGGAGGTGCTCGCATTTAGTTGGCACCTTCCGACTGCAGGGAGGCACTCGTATTCAGTTGGCGCCTTTCGACTGTAGGGAGGCACTCGTCTTTGGTTTGGCGCCTTCCGATTGCAGGGAGGCGCTTGTTCCCTTGGTGCCTTCCGGTTGCAAGGAGGCGCCTATGTTCTCTACATTGACCCCCGATGAAATAAAGTGCCAGGTCCATCAAAAGACCTCGACCGTTCCAAATCTAACTAAATCAACTGCAATTCCACAAAACATACTAAAAGCACACAAATTAGATAACACGCATAATTATATCAAATATCTATATAATCATTCATAAAAGTACGCAATCCTTATTATACAACTCGCATATTGATCAAAGAAATATGTACAAAATATGAGCATTTCTGGTGCTCATCATCCACCTACATGGCTGCTAGTATGGTTTGTAGTACCTTTGTCTCCCTCACTTGCTCCCCTAGACCTGTAGCCTCACTAGGTGCCACCTATGCTATTATGGGAGAAAATATTGTTATTCCCCTCCTCTTGAATCAAATATGATGATCATCCCCTCATGTCCATCACTATCTCCACAAAAACTTGTGTTCTTGTCAGTTTATATGGGATAGTGCCCATCTATTGTCACTTTGTGGTGTGTTGAGTGGCTTATTGAAGTGCTAGATTTACTTGTTAGCTCATAACCTAGTATCTCTACACTAGCATTGATGGGGAGATTCTCAAGGACACAATTCTTTTATACCATCTCTTGTACCTGAGGGCCACTCCGATGTCATCCACCCCTAGATACACATATAGTGGGTCATCCAAGTCCCCCTCTATCCATATATCCACCTTAGGAGTGTCTCTAACTCTTTATGGGTCCCTCCTCACCCTCCTAAATTAGTAGTCTTTGAGATATGGAATATCTTGTAGAATGCTAAACTAATGCTATACTTAGTCAAATTGATATAGCTCTTGCTCACTCTTCTTAGTGACCACCCACCAAATCCTTTGTACATGAGCCAACTCCTCCATATCCTCTACCTAGCCATGGTGTATATTCTATAGTTGACATATGATATGGTGCTCTCACATTTCATCTATCATGTATCTCCCTAGTGGCAAGACACTAGTATATACCCTATGCCCACACTCATAGTGTTGGATCCACATATATGTTATTGGCCACTCCACATTGGGTAATGGCCCTAGTAGTGCATTCAGCCTCTAGACCACTATCTGCTCCCAAAACCACATCTAGAGAACAAACTTACAAATTAGCCCTATCTATCATTTATACATGATGTGCAACATCCTATACAAGTGGGCCAACACATATGGTCCCCATGTGAATCTAACTCCTTGAAATTGCATTTCCACCACTACTACCAATGCCCATGGTAGGTTTCACCTACTCATGTGGCACACCAACATCCCCACCACCACCCCATATAGTACATACATCAGTACCCAACTCTATATCGACATGGCATCTCATTGACATGGAATCCACTGTGATGGATCACATGTGTTGGATCTCCTAACATCATCTTGGATACCACCATAAAAATTCATACCATGTAAAAAATCCTCCCCTTTATGGGGATCCTCAATATGCACTTTACATCCTCTAGTGTGATGGTCATCTCCCCTATTGGTAACTAAAATTTGGTTGATTTTGGATACCATATCTTCACTAGAGTCATCAATAGTTCCCTATTAGCCTCAACGTAGGGCATCTCTCTAAGATTTAGTAGCCCCACATTCTCTAGTTTCTTCCATACCTTCACTCGATCTATAGTAGTTCTAGCATCACCTCTCACCACAACAACACAGTGATTTGGGAGCACCATTATCCTTTTTTTCTTCTTCAAAGTTTTTTTCTCCTCCTCGTGCAATGAAAATGAGCTCCTTTTCCCTTCTTTTCCTATTTTATTCCCTCATTTTCCCTCCCTTTCTTCTCTCTCTTAATTTTTATTTTCCCTCTATTTCTTCTCTCTCTTCATTTTTATTTTCCCTCTCTTTATTCTCTCTCCTTTCCTTCCTCCTTTTTGTATTTTCTCTTTCCCTTTATTGCTTTTATCACTTTTGCTTCTTTTGTTTTCCTTTTTCAAGTTTTTTTCAATAATTTTGTATTCCTTATAGAAACATGAGGGGGCACCCCTAGCCTTAGAGGTATTAATTATAGTAATGTATGATTTGCATGTAATTTTGTGGTATTTAGAATAACACTACCTTTTACACCACCCCTTTGTTCAAACTCAGCCACCCCTTTTTGTGTGTTCACCATTTTTTGCCCATAGCAGTCTATATCTTTCTTTGATGCATTTATTTGGCTATAAATGCATCAAAGAGGGGGAAAATATATAAATGGAAACTTGACCCATAAAAATGAGTCAATATTTCCTTAGATCCTTAGGAAGCCACCCAAACTTACCAAGTGTAAATTTAGGGCCCTTTTTCCCTCTTTCTTTGTCCTTTTTCCCTAGCCTTATCAAATTCGCATCCAGTCCATATGGGGCATGAGTTTGTCTTGCCAAATTCATGCCCTATAATTACTAGGCATAAATTTCATGTTCTAGGGGTTTTTCTCTCAAACCCCCCCCTCATTGGTTTGTTTTGGTGTCGGCCCTTGCCCGTAGTGAACTTTCATTTTCTCACCCTTTATCCCTCCAAACCTCTTATAAATAGGGGATTGGATTCCCTCTTTCACACCATCTAGATCTAGAAAATAATCCTCTTTATAACCCTAATCTTGAATTTCTCATTTTCTAACAAGTGCTCTTATATTATAGGATTGTTTTTTTGTTGTTTTTCTGATTTGGTGTTGGATGTCCTTTGGGATCAAGTGGAGGAGTCTTGATGATTGGAGAAGTCTGCCATTTTGGAGTGCTTCCTATTGGGATCCAAATTGACATCGAGTAAAACTCAAAACTATGACTATCTATCTTCCAGATTTTTGATTAGGCGTGCACCCACTAATCACAATTCAAACCTCAACATTGGATGGATTAAAGATTTATCTAATCCAACCTCCAGAGTAGGTTGGTTCCTTGTCAACTGATAAGGTGTTGACTCATGTAAGCTCAGTTAAAATTTTAAGAGATAGGGATAGAAAGAGGTTTAGGGTTAAGGAATTATAATCAAAATAGTGGCTGGATAGAGCTAACAACATAGGCATCCACAGGGAAAACCTTTCTAACAAACAATTTCTAGTGTCCCACACTTGAGATTAACAACATTCAAGAAATAGGTAATCTTCATCAAGATACACAGAACAGAGACATACTCCAAGAAGCTATTTCAACATCTATAATACTAATAATCCAATTTAGCAGAATAATATTAGTATCAAGATTTAACAGAAAAGAACTTCTTGCAAGCATAGATTCAATTATGAAAAGATTTCAATTGCTCTAAGCTAGTAATCCAATATCAATAGAATAGACTAACCATAACAACATTAGCAGAAAAGCAATTCATAGCTTGAATCTCTCGATAGAATTATTGAAGACACCAGTTCTAAGGTAAACATCCAAGTAATGTTCCTTCTATTGTCTTGCAAAAAAATATTACACAACAGGGCAAGCAAACACTCTAGAGTCGACCCTGAAAATCGAGGGTTCGACCTCTATTAATAGTTTTTCATTGAAGGAAGAAAATGGAACATTACAAGGGGAAAGAAATGCTAGATCGGTAGAATGCTGAGGTGGCATCATTTCATTCATCTTTGAGACCCAAAGAAACTATGTGATCTTGCGCTCCTTCGCAGCTCGACTCTGCAACTTGTTGATCTTTCATGATGGTTTGGCTCCAGGCTATCAAAATTGAGATCTAGGTCGTTTATCATTCTTGTAGACTTTCACTAGTCATAGATCTATAACTAACTATGTTCTTGATTCTTGGCCTGATGGATGCTTCACCTTCTAGCTTGCTTTGAATCAACTGGTTCATATTTGTAAAGACTCTACTTTTGTATGCCTAGGATATCATCAACATAAGCCAACCATTGATCTACTCTTGAATGGCCAAGATCAATACTATGAAAATGCTTGGGAGTGCATGATGTAGAACATGTTGTAGTCCACTCTTTAGAAAAGCTTATGGCTTAAGTTGACCACTTTGACCATAGGCTGGAGCATATTTGAAAATACTCTTCAATCTACATGGGATGGAACATCTCGCTAGACCACTGCCCTTGCTCTTAAATTTATCTAAATCCTTTTCATCTACAATGTAGAACAAAGTGTTCATAGCCCACTCCTTGAAATTCATTCCATCGAACTTTGACCATCACTGATCATGGGATAGAACATCTTGCTCTAGTCTACTCGAAATGCAGTGTAAAAATATGCTTTATGAAACTTGGCGCTAGCCCATTGCATTGTAACTTCATTTGATGCATGTTGACTACTTTGACCATGGTATGGAACATGTGTTCTGATCCACTCTAAAATACACTTGAACCTCAGTGGGATAGAACAACGCTTAAAGTTAGTCTTTTCCTCACGTAGGCTAGAACAAAATGTGTTGTGCCACTATTCAGAAAGTAATGACATCATCTTTGACCAAGGTTGATAGCAAGGTAGAACATCTTGTACTACACCATTGATAAATGCACTAAGTCTCATGTGGGTTGGAACATCTCCCCTTTGCCTTAGAAAATATGTTGTATCCCGCTCTTTGAAAGTAACCAAAATGCCATTTTGACCACTCTGACCATGATGTAGGACATCTTGTGCTGCACCATTACAAAATACACTAAAGTGTGAATGGACTAGGACATCTCTCTACCTTAGAAAATATTTTCAAAATTTTTCTAAGGATGTGGCCATTTTGGGCCTACATTCTGGCGCCTCTTGGGGGATTTGCTCGCAAAGCCTTCGAACTCAGAATCTTATCCATTGGGCATCAAGAGTCAAAAATATGAAATCTATGAGCTATGCTTCATAGAATAACTTCTATATGACCATCACCCTCTGGAACCTTTGTGAAGTCATTCAGAGGATAACGGTTCATATGGAAATCATGCTAGAAACAATGATACCTGCAACTCCTCCTGTTGAAAACTACTTCATGTCAGGCAATATGGAACTATGCTCTCCTTTATAACCCTGACCAACATGATCAAAATATCTTCATGAATTTCTCATTTTTTGCTCTTATACTTCATGCTTTTATGATTGTTTTCTGATAGTGTCAGAATCAAAACAATATACAACACTTTCTACATGAATACAAAAAGTGACTAAGCTACAGGGCTTTCTACTCCTACTCATTCTTTCATTGAAACTTGATCATTGAGTTGTTCTTTCTGTGTATCTTCAGAGTCTTTGGCAACCTTATCTGATTGTTCTTCCTCCTACTGAGTTCCTTCTTCATCATTGCCTTCCTGTTCTTGATCAACTTCTTCTTCTTGGGAAGCTTCTTGCTTATCTTTGGGCTCTATATCATCCCCAAACAATTGGATCATCAATTTTAGAGTTTGCAAAGCTTGACTCCAAATGGCCTCAGAAGGATTGGAAGTTTCTTTAAGCTTGCTTATGGATATATTCCAACTTAGAGGTCTCTTCATAATTCGTAGAGCTACCTTTATTCACCAGTTCCTCCATCAGATCCCTGAGCCTAGTTAAGTCTTGAATCATTTGGGAGACCTGCTCTTGATCGATCAGATCTTCCTAGGCATCTATCTCAGATTCATCCTGGATGATCGAGGCTATGTTCTTCTTGATCTCATTTTCTGATAATAAAGTATTATTTTCGAGCCAGAGTCCTCCAAAACCACACTGAGTCATTTCTTGGTTGATATCTACTACATCTTGAATTGTGCCTTCAATCTTATCTGATAACAACCAAGCTTTCTAGAGCAATCTATTCTTCTTAACCATAACTCTAGAAGCTAGTCTAGAAATACTCCATGCCTTATTGGGAATGGGCTTAGCAGTTTTACTAAACCTACACTCTTTTTTCCGATAAATTTGAAAATGGTTGGCATCATCCATATAATCAATGATGGGCTGTATTTCAAAGCATTTCTCAAGGATTTTAGACCATAGCTCTTTTCTAACCTTCTTTACTCCTTTTGAAAATCTTGAGGTCTTAGCTTTCTCAATCTAAAGTTGGTGCTTCAAATCTTGTATTTCTTTAGCTTGATCTTCATTCTTTCTCTTCTACTCTTCAACTTGATATTTGAGTTTTACAACCTCTTGATATCAGTTCTACCAGCTCTTGACTTCATTTTTAATAGCCTTTTCTACCTACTTCTGATTGCTAACTATCTTCTCTAGCCTCTCTATATTTTCCTCTAACTTTCCAACCTTCTCCTTGTAGATGTCAATCTTGACATAAAAAGTCTCAAGATGAGCTTTTGCTATGACCAACTCATCTTCTTCTAGTAGCTACTCAATATCTTCAGTATACTCCTCTAGATGATAATCTTGTGTAGTCATCTCTTCTTCAGGTTTTCTCACCAGAGGGATAATATTTTTGGTTGTTCTTTGCTTTGTGACTGGATCAAAATTCATTGTCTTTCTCTTCATAGCCATCTTCTTTGAAGGCTTAGAGAGTTTCTCCACCCAAAAATCTTGAATCTTCTATGAAACTTATTTTCCTTTCTGTAGAGAAGCCAAGGTGGGATGACTTGTAGGGGGAGGGGAAGTTATAAAATAAGGGAGGATAGACTCAGAAGTTGATGATAGTGAAGTAGTGGTGACAATAGTTGAATCTGTGCTTATTGTTGGAGTTGCAATTGAGAAGGACATAGGAATGGAAGTAAAACTCATGGAATGAGTTGAAGGGGATGAAACAACTTGTCCTTTTGATGACATTGGAGGTTTTGAGGGTGGATATGGAATGATAGGAGATGATGTGACTAGGATTTTAGATGAATATGGAGGAGATGGATTGGTTTGACCCTCTGTATCAGTTGATGAAATAGGTGGTGAGTTATGAAGGGGAGAGGGCACCTTTTGTTCAAACTTTTCTTGAGAATGGGAAGGGGATTTCTTTGGGGAAGAAGAAGGAGAAGAAGGGATATAAATAATACCTTCACCTATAGAAGTAGGGTGTTTGAGAATCTCCTCTGCACTTTGGTGTTGCACTTGTTGTACTGATAGCTCTACAACTAAAATAGGGACTTGTTCAACACTCTGCCCCTTATCCACTTTTTATTTCTTGTAGACCTCCTTCTAGGTTTCCCCTAGTGTGTCTTTAGCCTTTCTTTTAAAAACTTGAAACACTGTAGGCTTATCACTCTTTGTATCCTCTTCGGATTGATCTTCCTATGGTACATCTTTGATGGTAGGATTTGACTTAGTTGTAGCTATAGTAGTGAAACTCACAGGCATGAATACAAAGTCATCATATTTTTTCTTCCAATTTATCTCGGCCCTAGGGGGCTCTCCACCCAAGGCTAGATGTTTGGGCCTATTTTCTACCTGAATGAATTTTGTATTTACTGCCCTATCATCAGAGTAATGCATTTTACTCATAATCTGGGCCCCTATAAAATATTTCTCCAGTTGCTCTTGTGAGGGCTCAAATGTTTTAGGGACTCCTTTAGTAATTAGTGGAGCATTAATATCTATTTCTTGCATTTCTTCCTATGAAGGTGGGGAAGGAGAGTCTGACATTACTTGAGTTTTCTTATTTTCTTATTTTAGCTTTCTTATAACTCAATACCAAATTCTTAGCATCCTTAGCTTTCTAGGTCTTAATATGTTTGTCATATCACTCAAAAAATTCATCGTCTGATGATCGACCTAGTCTGGCCTTTTTAGCACCTATTTCTACTCTCATATTCCACCAATCTATAATTTTACCTTCATCCCATCCCTTTTTCTTTTCAACATCCTTAATTTTAGACTCCTTTAAACAATGATCTTTATTTTTCTTAGGATCAAAATCGACTATCTGTTCATAAAAGTCTCTCCATGGGGGTAATTGTTCCATTTTGGTGACATTCCATTCCAACGGAGCACTTTCTTCATTATTCCTCCCCTTTTCGAAGTGAGACCTCGAAGTTTTCTCGAACTTGAGAGCCTTTTCTTTATTAAGGGTGATATTCCTCTTTGTGAACTTGTCGTCAGGGTCATACCTCCATCTCTGTGGGATGTACAAAAGGCCTAACCTCTCCAAATATTGGGTGATTTGTTCACCTTGACCCCTTCTGACTATTGTTATATCATCAATGTTATGGGAGTAAGTCAACAAACATTTCCTCCCTTTACCAGAGCCATAATTCATGTTGATGAAGTCTGCCTACCTCAAGTACTCCAAGGCCAACAACCTATTAGTCACAAAATGTGGTAGCAGAAAAGGTTTACCAGTGAAACCATAGAGTCTAATGATAGTGCCCTCTATGAGGATATACCAGTCTCCCTCTTCAATGTCTATTACTCTTAGCAATTTCTTAGCCAAATATGGCAATCTAGGGCATTTCCCATACATGATTTTCAATGTTGGCCCTAGAAATTCCAAATTGAACCTGTAGAATGATTTTGTGCTCCTCAGATGAGTGGTCCAATAATAGATAGGAATAGGGTCTCCTTTGTCATTCTTATCTTTCATCAGAATCTAGGGCATCATGTGCCTTACAACAACATAAAACATCCATAACAAATTTGAATAATGTCGAAAAGAAGGGGGTTCTGAACCTCTTTTCATTCTAACCAATTGCTCATGCATTCACTTAGCGAGGAAGGCTAGCTAGTCAAATTAAATTACCTTGATACCTTCTTCTTCTACTTTAGGCTTATACATTCTCTCATTTGAAATGTAATATACAATAGCTATTTTCCAATCTCTCACATACTGGTCAGAGTCTAAACCTTCTAAGTAGGCCAACATGGAGAAGAGCTTTGGGTTAGCGAATTGCTCAATAGGAATTGGGGTTTTGGGTAGTTCGTCTTCATTTTTTATATGTTTAAATTGGGAATGAATCCATTTTTTAAAATATCCTCCCTCATTAGCATCCAACTATAAAAAAATAATATCTGGCTTGCTCTACTATATTGAATGGTTTACGTTCTATAGGTGCGTCTACTCCTATAGCGAATAAATCATGACAAGCTTTGGTTGTGATACTAAATAGGGTTTTTTCATTAGCTGTTCTTACTACTTTTGTCTTAGGATCATAAAACTTAATGACTGTAGAAATCAATTCTAGGAAATGATGGATTGAACCACAGATGTAAAAGGATAAGAAATAATTTATAACAATGATACCTTGGAGAGAAATTGGCCACCCTTCGAAACATTTGTACTCAAAATTATTTCTGAGCTTAGTTCTCCTTATTTGCATCATTATAGTGTCTTCTAATGCTCTTGTCTACTTCACATAGCTTTCCAACTCTACAGTTTCTCGTTGTAGATCCTTTTGGGCTACTTTGGGAGCCATCTTCTATGGAAATTCTTAGAATGTTCTCTCCCTTTCTGATTTGTGAGCTTCGTCTCTCTACTCCTTTGGCTCTTTCTTCTAAGTGAGTGTCACTTCATGAAATGAATGGGCTTTGCATTTCAAGTTTTTAAATGCTCTCGTATGTATACCTTCCACCATTAATGTGACTCGTGCAAAAAATATCCGTTGCATGCTTTTTAATTCAAAGGTATGAATCTTGGTGGTAGGAATCATCATGTCCATTGTTGATTGGTTGTGGCATGAAGCACTTATTGAACTCATGGTGCTTTTCATCACTTTCCTTTTCTTGGAGTGGTAGAGATTAGATGTTGTAGTCCATGGCTCCTTTTGTTCATTGGAGGGCGGCATGGAACACATGTTGTATCCCATTTCATATTTTTTTGGAGGGGGTATGGAAAACATATTTTTTATTCCATTATAAACTCTTTTTTTTTTTTTAAATACTTTTTTTTTATACAACTTTTTTTTTTAAAAAAAACTTTTTTTTTTTAAATTTTTTTTTTTTTTTTTTTTACTTTAAAAAACAAAAATTTTTAGCAAAGGAAAAATAATATAATACAATATATGTACATATGTTACAATAAATGTATATCTTAATCAAAGTAGAGTTTTATATGAAAACCATTGATCAGAATAGGTTGCATGTTTCCTTCTAGATATTCAAGCTAGAAAACATTGCTTTCTTTAACCTCAACTACTTTGAAAGGACCATCCCAGAAAGAAACAAACTTCTTATGGTGCCCTGGCTTGGCTCTTTCCACATTCCACCTTAGAATAGAGTCTCCTACTTTGAAATTTTTGAATCTAGATTTCTTGTCAAACCATCCCTTAATATCAAATGAGTGCTTCTAGAAGTCTTCATATGCTTGAGTCCTTTCTTCTAGCTGAAGTAAATGTGTTAACCTGGTTTCAACTGGATTCTGCTCAGACTCTTCCTCTGTGTCTATCAACTTGAGAGCTGGGATTTCCAAGTGAATAGGTAATACTGCTTCTTTGCCATACACCAAGGCATAAGGAGAGGTCTTAATGGATTTTTTGATGGTGATCCTATCTGCCCATAGAGCTTGTTCTAACAATAGGTGCCAACTTCTTTTGTTATCCTCTAATGATCTCCTCAAGATTCTAAGTAGATTTTTGTTAGTTGACTCTACTAATCCATTCCCCTAGGGATAGTAGTTGGAGGTATTTTTTATAGTAATGCCATACTTTCTAGAAAACTCAATGTACTTAGCCCCTATAAAGGCTAGGCCATTGTCACTTACTATAGCTTTTAGGATACCGAACCTTGTGATCAAACTCTCCATGAAGTCGATTACCACCTCTTGATCTGATTTCTTTGTGGGAATGGCCTCTACCCATCTGGTAAGGTAATATGTGGTAGTCAAAATGTATTTATGTCCTACTGAGGAATTTGGATTAATTATCCCAATGAAGTCTAGCCCCCATTTTTGAAAAGGCTCTTCAACTTGAATTGGCTTGAGGGGAAATGATGCATTTCTGGTTCTCCCCACATATCGCTGGCATTCATCATAGGCTCTTGTAACCTTGAAGGTATAAAAAAAATAGTAGGCCAGTAATAACCTACCCTAATGATCTTCAAAGTTGTGACCCTTCCTAAAAAGTGTCCTCCAGATAATCCTCCATGGAACTCTTCGATGACCTTTTGCTTCTGATCTTCTTTCAAACATCTTAAGAGGACTCCATCAAGATTTTTCTTGTATAGTCCTTCTGGTAGTAAGACATATTTCAAGGCTTGAAGCCTATATCTTCTCCTTTGTGATGGGTTAATATTATGAGGACAAACTCCTATCTAAAAGTATTTGGTCATCTGTTCAACCCAGTCTGATTCTCCTGATTGTAACTCTTCAGTCTGATCTTCTACTGATGACTGACAAGCTATCACTTCTGCTATAACTACTCTTTCTATTAAACCTTGGCATAATGCTCTACCTCTGACTAGTTTGGTAGGATGTATCTCCATATCATACTCTTAGATCTTGGTAATCCAACCAACTCTTTTATCTCCTAGTTCACCTTGTAAAATGAAACTTCTAACATCTGGGTGAACTACGTATACCAGGGTTTTACTCTGAACCAAGTATTACCTAAATTTCTTCAATGACTTCATCACTACAAATACTTGTTTCTCAATAAAATTGTACTTGACCTGATAGTCATGGAGAGTTTGACTCCAAAATAATATGGGGTGTTCTTCCCCCTCATCATTTTTCTGAGTGAGGACAGATGCATAGCTCTCTTCAGCTCCATAAGCATACAAAATGAAATCTTTGTTGAAGTTAGGGTTCACTAGAACTGGAGTAGTGGCAATGGACTATTTGATGATCTCAAAAGCTTGTTTTCTCACTTCAGTCCATTTGAAATCTATATTCTTCTTCAACAATTCTGAGATAGGTTTCACCTTTTGAGCAAAATTAGAGATGAATTTTTTGATAAAATTGATCTAGCCAAAGAAATACTGCAAATATTTCTTATTCATAGGCAATGGGAGAGTAAGAATTGACTTGACTCTATCTGGATCGATAGCCATACCTTCTTTAGAGACCACATGGCCTAACAAATTTCCCTCATGGATTACAAAAAATGACTTCTTTGGGTTGAGAGAGATACCAAATTCCCTGCACTTTTTAAACACTTGCTCTAAATGTGCTAGGTGATCTTGCTTCTTATGCGAGAATACAATCATGTCATCCAAGTAGATTAGAATGACTTTGTTGATCATCTCTCCAAAGGCATAATCCATTGCTCTTTGGAATGTGGCTCCTGCATTGGATAGACCAAAAGGTATTCTCTGATAGGTAAAAGTACCCCATTTGGTGGTAAATGTTATTTTGAACTGATCCTCATCTTTCACCCAAATCTGGTTGTAACTAGAGAAGTCATCTAATAGTGAGAACCTCTCTTCTCCTACAATAATCTACAAGATCTGATCGATCTGAGGGAGTGGATAGTGGTCTTTTAATGATGCTTGGTTGAGATTCCTAAAATCCACACACAAGTGGATGTCTCCATTCTTCTTTCTTACTAGAACCAAGTTAGCTACCCAAGTGGAGTGTTTGATTGGATATATAATCTTAGCTTTCAGTAGCTTTAATAGTTCCTCTCTCATTATGGATTCAATTCTAGGGTTCACAGGCCTCTGCTTCTACCTGAAAGGTTTTGCATTTGGTTCTAGCTCAATTGTATGTTGGATCACCTTTTTATCATATACCTTAAGATCTTCATATGACCAAGCCACAATGTCTTGGTATTTCAGGCATAGAACTTTGATATCCTCCTCTTCTTCTGGAGAACATCTGACTCCAACTTTGAGCTTCTTTTCCTTTTTGATCTCAATTTCCTTGTAGATATTTTCATTGATCTCCATGGATTTGATCTTCTTCCTATCTTCGTTATCAAACAAGCTTTCCAAAGTGACCAACCCCTAGGGATATGATTGTTTTTTAGCTGGATGACATCTTGTTGGTCTATCTCTTCTAGAATTTCCTCTTGAATAGTTGATAGATAGACTTCCCTTACTAGGAAATCAATGATTTGTTCATCACTTTCAAAAACCTGCTAGAATATCTGCTTGTCTGGTACTATAGGCCTAAAAATCATTTTGATCCCTTTGTCTTTTGTAACTCCTATATCTATAGAAGGGTTGAAATTAGCTCCCCTCACTACCAAGGAATCATCCAAGGTGTTCTATCTTCTAGGAATAAAATTAATATTTAGGGCATCAAAGGATTCCATCAAATCCCATACCCTATTCTTGTATACCTTCAGGTAATGGTGCTTACTACTGCACCTCTCTCTTACCTGATTAACAATTAGTTTAGAATCACCATATATATTTAGTATCTTGATGCCCATGCTCTCAACCTACATTAGCCTGAGGTACAAAGCCTCATACTCTATAGCATTGTTGGTACAGGACCATGTCAGTCTATATGCAAAACTCTTTGCACCTTCTGACTGAGACTACAACAATACACCAACACCAGCCCCATTTCTGCATCTTGCACCATCAAAGTGCATGGTCCAAGTCTCTATCTCCCTTAATGACTGATTGGATATGGTAGGGACCCTTTTCTCTATTTCTAAGGAAATGCTATATGTACCCATGCCTGTTCCAAACTGACTGTAATATTCTTTGAATGATAATTCATCCTCAACCTCTAGTTCTTCAAAACTTTCCACCAGTTCGAACTCATCCAGAGGAGTGAGGTTACACATGTCTTCTTCAATTTTTTCAATATGATAGGTCATAGGCTTCTCAGGTGTAATCCTTATTCTCTTTCCCTTAAAGGGAATCACCATACTAGAGTAATCCATGTACATACATCCTCCCAATTTGGTAGTGAATTCCCTTGAAAGACATAGGCTGAAATAAGGCTCTAGGTCTACCACCACTATTTCTTGCACAATGGTTACCTCTGGAGCTCTATGCAACCTCATTAGAACATCCTTTATTACCCCTACTATCTTTACTGGGGTCCCATCCAACTACAAAACTCTAGGATAGGACCTGGTATATTCCATTCCCATCTCCTCATAGATTGCCTTGGGCATAACTATGGTGGAAGCCCTTGAATCAATCATGCAGTTGTAGATAATCCAACCCTCCATCCTCAGAGAAATGTAAAAGGGAGGGGGTTTGTTCTTTAGGGTAGTAGGGGATATCTTGTCTTTCCTAGAGGGCATGCTGAGGATTGTAGTAGCCTACTTTTCCTAGGGATATTTTCTTAGAGAAGCCTTCAACAGGTCTATTTGGCTAGGGATAAAGAGAGTATCATAAAGGCTAGCCTTTGAGGGTATTCTTTTCATCTCCTCTACAATGTTATACTCTAATTTCATTGAAGAGGAATTCTTAGACTTTCTCTCCGGTTCACCATACTTCCTTTTGTATTGTTGTGTGGCCTCAATCCTTTACCTCTTGGTTATGGAGGGAAATCTAAGTTTTTCTTGTGCTTCACTCTTGGATCTCATCCCTTCTTTATCATTTTCTTTGTCATATCTTCTAGGGAAGCTGACCTCCTTTTCTTGGCCTTTTGGGACCATATCCCTCTTTTCCTTTGCTTGGGGAATAGGGAAAATATCATTACCTTGAGGGAGAGCATATTTCTTCTTTTGGGAAGGGACTTGAAATTGACCCATATTTTGTGGATCAACCTGCAAGGTCTTCTTCCCTGATCTTGTCATAACTAAAATTGACCCTTCTTCATCTGGGTCCTGTCCAACCATGATCTGGTCTAGTTGCCAAAGCATATTGACCCTACCCTTCTGATTTCTCTCTACCATTTCCATGGCCTACTGCACATGATGTTGGTACATGACACATGATTCTGAATCATGGGGATCATTGCATACAAGACACCACACATTTACCAAGCTTGTTTCAGAGGAACATCCTGGATCTTCTTGCATTGTATTTACTCTGATTCCTATGCTATTGTTGGTACCAGGTTTTGGTCCCTATTGACATAGGGAAATATTCTTTGTTGAGATCTCTCTATCTCTTTTTTTCCATTGAGCTCATCTTGTTACTGAGTGTTTTAAGGGTATTCTGTATATCAAGAAGCATAATGGATTCTTGGGATGTTTGAGCAGGAAGTGGTGGGAAAGGAACTATAGCAGATGACACTTTGGGGGGAGGTAATGGGGTCATCTGAGGAAGTAGGGATGATAAAGAAGGAGGATCCATATAAGAAGATGTAGCTGCCTGGTTTTGAACATTGGAATTTTTGAACAATAGGGTATGACAACTTTAGGGGGTAATCTTCCCACATTGATAAGAGTATTTTTAGCTTGGACAGCTGCATTGTAGACTTGGGGGAAGGTACATATTCTTGACTATTGGGTTTGTAGACCCAATTTAGATCCAAGGGCTCTGATGTAGTACATGAAAGCAAGGGTTGCAATTGGCCTAGCTTCAGGTGGAATTCTTTTCTAGGACCTACTAAATCTCAGGTTAAAGTCTGAAATGGACTCCTGTTGATGCTTTTGCATGGACGTAAATTGGTTGAGGAGGGAAAAGGGATCATTAGACTCATTGAACTCTTCTACAAAGGGTTCTTCTAATGCTGCCCATGATGTAATGGTATTATCCTCTAAAGTCCTGAACTAGTGCAAAATTTTCCCTCTGAAGGATAGGGCTAGGATTCTGATGATGACATCTTCATTCTTTATGTTATGGATGGCTACTAAATTTAGAATATCTTGAAAATGTTCATATGCGGTCTTTCCTGATCCATCATATGTAGGAATGGCTTTAGATACAACCTGAGGAATATCATGCATATGAGCTAGTCTTAGGGGACCAATTGTATTCTAGCTGGGATATTTCTATAGGGGCTGATTAGGGGGTACATTTTGAGCCATATTTACTGGTGTAGTTCTTGCTGGAGGTGGCCTTGGGGGCCCTATAGGAGGTGGCTCAGGAGGAGTTTCATCTGAATGGAAATATTGGTTCAAATCTCTTATGATGGTAGATCCTCTAAAAGGGAGCTCGTAGTAGATGAAAGAACCTGGGTTATTCTTTGTAGATGACCTAGTATTCATGAAAAACTACAAGCTATAGGGATGGATTTCTGGTTTCTTGCATTCAGGGAGTCACCAGGTGAATTTACTGCTCACCGCTTAACAAGGTCAAGACAATTCACCAAATCTTGATTCCTTCGAGGAAAAGATACAAAATAAAGAAAGGGTGGGTTAACTAATGTTTCTTGTAAATAGGTCCCACCAAGCATGCCAAAACTATTGGGATCCAAATTGACATCGAGAAAAACTCAAAATTGTGACTGTCTATCTTCTAGATTTTTTATTAGGCGTGCACCCACTAATCATAGTTCAGACCTCAACATTGGATGGATTAAATATTGCTCTAATCCAACCTCTAGAGTAGGTTGGTTCCTTGTCAATTGATAAGGTGTTGACTCATGTAAGCTCAGTTAAAAGTTTAAGAGATAGGGATAGAAAGAGGTTTAGGGTTAAGGAATTATAATCAAAATAGTGGTTGGATAGAGCTAACAACATAGGCATCCACAGGGAAAACCTTTCTAACAAACAATTTCTAGTGTCCCACACTTGAGATTAACAACATTCAAGAAACAGATAATCTTCATCAAGATACACAGAATAGAGACATACTCCAAGAAGCTATTTCAACATCTATAATACTAATAATCCAATTTAGTAGAATAATATCAGTATCAAGATTTAACAGAAAAGAACTTCTTGCAAGCATAGATTCAATTATGAAAATATTTCAATTGCTCTAAGCTAGTAATCCAATATCAGC
Organism: Wollemia nobilis; assembly: GCA_028583015.1. Classification (NCBI taxonomy): domain Eukaryota; kingdom Viridiplantae; phylum Streptophyta; class Pinopsida; order Araucariales; family Araucariaceae; genus Wollemia; species Wollemia nobilis. The sequence goes on along the minus strand of JAQPPZ010000886.1, from coordinate 2,464,300 downwards.
AGAATAGACTAACCATAACAACATTAGCAGAAAAGCAATTCACAGCTTGAATCTCTCGATAGAATTATTGAAGACACCAGTTCTGAGGTAAACATCCAAGTAATGTTCCTTCTATTGTCTTGCAGAAAAATATTACATAGCAGGGCAAGCAAACACTCTAGAGCCGACCCTAAAAATCGAGGGTTCGACCTCTATTAATAGTTTTTCATTGAAGGAAGAAAATGGAACATTACAAGGAGAAAGAAATGCCAGATCGGTAGAATGTTGAGGTGGCATCATTTCATTCATCTTTGAGACCTGAAGAAACTACGTGATCTTGCGCTCCTTCACAGCTCGGCTCTGCAACTTGTTGATCTTTCATGATGGTTCGGCTCTAGGCTATCAAAACTAAGATCTAGGCCATTTATCATTCTTGCAGACTTTAACTAGTCGTAGATCTATAACTAACTATGTTCTTGATTCTTGGCCTTATGGATGCTTCACCTTCTAGCTTGCTTTGAATCAACTGGTTCATATTCGCAAAGACTCTACTTTTGTATGCCTGGGATATCATCAGCATAAACCAACCATTGATCTGCTTGTGAACGACCAAGATCAATACTTTGAAAATGCTTGGGAGTGCATGGCGTAGAACATGTTGTAGCCCACTCTTCAGAAAAGCTTATGGCTTAAGTTGACCACTTTGACCATGGGCTGGAGCATATTGGAAAATACACTTCAATCTGCGTAGGATGGAACATCTCGCTAGACCACTGCCCTTGCTCTTAAATTTGTCTAAATCCTTTTTGCATCCGTGGTGTAGAAAAAAGTGTCCGTAGCCCGCTCCTTGAAATTCATTCCGTTGAACTTTGACCATCGTTGACCATGGGATAGAACATCTTGCTCTAGTCCACTCGGAATGCAGTGTAAAAAATATGCTTTATGAAACTTGGCGCTAGCCCACTGTATTGTTACCTTATTTGATGCATGTTGACTACTTTGACCACGATGTGGAACATGTGTTCTGATCCACTCTAAAATACACTTGAACCTCAGTGGGATAGAACAACGCTTAAAGTTAGTCTTTTCCTCACGCGGGCTAGAACAAAATGTGCTGTGCCGTTGTTCGAAAAGTAATGACATCATCTTTGACCAAGGTTGATAGTGGGGTAGAACATCTTGTGTTGCACCACTGATAAATGCACTAAGTCTCATGCGGGCTGGGACATCTCCCCTTTGCCTTAGAAAATATGTTGTATCCCGCTCTTCGAAAGTAACCAAAATGCCATTTTGACCACTCTGACCGTGGTGTAGGACATCTTGCACTGCACCACTACAAAATACACTAAAGCACGAGCGGACTAGGACATCTCTCTGCCTTAGAAAATATTTTCAAAAGTTTTCTAAGGATGTGGCCATTTTGGGCCTACACTTCCTTCATATTCTCATTACTCCTTGCTTCCTCCATTAGTTAACTAGGTTATTTAATTACATTATTAGTCATTAGCTCTATTTTTCGTTGTTTTGCATCATGTTTTTTAACATTTTGGGGACCCAAAAAGTGCTCTGAACCAAATTCATGCCTTGCTCATACATGGTGTAAATTTACAATCCATATTCATGCTCACCCATTATAGGGAATTAATTTGGTCAATTAGGACTTGGGGGTAAGTTCTTGGTTCTCAAAAACCCTAATTTGAATCTTGCATGTTAGGTTTATGTTGTACCATTCTATCTGCATTTCATTTGATTATTGCATGTTTGTTTCATATTGCTTGTGCTTGTTCCAAAGGTCAAATATCATTTAATTTTTTAACTATCAGCTAAAATAACCAAGGGGGATTGACTGCTACACCTCCTAACTCATTCATATAGTAGTCTAAGTAAGCCCCAAAATGTTGATCAAATTTTATAGGGTTTTGTAAACTATTTGTAGGTTTGAAGTTTTGTGGATATTCTAGATACCAGTTAATTCTAAGATCAACCATAGAATTAGGTAAGTTCCCTAGTAGGTCTTTAAGCTATTTGGTGAGTGTCTTTGTTCTTTTCTATTTCATATTTTTATTACAAAATAAAAAGAAAATATTTGACTTTTATTTCTAGGAATTTGAAAGAGTAAAGGCATATAGTTTGCATCCTAGGGTTAACTTTGTTTATGAATTCTCTAAAATACTTTCTCAAAAGAGAAAGATCTATTTTATTACAAGTTAGGGTTTAGTCATCATTGAAAATCAAGAATCATTCTAGGGTTAGTTTCTTGTCTTCTTGCATATTTTTTGTCTTGCATTGTTCCTTCATTTCCATAGTTCAGCTTTTATAAAATCCAAACATAGGTATTTGCTCAATATACACATCAAACATCTCCATACCAAAATTGGAGTGAGTACTTAAACCATTTATGGTTAACCATTCGATCCCCAATCCCCCAAGTTTAGAGAATATAACAAACTTCCACGATCACCTCGACCCCCAGTGGATCTAGCCGAGGATCATATGTAGCAGGGCATTTTTCACCCTCTACAGGGGGAATTTCCCTGATGGAAATTCCCCCTCCCTCTTACATCCTTCTTTTATTCCTCTAGTCCTCCTTTTTTCCCTCCATATTTGGATCTTTTGACTTGACCCTTTACTAAGGAGATTTATCAATTACTTGGTCAAAATATTTTCTATTGGCAAAAATTTTGATATATTTTTTTGTCAGACACCCTATACTCTTCTACTCATAGATCTTTCTACCTTAAATTATCTAGATCATTATCCATCATGGTCATTTTTATCTCCATCTAGTGTGGCCCCATGTTGCCTACGCTCTATTGACTAGAATTCAACACTCGAGTACCTCTATCTCACATAAGCTGCCTAAGCTATGATGGCATATGGTGAAGGACCCTTATCTAATGTCCATATCACATCAACTTCATTATTCATACACATTTGCATTTATCCTCCATCCACATTTGGTTGTTTCATGTTTCCATAATGCTACCCCTCAGTCCTTGAGTTGTCTTCATTAATTGCTCTAGAGTGTTGATTTTTCCCACTCAATGGCTCATGTTCCATGGGATACCATTATCTTCCTTTGGTGGACTATTTTATCCTCAAGAAGATATTTTTATCTTCAACAAGCATCGGTGACATGACCATCCATTCTCTCCAACACCACACTAAGGCCATACATGACACTTGTTAAAACCTTCAAAATGAGGCTACATGGCATTATTCCTAGCCCTAGGGTTTGACACTCGAAATTTCTAGATGTCTCATGGTATTTTAGCGACCACTTGCACTCATACAGTTACCTTGTCACTTTATTGCTTTGACCTATGCATTGTGGCACTCTAATTGGTCAACACCTGTCTATATGGAAAATTTCACATTTTTTATTTTTATCATTTTCTACTTTGTGGTACATGGCATTTCCTTGGTATTTTTCCTTCAACAAAACTTCATCGAGCAACACATGGTGTCTATAAAATTTTGATATTGAGATATCCAATACAACCATTGCTCATCACATGATAACATTGTGGCCTCCCTTTCCCTCTATAGTAGATATCATCATAACATAGCCACGAAAACAAATTCACACGTTGAACAACCACATTGGACAAGTTTTGATGTTGAGAGATTGTCATTCATTCAGGTTTGCATTTATCTTTGCCAATTTATCATAATATTGACCCTGATAGGGATTACCATGTTCTACATGGTAATATTATATCTATTGTAAATTTATCTTCCTACCCATTGATTTTCTTGTTGCACAATGTTTGTGGCTATAGAATACATTTGTGCCCTTCCTAGAAAACTTGTTTGCAACTTTTATCGTGTTTACAACACCCATTTTTCCTCCTACTATAAGCTTCATGGAAACCAATGATGTGACATGACTTTCTTTACATATTGGAAAATACAACCTTTATATGGAGATCATGTGATACCACCTATAGTTACCACTATACATTTTTCCAATCGTCGACAACCTTTATGTGATCTATGACCTCTTATCAATGCATGACTTTCCCAAGGAGCCTCCTAATTACATATCACTCTTTATTCCACCAGGACATGGATCCCTCATCAATGGATACATGGTGCCCTCCTTTATCATGCACTTTTGCTTCTTTGTCCCACATGCATCCATGGGATGTCTAATTAAGCCTTTAGATTATTGCTTTTTCCAAATGCAACATGAACTTCCAAATAGTCAATGGGCCATGTAATACTTTTAACACATTAAATATTCCCTTGGGAACATATAGTGGAACATTCCATCACAATTCTACTTAGAGGTCCAACACCTCCCTCTTCCTTTTTTTCCCAGTGAGACTTCAATATTTCTCACTTTTTGAGGCTCCATTCATATTCAACTATAGCCTTATTTATAGTTGATAGAAATCTCTTTCTAAGCTATATCTAGTAGAATCCTTCTTTAGTTTTGTAAATATATCCTTCAACCTATGGTGCTTTGAATGTTGGGCTATCTAAAACCTTTTAAAAACCTACATATTATAATTGGGAGTGCATTTTTGGTTGTTCCCGATGCTCCTTCAATCCACTTTCAACATAAAATCTTATTTTAGAAGCAGACTTTGTCACAACCATGGCCCTTGATTTTGGGTATTATTTCTAATTTAGAGTTGTCATTATCTCTTCCATCACATGACCATGATCCTTTTTTATGTGATCAATAGACCATCACATGGGTACTCCTACATATCAAAGTTATCTTCAGTAGCTTGTCTCTTAGTTGATTTTAGCATTTTTTATTTTCATCTTGGCTCTTATCTTCCCAAGCAAGACTCACTAGATTTCATCTCGTAGCATTGCATCAAGCTCATCATCCAGATTCTACATCAAGATTCTCCTTAAATTCATTAGGTCCTTTCCTTGCTCTTTCCCATAATTCTCCCTCTTATTTTATACTAAGCATTAGGATCCAATGCTTCTATGGTGGGGAGGAATGATAGGGATATTATGATCACCACTTTTGTATAATATTTGTTAATGTGAACACGTGACCATGGTTATAAATACATTTTTGGAAGGTTCTTTTTAGCATTTAATGCTTTACTTCACATTTAATGCCTTGCTTCCTAGAAGGTTCCTTCTTAGGCTCTATAATGGGCTATAAATAAAACATGTTTTTCCTTTATGAGTCTTTGGGTCTGCGTATCCTCATAAACATTTTATAATAAAGCAATATGATTTATAAATATAAATGTAGAGAGATCATTATAACATTATATGGAGTCCATTTATTATAGATAAGTTACAAAGTATCCATATAGTGTAAGATAATTCCACCATAAATTTACAACCAGATACAAATTTGGAAACCAACAAAGTGACATTTAGTTCAGTAAAAATTCACATAGTAAGTTTTAATTTATATATTTACATCTCAACATATAATTTTCCATTTTGGGCACATATAAATCATTCAATGACCTTTCAACATGTTATCAAATTGAATCGTCTTATGTTATCCTTCTAATTTATAAGGTCATAATAGAGGTTCCATAGAGACTACTTATTTTAAACTAAGAAAATATTCATGACTAATGTAACTGTTGTGGCCTATGTCTAGGCTAATCTGCTTGCTGGGGGTTTTTTTGGTCTATTTATGCTCCCTTATGGGTTTGGCATTATCACTCTTATCTAGGGCAGAGGTCTGAATATTGACTCAAACAGGTCAAGGTGATTCTGGGCTATTTTATCATAGTAGAAAATTTTGGCTATTGACCCCCTGGTTGGCCTTCACTCTAGTTGGTGGGTGTGTAGGGTGGCTGTGTTTCTTGGGTCATTTTCTAGTTTTGGGGACTTGGTTGGATGGTGCAACACTTCTTCTGGGTTCGGTAGTTTCATGTTTTTTTTATATTTCCAAGGAGGGGAAAAGGCCATCTACCGACCCAAACCCGTGGGGGTGAGTTTGCAAAAAACACATACAGAGGTATGGTGTTTTTTTGCGGATTCTAAAAATGTTTTCTTGGATGCCTTCGATTCTATGGGCACAACTACTATGTGCTTATTTGGCTCCATTGCTAGGGTTCTCTACCAATTGTGGGTCCATGGTTGGTTGGTGCTATTTTCTTCGGGGTTTAGTATTTTCTTGTTGTATCTGGCTATTTTGAGGGGATAAGGCCAATACTGTCCCAAACCAACTAGGGTGAAAATGGGTTGTTATGTTGTGGTGGATTTCATATTTTTGCCCAATGTCTCTATTGGGTTCCCTAGATTTGGTGGTCTACAAATATTTCTTTCTCTAGTTCTAGTAGTGGTGGTGGGTTTGATCCTCGGGTATTAAGGTTTTTGTTTTTGGATCTTACCCTTCTCCCTCTCAGGTGCGGTGTTGAATGTTGCTATCTCCTTTTTCTTGTACCTGAGAGTTGTTGTTCTTGTCTTGCGGATTTTGCTTCAGTTTAAGCGGTTCATGGTTTTTTCCTTTCTCTTTCAAAACGTTGCAAGAGAGAAGTTTTAGATCCTTCACTAGGCGGAGTGATCTGCTCCTGGTTTTATGGCATGCTAAATATTGGGCTAGTTTATTCATTAATTTTTTCTCAATCGATAGCATGTTGGATTTTTCTAGACCAGGCTATGGTTGGACTCCAATGAGATCTATGTGGTTTTGACTTCATATATTTTCATGTTGGAGGTTTTTCCTATCACTGGGGCACTCTATCGTAGATATTCTCTTTTGGTTAGTTTTATTTTGTCTCCATGGTGTGCTTTGGTTCGGGCAGCTTTATTGGGGTATAATTTTTCAACTGAGGCAGGTTGGCGGCTGAGTGAGATCCTAGGGTTCCAACACTCACATTTTTATTTGGGATCCTCCCTTTTTCTCTCTCAGGTGTTGTGTTGGGTGTTTTCTATTTTTATTTCCAAATGCCCTAAGAGTGGTTTTCTCCAATGGGATATGTGGGTTTCTTGGTGATTATTTATGATGTTTCCCATCTGGTGGGTCTTCCATTGGCTAGATGAGTGAGCCCTATGGGCTTAGTTTTTGATATGTTGTGGATTTTATTGGCTGGTATTTTCTAGTGTTGTTTTCTTAAACTAGTTGTTGTTATGAGGGGTTGTCTTGTTACATGCTTTTCTGTATGGATTTGTTTATTGTGATGACAAGATTTCCCTGTTCTCCTTACTTGTGAGGTGGAAAATGCTTCGGTTTGGATGATATTTATCTGTAAATATGTTTTAACCAATTACATTTTCATTATTCTACTATTTTTCTCCGGTGCTTTAGATTCTTGAGCACATGGTGGTTTGACCATGGGGCAATCTCTTGTATTTACTTGATAAAAATCTATGGTTTATTTTCTAGGAGGTTGCTTCATTGGATTTTAGGGTTTGATTTATGGAATATAGATCAATCTTTCTTGATGTTTTATTGTTAGATCTAAGGTTTGAAGGTGTCTTTCAAAACCCTACTTGTAATAGGTTCGGGGATCCTTTAAAACCCCTTTCATAAATAAAAAAAATGTAAATGATGTGAAATCCTCAGTAATAAAATCACATTGCTTATATAATATAGAACAAAATATATAGTTATAATTTAGAATTTTCTTTGAACTAATTTTTTTTTAAGAAAAATTATTGTTCTATGGCCTATTGTGTGAAATACCTCAATTCCCACCAAAAACTATAGCTATTATTTAAACTTATTTATTTTAAACTAATATATATATATATATATATATATATATATATATATATATATATATATATATATATATATATATATATATATATATATATGGTATATGATTTGGGCATCAAACACACCCGATGAAGTTGCATTGTAGGTGGTCATTGTGCTTGGAGCATAAGAATTAGATCTGATCCCAAATAGTTCAATTTGTACACCCTATGGAACCCTAACTTAAATGATCATGCTGAGGTTCTAGTGAAGACCTTAGTACCCTAATATTTGAGCACCACAAGCATTCACATCGATAGCTCCCTTATTTAGAAGAACTAACTAAATTCAATGGCTTTACTATAAACGACCCCTAATTCCACCACATAATAATTTCTTAAGAGAGATCCTAGTGGATGTTTTTATTCATTAGCTTGTTGAAGTAGCACCAAGCACCATAAGATGGTGGTATAGCAAAAATTTAAAAGAGTCCCAACATGAAATTACAAGGGCCCCCTTGTATTTCTTACTCCACTAGACATTTGGGATCCAATCCCCACTATAGCTCTAAAATTCCTACCTATGTTCACTAGAGAATATGCAATCACACCCATAGAAAATCTACATCATATGGTAAACCTTTGCGTAGTACACAATGTGGTTACACAAAATGTACCATTGAGGCTTCTAGTGACATCCTTTAAAGGTAAAGCATGAGAATGGTACATATTGTTTCCCTCATATTTAATAGGAGGATGGGATCAGTTGGCCACCAAACTAGTGGATAGATTTGTGAAGGCAAATGGAGTGTCTCTGATGGAACACCTAATGAATATCAAGCGAGATCCCATGGAGGCAATGAATGAAATCAATACTTGGTTCTATAAAACCTGGTATAGGATCCTAGATGATATCATATCCCCAAAGTATGGCACTCATTTTATACCTCAAGTCTTTAATTCAAATATTTCCATTATGATTAAAATTTAGGGAGGAAAATCCTTGCTAGCAGCCTATTCGGTTGTCATATAGGCAGAAAATAACCTCATCCAAATAGGAAAGCTACCCCTAAGATCCACAATACCTTTATTCCCTCATCTCTTATGCCCAATGTTACCTATCACCTCCCACCTTGATTTTCCCACAAATCTAGTTTCCCCACCTCTCTCTCTCTCCATCCACCCTCAAATTCTCTACCTAAATTTGAAATGGATGAGATGAGGAGGAAAGTGTAGGAAATTTCTAAGTAGTTCATCCTAAGAAGGTAGCAAAGCAACCAAATATTTCTATATTTGAAGCCTCGTCCTCCCAATAACTAAATCAAGGGTATTTGATTTTGAACCACCAATTTATTATGAGGTCATATATCTATCAACAACTTAGGAAAGGTTTTTAATCTCTAATAAAGACAAAAGAAATTATCGCCTAAGATGTTGGTCCACTATCGACAAGCTTACCCCTAGACCATATACACTCTAAGCCTCACTCCCCTATAACAAGTTTTAGTTGCATGGGAGGAAAAATAGATGTGTTTTATAGATAATCAAATCTATAGGCCATTGCTTAATGAATATCGAAGTCAACCAAACTTTGAAAGGGAAACCAAACCCAAAGTTGTTGAAGGTTTTTAGGGAAACAGAGTGACTAGATCAAAAAGATCCCCACCATCACAATAATTTAGATATGGTAGCTATCAAACTCCCTGGTGAATGTTGACAATAACAACTAGGGCCTCCTAGAATATTTCAAACCAACAAAGGAGGAGCCCAAATCTTGGCCACAACCTAAATTCCTACTAAAAGTCTACCTAAAGGAAACCTTTACATAATAGGGAAGGCATGAATCAAAGCTAGCTAAGCAAGTTGGTGTAGAACCCTTCCACCTAACATTGATGTGTGGGAGTGATTTGGTTTAAAGTTGTCTGATTGATCCAATGCTCATCACCTCTACCTCACCAAAAGCAATGATGATCAGATTGAAGTCAACTCTATGAATAACCAAATAGGATGCAGGGTAACTAGGCAAAGGCCCTAACATAGTAATCAACCTTCCAATACCACTCAAAGATTGTCTCCCTAGGCATTAACCCAAAAATAGGAGATTATCATAGGAAGATCAAATTCAAAATAATCCTCTTGAATACAACCTACTACGAATATGAGGAGAAGCTATCAGATGACTTGATTACCAAAAACAATCTAATGAAGAGTGGGCCCATACCAAAGAGGATGTATACTCGGTCCACATCAAGAGATATCATATTACTAAAGTAGGAGATTCCATTTATGGCAAAACCTTTGATCGTACTGGTATGGGGTAGATACCTAATGCAAGGGTTGAACCACTAGCCATTTGGGCCTTTGTACAAACATTATATATATATATATATATATATATATGAATTTTATGTGCTTGTTTAGTTGTTGCTAGACACAAGTAAGTTCAAAACCACAACATAAGGATTGATATCACACACCTTTGAAGGACAAGGTCGATAGGTTCAAGGCATGAACACTAGCCCTCTTGGGATTAATAATGAAGGTCATTCAATCAAAATAAGGACAACCACCATAATCAGACATAAGGAGGCATGAAGGATGATGATGTCTCTCATTATTGACACATAAGAGAAAAATTCTTTCTATACCCACCTATGATCGAAGGATCAACAAGAAGGGGAATAAACCTTGGGAGTCATTCCAATTGACAAGGCCTATAAATAAGCCACCCCCTTTTTAAGTTTTCACAAAATCTTGAGTATAATTGCCTTCAATGCTATCCTTCCCCAACATTCATCTCAACTGAAAAGCCTCAATATTTACCCTCATTTAGACTCCACATCCAAAGGACAAAACCCTTCTCTCTGGGTTCCTTGACTCCTACTAGGAATCCCCCTATGAGTCGCAAAAGTTGTAGTGAAAATTCACTACACTAAGCAAATCCTACTAAAGAAGACAATTTTTATCATAGCATCATCCAAAGCCAAAATAAAGGGACCCAAAACTCCTGCTACTCATGAAGCAACTAATGTCAAAATACCATCCAAGGTGTCACCAATGAGGAAATGTTATCACAATCTAATGCTAACCATGAAGCTCCCCTTGCCATGAAGTTGAGCTGACCCATTGTACCAAAGCAAAGCATGATTGAAAAAGGCTTTTTGGTGGTGGCTAAGTTAGGTTCTATTATTGATTGGAATACCCAAGCTATTTTGGCAATGGCTAAGAAGACTCCAACTTTAACAGGACCTTGCTTCATCCAACACCTATGGCCTTTTCTTCTCACTGTAAATTAAAGGTCATGGGTCTTAACCCCTTCCACATATGAGGGTGTTCCTCAATCCCAATGCAATTACAAGTTGGCACCATAAAACAAATCTAGGGATTAAGATATATTCCTCATACAAGGGGGAGAAAGATTCGAGGTGGTCAAGCATGAAGGTGGTAAGACAAACACCTTCCATCTCCTAGGAGGATCTTAATACCTAAAGGATAGGGGGGAATAGGGTAGCTCGGAAGGTTTCTAGCTATAAAATCTTCCCTAAACCTTCAAGCTTGCTAGCCCCTCAAAGGCCTCCTTGAGACCCATGGTATAAGAGTATTAAGAAGTAGAAGAGGAAAATTAGTGGGAAAAGGCACCCTAGACACACTAGGAAAGGCAATCCACCTGATAGTTCCCATCACCAATGAAACTCTAGAAAGGAAGCTACAGGTAGGTAAATGGAAAAGGATGTCCCTTCCTTACTGAAAGAAAGTGCAAAAGGTGGAACTATGGCCTAAGCAGTATGCGAACATGGGTTTCATCAAGGGTACCTATCGGGACATAAGAGGGACAAAGTGTTGGTTATCATTGAAACTATCGAGCCAACCCATAGTGATTGGACGTGAGGGAAGGGATGATGATCTGGTTCTAGTTTTGGCATCCCACAATTAGACATGGTACCCAAGGTGATAGTTGGAGCATTTAAGGTGATGACATGAAAGGCAACCCAAGGAAAAATATCAAATCCAAGGCATTAATGAAGAAGGATCCCATAGGTCTAATCATGGGGATTTCTAGCATGAAGTAGCTTGACAACATGGTGAGAGTTCCATCAAGCCAACTTGCTAGCAATATTTATTGCTACAAATCCCCAAGATCTTGAAGATCACTTAGCATTGGTGTTGACTAGCCCAAGCATTTTTGAACTGGATAATTTTGAATTCCTATGCAGATTTTAGGGGGAATTATCCACATCTCTTCTTATAAATAGTTTTTTTAAAGGATCAAAAGCTAGGCATACCCGTGCCTAGTATTTTACCTCGTATATATTTTTCCTTCACTCTTCTATATCATGGTCTAGCTCAAAACTTGTGACGTCTAGGTTGATTAGTTTTAGGTCTCTTTCTCCAGTATATATGTAATCCATTCATTCTATATATGAGAAGCTATGACTACTTTTTATATCCTATTTCTTATGTGTGTGTTTGGAGAAATCGTGTTCCTTGTTTGTTGTTAGCTATGATGCATGTGTTCATTTAACCCATTGTGATGTAGGAGGACTTAGGCCTTTGGGACATCACCCCCTTAGCATAGTTTACTTCTTTGTTGTTTTGCTTTTAGTCATGTTTTATTTTCCCCTCTAACCCTTTTCCTTGGTAAGAACATGTTTAGATTAGGCTAGCTTAGGAGCAAAGCGGCATCCAAACAAGGAATCGACCTTGATAAAAAAACCTGAAGGTCGTTCAAAGTTGTGTCCTACGCTCCTTGGACTTCCCAAATTGATGCTCCAAAGCAAGGTGTGGGCACTTAACACACTTGACAAAGCCACATTGTAGGTGGTTGCGGCACCCGAAGTCTAAGGACCAGATCTGGTCCCTAACAATGTGAAATAAGTAGCTTCCTATCATTCAATCCAAACCCTTGATCAATAAACTTAAACAATTTAAAAATATATAACAATTTTTTTAAAATAAATTATATATAAATAAAATTTTTATTTTTAATATTTATTTTATTTTTGTTATCTTATAAATCTTTATTTGAGTTTTTTTCTCCTTACCCATTTAGGAGCAACTACTATTTTCTAAAAACTTAAGACAAAAACTTATAATGGCTTGGTAGTCTGAACATTATATAGAAAGTTAAATCAACATCTGTTCTCTACTAAATCCATTTCAATTCTTGAGATCAGTTCAAATGGTTTACAACGTGGTTAGTCATTAGCCTTCACCCTTTTACTATAGCAAATGTTACATATGTTTTAACTTATATTAAATTACTTTTATAAAATAGACGTTCCTAATTTCCGATCAAGAATGCCGTCATTGTGTGGCCATCCACAATGACGGATCATGACAGAAGACGTTTAAAAGAAATGAAAAACATGTGGCATAGAGTCCACCAATGAACCCCACATACTTTATAATAAATGTCTATACTTCCATCAGGGTAAGTTCAGAGTAATAAATGGTATCTCTTGACCAGGGTTTTGTGTAGGTATTTGTTTAAATAAAATATTGATATTTTTAGTAATATTTAAATTTAAAATATTGATAAAAATTATAATTTTAAGACCTAAATAATAATAATACATTTTTTTATTGATTTTTCTCAAAAAGCTGGAGTCCTGAAATATTGTATATGTATAATGGACATGTATATGGACATCGAATCGAAGAGACTCCTGATTAGATTGAACATCTATCTCTATATACAATCAATCAAGTGACAATTTTCATTTCGAAATGGATTACACGTTTTTTCGAAGATGTTGAAAGGTAAATAAAACTTAATGGTCACAGTAATTATAAAGGCCATTTTAGGAGATGACGATGATATATATAATTTTTTATATTCTTTGAGATCCGCTTTACTTTGTTTCTTAAATGATTGTAGAACATTGACAAAATTATATTAAGGAAACAAGCAATTTCGTGCTAGATTTAATTTGGAAAAGCAATAAATCTCATAATCATGATAATATGTGTTGGGCCATGAATAAAAAATATGCCATAAAAGACGGAATAAAATCTAAATCTCATAATCGGTCTAATTATTAAAAAAATAAAGGGCAATAATAAAGGTTATGACTAAAAATTAAACTAATAAAGGTTATGACATCGTTGATGAGGTCCACGTGTGATTCAAGGAGTCACTACTTCCACTTCCAGTTCCATTGACATTGCCATTCCTTGTAATGAGCAGGGTCTTGTTATCCAAAATGATGTGTTGCCCCCTCATGGATGAAAGATAAGTAGGAAATATTTTTTTTTTTTGGGATAGTCATCAATTTGATCGACAACCATAACTATGGATTCCATCAACAATCATAGGCACTCTATGTTTCAAGTAGCCATTCCATCCATGGTTCTAACTTTGATGCTGAATACCATAGTGATGTCCGTGTTATTTTTAATTAAATAATATATGTATTAAAAAATTATTGTTATATGTAAAATGATTGAAATTATATATCTAGATTAATGTTTTTTAATTTTGTTTATATATTTATAATTAGTATAATTTAATTAATATTATTTAATATTTGTTTCATGGGAAGTGGAATAGTTCGGGTTTTGTTTTTTTTTCTGGAGGTCCAAGGTTCAAACCGCAACGTGGGTGAGTGTGTGAGGGGGTGGGTATGTGGTGGTTGTGTGTTAAATTCCCTCGGATTTAGGAGGGGTCATGGTTGGGGGAGCCTGCCTAACCCTATGGGGGAGACTGCCTAACCCTATGGGGTTTTTCAAACCAACCAAAAAATTAAAAAAATTATTTAATATTTAAAATTTTATTATAAAAAAATTAAAACAAAGTTAAATATATAAATATATATATATATATATATATATATATATATATATATATTTTATTTATTTATTTATTTATTTGGTTAGTGCGATAAACTCCGACGATGAAGGCACAAGGAACTGACCAGTCTCTTCCCAACCATGACCCATCATAAAGTCGAGAGCTATGCTTATCAATAGGGAACTTTTAACACACAACCACTACACACCCACCCCCTCACACACACTCGCCCATGCAACGGTTTGAACTTAACATGTATAAAATTTTATAATTATATAATATGAGTATCTCTAATGGTGAAAATTATAAATAGAATATTCAATATTTAAATCATGCAAGGGTAGGGTTGTACACATGTTCTCGTGTATTTCAATAAAGTATTTTTTTAACTTTGCAAGGTCACATGTCATAGGTCACATGTCATAGGACACTACTCTCATAGAGGATGTTGTTTATCCAATATATGATTATAGAACACTATTCTCATAGAGGATGTTGTTTATCCAATTTATGATTATTCAACCATAAGCAAAACATGGTGTACAGTCCTAATGCTTGCAAGATTTGAACCTTAAACCTTTATTTAAAGTTCCAAAGTCTCCACTCTTAGATCCACTAAGGTTTTATGATGATACATTTGTAAATGTATCATTTCATATATAAGCTGTGGTTTTGTAATGTTAAAAACACTACATTTTCTTTTCCTTTCCTGCTATGAATATAATAATTTTTGTTTATATGAAATTCTATTAGGGCCACTTTTATCATGTTGATCAAGTTAATAATAAAACTGTATCTAACTTGCATTTTTATCAAAAATATTCTTTATGTGTATATATTAAAGTTATTCTTGAACTTCCTCCAACTATTATGTTTCAATAATCAAAATTTTCGTATCATTTTCATGAAGAGATAGTATCTTACTTGGTGAGTTTCCTTCTAAAATACAAATTTTACCAAAACAAATATCAACACCATTAATAGCTAAAATATATACTACCCGATTTCCTTATCTATATCTTAGAACATGTTAAAGCCATATTATCTTTTCCTAAAGGGTTTTATATGTGACCCTTACATTGGAGAATATCATTTCACCATCACTTTTTGTTTTTATTTGTAGGTTTAGACCCACTTCTTGGTAACACATGGAATAATTGTTTTTGTTTTCTCATATAAATATCTTTCAAAGATTTATTTTCTCTTTGATTTTGCTTCTTGTGTTTTCCTCTTTTTTTTTTATTTTATACAAACAATTTTATCTTCGTCAATCTCTTAGACTTTTCCAAAGGGTATGATAATAAATATGGAAAATAATCAAAATCAAGGGTATATACCTCCTCTAAATTAAAATAAAAGACAAGTTGATCCAAATCCAAATATGCCACAAAATATTCAACAATTGAATCAGGCTTTTGCTTCACCTAGAAGACAAACAGATAATACGTACAATTCCAACTATCAATATACTTGAGGTGCAATTTGATGAAATTAAACCTCTAGAATAGTAGATTGGTGTTATTACTAGAAGTGCACCTCAATATAAGAAGGAAAAAAAAAAAGAATAAAGAAAACTCAAACCCTATTCAAGTAACATTAAGTAAAGTTGTTAATGACAAGATTTCAAACCCTTCCTTAATCATTAGGAAATTGAATAAAAGTGTAGAAATATATTCTAAGATAGAAAATATTCCTAAACAAGCTTAAGTTAATATTAGTATAGAACCTTATGGAAAGATACCAATTATGCCAAAATTATCTATTAAAGAGGTGATCGTGACACAAATGACTAAAAACCACATAAATCCTAATTAGTCCAAGCAGTATCTCTTAAAAGTAGTTATGAGCAAAATAAAAACTTGGATTATCATAGAGGAGCTATGTACAACTTCCTATAAGGTCCCATAGCTTGTATTACTAAGAATATCTCCTTATAAAAGGAAAATAATGAGAGATCTTTTGGATGAAATAGAGATACTAGGACCTAGGTTTCATAATGGTATGACCATATTCTCAAGGATATATCAAATGTAGTGCCTTTAATCACATAGAGAAAATATTTGCATTGTTGCATATACTAGCTAAAACTTGGTGTCAATATTTTCTATAAAAGATATGATTGTGGTTTATTTATAGAGGGATGAAAATTCACCATTAGTTCTTGCCATGGTTTACAAAAATATGGTCAACTATAGATATTTTGTGGGTAAAGGAAGTGTTACATGTGTGATGTCATTATCTTTGATATACCAACTTAAAATTTTCCATAAATATGTGCTATCAACAAGAAATACATACTATGCTTATAAGGGACACCCTTAAATACTGCATTGGATGCATTTGGTCATAGTCTTTTGTTGGTCCTAAAGAGGTGAAGGTAAAATTCATGGTTTTTATTTTATTTAAAAAAGCTAGAATCTTTCATTAGGAAGATCATGGACAAGCGAAATGAGAGCAATAACATATTCATCCTACTAGGTGATGAATTTTTCTTATCAAAGTCATATATTTATCATAGAGGGTGACTTAAATCATTGGGGTCCTTCCCCTCCTAAGCATGGAATTTTTTTTGTTCTTGCTATGAATGAGACTCAAAATATCCCTATTTATGAACATGAAGAAAAATGAATTTCTAAGAGGTAATTTTCTAAGGAATCTCTTAAATTTTCCTTAAAGTGCCCTAAAGACACGTTTGAAAGAGAATATGATCAATCATACATGGATGTCATCACCCTTATTTGTTCAAGATAGTTGATAAATTGCATTATTTGTTCAAATCCTAAGAAAAGAGAAGATCTATTTTTGTTTTACCAATTTTTTTCTAAGTCACGTAAGGATCCTATGGAAGTTCATGAGGTCAAACAATTAACTTATTATGAATATGATGATGGTGTTTGAGAGGAGAGCAACATTGATAATAACAATGGATAGAAAATATTGCTTATGAAATTAAACAAAATATGTCTCATCCAATAGTCAAATTATTGGTGGTGGTATGGGGTATTGAAAAATAAGATGTTATGGAAGTTCCTATTGAAATTGTTGATGATTTATGCTTGGAAATTCATACATGTGATATCTATAGCAATTTTTTGATAGTTTATGTTCTATTGTATTTTAAAAAAGATGAATGCTTGCAACATAGGTCCATGGAATATAGTAAAATGATTGTAGACATTGAAATTATTTCTATAATAAATAATTGAAGTGTTAATAATAAAAAATAATTAAATTTCCAAAGCACTTCACTCAATTTCAAAGATAATCCTTCCAACATTATTATATGAATAATAAAACTGGTTGTTCCATTAGAGTTGAATATGAAACTATTATTGTGCAATACCTAATGACTATTTTATCCTAAAAGCTATTGTCTCTTACAAAAATTTAGGAAAAAAATTTTAGATGTCAAATCATCGCTTCAAGTTGTTCTTTGGTGATATCCTTCTACAAAAGGTTTGATGGGTCTATTGGGACATTGTTTCCTTTGGTAGATGGAGGAATCCACACAAATTTTGAGATGGATACTATTAATTCGTGGAAATTCTATATTTGATATTTAAAGTACAAGAATATTACCTAGGTCCTTTTTCTATATCTTTTCCAACATTTTCCCTTTTAGTAAAAACTAAAATAATGCAAACCCAACAAGCCCAACTAATTCTAGGAGAAAAGGATGTAGAATGCATGAAAATAAGTTCTACTCTACATTCAATTCCATTTTGATACTAATAGGAAATAAATAATTTATTATTTTTTAGCATGGGAAAAATAAATAATAGAACACACAAACCTATGATAAATGACTTTTCTCATTTACTTGTGAATGCAACAAATCTAACTAGTGCATATACAAAAATCTATGCTATATAAATTTTATTTCTTTGAAAATATAGCTAAAATATATGCACTTAAGCTAATTAAGAAAATTAACTATTTTGGAGAGAGGGGAGGGTCACGATCCCTTCCCTGCTCCCCCTCCCCTGGTTCCTGCCCAGTCCCTGGCTCTTCCCAGGTCATCCCTCCCTGGGATTGTTTGTTGTAGATGATCTCCTTGAGGGAGATCCTTCTCCTCTTTCTGCACCTCTCCCAGTCATTCAGGGTTCCCTTATTTGAGTTTTTGGCCTGGTGCTTCCTAGGGTTCCTTGCTGTTTTGGGGATCCCTTCCCTTTTTTTCCCTCAAGCTTCCCCCTGGGGTTTTCTACAGGTTTTTGGCATGGATCTGGTTCCTTGCGGTTCTCTGGGTGGTGGGGGTGATTGGTTGGGTTTTTGACGGCTTCCTGGGGTTTCCTTTGAGGTCCTTACTGCTTTGGGGGTGGTCTGGGGGGGCCTCTTTCCCCCTTTTGCTAGTGAATCCTCTCTGGGATCCCATGGTTGTTGTTGGTCCCGTCCCTGTGGGGAGGGCCCTCTTAGATTTCTCGCTTGGAGGCTTCTTCGTGCTGATTTTGCTCCTTGGTGGACACCCAAGGAATTTTTTTGGCCTTGGGAGGGGCTTTTTCTCTGCTTGGGCTGTTCCTAGCCTCAGTCCCAGTTCCCTGAAGTTTCTCCTATGCAAGGATGAGATTATTGGCCCCTGTTGTTGGGGTTCTCTAGGTTCTGCTGCATTTTTCAAATCTTGGGGGATTTGATCTATGCATGCAGACCCTGGATCCCCTTGGCTAGGCTCCCAAGGATCCCATCTTTGTGGTTTTTACCTCTTCCCACCTGGGATCCCCAGTCCATGTATCCCTGGTCCCTTAACCTATTGTCTTTTCTTGTTGGTTGTCCTGGGGGCGAGATTCTCTTCGTGGTGCTTTCTGGATGCTTCCCGATGGGCGGGATATCCTCTTTGCTAGTTTTTAGTTGCTTCCTACTAGATGGGATTCCCCCTTTTTTTGGGTAGGATGGTTGCCCGTGGGGCGAGATTCTCCAAAACCGTTGGGTTTCCCGCTGGACTAGTTTTTCTCATTTTTTGCTGGTTTTCTCAGGAGGCGGGATTCACTTTTTGCTACTTTTCGTTGGGCGAGATCTACATTGGGATGGATTTCTGTTGCTTCCCGTTGGGAAGGATTCACTCTTTGGTGGTTTTTCAACTGCTTCCCGCTAGGCAGGATTTATATTATAATGGTTTTTTGTTGCTTCCTACTGGGCGAGATTTACACAATGGTAGTTTTCAGCTGCTCCCCACTGGACGGGATCTTCAAACTCACCTTCCTTCAAAATTGGTGGTTTCCCGCTGGACGGGATTGTTCAAATTTACCCGTTCCCGCTGGGCGGGATTTCTATTTGTTTTTTATTTTTAGGGTATTGGTGCCTTGGGCCCAGAATTTTGTTGTAATGGCTTATTCTCGGAATATTATTACCAACTCTTATGTAATCAGGTTTTGGGATCCTAGTTAAAACCCACTGTAAATACAAATGCTACTTAACAAAAAAAAAGAAAATTAACTATTTTTAATAATCAATTAGATATTTAGTTGCTTAATCTAATTGAGGTTTTTGTATCTAATAGAAGTTTTCTTTTGTTAAAAAATAGATAGAAGCACAACAATACTAACAAGAGAATTGTAGGTTTTTTAAATATGTTGTAAGTAGCAATAATTATTCACATAGCCTACGGGTTTGATCAAAGTAATTAGTGATTCATGATATAGAGCTGAAATGTAAATCTACACTATAGAAATAGGAGATTAATCTAAATATAAAGGCTAGATAATACCTATTTTTATGATCCAATATTACCGATGATGATGAATGGATGCCTAGGATCATATGCTTTCTTGTAATTCACTTGTTGCTACATAAAAAAGACTTTCATTCACACTAACTAAAAGTTTTATTAGATGTTTGGTGATTTTATTTAGTCAAACCCCTAGTTTAGAAAATTAGTATATTTCAATATTTTTGTAAAATGCAAGCTAGATCAAGGTTTTTGGTTGCATTCGTAAAATCATGTTGTAAAAATATTGCTAATGATAGCACTATGACACTAATGATAATGCATATATAGTTATAGCACTACTAAGTACAACTCCTACAAATGGGATTTTCAAACTTAAAGTCTATAACACAACTAATTATATGATTCCTAGATAATTCTTAACATTGCTTTTACAAATATGAGATTAGCATACCCTAGAAAAAATTAACCTAATGAAAATTAATACTAATATTACAATAATATTAAATCACTTGATGTAGATGAGATTAGAGATGAGTTGATCCATATGTTAAACAATAAAGTATCAAACATATGCCTTGAGATGCTCATTCCTTGAGATCAAATATCTATTGCTACAATGGAAGATCCTTTCTTCTAAGAGAACTTTGATAGAGTTTTGATATGTATTCCAAGACCATTTGTGTTTTACATTCCCCAAGGGGATGATTTTATAAATTATAAATATGGAGAGGAGGTAGATTTTGGAAGTTCCAGTGGTGATAGGTTATTCAAGTACACAATTGATAGAATTATCCTTCATTGGATTTACATTTAATAGATATTTTATGATGGATTAAATGATGGATCGGTTGAATTTTCATAACTAATTAGATTAGGAAAAAATGTATTTGCATGACTGGGTGATTGGATTGGAGTTTTAATTTAGCTACAATTTTAATTTCTTGATTGTTAGTTATCCATCTATTTTTATTTGGTTTCTATTGTGGAAAGTGTAGGTATCAAATGTTCTATAGTGCTAATTATGTCTTGGCATTAGCAAAAAAAAGGAAATTCAGTAGGTTAGATAGGTTGGATATGGTCATGTTTGAGTTTTGAACCATAGCATTGGTACATATGGTAAAAGTGTTATAGTGCTACTGCATCTAGGACAACCCTTTTGATGTGGGACACTTTATATCATTTTAAATATATTTTAACTTAGTCTTTTACTTTTGATTTTTGATGATTTAAATGAGTTAAAGGTTCCTTCAAATGTATACTAGATTGACCTATCAAAATTATGTGTTTAAATATTTTCCCTTTTGGTGCATTCAGTGGATGATGAATGTATAAAAAAACTAACTTGCATATGATAAATGCTCTGATGAACTCTTTATTTTTTGACTTGCCTTTGTATTTTAAATTGATTGATGACTTTTAATGACTTTGTTTTTATGCCAAATTTACCTTTATGACAACATTAAATGTTACATGCCTTTGTGTTTCAACTTGCATTTAAATAAAAAATGTAGGTTGGGAAAGAAAACATGACCTAACTATTATGCAAATAAGTAGAGTGACAAGAGAAAAGAGAAATTTTGATAAAATATGATTGAGAGGGGTGGGATAAAAATTATTAGAGGGTAATAAATATATTTTTTATTGATTCTATTCACAAAATGGGAATTGGATCCATTATTCTAGTATAATTTTTGATGTCTAAGTAGGAGAAACCTACACACTGTAGTGATAGGGTGCAACCAATAGTGGTTAAAGGAGGAGATCAACCTTAGGTAAGATATCCAAAACTTGATTTTTTTTGTCATTTTTATCAAATTCTAGCCTCAAATAAAAAGACAATAATTTCATTATGCTGTAACACTATTATATATTATTTTGTTGAAAAAATACTATTGATAACATATTTACATGATTTGGTGATTTTATAGTGTAGAAATTTTGCAAAAGATAGGTACTTTCACCAAAAATGGTGCCATCAAAATACACAAGTGAAAGCATTTTTCAAAGTGTAGTGATTTTGTTACTTTTAGATCTTTAGAAAATTCTAATATGAAAATATTTATATTGACTAGCTAAATATAGCTAACAAGATTGTTTGTTAAATTTTTATAGATGATTCTATGGATTTTGGATATTCGAGAGCGCTAACCACATGAATTGAGTTGATTTTTCCCTATTGATATTCAAGGAATGTGCATTACTATTTATAGGAAAGCTACATCATGTGTCTCTAATTATTGAAAGAGAACCTTGTAGGGCCTTGATAGTAGCCTTGGATAAACTACAAACATCCAATTTTGAGTGCATCACCAAATATCCAAACTTACCAATATTTTAAATAGCAAACTAATCAAACATCCAAATCAATTCCATCATCTTCAAAGCTCAAGCTAAGAGAATTTATTACTCCAAAATAAAAAATACCAAGACCTAAGAGATAACACTAGTAACACTTCTACTTATTGGTAGCACTTTTGTGCAATCTTTATTTTTTTGTTATTTTTAGTCCAAACTAACTAGAAATATTCATCTTACCATTAGCATTTGGAGAATTAACATTGTTAGCACTATCACTTCTATTGATTTTGACTATTAGACCCTAAAAAGGAAAGATAAATAGCAAGTACCTTGTAATATGTCCACCAAAAATAGATTTGATCACACTAATTTGAACTTCTATTTTAGTAGGAACTTGGCTAAAATTCCCAAAATATTTATTTTCTATCTTGTATCCTTAATTACATGTTGATACTTTTGAAATATTACCTTCGACAACCCCATCAACTTCAATACAACCATACTCCAAGAGATTCTCTAAGGATCCATGGCTTCTTATAAAGCTAGACCTTAGGGTTCCCAACCCATCTCTCATTTTTTGCACTATAAAAGCCTTGCCAAATTTGTAATATTATATTTTGTAATAGTGAAGTTGTAGCAAAAATAATGAAGAACACAAGCTTATACTAAGAGGGGGGTGAACAATATAAAACCAATTTTTACTTTTCTTTTCCAGTGAATATTATGCAATGTACATATAGCAATATCAATAGCAGTAATCAAAGCAATGCACAAATCACCACACACAATAGAGACACCAAATTTATGTGGTTCACCCAATGTGGGCTACTCCACGGAGAAAATATTTTACTAAAAAATTTCTCAATCAATCTCTTGGGAATCCTTTCCTTATTACAATATTTATGGATATCTATCCAAAGGAGACACCAATCCCCTAATGAAGTTTATGGATATATATCCATAGGAGACACCAATCTCCTAACTCTACTCTGGCTAGTGATCCTCTAGAAGGCCTCTGCTTCCATTTCCCTTAGCAAATGGAATTCTATCCATAGAAGACACCTGTACTCCCTACTCTGGATGGAGACCTTTGTCCTCAAATCTGTCACCTCCAAAGCTCTATCTCAAATTTGCACTAAACATAGTCCTTTGGTCTAGCACAAATATATCCTCAATATTTATCTCTGGCCTAGCACAAACCTATCCTCAAATTTGCACCAAAATATGTTCTTGAATATGTACTAAACACAGTCCTTCCGTATAGCACAAATATATCCTCAATATCTGTCCTCAAGTCTTTAACTCAAAGCTTGACTCAATCTCAAATAAACTTAGTTGGATCTGCCCCAAACCTTAAATCAAGGTTTGAAAAAATCAATCAATCAATTCTGCTCTCAAGTCTTCTCAAAGACTTATCTCAAATATGCCTTGTAAGCTTCCACAAAAGCTCATACTAATCTGTCCACAAGTCCTCTCTAGAACTTGTCCAAATATGCTCAATAATTCCTCACTAGAACTTATCCAAATATGCTCTCAATATGTATTGTAAGCTTCCACAAAAGCTTATCCAAATCTATCCACAAGTCTTCTCAAAGAATTGCCTTACATATGCTCAAAAAATACACAATAGAACTTGTCCAATCTCATAGAAACATAAAGAGAATTGTTAGAGATTCAATATGCTCTATACTCATCGCAATGCTCAATCACTTTCAATCACTCATTCAGAAACATACAAATAATTGTTAGAGACTCAATATGCTTCACATTCACCTCAATGCTTAATTACTTTCAATCACTCTTTTAGAAACATACAGAGAATTTTTAGAGACTCAATATGTTTCACACTCATCAATACTCAACCTCTTTCTCAAATCAATTCAGAATATATAATAATTTGTTTCATAGAATTTGAACAATCACTTCACACATCCACTTGACTAGGCTCAACCAAATCTACTCAACCAATCACTCAATAAAACAATCCTTGCTCACAAACCCTATTCCAAGCACATGAATACTCACTCAAAATATTTCCAATAATACTTATCAACCAATCTCACATAACAATGATACTCATGTTCTTTTCAAACCCTAGTTCAAGTTCTTCACTCAATCAATTACTTCAACAACAATGCTTATAAACCAATATCACATATAGCTCAACAACTCAATAAGGAAACCTAATTAAGTCCTTTTCACTCCAAACTTGTTTTCCAAAAAACAATCAATCAACTCAACTATGGAAGAATGTGCCCATACCCTTTCCTTGATGATGAAAAAATTTCAAAAATCTGCCACAACCACAAACACTTCTTTTCCAGGCTCAAGGAAGTTAGGAGATGATAAACTCTCTCAAAAGTACAATACAAATATCAAAACATACATACACCTTATCACTCCATCTTGAAGAAAGCATCCATCAACATATACAAAAATAATTGACCAAATACACCTTATAATCTCCCAGTTAAAATAATATCCAATACCAGAAATAATGTCAATAAAATCACCTTCTCAAAATAACTCAATGGTAATAAGTCCTCTCAAAATTTAATCAACACTTTAGTCCACTTATTTCTCCAATCAACCAATATATCAAAAAGACTTTATTAAAAATAAAGCTTAACTCCTTATTATAAAATAATGACCAATTAAAATACTTTTTATCTACCCCTTTAAACTCCCTAGGACCTTATGTTAAAATCTTAGGCATCACAAAATATATTAAAAAAATTTATTACCTTTGCCTTGGTGAGACTCGATTCACGACATCGCCTCTACCAGCGCCCTAGCCATGGCTCCAACCGTTGCGTGAGCTAGGTTCTCACATTGGGAGGGAAGAGCACCATGTGCTCTATCTTCTCCCTCTTGGTGCCTCATCCAAAAAGGATTTGTGCTACTTCCTTTGGTGCCTAACCAAGTCCACTCAAAACGTTGACCAAGTCCACTCAAAATGTTGCCTATCGAGATTCGAATGCGGGTCCTCCTGCTCACAAGAACCCTAGCTCACTCCAAATTGCCATCAGACAACCATGCTAGATGGTTATGAGGTTTAGGGATTCTTTCGCATTATTTCTTTGTCGATGCACTTAAGACAAAACTTTGTCTTCTTCCTTACAAAAAATTGCTTGAAACACACAACTCGCAGGCCTTTGGTAAATCGAACAAGGGATAATTCTTTTGCCACTTAGGCATATGGTTTTTATACCAATATGCCACCTTGAAATTAAACGTTGACACTTTAAATTTTAAATATTTAATTTATAAATTATTTAAATTCTTTAGAATTTAAATATTATAAATTAATATTTAAATATTTTTGGCTTTATTAAGGATTAAAGCCTTCTTAGGTTTTACCACTTTGTATAAATAATATTTATTTATAAAATTTAAATTCAATTTGAATTTAAATATTTTGTAAAATAAATATTAAAACTTCCTTGGGCTTTCTAACATGAATTTAAAAGCCTCCTTGGGTTTTTATGAAAAACCTTTTATTTTTGCTCATCCATGGTTTTAATAAAAACCCTTCTACTTATGCTTTACATAATATTAAAAATAAATATTATGAAGCTATTTTGCCATTAACCTTTGCATTGTTCCTTTTGACCTTTTGACATCAATGGTAGCTTATTCCCTGACATCAATGACAACTTCCTTCCTTGACATCAATGACAACTTTGACTCAAAATGTCCAACAAAGAATACACCAAACAAAATAGACACAAATGAACACTTGCAATAGAATGAATATCTTTTTTTGTATTAATATAGGGGATCCTGAATCTCCCAAAGTTACAATGCTTTGAATTACCCCAAGTGTATTGGGGGTAATGTTACAATGATATTGTACAATACAAGTGTCCAAATAAACAATGGTGGAACTCCCCAAACAAATAATTGGTGTTCTTCGTTCTTTTAGCTACAACTCCAAAAGGGCGAGTGGGCTTCAAGTATCCATTGTAGGTACCACTCTAGCTTAAACAACTCTCCAAGATATCTACTTCCTACATACACATAAAAAGACAAATGAGGGTTTAGTAACACCTGTTGATCAAGATGAAAAACAACATAGTAAACCCTATCTTTATAATCGTGAAGTGTAATATAAAAAATAAAGCAATTAAATATTAGAGTGACTTGCAAAAATCAACTTTTACTTATCTGATTTATCATGTGCTTTCGGATCTGAGAAATCACGAGTGTGCTGTGAAGTCTGCTAAACCACGCACGGGTAGTGAGAGAAACCATGCAGATGTGGTTTTGATTGTAAAATTGTGGACATGCGGTGTAGATTGAATGTAATATTGCTACAAAATGGGGCCTCTGGGATTTGGATCTCTTCTCTCCTTGGGATGCATGCAGAGCTCTAGTCCTATTTCGGTAGCCTGATGGTACAAATGTTCAACCTCCTTGATTTGGTGGGGTGAAGGTGCCTTTATAGGCTCCTTAGGATTTTGGAGGGAAATGAGAGGTGGCAAGCCAGGATTACCAAGTGGTAATCCTAGGGCTACCAAATGGAGGGGGTAGTTAGAGTGAGTCACCTAGGGTGTCTCACTTAACTGGGGTGATGTGGTTGCAAGTGGAGTGCTATGTGGAGGGTTACCCCATGTGAAGGGACAAAGGGGACAAGGGTGTATGAGATGTGGCAAGGGATGTTGGTGAGGTGGCTAGGACACATGTCTAGTGGGTAGGCAGGGTATCCTAGGCTGATTTTCTAGATTTAATAAATCTGGAAAATAGGATAATGTGCAAGATTTATATACCTAAGTCTAAACTTAGGCATATAACTTTATTATGCAGGATTTGATGTGGGGTGGCAAATGTGATGTTGTGGATGCCTAGTTTTTGGTGTCTATAGATGCCCTTTTTGTACCACATTGTGTGAAACACGATGTGGTGCAAAAACCAATGACACCTATCTTTATTGGATGAATGGACTCAAATCTTCTCGATGCACAAGAATGACCAATTTTTGAAAATTTTTGATGGGATTTTGATTTGTTTGCTTACCCCCTCAATTGGTGAATGGGTAAAGGATGAAACCCATGAGCCAATTGACCAAGTGTGGATGATGAAAGGAGGTGGATGATTGAATGATGTGGATTGTGAATGGAAATGCATGACATTTTGATCAACTTGATGCCCCAAGTTTGGGATTGTTTGTGTTGTTTTGAATTTACCTTCGGTTTCAATGAGGTACAAAAATGTTGTGGTAAAATCATCGACCACTTTTAGAGTTCTAGGTCCTTTTTGACTTTAGAAATTCCTACCAAATGATGGGTTTTTAGGAACCAATCATTTAGGAATTTGATGCTCGAGTGATTTTCGATTATTACCAAATTTGATTTGATTATTTTTCACTTTTGACCCAATGGAAGGGGTTGAAGGTTAACCTTGTGCAAATCTGGTTTGAACACAACCAAGCTCAAATATTGAGGGACCTAGCTGATTAATGCCATTTTGATTTGATGATGAGTGTCCTTATGGTGAGCTATCCATCCTATCGGATTGCATGGATTTCTAGTCACTGCAACCACTAGGTGTATAGGGTAATTTACTAGATACAAGGTTCACTAATTGATGTGGTGATGATGATGATGATGATGATTTTGTGAAAAAGGATGATGATTTGGGTTTGCTTTTTCTTTTTTTTGTTTTTTTTAACCGTGCATGTGCGGTTTTATCTCTCCTTAACTATGCATCCATGATTTCCATCAGAAACTATGGGTGCACATTTTTGTGCACTTTGTAAAATGTGGGAATGCATTTTTTCCTCACAAAAGGTGGCTATATAAAGGGGAGAAGTCATTTTATTTTCATTATTGCATTGTAACATTAAATAGAAGTTTGAGAAGAGTGAGTGAGGATGGATGTTGGTGAGGCGAGTGGAGGTGGGTGCGGGTGCTGGAGGCTCGGCTGGAGTGGAAGCCGGAGTCCACTATGCCAAGGTAGGTGTCCTAAGATTTTAGTTTAGGTTTTTATTTTGGATTTGTATTTTTGTTTTATGTTTGTTGTTTGTTTTTTTTGCAACCACTAAGAGGGGATGGCAAATATTTTTTTTGTTTTTGCAACCACTAAGAGGGGCTAGAATTTTTTTTTTATATGCATGAATGGGGAAGGTTGAAAGTTTTTTTTTGAAATGCAATTTATGCTAGGATGATATGCAATGTTTTTGTGTTTTTCTTGTATTTGAAATGCTATGTATGTAAAATGATGTGCAATGCATTTTATGCTAGGATGATATGCAATATTTTTGTGTTTTTCTTGTTTTTAATCTAGATATGCACTAATTTTATCTTTTATTGTGCTTTCAGGTTAAGTTTATTACTGCTAGACATCGATGGCCCCATACTATATCCAAAGTAGCTCATGAGTGGAATTTTTTGGAGTTTGTGGGTCTTTTTGGTTGTAGACATGTAGAGACTGTTCGAGCTGATGAGGAGCTCTTATCCGCTTTGGTGGAGAGATGGGACCTTGACAAGGGTTTGTTTCAGCTTTCGATGGGGGAGCTAACTATCACCTTGGAGGATGTTTATCACATCTTCCATGTTCTTATCGAGGGTCTACCTATGAGGGTGGGCCACGACAAGCAGGCTGCCCTTAGACCAATTTATGGAGATGATTGGGATGTTGACTATGAGAAGGGAAATATTCCTTACCTTGATCTCTACAAGGGTAAGAAGTTGGGTGCCCTTCTGAACTTCATGATGTATATACTAGGCAACATGTTGTTGCCTAATAGTATGGGCTTGAGGTTCCCCTGGAACCAAGTATCTATTGTATTACAACTAATATTAGAGCCTCAGATTTATGCATGGGCTCTTGCGCTCTTGTACCTATTGTATGCAGAGCTCTATGAGGTGAAGATACGGGAGCGGAAGGGCCTTGGTTGTAGTTTGGTGCTCCAAATTTGGGTATGGGAGCACATCAGAGTTGGTCACCCAGAGGGGCTACCCTGTGCTTGTGATGGTTCACTTCCTTATGCTCTCTACTAGCGGGTTAGTGAGGAGTCTTCTCCTACTCACCCTCCTTGCAATATGGAGGCACATCATGATAGCTTGAGTGGTTTGACGCATGATGATATCTACTGGTGACCTTGGAGAGGTCTGACTTGGGAGGGTGATGTTGCACAACTTCATCAGGTGAGACGAGGCAGGTGGATGGTAGGGAGCCATGGGTGAGAGATGGAGTACATCCAGTTCTCATGAGTGATGAGATAGTTTGACATGGTCTAGGGAGTTCCAGATGCTCCCATGATGTATAGGCAATGAGGAGATGAGCTTAGTCTCCCCTTGACTCCAAAATTTTGGACAATGGATGATGCAATAGATGATGCAGTAGTGGATGTCCCCGATATAGATGATGCGAGGATAATTATAGACTATGACTCCTGGTTTGTAGCACAACCTCCATGGAGGCCTAGCTAGGTAGTGGATGATGCAGTTAGAGGGGATGAGCCTAATGTTTGGTAGTCAAAGCATCATCGAGGTAATGAGGGTAGGAGGTAATATTGCATGGGCGTACAATAGATAGATGTTGGCACTAGGGTTGGTGGAGATGGAGGTGATGGAGGTGATGGAGGCCATGATGGTAGAAATGGAGGTCATAATAAGGGTGGATTGGTGATGATGGTGGAGATGGAGGTGATTAGGGATAGGATGCTCCTCCTCACCACATAGAGGAGGAGTGGGGGATACTACAAGCAGAGTGGGATAACTTGGATGAGGAGGTGATGAGGCTAAAGGGCGAGGTGACTCAGCTTTAAGGTGAGGTGGATGGGTTGCAGGCTAGGCCAAGTGGAGGTGATGCTATTGCTACTATCATAGCTCGAGATGCAGAGATCATGAGGTTGCAGGGTGAGGTGACTCGACTGTAGGACAAGGTGGATGGGCTACGGGCTAGGCTAAGTGGGGGTGATGATGCTACTACTATTACAACTCTTAGGGTAGAGTTAGCTCAATGAGTGACATGTCAAATGGTGGATTTGAGGACTATCCATAGGCATACTACTTACATTGCTATGTTGGAGAATATTTTAGATCAACATCAGATTCCTCTACCTGTTCCTCCATCATCATTTTTAGGTTCCAGTAGGTGGACTGAGTCTAGGTATAGTTTATGGTCTCATAGGCCATCTGGCTCACATGCTTCTCAAGCATCAACTTAGGGGCCTAGCAGGGGTCATGGGAGCACTAGCTAGTAGCACTTTATTACCTCTTTTTGTAGTTTTCTATTTTTTTTATGAGCCTCAGTGCTCTGATGTATACAACCTACGGGTATTTTGTACTTATGTGATTCATATATATATACATGGATTTTTATTATGATCATTTGTGTGTGCGCTTTTATTTTATTGTATGTATGGATGCATATGAAATGATGTGATGTATGATGTAATGTTGATTAATGCTATGCTCTAATGCTCATTTGGTATTTATAGACTCTTGCTTGATCAACATTATCTTGTTGTTTAATCAGGGGCATAGATAGATGGTATTGACATGGATTTATGATATGTGGTAATGAAAATGTTATGGTGTGATTGGGTGGATGATCTAGGGTATTCTTACAAAGACTCAAACATCCTAGTGACTTCAAACAAACCCATTTATGTATCTCATAGATCTTCATGATGCAAGGATTGTCCTAGTGGTTTCAAATTTCTCAAGGACCAACTGTGTGTGCAATGATTGTTCTTTTCCCATTATGAGTTAGGTCAAAATGATCAATTGTAACTTATGCCAATAAGCTAGCTCATCCGAGAGCAGCCATAGGTCTATAAAAATAAGGTCACTAATGTGATAGACGTGGCACCACGTGTAAGGATACCCCATTGCCAAGCGGGATTCATTCAGCCCATTGTTGTAATGAGGATCACCCCATGGTTTTTGAGACACTAAGAGTTCCAGGGATTCAAGCTCCTTTCCCTTCTTTTATTGCATTGGATTTTGGGGATTGCTCATTTTATTTTGGAGCATTTGAATTTTATTTCTTACACTTGCTCATTTTGAGGAAGAGCAAGGGGATTTTTATTGCTTTGAGGTACTTTTTTCAGGATACTTGCTCATTTTGAGGAAGAGCAAGGGATTTTTTTTGGAAGGGTGAAGGGGGAGCTTGTCCTTTTGCCAACTCTATAGCATTCTAGACCATGCGCATAATTGGATGAATAGGGGAAACCTTTCACTTATGGCAATAGCAACTTTTGACTTCGTTATTCCCAAGGTTCACAATGTTTTAAATGTGTTTTTATGTGTATGGTCCAAGAGGAAATTTGATTGACCAGGAATAACCTATTGCTTCTAAAGATTGTTTGATTTTGAATTAAGTTTGTTCAAAACACTAGGAGTGGTTGAGTGATTGAAAATATTTGGAATTTGCTTATGGGTTGATGTGGTTTGTGATGCTTTTGATGCAATATTTTGAAAATTAAAATATACACACAAAATAGTCAGTGGCTGCATAATCATTATTGCTAACAATTATACGATATCTATCCTACTTTATGTGAGTCCCTTAATTAGAAAAATATTATAAGGAAAGTTGCATATTATTGTGATTGATGGATTGTTGAGTGATGTAGGATGCCCCTGATTAAGGCAACTAGACATAGTGGACTAGTGATCATCCAAATTAACCAAATGATCCCTAATGTAATGAATGGTATGAACAAAATACCTAAAATGCATGTATGGAATGCATGGATGGATGTATGAGATGCAAATGAAATGTTTTTGGTATTTTTGCTCTTTTGTATTCTTTTTTTAGCCATGTATATGTACATATATATAAGCTACACTATGCATAAAATACCTTTAGATGTATTATATTCAATGACTCAGGTTCTAATATTCCTTCTAAGTTGGCAAGTCTATACGTTCCTGGACCCAACTTCTGCTTGACAATGTATGGACCTAACCAATTAGCCATGAATTTATCTCTCAAGTGTGATAATGCATTGGTGTTCTATTGATTCTCTTTAAGAATGAGATCTCCCACTTGGAATTCATGAGGATGGACTTTTAAATTGTAGGCTCACTTGATGCAGTCTTGATATACTTGTAGATGTTCTAAGGCATTGATGCACCTTTCATCAAGGAGTGTTAATTGGTCAAGATGTGCTTGTCTAGCTGTGTCATCATCCATGAATTCTTGCAATGCAACTCGTAAAGAAGGGATCTCAAGCTCAAGAGGTATGATTGCTTCGGTGCCATAGACCAATGAAAAAGGTATTGCCGATGCTTGTTCGATAAGCCCATAGTGCCAAGGGGAGTTGAGTGTACCAATATCTATGATTTTCTTTGACAAGTTTCTTGAGAATGGCTATCATGGTCTTGTTGGTCGCTTTGGCTTGTCCATTTGCTTATGGGTAATAAGGAGTCAAGAAACTGTGTTGGATATTGTACTTGTTGCATAAGGCTCGAACATCCTTGTTCTTAAAAGACTTACCATTGTCCAAAATGATCTTGGAAGGAATCCCAAAATGATAGATAATATGTTGAAGTATAAACTCCGCTATTCGAGGTCCAATCATAGTGGTCATTGGAATTGCTTCGATCCATTTGGTGAAGTATTCAGTGGTAGTTATGATGAATTTATGTTGTCCTAAAGAGGTAGGTGAAATTTTGCCAATCAAATATAGGCCCCATTGTGAAAAGGGCCAAAGGCTTTGAATGGGTTGTAAATCTTGTGATGGTACATGAGTCAAATTGGTGTGATGTTGATATTTTTAACATTTCTTGATGTATTGACAATAATCACTTTCCATGGTGGGCCAATAATAACCCATGCACAAAATACACTTTGCAATGGCCATTCCACTAAAGTGGCCACCACAAGTACCATCATGGGCTTCAGTTATAGCTCGTTGTGCCTCTACGGGATCTAGACATCGAAGTAGGACTCCATCATAGCCACGTCTATACAACACGTCCCCCAAGAGAGTAAAATGAGCTACTTTTTGTTTGAACATTATTTTTTTAGTTCACATCAATTCTAATGGGAGGGTCCCAAACTTGAGAAAGTCTCTTATCTCATCAAGGTAAGAATTGTATGGCTCCACGTGGACCAAACAAACTACTCTTCTCACCTTTATATTCTGCTCATTTGATTGCTGACTTGGACACTGTTGTTATGATAAGTGGTTGGACTTCTCCATGTTCATTCTTAGGAATAAAGGATCCCAAAGAAGCCATTGCATCCACAAATATATTAGTCAAATGAGGCAAGTTTCTAATCTCATACCAGTCAAATTTTGCTAGCAACTTCATTGCTACTTCGTGATACTATTTCAAGACTGGTTCTTTGCATTGGTACTCTCCCTTCACTTGAAAAATGACAAGCTGAGAATCACCAAAGATGCTTATTCATTTAATACCCATAGCTATAGCTGATTGAAGCCCCAAGATTAGGGCTTCATACTCTACATTATTATTTGTGCATGGGAAGTCAAGTTTGAATGATAAAGGAATTGGAATTCCTTTAGGTGTGTAAAACACGACTCCAGAACCTTGTCCTTTTTTGCACTTTGATCCATCAAAGAAAAGTGTCATGTCAACATCATCCTTGGGAGGGACTAGTTCTTCTTGTTTAGTGACAAAAAATACCAAATCATCTGGAAGCTCTATAAGAAGTGGTTGATCATTTGGTAATGGAGCTTCTATGAGTTGATCGACTATCACCTATGATGGATTTTTGACTAATGAATTCAAGATAAAATTTTGTTAAAAGCATTATCCATTTTGTAGTACAGGTGTTATTGTATGTGCGAGTCATCATGTAATGCAGAGGATTCTCTCTAGCTATGACATATTTAAAACATTAACCAAAACAATGACATAAGCATATCTTGTCTCATAACTTACCAATGTTTGACTAATGTAATAAATTGCTTGCTCCTTGTGATTCTTATTTTTCTATGCAAGCATTGTCCCTAGTGCAAAATCTATTGTAGAGACATAAAGGTGAAAAGGGACTCTTGGATGAGGTGGCGTAAGAATTGGTGGTGAAGCCAGATACTTCTTTATGTCATCGAAAGCCTCTTGACATTTAGTTTTCTAGGAAAATATCACTCCCTTCTGTAGCAAGCGATTGAAAGGCCTACATTTTTCTGAGAGTTGTGCAATGAATCATCGGATAGATTGAATCTTTCCTTACAAACTATGCAACTCTCTCAGATTTTTTGGAGGTGGCATCTTGATGATGGCCTTGACCTTATCAAGGTCCACTTCAATGCCTCGCTTGGAGATAATGAATCCTAGAATTTTTCTTGATGTGATGCCAAATACACACTTCTTAGGATTCAACCTTACCTTATGTTCAAGCAATCGATCAAAAATTTTTCTAGAACCTCAATATGCTCAAGACGTATTTTAGATTTTAGAATTAGATCATCCACATAATCCTCAATGATTTTATGCATATAGTCATGGAATATGTACATCATGGCATGTTGATAAGTAGCTCTTGCATTCTTAAGGCCAAAAGGCATCACCCTGTAACAAAAAATCCCCCAGGGTGTGGTAAATATTATTTTGTGTTGGTCCTTAGGATTAATTTGAATCTGATTGTATCTTGAGAAACCATCCATTAATGAAAGCATTTCATGGCCTGTGCAAGAGTCTACAAGTTGATCGATGTTGGGTAGAGGAAAATCATCCTTGGGGTATGCTTTATTTAGATCTCGAAAGTCAGTGCATACGTGTACCCCCTCATTCGAATTATGAATGGGTACCATGTTAGAGAGCCACTCTGGATAATCAATTGGGACAATGAAATTCATGTCCAGTAGTTTTTGTAGCTCTTCCTTGAAAATTAATGCTATGGTTGGATGAAGTTTCCTTAGTTTTTTCTTGAAAGGCTTAGCATATGGCACTAAGGTAAGGTTGTGGACCACCAAATTGGGGTCAAGGATAGGCATGTCCTTGTATGACCATGTGAATATGTCTTTTGTCCTTGTTAATAGATCAATCATACACTCTTTCTCTTCTATGAATAAATATTTTGCAATTTTCATGATTTGTGGATTGTTCGCATCTTGGCTAAGGTTCACATTGATGGATTCTTCGATAAGCATATGGGAACATTCCTCTAGCTGATGTGGAGTTGGGATGAGATGGATATCATCCTCCACATGCTCAAATGACTCAAGAGACTTCTCCTCTACTTCGGTTTGAAAAACTAAAGTAGATGAGGATGAAGGTTGTTATGGGATGTAAGTATTTGAAGCTTGCAGAAACTCTTTAGACATGATAAATTTGATTATGGATGGTGGGGATGAAATCTTGTCCATGGTGATAAGGCTAGCATCGATCGAAATCAACTTTGCCAAATTGTACGGGTTACGGAGTGGGGCGAACAAGTCAAAAAATATCATATTGACTTGGTGGAAATGAGGTGGCTATGATTTGAGGAGTGATGGCTCACTCTCTCTAGGTTGAAATTGACCTAAGGTGGATGAATGGCGATGTTGCGAGAGCAGCCAAGGTGGTGGTGGTAGATCTAGCTCAGGGTGCTCACGCTCCTTGTTGAAGCGAAAGATGGTGTGATCTATGGGAAACATTTTGGTATAACACTCATCTCTCTCGATGGGCTCTGTAGGAGCCACATATTCTTGGGGACCATCAAATATTCGAATGATCCAATCTAGGTTTGCTTCCATCTATTGGAATTCCCAAAAATCCTCATCAAATATATAATCCCAAAAATCTTCATCGAAGATGTAATCATCTAGAATATGATCAATCATGAATGTATGCAATACAATATCTAAAAAGGCCTCATGTAGATGAGGTGCAAATTTAGGGTCCAAGTATTCATCATTAGTATCATTACAATCATCACAATCATCACAATAATTGCTCTCCTCATCCTCTTCTTCACACTCAAGAGTGAGTCATTGGAAGGTATGGTTGAAGGAAGAGTTTGAGGTAGAAGGCATGTATCCTAGACTAGAGCGATCATGTGCTTCTTGGTATTCAGGCTCAAAAATGTGATGTGGACCCTGCTCATGTCATCCAAGTCTGTATCCCTACTAGTTGACCCTACAAAAATATCACAAAGAGAAATCTAGGTTGGATAGATATTCTAAATTGGCATTAAACTCTTGTAAGGGTTCCTCATTAGGAGGAGGTGGATCGGATGAAGAATCCACTCCCCCATATATAAAATTGATCTTGTCTGTTCAAGAACCCATTATGTACACTGCACCTATAGCTAAAGGTGGGTCACATGGGTGACCATAATCTCTGACTGACTCAATAGGTGGTGTAACTGTGACACTTTCAATGATGTACTCGCCAATGCCTGGATTGGTAAGATGGACTACAACTTGGGCTGGTTGGGATGAGGATGGCTTAGTGGATGAGGAGGGTGCTTTGGTGGTGGCTTGTGGTTCAGGTGGAGGTGATGGCTCCTCTCGGATAGGTGATCCTATCTACGAGATGATGGGTGGTGAAGCTTGAGGTGGATTAGGCTTGATTGGGTTGTTAGTTGATGGAGTTGGTTGGGCTAAAAATGTGAATGGTGTTTGTGAAGTGGGTGGTGTGGCTAATGAAGTTGGTGATTGGTTAGAAGGATGATCGAGTGTGGTGGAAAAATGAAATGTGGTGGATGAGGGTTGACTAGAGTTGATACTTTTGGATGCAAAAGTAGGATCAACTATCAATAATTCCTCTGGGATGGGGGCTTTTGATGAGGTGATGTTAGTGGGAGTGGTTCAAATGATGAGTGGCTGAATGGAGAGGTGGGTGGATGGAAGCAATGGCTCATAAGGATTTGAGATCAAGTTGCAATATTTAAATGGCTCAGTGTCTACTTGGATGCAATGTACTTTACCCTCATGTATATATTTTAGACATTGGTGTAATGTCGAGGGCACACACTTCATCTCCCTGATCCAGGGGCATACAAGAAGTATGTTGTATTGCATCACCCCTTCCAAGATGTGGAAGAGTACATGAATAGTCTTCACCCCCATGGTGATAGGTAGAACTACGTTCCCCACAGTTGAGCATAAAGCATCATTAAAGGCCCTTAAGGTGAAGGTGGATGATGTGATGTGGGATGATGGTAGGTTAAGGTGCTTGATGGTGAGAGTGGTAATGAGGTTGATGGAGGATCCAATATCAATGAGCACCCTCTTGAATGGTTTTATATCAATATGAGTGACTATGTGCAATGGAGGATCTGGTAAATTTGATGATACACTCTTCTCCTCAAAGTCATAAAATGCTATCGAGGGCTCCATGCATTTTTGTACACTCCCCACAAAAGTATTTGAAGGCATTAGGGTCTTCTGATTGCACTTCAATGGACTTTAGAATCTCCATAAATGCCTCATGATGTGGGGAAGACTATTGTATTAGCTCATAAATTGATAGTTTTGTTGATGCCATTTTCAAGCTCTATGTTAACCGGCTTCCTAGGGTGATGATGGGATGAGATGGATGACTCAGATTATGGATGGGTGGAGGTGGAATGGATGGGCCTAGTTGTATGGGGACACTAGGTTGTGTTGTAGGAGCTTGGGTTGTGCGATTCACTTGTCTTTGCCCATGGGTGACCACACTGATAGCCCCTACAAAACCTTGGTACAGTTGAGACACATAGTTCACTTGGTTGGGAGGAACTGTAGAAGTTGACGCTCCCGTTGCTTGTTGATTTGCCTCATGATGAGGCAAAGGTATCTGGTATATCCCAAGGTTTTGATTAGGTTGGGCTAATGGATTGTCAACTTTGATCTTTCCCACTTCTAATAAATCTTGCACAATACCTTTAAACCCGTGGCAAGTTTTGACATCATGCCATTTTTGCCGATGATAGATGCAATATAAATGCTCTCTGTAGGCCTTTGATTTTGGCTTGCTAGGGTCTTTGGGTTTAATCTCTGGCAATGTGAAAATTTGTGCCACATACAACTTCTGAAAGATATATGAGTAGGGCTCTTACAATGGTGTGTAATTACATTTAGGCCTAAAATGATGTTGTTGCCTTTATGTAGGTTACATTTGATTATGTACCTGCTATGGGGGTGGAACCACTTGATAATTCAATTGTTGCGGTTGCTATTGTTGTTGATGTTAGGGTTTTTGGATATGAACTTGGGCTTGTTGATTTGGTTGTGAAGGTTGGTCCAAGACTATCTGATTAACCTATGCGGCCTTGGACTGGCCGTGGTTATTCCCATTTTGATTCTTATTTTGCCACTCTTTTTTCTTAGGCTTGATATCACCCTCTTGAATCTTTATTTCCTCTATCACTCTAGCCTAGGTGAGTGCCTATTCGAATGTTCTATACTATTGCAACTGTAGCAACAAAGAGATGGGATTGGAACAACTCTTCGTGAACATTATTGTTAGATCTATCATGGGGAGGGAGAATGTCAATTTGATCATAACCACCCTCCAATGGTTTCCAAAATCATGGACTAATTCATCATCGTATTGCTTCAAACTAAGCAGATCGATCAATGTGGTTTTATTCCTAATATTTTGAGTGAATCGCTCTAGGAATTGGTACAAAAGTTGCTTAAAATTTTAAACACTCTGATGCGGTAAGTGGGTGTACCTATCTGATCCAAAAAAGGGCTCACATCTATCGGTTCCTATTGCAAGAATTGAAAGATACACAAAATGCATACAAGAACAAGAAATTGACAACAAATTAACAATAATAAATACACCTTATTCCATTATATTTGAAGCCAAAGTCAAGTTACAAGTACATCCCTCTTAGGGAGAATCACTTTGATACAATTTTTACAATAGGATGTAATATTTCCCTCTCAAGGGTAGGTGTGATTTCCAAGTACCTTTCAGGATGACACAAACTACTCTAGGGTGTAGATGACCCTCTTCTCCATGATTAGAGGCATTTGTTGCCTTGCACCCCCAAAAATTGTTAGTCTTGCATGCAATAAACAAGAAACATTAATAGAAAAGGAGGCCTCTCTTGATGAGGGTTTTAAAGGGTGCTTGCACAAAAGATAACATGATAATCAAGAAATCAAGAAAGTGATTCAATGCATATAAATTGAACTAAATCATGATAATATACCATTAGAAACATGAAAGAAACTACGATGAATCTATCTTAGCTCCTAATTAATCAATTGAAGACATAAAAACATGAAAAAGATTCGTTATACCTACACTACAATAATGAAGGGAAATTGTAATTAACTCTTAATCCGTCAGTCAAATATCTCTAAAATATTGAATTAAACCTACAACATGATTAATATAACCTAGTTAAACAAATTGTAAAATAGAGAACAAGGAAATCAGGGATTACCCATTGACCGCGGGTCCTTCAAGTGGTGGGTATTGTTCACCATGGCTGACAGTCGCGGTTGAGCCTGAATTAAGTTCACCCTCCAAATCAGGTCCAATTCTCTAATTCTCCTTGCCAAATTGATGTTCAAGGGTCGCCTCTATGTATTATGATATATTTTGTGGTTGAATTTCTCAATGAGTGCACGGATTGCATGGATTAGCATTTCTTGGCTCTCTTATCCTCCTAGGACCTCCATGGCAATGTGATCTCCAATTGGGTAGAAAAAGTATTCCTATCAATGCATATGAATGAGTATGCAATTCAATAGGGATTCACTGATAAATTGATTATGCTTCTCTCTCTCTTTTCCCCAATTCAGGGGGGTATTATATAGTAATTGCCAAAGGCTATGGGTGGCTTCATGAGGAAGCCTAGATCAAGATTGGGTGGTTGAGCTTGGTGGATGGAAGGATCCAGAACCTTCCTCACTCAAATTGCTCCAATACACAACCAATTAGCCATTGCAATTGATTTTGGGTTGGATGAAGGCCAACTGACTCTAAGTCTTGACCACGACTGAAGGCGTGGTCAACTCTGCTAACCACAAGTGTCAGAAATGACTAGCACTAACTAGGAAAAGGTTCCTAAATGAGTCGTAAAAAACACTGCTATACCTTGGTATCTATCCAAGGTCTTCCATATGGTCTTCTAGCATGTCCCATGTGAGTAGTCACCTCAGCATGACATGTTTTAGGTGTCTATAGTACCAATCCTGGGATTCTCCCCCAAGTGTCTATCGAAATATGTGAAGCATGATTGCATCATTGTTTATGATATTGAAACACGCATTAAAAAATCTAGTCACATGTTCTTGGGGGTCGTTATCCCCCTTAAATATATCAAACTTTAGTATCTAAAAATAATTCGAATAAGGTAGTGTAGGTATCGAAGCATGGATCAGATGATTGAGTAGCTACCTTAAAATGGGCTTTTGGTATTGAAAACTTGGTGTCTACATGGCAAGGCATCAATATGGTTTTGTAAGAACTAGAACTTAGGATCTTCCATAGGGTTAAAACACTAGTTTGCTTATTATTGTTGGTAATAGTGTGCATTGTAGGTGGGATGTGAATGGTTGGGGATGTTAGGCTAAAATACATGATGATATGATGGTTGATGAGGATTTTGATATTAATGAGGTGATGGGGGTATGATAGCATGCTGAACTGATGAGTTAGAATACATGTGATAAAGTGGATTAGTTTTTATGGTTCTGGTTGGGGGGTGCAATACCCAAGATGGATCTTGGATAAAGGTGTGGGTTTAATGAGAGGTTGATGGTGAGTTTTGATCAATTATCTACAATTGTTGATGAGGTCCAGGATCAATGCTATGGTTAGCGTTATCCAAAATTATTAGTTATAGCTACAAGAAGGATTATTGCATGGCAATTACATATGATGTGTGTACAATCACATATGAAGTGGACAACTGGGCTGGTTGCGAGGCAATCACATCAATAGATGTAGGTGAGGGTAGGTGGCAAAAGGTATTTCCACCAAATGAGGGATGATAGGATGTGTGGGGCCCTTAGGGGTGGTAGGTAGGATGGATGTGAGGAATACAAATCGACTTGATTTGGTGCTTCGTAAAGGGGATTGGTGCAAATGATGTTCTAATATGGCAAGGTGATGGGGGGTTGGCTATATGATGATGGGTGTCTAGCCAGGGTAGTAACATTCAGTTCAAAAAGTAAATTCATAAAGGTTGGATTGAACTACTATAGGTGTGTGGAGGTAGACTCCTAATGTAATGATGGCATAGTGCAAGATGGGATGGTAAGCAATGGAAACGATGAAAAAACTATACTAGTTGCATTTAGGTACATCCTAATGGTGTCCATGTCTAGAAGTGTAACACGAACATCCATTGATATCGGTGGATCACTCCCAAGAGTCTCAGGAATAGTGGTATGGGTATCCCTATGCATAATATCTCTGTACAAATAGGGGCACTACTAGAGGGCCCTACATTTAAGTTCTGGGATATACAAGGAACTACACTAACTTGCCCTACCACTAAAGTGTTAGGTACATAAATAGCTTGATATGGACCCATAGAGGAAGACAACCAACTTTGAATTAATTCTAACTTTCTGGCTTGACCATGGGTCATTACCATATGCTAAGGTGTGATGATCTATGAATGCAAGTGTAAGTGTGTGGATGCATGAAGGAAGCACAATGTAAACCAACACTTAAAGCAAAAAAATAAACAAGGTTTTGTTCCTAAGTTCACGCAAAGTTTGATTTTTGATTTTTTTTGAAGTTTTGAAAGTTTTTGATTTTTTTTGGAAAAAATAAAAATCAATGTGCAAAGTGTTTGCCCTAATATAAATTTAGGATTTCACTTGTATGCTCACACACACATATCCAGTGATGAAGTTTGGGTTGTGAATCCTGTTATATTTTGGAGATGAAACCCATAATTGATGAGGGGACATAGGTCCTACCAGTCCTCACCCAGTCTCACTTGGGCAGCGATACACCCTCTAAAGAGGAATGTGTGCAATTTTCCAAGCTACGATGGTTCTTGGAGCCGGCCTTGGCCATGAATAGGGTAATAATATATTGGTGGTTGGTGATGAAGTCCAATCTAGTCGATGATAAAATCCAACATTTTCCAATGTTTAAGTGCGTGTGTGAGGCTTACTTAACTTATTGTATGATGCAATTCTTTTTTTATGTCTAATGCAAAAAAAATGAAACACAAAATAGTAGACAATTCAGATCAAGGATAGAGATTGATAATTTTAGGCAAGATCTAACGAAGTTCTATTGTCAGGGCCAAACCGCAGATGGGCAATTAGTTTTGATAAACCACATTTGTGTGGTTTACCAACTGCACATGAGCATTTGGAAGATCCCAACTGCAGGTGCATGGTTTCGACTGAATAGAAAAATAGGGGTAGATCAAGCCCAAACCTTGAATGTGTCTAAGTTATTTATAACCCATCTATGCAAATGCTCTGTTACCTATTATGAAAATGTATATCCTTTCATTTGCTTCTTTTTATTATGTTTTCATGAATACTTTGATTAAAAATAAAAATATCTATCGTAAGACCTAAATGCAAACAAGAGGCATACAAAAAAGAGACCTTTAATCTATATAAATACAATGCTAAAAACTAGAAAACAAAGGAAAAAGGGATTACAAGGGTACAAACCTATGTTCATTTCATTGCTTCTTCTAGTACATTTCAACTATAGGTCCATAGTGTCATAGTGTTGAAACCGTCCACTTGCATTTTGTCAAGCACTCCATTGTAGATGTATGGTTTTGCATATCTGCATGACCTATGTGCATTTTGTTAGGTGTATGGTTCCTCAGGTCCAAAAATACCAATGCATGATTTCGTAGTAATGAATCCAAACAAAAAAAGGTATCAGATCCGCCTATCTTGAGATAGAATGTTTGTGTGCTTCAAAATTCTAAAACCTACAACCATAAAAAACATAGATCAGTAAAGTAAATTAAGCAAGGTGAAAATAAATTAGATCCTTATGGGGTCACATAATTATCACCATTTTTGTAGCAAAAAGAATACACCAAAAAAAATAGACACAAATGAACACTTGTAATAGAATGGAGCCTGAATCTCCCAAAGTTACAATGTTTTGAATTACGCTGAGTGTATTGGGGGTAATGTTACAATGACATTATACAATACAAGTATCTAAATGAACAATGGTGGTGTTCCCAAAATAAATACTTGGTATTCTTTGCTCTTTCAACTACAACTCCAGAAGGGAGTGGGATTCAATTATCCAATGCGAGGACCACTCTAGCTTCAAAAACTCTCCAAGATATCTACTTCCTACATACACATGAAAATACAAATAGGGGTTTATAAGCACCTATTGATCAAGATGAAAAATAATACAGTAAACCCTATATTTATAATCATGAAGTATAATACAGAAAATAGAGCAATGAAATATAATAATGCCTCCCAAAAATCAACTTTTATTGATATGATTTATTGTGTGCTTTTACATCTGAGAAACTACGAGTGTGTGGTGAAGTCTGCTAAACCATGCACAGGTGGTGGGAGAAACTACATAGATGTGGTTTTGACTATAAAAATACATATGGGTGCTACAAACTGAATGTAATATTACTGTGAAATGAG
This sequence comes from Wollemia nobilis, assembly GCA_028583015.1. Taxonomy (NCBI): domain Eukaryota; kingdom Viridiplantae; phylum Streptophyta; class Pinopsida; order Araucariales; family Araucariaceae; genus Wollemia; species Wollemia nobilis. Next base: position 2,420,461 of record JAQPPZ010000886.1, on the reverse strand, counting down.
ACCTCTAAGCTTTGGATCTCTCCTCTCCTTGAGATATGAGTAGATCCCTAGTCCTATTTTAGTAGTCTGATGGTACAAATGTTTAGCCTAATTTATTTGGTGGGGTGAAGGTGCCTTTACAGGATCCTTAGGATTTTGGAGGGAAATATGAGGTGGTAGGCCAGGATTTCCAAGTGGCAATTCAGGGATACCAAATGGAGGGGAGCAGTTAGAGTGTGTGGAAACCTAAAACACATCATGTTTAGGAGGTTACTCTTATGCACACTTTTATAGCCCATATGACTGATCTTGGACATTTCCAAGACCCAATAGTGGTTCTAACCACTCATTTAGGCCAATATAGTCCTATGCAGTCATAACCACTAATGAAATTAGTTATGACATCCACCATTGTTGATGATCAAAGCAGCCATGGGAAGCCACTAATGATGATAATGGGGAGCAGTTAGCAACACCTATGGATATCAACTAACTCTGTAACAAACTCAGGATCCCTAAGCTAAGTAAAATTAGTTGCATCCAATGAATTTACAATGGTTTTAATAAATAAAAACCCCTGGAAGCTTTGCCTCAACTGCAAAAGCATTATTATTTCTTATTCTTGGCTTCCTAGGGAAGCTAGAGTAAGGATTTTGGGAGTCCACTTAAGACCCAAAATTTACAAGCAAATCCTAGACAAATGTTGGACTTTTTGTGTAACAAAGTACTGCCGCTTTGCAACCAAAAAGTACCATCTATCATAAGTAATAAAATGCTACCAAAATTGTGCTATGACATCTGCTTACCCACCAATGGAGACTACCATATTTTAAGAAGAACAAATACCTATTCAAACATTCAATTCATAATAAAATTGAACCAATTCCCACCCTAAGTCATTCTAAGAGAATGCACCAGGAACATCAATCCTGTAGCCAGACCCAAGATATAGAGAATAGAGTCTCTATCCTATAGTTGTTGTTTTCAAAAATGACCCACAGGTGCTAGGCCATGCACCAACAACATTAGAATTGATTGATGCTAGGCCTAGGATACAGAGAACAAAGTCTCTATCTTGTAGCTGTTGTTTTCAAAAATGACCCACAGGTGCAACCAACGATATTGGTAGTGGTTAATAGAGTCAATTGCTCTAATAATAAATGACTATGTTTTGAATGTCTCTTTTCCATTTTTTAGCCTTATATCAGATTTACAACATTTCAATTTGATTTCTAACCTAGAGTAGATTGCTTTACATTCTATATTTAAGCATTTCTTTTTGTTTTACAAGCATTCCTTTCAATATTTTCATGCATTTTATTGTTTCTTTACATATTTTATTTATATTTTACAATATTCATGAAATGGCCTGATCTTGATATGTTGCACTCTTGCTATTAATTATTTTTAGGTTTCCTTATGTGCAGGTTCAGATCTTATCATAGGTGTATCATCTACAAGATCATTTTCAATAGCATCACAAAGAGGAGGTTCTAGGGATAATCCCTCCTATAATCAAATTTTGAGGATTATAAGAATCTATTGAAGACATCTATCACATGGAGTGATTTATTTGTAATATGTATCAAATGGTCAATCCCTTAGAGGGATGCTCTTGTAACTGCATGTAAAAGAGAACTTATGAATATGAATAAAATAGGCATTATTTCTTGTATTTCCTTCTCTTTGCATTGATTACATGTTATATATTATGGGTTTGATTACATATTGCCATGTATGTTAGATTTTTAGGTTCTTTCATAGTGAGTCACCCAGGGTGTCTAACATAACTAAGGTGATATGGCTGCAAGTGGAGTTCTATGTGGAGGGTTACCCCATGTGAAGGTATAAGGGAGACAAGGGTGTATGATATGTGGTAAGGGATGTTGGTGAGGTGGCTAGGACACATGTCCAGTGGGTAGGTAGGGTATCCTAGGTTGACTTTTCAGATTTAAAGGTTATCATGGTGGGCCTAGCCCTTTTTTTGGTTGCTAACTATGTTTTTGTTAATTTTTCTCATTGTAGATATATTTTCTTTAAGAGATAGTATCTAACAGTCGTAGTCACTTTGAGCGATAGCATCTAGTATCATAGCCACCCTGATCATTAGTGGCTACTAAAAAGTTAGAGAAAATCTAATGTGCAACATTCTTCTTAAGATGAGGATTCACTTGTAAGTGATTCTCTCCCTATTTTTTTGTTTCCTGTGTATCTCTATTTCTTGTATGCAATAATTTAGGAATTAATTAGATCACATAGAAAAAATTTAGAAGGTTAAATTATTAGGTTTTTTGTGTTTGTTGTTAGCTACTTTTGGGAACAACGACTATTGTTGTTAGCTACCCTAGAAGCCAACGACTACAAATTCTTACTGTTCCTATGTACAATGACTAAGACTGTTGTATGTTGTTAACATAAGTAGCTACTATTAGATCTATTTGTAGGTTTGCCTAATCTGAAGCCTACTCAAAGGCTATATCATTTTAGATGCATTTGCATTTTCTAAACTTGAAATGTATATTACATGCATAAATTTTTGAATTTAAAACATATTTTAATTGCATGTAGTTGAAATATCATAGTATGTTATTTGATGTATTTTAATTTATGCTTGAAATCAAATGAACACCATACACCTCACATTTCAAGTGTAAACATCAATTACATTGGGCTCTCACATCCAACCAATTGATCAAGACCAATGGTGGGTGTCATTACCACTTGGTTGGCTTTCTTATTGAGTTTTTAGTTACCCAACTATGGCCAAGACCGATCCAAGAACCATTGAAGCCATAGAAAATAACACATAATTTCTATTCTAAGAGTGTATCACTACCCATGGTGGATTGGATGAGGATCAATTGTACCTGTGATCCCTGATCGGATATGGGTTTCATATTCATATCTTGGTGGGTATGATGGCCTAGACTTCATTATTGGGTTTGTAACTATGAGTATACAGGTGAAAACCTTAAACAATCAAGAGTACCATCAACAATTATCAAACACAATAAAAGAAAGATATGATTTCTAACAAACCATAACACACAAGACGAGTTTAGAAAACACAAAAAGATATTCAAAAAAGATAATCATTTTGTATTCTTTGTTTGTGTCATAAAATTTACATACAAGATAATTCACAAGGTTATGGTCACCACACAGTGCTGCACTCAATCCATGATTGAGGTGGCACCCAATGCACCAGTGGGTTCAGACCACCCTAAAGGTAGTACACCTACCCATAACACACCTAAAAAATATTCAGGTAGCCTTAGAGGAGATAACTCTACACACAAGGGATCTCATCAAGAAACCCTAACTAGAAGACCAAATCTAGAATCTTCTCATGATCTAAATGAAGGTATTTCTAGACACACTTCATATTATCATACTGATAGGCCAATTATTTCTAATAGAGGTATTGCATACCCATTGTAATGCCAAATCATTTCGAGCATGGAGGGTGACATTTATCATACCATAGTATTAGCGAAAGAGGTATACCTCTTGACCAACCATGGAAAACCCATCACATTTATTTCCTAGATCAAGACGCTAGAAGATCAAAATATAAAGCCTCTTCTACTACCCATTCTCAATCAAAGAGTATGCATAGTGAAGATGTAGTGCAACATACCTATGCCCAAGGTGAGTGCTCTAGGTGCCCACATAATCCAATTACCTCATCAACACATAATGGTACTAAACAAAAGGTAGAATATAATGTCAATACAATCTCAACCAATCAAGGGAAGAGGGTTGCCAAACTTGTTGTGTAGTTTGAAAAAAATAAAATCCCTCGTACATATTTGCAAAGCCATAGATCCTACACAACTGACTGATAAAATCGGTTACATAGGTCTCACACAATTCAAATAGAGTAGATACTACAAGATAAATTGGAGGACTTGCACATAGAGTGTGAGCATTTAGAGTATGAATATATGGAATGACAAAGGCTACTTTGCTAGAATTTGTATGAACACTACCTAAGAGAATAATGCATCTTTGATCAAAAAGAACAAGAATAGTGATTGGATAGATTGGCTCGAGTGGAATTATTCCTATGTAGTGAGTACATGTAGCAACACAATGAGAGATATGCTATCTCTCACCTTGATCTATGTGTTAGATAAGTAGACAATAATACTCATCACACATCCCAACATGCTTCTAGGCAACAACAATATCAAATTCCAAATTAGCCTGAGCATGATAAATATGAAGAATCCAAGCAAGATGATTAGGAACAACAATATAATGAACCATAATCTATAGATATGGCCAATGAATACAATCAACCACCTCGATCTCAAAGGAACCTACCACATCCTACTCCTAAAATATCCCTTCGGGAGGAAAATATAATATTTTATCAGGCTTACAGAGTGCTTACTAAGAGAATCAAATCTCTCAAGAAATAAGATACAACTTATCAAAAGCCTACTTTAATAAAGATCCACAACCAACCTCTTTGTCCTTCGATCTTGAGTTTGGTATATCCCAAAAATTTTGAGATGCCCAAGTTAGATAAGTTCTAAGATGATGAGGATGCACAAGAGCACGTAATCAATTTTATGAACATGTGCTTTCAATTTTAAAATAATTATACCTTGTTGTTATGGATATTCATGATTATCCTTTTAGGTGTAGCCCTTGAACGGTATAATCAATTACCAAGGTACAACATCACTAGCTTTAAGTAGCTAATGAATGATTTTCTTGAACGTTTCTCATTTGGCATCAAGAAGAAAATAAATCTATCCTACTTGGCTAATTTACAATAATATGATGATGAGCTAGTGATGGATTATAGGAAGAGGTGGTAAAAACTCATGGAAAAACTTCCATTCACCATCCTCAAAATTTAACTCACTCAAATATTTACCAAAAGTTGTGCTAAACATATATCATTGCTGCTTCAGCTACAATAATACACAACATTCAAGGAGGTTTTAGTGCAAGCTAAAGTTTTTGAAGACATAAAAATCCAATAAGGAGATATAAAACTCCATACAAAAAATAATGGAATAAAAAGAACACACGAAATCAATTGTATCAGGCCAAACATGTGCCTGTAAATCAAGTCATGTTGAATATTCCAAGAGTGAACAAGAGTCAACAACCATATAATTATCAGGCTCAACCTCCCCCAACACACTACAAATACCGCAATGAAAATCGGGCACAAAAACAACAACAATGAACGCATCATAACCACATACCATTACTTGGACCTTTGGCATCTATTTTCAATCGCCTATGCAAGGTCAAGGCTATAATATTTTCTAAAATATGCACCCTGGATCCTAATCACCCTAAAATTAAGGGGTATAGAGAAGATTTGTATTGCGTATATCATAAAAAAAATGACCATGATATCTAGGATTGCATTGCATTTAAAAATGTGGTGTAGAATATGCTAGATAAAAATGACTTACAAATAGATAGCCCCTTGGCTATCGATAATCAAAACATTAAAATATTCAAAGGCCATCTACGCAAGCATGAGGTCCAAAATGAGCAAGTTGAGCACGTGAGTGAGGTAGACATTACCCCACCCAATGAGGGTTTTATAGGCATGATAAAAATCACAACGGGACACAAGAAATGCCTTGATTAGTCCATATCATCAAAAATTATGAACAATGCTGATCATGTATCACACTTCTTACAACCATTGAATGCTATTCAATCATATAAGGATCCTATGATTACCTTTCACAAATAGGAGATTCAGCCAATACTTAGATATGAACCTGATCCACCTCTTCATATCATAGCAAGCATCAATCAGATCCCCTACAAGTAGGTCTTGATTGACACCAGTTCATCCATAAAAATCATTATTATTGTGGCTTTGAAAAATCTAAATCTTCCACCTTCACACATTAAAGACTTAAAATTCACATTGAGAGAATTTAATGATGCCAGTTCACCTACTATCGACACAATAGTCCTACCTATCTAGGTTGGGATAAAGACCATACCAACATTGTGTTACATTTTAGAATGTGTGAGGTAGTACAACATATTATTAGGTAGACCTTGGATGAGGGACATGGAATGTGTGCCATCCATTGTCCATCAAAACCTTAAATTCGTGCACCAAGGGTAAGTGTACATGGTTTAAAATGATATCAATCCTTTTTAGTACTATGAAAATATTGATGAACCACATGAGCCTCTTGCAATATGCTAGTCCCAGAACATTCATTTGGATATAATAAAAAAATATTCGAATAAATCTTGCATCAAGCTGTTGCTACCTACTCCCATCAGTAAAATTCATAGTATCACCTTACTTGATGACATAGAGAAAACCTTAGTTGAAATAACTAAGATAGGGTCACCTTGACAAGTTGATGATCCATCCACAACTTGTTCGAAAGTTAAAACAAATTCTCACGAGTTTGTGGGAATGGTTAATATAAAAATGGAGAATTAGGTTTCTTTTAAAAAATTAGAACAACAGGTAGTTCCATAAAAAATTGTTACCACATTAGAAGTACCATTACATTTGAAATTAGTTACACGTAAATCATTTCTTATAGCATCTTTGAAAGAGTAAGAATGGGTACTTACCCCACATCAAACTATGGGTACTCAAGTTGGCATAGTTCAACATTATAGAATGAAACAAAAATATGAACTAAGTCATAAATAAGAGCATGTGGATACATCCTTTAAATTGGACCATCAAGAAGCATGTACATCATCTCAAATGAAGAAGAATGGTGATTTTTTTTTACCTAAGGGTACTTTGGCACCCACTCTTTCATCTCATCCAGTTGATGATAGTGATACAAACCCGTCACTAGTGATACACATAAAAGCCTTATCAATCTTGCAACATATGCAAGATCGCTTGGATAATATAGAGGCATAGATGGACCAAAAAAATGAGGTGCTACAATTTATCATGTATCAGCTCATGAGTCTAGAACTAAAAAAGAAACCAACATCCAAGGTCAAATCACCCCCTGTGTAACCACAAGAAAAGACTCAAAAAAGAATGTGCCAAGTTAGCTGTGCCAACAATCTCGTAAGTATCCACCATTAATTGAACCTATGATAGCCATGTTCAATCAATTATGTGTTGCAAATACCATCACCTTACTTGAGGTTCAATATTTAGATCTAAATAATTTGAAACCCCATGGATATTAGGAGGAATACTATTCATATAATAGACAAAACAACCATGCCATTCAGTCATCTTGCAGTTTCAAGGCCATAATACAAAACATGATTGAAAGGAATCAACTTCAGTTTGTTAGTTGACAAATAAGCATAGTCAGTAATCTATTCCTTGCATCTAAAAATAAATAAGAGCCCCCTAAGCAAACAATTGAGATACCAATGGCTCAATCCTTTCATCAAACTAAGCCAGTGCATGCTACACATTCGAAACACCACCATAATATTTGGACTCCATTAAACAAGTCTATGTTAGTCATTTTCAAAAGTTACGAGATGCTAATATTACCTAACATAAACCATTTAGACGCAGATAGAGCTAAACCTAAAGGTTATAGGAAATATCACTTTTGTCTTTACCATCAACTAAAGGTCCATAACATTCATAATTATTATGGATTTAAAAGCATGGTTCAATACCTTATTGAAAGTAATGCGTTGACCACAAATGGTTCACCCATAGTACCTCAAATTACTATAATGCATGCCACTTTATCTCATTTGTGACCCCAAGTTCAATCACATTTTTGTAAGCCTAACAAGCCAGCTCACCGAGTAGTCACATTTTTTATGACTACTGTGGCCCTATTTCAAAAGCTATATGAAGAAAATGCAATTGTATTACCAGAAGTTAAACCTAGAACATCTAAACCTAGATCATAGGATGAAAACATTTATTATATATATCATCATATATATGGGCATGAAATTCATGGCTACTATTCATTCAAGAAATTGGTCGAAGAAATGGTAGAATAGAATGATCTCTACACAGATGGTTCACTTGTTTTACCCTATCAAAATATTAGCACCTCACAGGGGTCCATGCCCCAATAGGGAGAGTTGATTTCTATCACTCTTCCTAAGCAAGCTGATTATATTGTAGTGAATGACATGCACAATTGGGATCCTCAAGGTAGCACACCTTCCCTACCATCCATCTCAAAATTAATGAATCAAAGCGATAAATATAAATGTATCACACCTTCCTCACTTTCATTTAGTAGAACACAGACTATGCGTTCCTAAGGTAGTGTACCTTCCCCTCATAAAATCTAAAATAAAAAAAATATCATAAAACAATCAAAAATCCTAAAAAAATAAAATTAAAAAACAATTAAAAAACATCAAAAACACAAAAACATTTACATTTTACATTTTACATTGCATTACATGCATTCATTAATTATACTACATTAGGCATTTTCATCCATTGCATTCGCATTAGGATAGGTTGTGTTTATAATCTTATGAATGACACCATGTTTATATGCCAATCATGCATCTTTAAATCATCATCATTATGCATCCCCTGTGAGTAATTATGTTTTTCAACACAACCCATTCGTTGCTATAAGGAATATACTAGGGTTTTTTGGTCATTCAACCATACCTAGTGATATTTTTAGATTGTGTAGAAAGCTATCTTGGATTTCAAATATGAGTTCTAGTTTTTTTAATAAGTTAAATCATTTCATTTCTTCTGGGTTTTAAAAGGTTGACCTCAAAACCTATTTAAAAAATAACATATGCTAAAAAAAATCAAAGAGAAAATAGGATAATGCATCCCCGAGTGAAACCCAATAAAAAGGAGAAGGGGGACACAACGCCTCCTGGGATACACCATAAGACAAAACTAGCACCCTGTAGGGTAGCCTCAAAAATACAAAAATAAGATAAGAAAGCTAATCCTCCTTAATATCATCTTTGTCCTCCTTATTGTATTCCTTTGTATCATCCTTGATCGTGTCCTCAGATTTGAACTCGTCCATCTTGGGATATTCCTAGCCCAAGAATTGTTCATTGAAGAATAGAATATGTAGGGCCTCCTAAAGGTCAGTAAGGGAATTCACTAGGTTTGAAGTGGTCATGATGATGAACCACTTCAGGACCTTGGCATTGACGTCCTGATCCTCCTCATCAGGCATGATTTCAATAATCTTCTGCTTGTCTTGAATGAATATATTCCTCAGGTGAGTTGAGGATATGGTGGGGCTCTCAACTTTCTTACTTTTGATTTTATTTCTAACCATAAAATATCTAACAACCTCCACAACCTCTCTTTTCTTGGTGGACTTGGTCGAGGAAGGGGAATAGGACACACTGGGTTTGGCCTGGCTAGGGCTAGGTTTACCTTTATAGGCACTAGGGAGAAGGACTTAAGGGCTATGAGTCATAACCTTAAATAACCTTAAATAACCTTAAATAACCTTAAATAACCTTGGTGAGACAAAAGGTCATAACCCTTCTTCCTCATACATGTGTCAATTGAATAACTAATGGAGTTGAATAGAAAATGAGGGATACTGATAGGATTGACATCTCTGAAGTGGTTTCCAAATGCAAAGTGGAAACTGCATAACACTTTCTATGATTCAAGGTCTAGTTTTTATAGTACCTTGCATATATCAAAATTTCATCACATTTTAAACATTAACAATCCTAGTTTGAACAAGGAAGGATGAACACTACAAAGTGGTCTTGATCACCTTAAGTGAAAGGTTTTCCTTGCTCATATTATCATGCACATGGTTTAGAATTTTGATTCTTACCAAAAGGACAAGCTCCCCCCTACCCAAAGAAATCCCTTGTTTTACAAAATAAGGAAATTCTTGAAACAAAAGCAAAGCAAAATAAAAATCACTAAGAAAATCCATTGCACAAAAAAAAAATCAAATTGTAAAATAAATAGTGATTTTCATCACTAAGCAAGAGCAAGTATCCCAAAAAATTAAAAAAAGAAGGGGGTGAGGAGCTTGAATCCCTAGAATATTTAGTATTCAACCACCATGGGGTGATCCTCATTATAGTAATGGGTTGAATGAAACTCGCTTGGAAATGGGGTATCCGTATGCATGGCGATATGTCTGTCACATTAGTGACCTTATTTTGTACATACCAATGTTAGTTTATGGATGAGCTAGCTTTAGGTGGCTTGTATTTACCTAGTAGTCTAATCTAACTACGTCCAAACATAGGATCATGATGAACATATGGTTATCCTCATTACAACAATGGGTTGAATAAAACCTGTTTGGCAATGAGGTAGTCTTATGCCTCATCTAATATATTCACTTGCACACACAGAGATACAAAATATCTTGGTCTTCTTAACAAAGCTTTTATCTTTCAAAAGTCTTGTTTAGTCATTATACATCTTTTGATTAATCAACTAGGGTGTTTGAGTCTCATGGAAAACCTCAAAAATTCCCCTATAGCAAAAAATCATCTCATAAATCATACATAATTTTCCTTATGAACTTTTTTTTATTAAGGAGTGTTCATGAAATAGGATAGATACCACATAGATATCAACAATGATATTTATATGAACACTAATTATTTTGTGCATATATTTTAATTTTTAGAAGCTTATAGGAAAATCCCCATACATATCACATCATCTCATTTCACATATGGATGCTTAAATGATTAATTATTATGATAAAAGGTTCCATTTTTATTCATGATTTCCATACATTATGTGGTGTCTTCCATTAGTTTGTAACACATATTAGATTTATTCATTATGTTTAAAAATTAAATCATACAAGTTCATTTGCATTAGATCATCTTCATGTAATTAATGCACTATATACACATCATATATCATATCATATCACATAGATTAAATGCATAAACAATGGAAATAAATTAAACATGCATTTAACATTCACTATTGCATCCATATAAGCATACATAATAGTGCATCTACTCATATAGATCACATACATCTATCATCTAGCTAGTGCATGTCATTAATACATCACATACATATAGCATAATCAAATCATCATCTAAGCATTGCATCCATAACTGCATCACATGAACAATACAACAAAGACATAATACACATAATGAACCATAAAATAGAATGTCATATATGTGTGTCAAAAGTACATCAAGGTACAAATATGCCCATAGGCTACAACTGTGTTGGTGCTCAGACCTGACACTCAAAAATGATACAACTCATCATGACATATCAAATTGGGCCTGCACCCCCTAAGTCGCCTCCACTCTATGCTCCATATTTGTGAGGTTGTCTAGAGATAGTAACTACTGATATCTCAGATTATGCACCTAACATATGATTGGGCCACACTAAGGACTACCCAGACTCAATCTACCTACTCTATTATGAGTCCCTTACTATAGATCGCTCTGGTAAAGTACCACCTAGTACATCAATCCAATCCTTTAGATAAATAATGTATGAAGCATGTACTCCCATTTGAGCTGCCCTACGATCTAAGATACCCCACAACTATATAATATCTACATTTGTACCTAAGACTACTGATCCCTAATTAACTTGAGTGGATGGTGTAGCCTGTGTAATCGATGCAACCCCTAGCTATGTCTTGAGAGCATCTCTCACAACAGTCTTGGCATCTATAAGGGCATCCCTAGCTATCAGTTATGCCTATAAGAGATCCCTCTCCTGTATAACCTAATTAATTTGGGCTATGGTATAATATACATAATATTGTAGAGTGGTCCTCTCCTCTACATATCCCTACCACTATTTTGGACCTACACTCAACTAAATCTATACAGTACCAAGAGATGTATCTCAATTCATAACCTGCCGCTGCACTATATAAAGTTGTGCTTGTAAGCCATGAAACTAAGCCCATATCTAGGATAACTCATCATCCAAGGAATCCTCCTCACCCTCCTCCTTATCATGAGAATATTCCACCTACCCTATAGCCTAGTCCCACTCACCCTACATCCTGTGATGCAATCATTACCCATGATATCCTTCCTTTTCTACTGCCTCATATCTAGATCTACCTAAGATACCACCACCCTAACATAACTGAGTGGTCAACTAAGTATCATACTCTACTATGGTCCTAGAATACTCTACACCTATATTATCAATAGTAAAATCTACCTCCTCTATCAGTATTATGACCTGGTGCAATGGGAACTGTATCTTTGCCTATCAGTGGTAGTAGAGGACTGGAAAATCTAGAACATCCTATGCAATCCTAAATTTCTTGGTGACCCAAGAGTAATTAAAGTATTATCTAATCCTCCTGTGGTGCCTTATGAGCCATCTATTATGCCTAACTTGAGCCAAGTATTTATCTACCTCCTCCCATGTAAGATAACCCAGGTAGGATCACCATATAATCTAACTGGCCTAAAATCCAATAAATAAACTGATGTAGTGGTCTACATCCCCTGCATGTGGTCATATATAGATAGTATCCACCACTCATGGCCACCACACAATGTAGCACTAATCATCCACTACTATAACTACTTATCCCCAAGGAAAATATTCTAGGTCAGTCTATACAGATGTGCTCCCACCCCAAATCTATATAAGTAGGTTGCATCACACTCCCACTCACCCTCATTGCATAATCTGATACAAATCATCATAAAGTTGTGCTAGTAATGCACTTTCCCATGCCATTATTAGAGGCTATCACGAGGTGCACTCTAACATGTCCTACACCATATCTAGGAGGTTCCAAGGGAACCTCGATTCTGATGTGTGTAGTAGTAGCACATTACAATTAATGTGCATCAATACAACCTGGCACCATGAGAAGACATTTATCCTAAACCAATAGTCAACTAAAACCCCTCAATGCTCAATATCCCTAAGTGCCTTAGTAGCTCTATCCTTAAAAACCTAAGCAAATATTGTATCTCTTGTCATAGTAGGAGAAGAAATGATGACCCATCCATCGATGGAATATTGAATATACAATAGACATCCTCTAATGTCACTGTCATCTCTCCAGTTGGGAGATGGAAGGTGTTAGTCTTGTTATCCCATCGATGGACCAGGGCTATTAGGTAAGACTAGTATGACATAACAGTAGTTAATCTAACGATGTAGTTGAGGCAAATCATCCCAAACCACTCCCAATCAATATTGTCTAAGTGGGGTCGCAACTCAAGTAGTAGATTAGGCTCTCGCCCTCAAGATGTTAGAGTCTAATATCAAGGAAAAGAGTAAATAAATGCACTCACTCACTTATTCCAAATAAAAAATAAAAAAAAAATCAAGCATAAATAAAAAATTAATCCTAAGGTTCTCAACTGCTCACATTGATGGCAACTGCCATGGCTATCATCGATGTTGTTAGTGGCCACTGCAAACGATTAAATTTTTGGTCATTAGGGTTTTAAACTAGCCATCCTCAGTGATGGTAGCCCTCAATTATCAAATTGGGTGCTACCCTGAGTGACAATGGCTATGGTATTTACCCCACATAGGGTCATTTCCCACCCCAAAAATATCCAAAAATCAAAAACCAACCCACCTAAGCTAACCTAAGCTAAATATAACTAAGGGGTGAGGTTAATTGCCTATAATTTAATGAGGTTAATTTAACTCATTACTTAATGAGGTTCATTTTAATTTCATAAATCAAGAAAATTATATGGATAGGTACCTTATGAGCTCTAGCTCTGCCACTAGTAGATGCCTCAGGATGGTCCACCATTCTAGTGTACTTTGACTTTGGTAGCATTTCATATAAGAATTTACTTCTCCTCACTTAGATATCATTCCTAAATTTATAGCTAGAAATAATGAAGTGAAAAATACCAAAAAACCTTTATATATTTTGCATTTTCCATCACCACCCACTTTGATAGTGGCTACAGACTATCCCAACCCCCTCCATCAACATCAGGATTTAAAAATATTCACTGCCATATTTGATAATGGATAAAAAATAGTAATAAATGCACCTAATTACTTACCATAAGGATTTTCATAATGGACACTAAAGCATATCTATCAGTCCATAATCATCAAAAATCACAAAATTAACAAAAAATCAAATAAACAAAAATTTCACATACACCTCGTATTCAGTTATTTAATCTATACACTTGGTGATTGCAACAAATTGTGCTCCATGTAATCTGGTAATATGAGTAAATTATGAAAAGGGCATTTGAAACAAATTATTCATTGATGAATTGAAATATCTTCACTTTAATCCCAAAGAAGGTTGTTGCAGTTGGACTACTCCACATGAACAAAGCGTTCATTTAATTTATTCTATAAAATTTTAGTTAACCATTGAATATAGTGATTCACCACATGATTAAATTGAATTGCTATCATATTGATTCCCTAAGAAGGACATTGCGGCTAAAATACTCCATGGGATAGAAATATACAATTACTATTAATGGTTGAAATCACACCTATAATAGGATCTACCATACAATAAAAGTAATCATCTTGAATTGTCCAAATCAGTCATCTTGGTCAAGCGAATCATTGCTTTTATTGCTTACCATTTCCTCATCGACTAATCACTTGAGGGGGTACTCATAATCAAAGAGTTCATAATAAAAATCAACAATTGAATACTTAATCATGTTAATTACGTTCATCCTATGAATCATTGCTAACAGTTATCACAAGATTACTCTTTTTCTGGGGAGAAAGCACATATGCTGATTTAAATATTTTTCAATCCGTCTATCGGTCCTATTATAGCTTAAATGCTACCTAATTATACCTGGATATGCCAAAGTTTTACACAATTTAAGCCTTCCATGCTGTTGGAAGCAATGATTCTAAGATGTGTACCCTTCTCATGATTGGGGCATCTAATATTAACCAGATCAATGAACATCAATAAACCTATAATATGGATTTAAGTTGTCTATTTTTTCTTAGTGATGTATTTTTCCATAATGCATCTCAAAAAGGGGCATCTGTTGACACATAAAATATGTCATATTTAGGATGCTACTCATATGAACACTTTTACAGCCCATATGACTGATCTTGGATATTTCCAAGACCCAACATTGGTTCTAACCACTCATTTAGAGTAGCCTAGTCCTATGTTACCATAGTCTCTAATGAAATTAATGTCGGTATCCACCACCATTGACAATCAGAGCAACTACGAGAAGCTGCTGACGGTGATATTGGTTAGATCCATAACTATGCCTGTCGATAACAACTAACCCTATAACAAACTTGAGCTCGAGCTAAATAAAACCAGTTGCATCCAATGAATTTACAATGACTTTGGCAAATAGAAGCCCCTAGAAGCTTCACCTCAACTACATAAGCATAAGTGTTTCTTGTTCTTGGCTTCCTGGGGAAGCTAGAGCAAGGATTTTTGGAGACTACATAAGGCCCCAAATTTATAAGCAAATCCTAGACAATTGATGAGATTTTTGTGTAATGAAGTGCTACCACTTTGCAACCAGAGAGTACCATCTATCACAAGTAATACAGTGCTACCGAAATTGTGCTATGACATATGCTTACCTACCAATGGAGACTACCACATTTTGAGAAGAACAATTGCCTATTCAAGCATTCAATTAAACATGAAATTGAACCAATTACCACCCTAAGTCATTATGAGAGAATGCACCAAGAACATCAATCCACACAACATTGGAATTGATTTATGCTAGGCCTAGGATATAGAGAACACAGTCTCTATTCCATGGTCACTATTTTCAATAGTGACCCACAAATACAACCACCGACATTGATAGTAGTTAATAGAGCTGGTTGCTATGATCACCAATGACTATGGTTTGAATATCTCTTTTCCATTATTTTTATCCTTATATCAGATTTAAAACATTTCAATTTGATTTCTAACCTAGAATAGATTGCTTTACATTTTGTATTTAAGCATTTCTTTCTATTTTACAAGCATTCCTTTCAATATTTTCATGCATTTCATTGTTTCTTTACATATTTCCTTTATATTTTACAATATTCATGAAATGGTCTCATCTTGTGAGGCTGCACTCTTGCTATTGATGCTTTTCAAATATCCTTATGTGCAGGTTTAGATATTATCAGGGGTATATAATTTACAAGATCATTTTCAATAGCATCATCAAGAGGAGGTTCCACAGATAATCCCTCCTATAATCAAGTTTTGAGGATTCTAATAATCTATTAAAGACATCTATCACATGGAGTTATTTATTTGTAATATGTATCAAATGGTCAATCCTTCAGAGGGATGCTCTTGTAACTACATGTAAAAGAGAACTTATAAATATGAATAAAATGGGCATTGTTTCTTGTATTTTCTTCTCTTTGCATTGATTACATGTTATATCCTGTGGGTTTGATTACATATTGCCATGGAGGTTATATTTTTAGCTTCTTTCAGAGTGAGTCACCCAGGGTGTCTCACTTAACTAAGGTGATGTGGATGCAAGTGGAGTGCTATGTAGAGGGTTACCCCATGTGAAGGGACAAGGGGGACAAGGGTGTATGAGATGTAGCAAGGGATTTTGGTGAGGTGGCTAGAACACATGTCCAGTGGGTAGGTAGGGTATCCTAGGCTGAATTTTGAGATTTAATAAATTTATAAAATAGAATAATGTGCAAGATTTATATACCTAAGCATAAACTTAAACATTTAACTTTATTATGCAGGATTTGATGTGAGGTGGCAAATGTGATATTGTGGATGCCTAGTTTTTGGTGTCTACAGAAGCCTTTCCAAAACTTCATATGAACATAAATAAAATTTTGTACTAGTGAATCCCTATTAAATAGAAGATGGATCTCATGCAATTGTGAAACTCTCAATCATATCAATCAAGCTCATCCACTTTCTCATAATAAGGGTTGTCAATGAAGGCATCTTGAGGATACATGCTTGCTTGGTTGTGTTCTATTTTTTCTTATAGTTATCATATTTTTATCTTTTATTCTATGTAGTCATTTTATAATTGCATACTAACCAATATTACATGTAGAAAGAGAGTATCTACTTGTAATATTTGTCTCATTATATTATTAATTTATATTTTATTGTGAATTAGATTATCATACTAACTTTTTTAAGGCCCCTATGCCTCCTAGTCAAGGATCCTCATATAATCATTTGGAAAATCA
The DNA here is from genome assembly GCA_028583015.1 of Wollemia nobilis. NCBI lineage: Eukaryota > Viridiplantae > Streptophyta > Pinopsida > Araucariales > Araucariaceae > Wollemia > Wollemia nobilis. The sequence goes on along the minus strand of JAQPPZ010000886.1, from coordinate 2,403,396 downwards.
CAAGTCTCTTATCTAAAATATATTTTACTATATCCATTGGTGAATGTATTATCAATCTGTACGTTTAGTGATGTTATTGTTATTTCTCTCTAATGTAGTAGAAACTAACTTAATAGTCAAATAAATTGAAAGTGTTGTTAGTGTAGAAACCTGAAATGCATAATCACAAGAAGAATCTCCAAAATAATTCCTTTTAACCCATAAAATGCACCTAGGGGAACCTCAGGGCTATATATTGCCTTTTCTCAGCAAAAGTGCACTTTTCCCTCATGGGAAGCAATAATGTCTCACCCAAGACAACCTTCAAGTTGAGGCTATCTCACTACAAGACAATTGCAAGAACATAAATTCAAAAAGAATAATCAAGTAGTAGGACAACCTATCAATGTAGTGGCATATTTCCTATTGCCCTTGGTGACCTACAATCACCCATGGCGACCAAAAATTATCCTTTCCACCTACAAAGTGGTTTGTGACGGAGGACCGGAGCAACAACACCTTACAAATTCATATTTTTCATTAAAATCTTCGGAAAATATTTACATGCATTCCGAAATAAAACAGCCCGCAGGCATACATTAACCGATGCTCGGCTCGGTTCTTCCACTGTCACTCTACCTCCCCTGTTCTCCGGTCCACCGCCCCCTATTACCAAAATTTTGGGTTTTTAATGAGGTCCCGGTCCTCTAAGAAATTAATGCTCCCGCCCAACAACAAATTCAAATTCTATTTTCCCCCGGTTGAATTTTCAAATTTTGGTTTTTTGCCATAAATGGGCAACTGCCCGATCCGCCAGACAGTGGCATTAATGGCTTCCCATACCCTGCACTGGCCGCTTTGCTCAGACTGTACTCTGCACCACCGTCTCCTCCATACTGGCCATGCCCTGCAATAGTTGTTTTGTCGAAATTCTTCCATACGGTGGTTAACCCCCTTGAATGCACGCGGCTGTCAACTTTAATTTTATGATACGTGGCCTTCATCTTCCTCTTGATACACGTAGCTAACCACGTGTAAATTTGGCTTTGCCCTCTTCTTATCGCACCATCTCCAATACACGTGCCCTTCTCAACCTTTTTGATACACGTGGCTGTCCACGTGTCAATTTTTGGCCTTGTCTGGCCGTCCGCCTCTAAGCTTGGTCCTGTCTTCTCATTGGCCGCGATATCGTGACCCAAACACTGCCTTGTCACTGTCCATTTAATACCGTCATGATATCGTAATGTCACGATATCGTGACGTCATGATATCATGACCCAACCACCATCACGCCTTGCTATTTCAACATCGTCGCGATATCGCGACGTCGCGATATCGCGACGGAGATCACCCCTTGCATTAGCTTCTCAGCAACCGTCGTGACATCATGACATCGTGATATCGCGACATCATGATATCGTGACGGAAACCTCCCTACGCTCCAACTGCAAACAAATGTTGCAATATCGCGACGTCGCGATATCATGACAGAAATGGTCCCTGCCTTTGCCACCGCTTCGAAGGTCACAATTTCGTGACCTCCCCAAATTTTTCCTTAGCTCTTCTACCAACTTCCCCTTCTGCTTTGCAACATCTTCCCTCCTCCGAAAAGGAACCAAAATACATCAAAATACAAGAACTTAAAGAAAATTTTGAAGGATGCAAGATTGCCGACACTGTTACCGGATGCTCCTGCATCAGACACCCGGGGTAACAAGAGAAGTGACCTTCACTTCTTTGCTGTTCGGCCCACGTCCTTTGTAATATCTTTGAACATTCATCAACCATTGCAACCTATTCCAATCCCGTTTCTTGGCAAGCTTCTGCCCTCTACCAAACAAATTCTGGCATTACTGCACACTTTCTCATCTTCGGTCTGCACTGGTTTCAACTTGTTCCGCACTCCATATTTCATCAAGGAATACGTATTTGCACGACCATCATGCACTGCACTCCGATCAAACTGCCATGGCCTTCCTAACAGCAAATGGCAAGCATCCATGGGAAAAAAATCACACAGGACTTCATCCTAGTATCTCCCAATATTGAAAGTGACTAAGCACTGTTCACGGACCCAAGCTCTGTGGTCCTTCCACAACCACGCAATCCGGTATGGATGCGGGTGCCTCCTCCTCTCCAGCTGCAACTTAGAAACCATCTCCTCAAAAACTAAGTTGTTTGTACTCCCATTGTCTATAATAACATTACAGACTTTGCCTAAACTTTTGCATCGAGTGCAGAACAGGCTTCTCCTTTGTTCAGATTTGTCTTCCTCCACCAGCATGGTCCTCCTCACAATCATTGCTTCTCATTTTTCATATTCTTCAGAATGTTTTGAGTCAGCATCTTCAACTGCCACAACTCGCTGCTGCGGGGACCCACTTGTTTCTTGTTTACTCTCTCGGGGTGCTGGGGACACTCATATGCCCGATGCCCCTCTTCTCTGTAGTGGAAACATGTTCCTCGAAACACTCCCCTTCCATACCCGCGTCCAGATCTACCTCTTCCTCTCGGGTAGCCATCATTTTGAACTTGCGGTTTGGGTTCTTCGTCTTCTTTCTGATCTCGACTGCTGCTAGCCTCTTCTTTCTTTTCTTCCTTTCCTTCCTCTTTCTTTCCACTGGCATTTCCTCCGTTCCCTCTTCCTCTTTGCTTGCCCTCAAACTTCCTGTTCAGTTTTTCTTCCACCTTTAGAGAAAATTGGTAAGCATCTTCAATGGTGCTTACCCGAACCAAACTCAACTCCTCCTGAACACTGGGTCTCAACCCATTAATATAACGGGCCACCTTTTCCTTGCTTGCTTCTAAGTGCCCGGTTCTGATGGAGATTTTGTAAAATTCCTTCGTGTATTCTTGAACCGTTTTGTTCATCTGTCTCAAACTCTACATTTTACGTAGCAGGTCTAGTTCATAATCCACGAGAATAAACTGCCTTTTTAATTTCTCCACCATTCTTTCCCACCTTGTTATCCACTCTTTTCCTCTTCGGTTCCATTTCAGCTGCACTCCCTTCCACCATATGCTAACATGATCCTTCAGTCGGGTCTTAGCAAATCTGACCCTCTCGGGATCTTCAACTTCTTCGTATTCAAAATATTCCTCTAAGTCATTTATCCAATCTATTAATTCCTCCGGATTCAAGTTCCTGGAATACGTAGAAACTTCTAACTTCGGCCTCTTCCCAATCTGAGATATGGCCTTGTATAGCCTGGCTTGTGCCGGATCCACAACTTCCTCTTCTTCTTCTTCGAACTGATTTTCTTCATCCGCTTCATCCTCACTATCTGCATCTCTTCTCAGCTCATGTCCTCTGTGTAGTTCTTCTTGCAGTGCCTGAACTTGCCGCTGCAATGCCCGAAAATATTCTGCTGCCATGCCTCTTCCACCAACGGGGTTTCTTCTCGGAGGCATCTTCTCACACTTTCACAAGCCTTCCCACAAGTCCTGGTACAACTGCCTCTCCTTCGACGATCTACTGTACACTCAGGAACTATGGGCTCTGATACCACTGACAGAGGACCGGAGCAACAACACCTTACGAATTCATCTTTTTCATTAAAATCTTCGAAAAATATTTACATGCATTCCAAAATAAAATAGCCCGCAGGCATACATTAACCGATGCTCGGCTCGGTTCTTCCACTGTCACTCTACCTCCCCTGTTCTCCGGTCCACCGCCCCCTATTACCAAAATTTTGGGTTTTTAATGAGGTCCCGGTCCTCTAAGCAATTAATGCTCCCGCCCAACAACAAATTCAAATTCTATTTTCCCCCGGTTGAATTTTCAAATTTTGGTTTTCTGCCATAAATGGGCAACTGCCCGATCCGCCCAACAGTTGGCATTAATGGCTTCCCATACCCTGCACTGGCCTCTTTGCTTAGACTATACTCTGCACCACCGTCTCCTCCATACTGGCCATGCCTTGCAACAGTTGTTTTGTCGAAATTCTTCCATATGGTGGTTAACCCCCTTGAATGCACACGGCTGTCAACTTTAATTTTATGATACGTGGCCTTCATCTTCCTCTTGATACACGTAGCTAACCACATGTAAATTTGGATTTTCCCTCTTCTTATTGCACCATCTCCAATACACGTACCCTTCTCAACCTTTTTGATACACGTGGCTGTCCACGTGTCAATTTTTGGCCTTGTCTGGTCTTTCGCCTCTAAGCTTGGTCCTGTCTTCTCATTGGCTGTGATATCACGACCCAAACACTGCCTTGTCACTATCCATTTAATACCATCGTGATATCGCGACGTCGTGATATCGTGACCCAACCACCGCCGCGCCTTGCTCTTTCAACATCATCGTGATATTGTGACGTCGCGATATCGCAATGTCGCGATATCATGACGGAGATCACCCCTTGCATTAGCTTCTCAACAACCATCGTGACATCGTGCGTTGCGATATCGCGATGTCACGATATCGTGATGTCGCGATATCGTGATGTCGCGATATCACGACGAAACCCTCCCTATGCTCCAACTGCAAACAAATGTCGCGAGATCGTGACAAAACTAGTCCCTGCCTTTGCCACTGCTTTGGAGGTCGCGATTTTGCGACCTCCCCAACTTTTGCCTTAGCTCTTCTACCAAATTCCCCTTCTGCTTTGCAACATCTTCCCTCCTCCGGAAAGGAACCAAAATACATCAAAATACAAGAACTTAAAGAAAATTTTGAAGGATGCAAGATTGTCGACACTGTTACCAGATGCTCCTGCATCAGTTTGTTACCCCTAATTGCCATATTACCTCTTTTGGTAGCTATATAAGGAGTCTATAAAATGGATGTATCCCATCCAGGTTTTAAGATCCACAATTTTGAGTTTGAAGCAATGAAGTGCTGTAAAAACTTGACCTGCATCCTCACTACCCAAACCAATACCATTGTGTTACCATGTGGGTTTTAACGTTATCTCCATGAACCTTACTTTATCAATACCATAGTCTCAGGATGCTCAAAAATATACCTTCACATTTATATTAATAAACCATTCATTAAAAAAACTCACCCTTGGATCACCCCAATATCATTCCAACCTATTTTTAAAAAGTCGCAGGCCTCTCTATTGATATGATCCCACAGGCAATACGATATCACCCAATATGGCCTTGATCAGGTGATTAGTTTTTATAGTTTTTCTTAAATTTTCATTTATATCTACACTTTCATGTTAGTTTTAATGGTATATCCTTCATTTTGAGTGCTTTACTTTATTGTATTAGCTTATATCATTGTTATTCTTATGCATGCATATGCTTTATTTCAATTTGTTTCTTAATCAATACGGGTTAGATTTTAGTGGGCCCAACAGATATTATTGATTCTTCTATTATTTCATTGCATGTAGGTGACAAGATTCAAGGTAGCTAAGAAATTTGGATCTCACCCTCGTACTGTGGTCTCTACAAAACCCAATTCCAAAGATATTGTAGACATAAAAACCACTTGGATTGCACTATAAAATCATTGTAAAATTATATCATGGGTAAAATACCTAAAAGGGATCATATGTAATACATTTTAAATTTAATCAATGCAAGATTAATATAGCTGGATTCCATTGCCATTTTGTCTCTTTACTTCATATTTTACATCATGCATTCCTTTCAACATTTCTTTTATCTTTATCAATTGTACGGTACACACATTTTTGCACTTCCAGTTAGCTAGCAAATGTGTCAATGGTGTTATCATTCATCCAATTTTTCTTTCATTACTAAATCCATATTCATCATTTTATAATTTTGTATAATCTATTTTCATCTATTGAATAAGTTCTTAATGCAAACAAATGGATCCATACATTCTTCACAATTCTAGGAAGACCCTTTTACAATTGACATCATATATTTTCTATCTATATTGTAGGTTTCTAAAAATTAGGATACTTGAGCAAAAGAGCCATCAAACTTTAATAGTGCCAATAGTGCTTTAGAAAATCAATAGTGCTTCTATCAGTAGTGAATGCACCACCAAACAATAGTAGCACATCTAGCACTTTTGCATACCAATAATGCTTCTTCCACTGATGTAAAAGTCCTATTTTGAGTTCCAATGTATTATCCTTGTTATTTTAGATTATACTGTATTTATATTATATTCTATATATGATTCTATTTTTAGTATTTTTTGTTTTATCCATTAAAAAGAAAAAGTAAAAGGAGGAACATATTGTTATAAGTATATTAAGGGACCAACTTTAATCATGCATCTCATAAAAGTAAATTTTTATATAGTCATACTAGAGCCTTGTTTGTTACATTATCTTCTCGAACCCTTACTCTAAAATATCTATTGCATTTGACTGATGCATGTTTATCTAGGATAGGACTATATTAAGGTTAAGCTTGTTAAAGAAAAATATTAGAGAGAAAAGTAGGTGTTCTCTAACTCAATTTAGTAAAACATAGAGTTAGACTCATAATTGTCCTTATCCTCAAGGTAAGAGAGAAAACATGTTTTAGACCTAATAGATTTGTGGTCCCTTGTAATTATTTCCCATCTCCATATTTTGGTGGACCCAAGATTTTCTTTGACCAAGCCAAACCTTAATCAACTAAAATTTATCAAACTTGAATCAAGATCACTAAAACTATTTATGTAATTAAAACACATTAAATCTAGATAACCAAAATATAATCAAATATTAATATTATTCAGGATTCATACAATTCTTTGAGTAACTATCATACAAGTTACTAGGCTATATTGGGTATACAGTAAGTCAGGTATGCCAACCACCTATATAGAGATTTCTACATACTTACACCTAGTAAGGAGTATATTGTAGTGGTCTAGTGGGATTCATAAGGAGGTGCATTATTACCTCTCATGTATTTTATTGGACCATATGTGTAGGATGTTAGTTCCACATACTATTATTTTCCCATGTATCAACTATATCTCACATATTGATGGATATATCAAGAGTGGTCAAATATGTGGGGACCTTCAATTATATAGGTAGGCCCTTTAGGTGTATAGATTAGATTAGATAAATTAAGAGAGGGAGATATAATGTTTCCCTTGAGTTATATAGGTTAGATAAGGTATATAAAGATAAAGGTATATAATATTTGAAAAATATTTTATATTTCTTATCTAATGAATGCTCTAAATAAATAAGGAATTGACCAATCCCTCCTTTCTTCTCTACCCTAAATTCATGGCTAAAAAATATCACATTACCTATATCATCACTCATCAATTAGCCATTATCTAAAACACTCCATAGGGGTCATGAAAAACACCTTGACCTTGAGAACCCCACTTTCATTCAAGAAGAAGAGGATGTGACACCTCAAAGATCTCTAAGCCCTACCCACAAAGAGGATGGATGTGTGGTATTCAAATTCATAGACCATATAGTCCACTTCTATTAGAAAAATAGGTACATAATATAAGCCTTACTTAGAGAAGGATGCAAGGTCCTAGGGACCTCTATAGAGGAATATTTGTTATTAGTTCATCCCCAACAACCTAACTATACCTATTTTCAATAAGTCAAATAGACCCAATATTTTGATCCCTAAATACAAAACTTAATGCATCAACATATTATCTCATTGATTCAAATCCACATGTCATCACCACATTAATGGATTTTAGAATGAAAAAAATCCCACCTATATTGGTACATACTTCATCCATGTCTACCCTTGAGGAGCTATTCTAGGGAAATTTTGGTTGTCCCAAACCTCAACAAGCAGGTACTAATTACACTCTCTATCAAAGTGCACCATCAAAATCTATGACCTCTAATCCCCATAATAATTTATCTTATGGTAATGATTCTAAGCCCATGATCATGGGGATAGTATTGGTACAAAAATCTAACCCCATATTTTTCATCACCAATTTTCCAATCCTTTTAACTCTAATCTATTGGGAGTAGATCATATGATACCTCCTTTGACATCATATGCCAAACTATATCAACCACAGTTTTTATTAATCATCAAAAAATCCCTTATATATCTCAAGATGTGTCTCATGTCTCATCAAATCCTCTTCCTCCTAAAATTCAATGACTATACACTAAGTTATATCAATTAAAACAACAAATGATCATTATACAAGGTTTTTCATTAAATCACATGTACTCATATGATGATTTTTTCAACCAACCCCTTGTACCTTTTGTAGCTACTCACCCTTTTATTCCTAATATAAAACATCCAATTTTCAAATATATAAGGGGAAGAGGATCCCATAAATATGTTTTAGGACTACTTGTAATAATATTTATTATGATTAAACATTTCTTCTAAAAATATTCCCTAAGAGTGTTAATGGTATTACATTGGAATGGTAATACCAAGTACCAAGGCACTCCTTGGAAAGATTTAAGGACCTCATCAATATGTTAATTAAGTGATTCTCTCTCTATATAATAAAGATCAATATGACTGATCCCTACCAAATCAAACAATCCAAAGATGATAATTTTACTAACATCTTAGTAGAATGAGGAAACCTAATGTGGAGACTACAATATGTCCCTCCATTGATAGAACTACTAGCCTTCTACCTTGAGATAGTCAATGTATATTCATTTGAAAATATTATTAACATGACCAATATAGTAGATACCACCATTTTAAAGTGGGGAAATTAATACCAAGTCTTAAGTCAGAGGAAGACAAGCCTTCCTCTGACCCAAAGGAAATATAATAATATACACATTATAGGTGATAGAGTCATAGAATAATGCCATGTCAATAATGTTGGAGTATATTACATTATTTAGTACATGTTAATGTACCTCCATGGTACCTTCATGGTACCATTGTAATATTAGATTAGGGTTGAGTCATAGTTTATAGTGTGGGTAATAGTTCCTTTGTTATGTAAGAGTGAATGTGCAAGAAATACATATGTAATGTGAGTTAGTGTGCAAGTGTAAGTTGAGTCTATGTGCACAAGTGTCTTGTATGTATGAGAACAATATGTAATGTAAAGATGTGCACAAGTGTCTTATATTAGAGTGTGCAAGTTATAGAAGTGTAAGAGTCATGTATAGGTGTACATACAATATAGATTCAAGTGTTCATCAAGTATGCAAGTGGCAGGTAGATAATAAAAGAGTCATGAGACTTGGCATATGGAAAGGAATAGTTAGGTATCCAAAAAGTCACACTACTATGGATATATTATGGAGATAATACTCCATAATCAAGTATTACATATAATCATAATTATTACTATCATATCCTTTTATAAGAGAAAGAGGAGGAATAAAGATTACATACATTTTGAGCAACTAATACTAAAAGTTATATTTCATGCGTAGTACATGTTTATTAATACTATTACATTCATATTGTTGCTTATTATTTAATTTAATTTGAGTTATTATAAACCTTATGTTACATATTAATTTTCTCATATTATTTTAATCTTGTCATTATCTTCACCTCATTATATAGTGGATATTTTATATTCGATCTTGTGATATTTAACCTATGATATTTGTGGTAGTATTATGGCTTAAAAAACCATAAGTGGTATCATAGATACCACATAAATATATACATATTGACAAGAGTTTTTTTGAGTGGTAATTTTACCCAATTTCAAAACCACACTTACAGTTAGGATTTTGATTAGAAAATCCTCTCTTGAAAAGAAATCAAAATTTCTCCAAGGTTATTTTTGCTTAATATTGCTTGTGTACCTATGAAGATGTATCAAAATAAATGCTAGGAACACCTTAGTGATTAGAAAGCAACTATTAAAAAGGGGTCTATATTGGTTTTACTTTGATTCTTCCATGCTTTTATTGTTCATTGATTAAAAAGGGCTTGATTTCCCTTATGTACAAAAATCAAATGATGAATGAATACATGAGATTGATCCTACTTAATTTTTATTTCTAAATTTATTAGCTACCCTTTTGTTCCTAATATAAAACATCCAAGTTTAAAATGTATAAGGGGAAAAATGATCCCATAAATATTGTTTAGGACTACTTGTAATAATATTTGTTATGATTAAAAATTTCTTCTAAAAATCTTCCCTAAGAGTGTTAATGGTCTTAAATTGGAATGGTATTACCAAGTACCATGTAACTCTTGGAAAGCTTTAAGGACCTCATCAAGATGTTCATTAAGTGATTCTCTCTCTATATAATAAAGGTCAATATTACTGATCTTTACCAAATAAAACAATCCAAAGATAATAATTTTATTAACATCTTAGTAGAATGTGGAGACCTAGTGTGGAGACTACAATATGTCCCTCCATTGATAGACCTACTAGAATTCTACCTTGAGATAGTCAATGTGTCTTAATTTTAAAATATTATTAACATGACCAATATAGTAGATACCACCATTTTAAATTGGGGAAATTAATATCGTATTAAGTCAGAGGAAGACACGCCTTCCTCTGACCCAAAATGGTAATATAAGAATAAACACATTATAGGTGATAGAGTCATATAATAATGCCATGTCAATAATTTTGGAGTATATTACATTATTTTGTACATGATAATGTACCTCCATGGTACATTCATGGTATCATTATAAATAATAGATTAGGGTTTAGTCATATTTTAGAGTGTGAGTAATAGTTACCCTTTTATGTAAGTGTGAATGTGCAAGAAATACACATCATGTGAGTTGGTGTGCAAGTGTAGGTTGAGTCTATGTGCACAAGTGTCTTGTATGTATGAAAATAATATGTAATGTAAATATATGCACAAGTATCTTAGATTAGAGTGTGCAAGTTATATAAGTGTAAGAGTCATGTATAAGTGTACATACAATATAGATTCAAGTGTTCATCAGGTATGCAAGTGGCAAGTAGATAATACAAGAGTCATGAGACTTGGAATAAGGAAAGGAATAGTTAGATATCCAAAGCATCACACTACTATGTCTATATTCTAGAGATAATATTCCATAATAAAGTAATACATATAGTCACAATAATTACTATCATATCCTTTTATAAGAGAAAGAGGAGGAATAAAGATTGCATACATTTTGAGCAACTAATACTAAAAGTTATATTGCATGCATAGTACATATTTATTAATGCTATTACATTTATATTGTTGCTTATTATTGAATTTCATTTGAGTTAATATAAGCCTTATGTTATATATTAATTTGCTCATTTTATTTTACTCTTATCATTATCTTGACCTCATTATATTGTGGCTATATTATATTCAATCTTGTGATATTTAACCTATGATATTTGTGGTAGTATTAAGGCTTAAAAAGCCACCAGTGGTATTAAAGATACCATCTAACTCTGTACATATTGACAAGAGTTTTTTTGAGTGGTAATTTTACCCAATTGCAAAACCACACTTATAGTTAGGATTTTGATTAGAAAACCCTCTCTTGCAAAGAAATCAAAATTTCTCCAAGGTTCCTTTTACTTAATATTGCTTGTGTACCTACGAAGATGTATCAAAATAAATATTAGGAACACCTTAGTGATTATCATACAACTATTAACAAGGGGCATGTGCTGGTTTTACTTTGATTCTACCAAGATTTTATTGTTTATTGATTAAAAGGGCTTGATTTACCTTATGTACAAAAATAAAATGATGAATGAATGCATGAGATTGATCCTTCTTCATTTTTATTTCTAATTTATTAAAGTTATCTATCCCTAAATCCCTATTAGCATATTCCTTTTATATTCAATTAAAATATTTTGTTAGTATGTGCTATGGCGAATCATCTCATTTATCTTTGATTTGATGTGAAATTGGAGTTAGCACTTGTTCGCATATTCATTTTATTTAAAATCAAAATATGTTGTTAGCAAGTTCTATGGTGAACCACTTCATTTTATCTTTGCATTAATATAAAATTTGGAGCTAGTAGATCCCTCCCATGAATGCAAATTGATTTTATCTTGGCCCTTAGTTGATAAAAGAAGTGTTGAAAACTTATGAAGTGTTGATTCCTTTTATTTTGGATTTAAATGATTTGCAACAAAAAAATTAAATTCTTATGGAGTGCAAAAAAAAAATGCTTCAAAAAGTTAAAATGAATACCTTAATAAAAATAAATAAATGTCCAAATAATTGAATGTGTACAACCAGGTTAGACCTGTATCCACATAATCTAAAATCTGGTTATGGTGAGAGTTTAAGGAGTAAAAACATGCATTAAAAATATCTAAACGATGCTACCATATTCATGCATAAAAAACCATTAAAATAATTCCAATACATGTAGAAAAATATGCAATAAAAACTTTATTGTGTTCAAAACCTCTTTTTCTGCATACAAATGTGAAACTAGAATGTTGGCAGTAGTTTGAGAGCCTTCCAATCTTCTTCCATGCCTCCTATTAAAAAAAAAACCAGCCCTTCTGCTATGTTTGAATGTTGCATTTAAAATATTCATGCAAGGTCCTTCACTTATTTTCCAACATTTGTCTTTCTTTTCCAACAATTGGCCTTCTTTCCAACTGCTTGTTTTTCCCTCTTTCAATTGGATTATTGCACAACTTATTCTTAATATCTTGCAAATGAAATGCTTCTTCCAACAATAAATTTTTTAATCTTCCAAATGAAATTCTTCTTCCATAATGCTTTTTATCCAGTAATAAATTGGATAATGTTTTTTTTTTATTATTTAGAAACCTACCAACATCCATATAAAGCATTAATTCAAACTAACTTTAGTAAAATTATAAAGTCAAAATATATATGAATTCAAATTAGTATTTTTTTCCTGTAATAATAGGATTTGGTTATTTAGGTATATAAATTGCGTTTGCGACTACGACTGTGACTATGAATGGAGGTGGAAAAGTGAATAAGGTGAATCAGGGTGGAATTCCCACAACAATCAAGAGTGGTATGGTTTCTACTGACCTTGAAGGTGCTAAGTCATATTTTGATGGTTTCAAGATTGTGAATACCATTTGGGGTAAGGATCGTACTGATAAGGGAGACATTCTTAATGGGTACCTCTCTTAAGATATTGAGTCCTCTTTATGGACTTATGCTAAGAAATTGAAAGGTTCTACGAAACCTCCCTAAGGTAGTGTAACCCTCTTACTCCTAGTGGGTGAAGATCTAGTAATCCCTGAAAACCTAATGGCGGATTACAATTCTATTGAATCCCATAATTTTGTGGGGAAATTCATTAGAGGACAACTATATATGGAATATATTCATTGATGGGCCTATAAAAAATGGAAAACCCTAGGCAATATGGAGCTGGTTACCATTTTAAAGGATTTTTTCCTCATTCATCTCAACAATGAAGAATATGCCTCCCAAATTCTTACCAGGGATCCTTGGTTCTTCGGTTGGAAGAGTCTCTTTCTACATAAGGGTGAATATTTCAACCCCAATACATAGAAAATAAATTTTACACCAATATGGGTTCAATTGCTAGATCCACCTGCCTCATTTTGGTATGAAGATATCTTACAGGGAATTGACAAATATATAGGTGAGTTGGTTGCAATCAACCTGGTGGCCCAAGCATACATTCGTATGGTTCATGCTAGAATTTATGTCAACACCAATATGGATTCCCATATTCCTACTCAGATAAATCTAGTCTACGACTCCTATCATAAAAATCAAGCAACAAAATATGAGAACAAGCCTACATTCTACATTGAATGCAAGGCTTAGGGCCATATTAAAACCCAGTACCTATTTCTAAGATCCTCAAAGGATATGAAACTCTCAATACCTCTTAAAACAGGTTGCAGATCGGGCGATAACAAGGTAAACCCTAGCAGAGTAAGCAACAAAGTAGCCACTATAAAAATAAGGGATAAATTCTAGAATATACCAAGGAAAGTAGATTGAAATACAAGATTCAAAGGATGATCATCCAAAGGTGAGTTATATTTTTGCCTTCCAAAATTATTTTAATGTTTTAAAAGGAACTCTTATTCACGGGTTTGAACCTGGTGAGGATGATATTACCTAAAATCCAACTAAAATCCTAGTTTTTGATCAAGAGGAACCCCAATACCCAACCAGATCTGAGCCATCCAATATTTTTTCAAAACCACCACCCACCCCTAAGGGGTATAAAAAAATTGGTAGTCCCATATCAGAAAAAGTGGATAAAGAAGACAAATATGATTTTAGCCCCATTAATACTAGAAGTAACAAGAAATATTCTGTTGATATTGGTAGTGAAAATAAAAAAAATGGAAGACCCTCTATCAATGATTAGAATAAAAATAAAATAGAAATGATATTGCAAATGGTACCTAGAAAACCTTATTCCAAGATCTTCTCGATTAAGAGAAGGATGAATCAAAAAGGCCAAAACCTCCCTTGTAGCAAATTAAGGGAGGCTAAAAAAGTTCCAAAAATTCTAAATGAGGATCCTCTCATGGAATGTGAGAGGCCTCAATAATGTTATCAAGAAAATACTTGTTTGCACTCTAAGGAAAGAACACATACCCACTATAATGGTTATGCAAAAAAAAAATATTGATCAAAATTAAATCCTGAAAATAAAATTTTCTATTTGGAAAAATGGTGATTTTGCTTTTTTCCTAGCTCAAGGTACGTCTAGGGGTCTTCTATATATTTGGGAATCAAATAAGTTAGAAGGCATAATCATTTCCTCTTCCGACAGGATTCTCAATATGATTTTTTCTATAAAAGCAATAATTTCTCTTGGGTTCTAATCAATTTCTATACCCCTAATGATCCTCTCAGTCATAGGGGTCTATGGGATACTTTGAGTCATATGAGAAGTGCTTTCATAAACCTTTAACAGATTATTTTGGAGACTTCAACTCTCCACTTTTTCCTTCTGATAAGTAGGGAGGGAACATGATGCCCACCAATAGCATTGAGGATTTTCATAAATTTGTCACTGAATGTGAGCTGATGGATGTTCAGACTAAAGAGGTAAAATACACCTGGAACAATAGGAGAATTGAGGATCAACACATTCAAGTAAAAACTGATAGGATTTTGTTGTCTCAAGAAGCTATATTGGTTATGGGTGATGGTACTCTTATTTGTCTTTCCAAATTTAGATTTGATCATTGCCATTTATTGTTTGAAGCTAATAAAGGCCCTTGTTTCAAAATACCATTTATATTTTAAGCTATGTGGACACAACACCCAAATTTGTGGATGAAAATTTCTGACTGGTGGTAATTTGACTATCATGGGTCCTTTATTTTTAAGGTTTTCCAAAAACTTAAGTGTATCAAAGAAAATATCCAAGTTTGGAATAGAGAAATTTTTGGTAACATCTTCAAAAATAAGGAAAATATTTTGCAAAAACTAAAAAGTATTGAACTCCAAATTCATAATGGGTAGCTCAATAAATAACTCAGAAATAAGTAGAGACAAATTCTTGCAGACTACCATAATGTGTTGGCTAAAGAGGAGACTTTTTGGAAGTAAAAATCAAGGGCCCTTTGGCTCAAAGAGTGGGACTCAAACACAAAATTCTTTCATGCCACTACCCTAAGACACTAAAGTTCAAATAAAATTAAAGAATTAACCAGAAGTTATGGATCTATCATTAAGGATATTTTTGAGATTTGAAATGAAGCTTCATATTTCTTTGAAGGTATTTTGGGAGCCAACCCCAAAATTCTACCCAGGTTGGTAGACAATTGCTCCATCATATACCCAATTTGGTCACTTTAGATATGAATTTAGATCTTATCAAAATCCTCACCTTTGATGAAATTAAAGATGTTTTTTCTCAATGCACCCTAATAAAACCCCAGGCCCTGATGGGTTTTTTCTCCCGTTTTATAAAAAATTTTATGACATCATTGATCCTGACATATGCAATGACATCATTGAACTTTAGCAAACTAAATCCATACCCAAAAGTATCAACTTCATCTTCATTGCCTTGGTTTACAAAGGGCCTGTGTGTAAATATATGTCAGATTTTAGACCCATTAGTCTTTGCAATGTCTTATAGAAAAATCTTACTAAATCCATGGCTGCAAGACTCAAAGAGATCCTTACGTATATCATAGACCCTTGTCAAGTTATCTTTTTCAAGGGAATAAATATTACTGATGGTGTTATCACGTTGCATGAAGCTCTTCATTATGCCATCCATAACAAAAAATCTACCATGTTTTTCAAAATTGATATGAATAAGGCTTTTGAAAAAGTTAAAAAATATTTTCTAATTGTTTTCTTTCTCAAATTTGGTTTTGATATGGAGTGGGTTGATCTTGTTCATAACTACATCTCTAATCCCTAGTTTGTAGTCCTGGTCAATGTATCTGTAGTAGGGTTTTTCCCTAGTAACAAGGACCTTGGAGATCCTCTATCCCCATATATTTTATCATTCTTATTGAATCCATGGGTAGAGCACTCAAAATTTTCTACTGACATAATTTCAAGCATTAAGGCTACATCTAATTTAAGAGCCTTATCTCACCAGTAGTTCGTTGATGATACCATAATTGCTACTCATGCTTCTTTGTGGGAAGCAAAATCCATTAAGATTATTATTGATACCTATGAGGATGTTGTAGGGTAGAAAATAAATTATATTAAAAGCAAAATATTCTTCATTAACACTCCCCAAGAAATACACGCTAATATTACACATATCTTTCAATATGTTATACTCAATTGCCTACACAATATTTGGGCCTCCCTCTTTTCACCAGTTCTCTGAAGGAATCCATGTGGAGTAACATTATTGAGAGGATTAACAAAAAAATTGCAGGTTAGAAAGGGAACCTCCTATCTCAAGCAACCAAAACCACCCTAAAAATGGCTTATATCCAAAGTGTTCCTATTTATTTCATGTACGTATTCAAAGTTCTTGTTGTTATCTACATGAAAATTGAGCAAATCTAGAAAAGACTTTTATGGGCAGGTGCCGAGGAAAGGAAAATATTTCATCTGGTTAGTTGGGACAAGGTGTGCTCCCCAAAATTTAGGGGGTATTGGGACTCTAAAGAGTTTGTAATATGAACACAACCTTGTTATCCAAGTAAGCATGGAAGGTTTTCACCAACAACAACCTTAAATGGGTCTCAATTGTTAACAAAAAATACCTTCAAAATCATTGTTTCATAGATGATATACCCAGAGAGGGCTCCACATTTTGGAAATTAACTATCCAGAATATATCTCTAATTCAAAATGGGATAAGATAGAAATTATGCACAGGGAGTAAAATTAACTTCTAGACTGACAGGTGGATCTCTAATCAACCGGTTTTAGAGAATAAATAAAATTGTTGTTTTATAGCATTTCCTAGATACTCTAATTGGTAGCAAGGTTGAATATTTCATTGAAGTTTCATCTGATTCTAAGCATTGGAAAAATTATCATATTTCAAATGCTAATGGCAAAATATATGATTCTTTAGAAACTCTCAAAAATATCCTAAATGTAACAATCATCCCCACTGGTAATTCCCCTAACTCCCCTTTTTGGAAAGAGATTTATTTTGGGCTATTCACAATTAAATCTACTCATGGTCTGACTATTGATTATCAAGTGGTTCAAATACCTTATGATCAAGTGTGGATTAAATATCTCATTCCAGAATTTGCTCATTTTAGCTAGTTGGCCATCCAAAATAAGATTCTAACAATTGATAATATTATGAAAAGGTGCATGATTATCCCTAATAGATGCTATTTGTGCATGAATTCCTAGAAATCTATCAGTCACCTCTTTATGGAGTGCTATTTCTCCAAGATATCTTTGGATCACGTTATGTCCACTTTTCATATCTCATGGGTTCCTCCTAATTCATTGAGTTACCTTTTCATCCAATGGCCAACTCTATTCAAAAACCTTATATTATCTTCTTTATGAAAAGTGACCCTTCATCATATCTTATGGTAGGTGTGGCTTGAAAGAAACAATAGGGTTTTTTATTCCTCTTCTAAGGATCCCATATCTATTGCTAATAAAGTTATTGCCTTTGCTGTCAAAAATTCCCAGATCTTCTCTTGTCCCAAACCTCCTAATTTTGGATTAGAGTCTATTTTGTTCTCTTCCTTAAAAATTCCCTACAACTCTAGTTTTAGTTTTCTAGCATCCCATCCCAGAGTGGGTGCCCATTGGATTCCTCCCCCAAGTGAGTGGCTGAAACTTAACTTTGATGGTGCCTCCAAAGGAAATCCAGGGGATGCAGGTGTAGGTGGTCTTGTTAGAGATCATAGTGGTCAAGTTATTATGGCTTATGTTGAGTATCTAGGGTATCAAACTAATTATTTTACTAAAGGTCATGCACTGTGGAGAGGGCTAGATCTTCTCAAGGATTATAAAGATAACCTTTTTATTGAGGGATATTCTTTGAATATTTTAAATGCTCTAAAAAACAATAGGATGTTCTCTTGGAATGTCAGAACCATTGTTCAGGAAGCTAAGAAGTTGTTCCAAAATTTCAATGATATCTCTATCAATCATGTGTACCACAAAGCTAACAGATCTACAAATATTATTGCTAGTTGGGAAGTTATCCATAAATCACTGTCCATTTGGAAATAAATATTTTCTTAAGAAGTTTTAAATGCTACTAATAATAATTTGGTTTGAAATATATGGTCACAAGTTTTTGCAGGTCAGCTTCTCCAATGATGACTCTAGATTTTTAGCGTGATTTTTTTATTTTATTCCAATTCTTATGGTAAAAGTTTTTTGATTAGCATGACTTTCAATCTTGCTATCAATACTGGTGTTTGGTTCTCCTATTTTCTTTCTATTAAGTATGTTATGTTACAAGATAGGCCTTTTCAGTGGGTTTGTCTCATGGTGGTCTTCTCCAAGCATGTCAAGTCCCTTGGTAGGTCTAGGCAGTGTAATTGGATGTTGTCAAACAAGGTCAATATGCCTCAAGTCTTGAGATCCTATTTTTTTGCATCTTAAAAATTTTGAGAATTATTTTTTAGTCAATTGACACTCCTAATATTATCCTAGCCCTATTCTTTGCGTATTATATCTTGTTCCATGTCTATATTTTCTAGTGTCTATTTCCTATGGAGAATTACTAAGTGGTTCACCAATCTCACCAATTCAACTTCTGAAAAGGTTATTTACTGTATCAAAAATTTCTATATTTACAACCTTGGTTTGTGTTAATCCATTGTCATCTGGTTTTATCCATTATTGTGTATCCTAAGCAGTAAGAATCATAGTGTTTGGTTTCTGTGGTATTTATTTTTCCTTAGTCTTACCAACATGGCCCTGCTTGAGTCATCTAGCCTTCAGCTTGATCCCCTATCTCAGACCTTTTTGGAAGCTCATGGTATCATTCTTTTTCTCAACAAGTTCAAAGGGACTGAGAAAGATATCACTAAAGCCTTTATCAATTCATGGAATATTGATCATGTTGTTGTGCGTAGCCTCCATTTCAGAGTTATTTTTAATATGATGGTCAAGGTGAAAAAACTACTGGTGAAAGTGTGAGCGGTGTGAAGAGATCATCATAATTGGGAACCTGAGATCCAGGGCTTCCCAAATCATTCAAATATTTTCAAGTGGAAGGGTGCTGCTGTTGATCATGAGTCACTACCTATTCCTTGGCCCATGATTATTATCCCGATCCTTTAGTACCTTACTGTGGATGACCCTGCCAAGCCCTTATATAGTTTCCATGTTGCTCTAGTCATTCATATTAGGGGTTTTAATCCTGTTAATATTCTTGATTTCCTTTATCACTCTATTAGATATTCAATCCATAATGCTAGTAAATAGAAATCTCAAAATCATCCTACTCACTAAGGCCTCTTCATTGTCATTTACTGCCACATTGAAGCCACCCTCCCTCCTACCATTCTTTCTTTACCGTTCCATTCCAATATGCCTCTGAAGTTACCCACTCACAACCTATCTCATTCATCTCCCGAATTTGTTAGCAATGATGAGTCCCTTGGTTCCAAATTTAAACTGTCCCTTGACTATGAAATATTCACCTATTTTTCCTCTAAATTCAAATCCAAAGTTGGTTAGAGTCCTCCTTAATTTAGAAGGTTTATCCAACTTAAGAAACCGAGAATTGATTCCAATAAAAACTCCCCTTACCACATCTATTCCAATAAAAACTCCCCTTACCACATCTTGGATGAAGACAGTGATGATCCTTGCATTAATAATCACAACATAATCTACATTACCATCATAAGTAGCATTATCAACACCATGGATAAGATCAGTGAGACTCTCAAGGTGCTACTCCCAAACCATCCTAAAGATGCTCCTACAAATGAAGATGTTATAGAGGCCTAGGTCTGGGTCTGTTGAGTACTTTATTTGTTCTCATGTTGGGTCTCTCTGGTTATTTTGGTCTTTCAATCCCCTGCATGGGATTTTAATTACTATTTATGAGTTCTTTATTACCCCTACATGGGCTTTTTTGAGTACTACATTTCTTCCTATTCAGGTGTCTATTATAACTTTTTCTAATATTTTGCAAGCATCCCCTATGTGGTTTTTTGTTATAGCTCCTTTACAAGGTTTATAGGTAGTTACTTCTCTTAAGAAACCCCTGTGTGGGTATTTCTTGGGCTATATTTTTGTGTTTACGATGTCAGGCATCCAATCAATATTTTATACTTTTGTTTGGTCCTTTTCGTTCAAGTTGCAACTGGCCAATGTGCAGGCTTGTGTCATATTTTGCTATTATTTTAGCTACCAATTTATGTACTCGGGTTTGGGGCCCATTTAAACCCCACACCTAAGCAATTTTACCTAAAAAAAAAACCAATATGTAAAGAAATATTAGAGTGCCACGAGAAAAATAAAAGCTATTCTCTTGCTTTATTTTATTCATTTTATTTTTATGTATTATTTATTTTATTCTGATTTTTATTTTCCTTTTTTTTTTTGTTCTTATTAATGTGTCAGTAATCAAACAATAATGAAATAAAAATAATTACCCTTGTTTTTTTTCTTTATTTTTTAATTTTTATTTATCCTTTCTCATATTTTCCTTTATTTAAATTAGATTTAATGAATTCAAATGTTTGAATTAACTTAATTCAAAATATTTGAAATTGAAGAGTGATATTATAAACCTAACTAACAATAACAAATAAAAAAGAAATTAAACCTATTAATCTAACCTAAACACTAAACACTTTAAGATAAATTTAAAAAAATAGACACTAACCAACAATAAAACCTGAAAATCTACATTGCAAACTCATGGGTAGGGACCTATCAAACTTATCTCTCAAAGAACACCAAAATTCCCAAAAACTTCAAAATTTAAGTCGGGTCCCCAAAATTTGGGGCTAGTTGTGCAATGGCCACAACAAAGGGTGACTCTACTGGGAAATACTCCTGAGTATTTCAAATGAATAGCCCAATTCTAAAAATATATAAACCAAAGAAACAAATATTAGAGAAATATACACTCTCTAGCAACATTCAGAGAAAATGGGGTTATATAGACTTAATGAAAACAAATGAAGAATTCACCTTTTCCTTGGTGTGTAGAATGTGATTAATTTTAGCATTCTTGAAACCTACAGATTCCACCACCTATTTTACATTTAGGCTATAAATTATTGCTCATAAAAAGAATTTTTTACAAATAAAGCCCTACTGTCAATCAGGTGTCTATAGCCTTGGTAGAGTTTATCTAAATTACCCTTGTGTTTAATTGATATTTTACAAAATTTAATTTTGCCATGCTTTTATTGTTCATTGATTAAAAGAAATTAATATCCCTTATGTAAAAAAATTAAATGATGAATGAATGCATGAGATTGATCCTACTTCATTTTTATTTCTACTTTATTAAAGTGATCTATCCCTAAATCCCTATTAGCATATTCCTTTTATCTTCAATTAGAATATTTTATGTTATGGTGAACCACTTCATTTTATCTTTGATTTAATGTGAAATTGGAGTTAATACTTGTTAGTAGATTCATTTTATTTCAGATTAAAATATGTTGTTAGCAAGTGTTGTGGTGAACCACTTCATTTTATCTTTGCATTAATATGAAATTTGGAGTTAATAGATCCCTCCCATGAATGCAAATTGATTTTATCTTGGCCCTTAGTTGATAAAAGAAGTGCTGAAAATTTATGAAGTGTTGATTCCTTTTATTCTTGGATTTAAATGATTTGCAAAAAAAAGTAAATTTTATTTTGGATTAAAATATGTTGTTAGCAAGTGATGTGGTGAACTACTTCATTTTATCTTTGCATTAATATGAAATTTGGAGTTAGTATATCCCTACCATGAATGCAAATTAATTTTATCTTGGCCTTAGTTTATAAAAGAAGTGCTGAAAACTTGTGAAGTGTGGATTCCTTTTATTTTGGATTTAAATGATTTGCAAAAAAAAAGTAAAACCTTGTGGAGTGCAAAAAAAAATGCTTCAAAACTTTAAAATGAATGCCTTAATAAAAATAAAGAAATTTACAAATAATTGAATGTGTTAGCCTTAATCAACAAATTACTTGGATGTATTATTACTTCACAACCCTTAATTTTAATGTTGAAAATTATGAATTTGTTAGGCTTTTAAGTGCTTAATGAAAAAATTGAAATAAAGGTAAAAAAAAATAACAAAATTTAGGGTTAAAGAAATAAATTTAAAAATATAGAATATAGAAAATGATGAAAGACAAAACTACTAAAAATTATTTTGGCCTATGCTACAGAAAACATTAGATCCTTAACATAAAACACAACCAGGTTAGCCTATATCCGCACAATATAAAATCTGGTTATGACGAGAATCTAAGGGGTAAAAAATTGTATTAAAAAAATATAAATGATGCTATCATATTCATGCATAAAACATCGTTTAAAATAATTCAAATGCATGTAGAAAAAGATATGCAATAAAAATATTATTGTGTTCAAAACCTCCTTTTCTGCATACATATGTGAAACTAGAATGTTGGCAGCAATTTGAGAGCCTTCCAATACTCTTCCACGCCTCTTGTTCCAAAAAAATCCAGCCCTTTTGTTATGTTTGAATTATGTATTTAAAATCTTCAATCAAGGCCATTCATTTCTTTTCCAATGTTTTGCTTTCTTTCCAACTTTTTGTTTTCTTTTCCAATGTTTGGCTTTCTTTCTAACTTTTTGTTTTCTTTTCCAATATTTGGCCTTCTTTCCAACTGCTTGCTTTTCCCTCATTCATTTGGCTTAGTTGTGTAACTTCTTCTTAATATCTTGAAAATTAAACGCTTCTACCAATAATAAATTAAATATATTCCATATTAAATGCTTCTTCCATAACACTTTTTTACCAACAATAAATTATATAAAGCTTTTATTTTATTTAGAAACATGCCAACATCCATATAAAACATTAATTTAAATTAACTTTAATAAAATCATACAGTCAAAATATATATGAATACCAAATCAATATTTAAAGAAATATTAGAGTGCCACGAGAAAAAGAAAAACTATTCTCTTGCTTTATTTTATTCATTTTATTTTTTTATATATATTTTTTCTTATTTGTTTTTTTTTTTTTGTTTTTATTAATGTGTAAGTAATCAAACAATAATAAAATTAAAATAATTACCTTTTGTTTTTTTTTCTTTATTAATTATCCTTTCTCTTATTTTATTTTATTTAAATTAGATTTAATTAATTCAAATGTTTGAATTAACTTAAATCAAAACATTTGAAATTAACAAACAACATTATAAACCTAACTAACAATAAAAACTAAAAAAGAAATTAAACCTATTAATCTAACGTAAACACTAAAAAATTTAAGATAGATTAAAAAAATGAGACCCTAACCAAAAATCAAACCTGAGAATCTACATTGCAAACTCATGGGTAGGAAGCTATCAAATTTATCACTCAAAGAACACCAAAATTTCCAAAAACTTCAAAATTTAAGATTGGTCCACAAAATTTGGGGCTAGTTGTGCAATGGCCATAACAAATGGTGACTCTAATAGGAAATTGTCCTGAGCATTTTGAATGAAGAACCCAGTTCTAAAAATAAATAAACCAAAGAAACAAATTGAATGAAGAACCCAGTTCTAAAAATAAATAAACCAAAGAAACAAATATTAGAGAAGTATACGCTATCTAGCAACATTCAAAGACAATAGGGTTAGATAGCATCAATGAAAGCAAATGAAACATTTGCCTTTAGCTGAGTGTGTGGAATGTGATTCATTTTAGCATTCTTGAGACCCTCTAGATTCCACTAGTTGTTTTGCATTTAGGCTATAAAGTATATCTCATAAAAAGAATATTTTATAGACATAGCCCTACTGCCAGTCAGGCGTTTATAGCCCCGATAGAGTTTGTCTAAATTACCCTTGTGTTTTATTGAAAATTTGTAATGCCCCATTTTTTTTTAACAAGCTTTGTCTAAATAGATCCCTACTACCAGTCAGATGTCTATAGCCCTAGTAGAGTTTATCCAAACCTAGTGACTAATTTTAATGTGTTTTCCTTTGATTGTTTTTTTTTTTCTAAATAGCTTTGCAAAAGTTTATGCACCACCTAGGTTAGAAAGTATTTGAAGCTAGAGTGGAGCATGTTGTATTTTTGCCTTAATTTACAAACCAAAATGACTTCATCCTTCAAGATTCCAAGGAATGCCCTTTAGTATGATGTGTTCATGTGTAGCTTTAGCAAAATGATTCATCATTCCAAAATTCACTATCTTAGTCCCAAAATCTAGAATGTTGACAATAGCTTGAGAACCTTCCAATATTCTTCCATGCCTCCTATTCCAAAAAAATCTAGCCCTTTTGCTATGTTTGAATGTTGTTTTTAAAATCTTCAAGCAATGCCCTTCGCTTCTTTTTCAAAATTTGGCTTTCTTTTGAAATTTTTGCTTTCTTTTCCAACGTTTGGCCTTCTTTCCAACTACTTTCTTTTCCCTCTTTCATTTGGATTAGTTGCATAAATTCTTCTTAATATCTTGCAAATGAAACACTTCTTCCAGTAATAAATTAAATATCTTCCAAATGAAACACTTCTTCCATAACACTTTTTTGCCAGCAATAAATTAAATAATGCTTTTCTTTTATTTAGAAACCTCCTAACATCCATATAAAGCATCAATTCATATTAACTTTAATAAAATCATAATGTCAATATATATATATATATATATATATATATATATATATATATATATGAATACCAAATCAATATATAAAAAAATATTAGAGTGCCACAAGAAAAAGAAAAGCTATTCTCTAGCTTTTTTTTATTCATTTTATTTTTATATATTTCTTTTTTTATTCTTATTTGTTTTTTTTTTGTTTTTATTAATGTGTAAGTAATCAAACAATAATGAAATTAAAATAATTACCCTTTGTTTTTTTCTTTATTTATTTAGTATCCTTTCTCTTATTTTCCTTATTTAAATTAGATTTAATTAATTCAAATGTTTGAATTAACTTAAATTGACCAAAAAATTATAAACCTAACTAACGATAAAAACTAAAAATATAATTAAACCTATTAATATAACTTAACACTAAACACTTTAAGATGAATTTAAAAAATGAGACACTAACCAACAATCAAACCCAAGAATATATATTGTAAACTCATAGGTAGGAACCTATCAAACTTATCACTCATAGAAGACTAAAATTCCCCAAAACTTCAAAATTTAAGGTGGGTCCCAAAAATTTGGGGCTAGTTGTGCAATGGCCACAACAAATGGTGACTCTACTAAGAAATACTCTTGAGCATTTTGAATTAAGAATATAGTTCTAAAAATAAACAAACAAAAGAAACAAATATTAGAGAAATATACACTATCTAGCAACATTATGAGAAAATGGGGTTAGATGGCTTCAATGAAAACAAATGAAACATTTTCCTTTTGCTCAGTGTGTGGAATGTGATTCATTTTAGCATTCTTGAAACCATCCAGATTCCACCACCTGTTTTGCATTTAAGCTATATAGTATTTCTCATAAAAATAATCTTTTATAGACAAAGCCATACTGCGAGTTAGGTGTCTATAGCCCCAGTAGAGTTTATCTAAATTACCCTTGTGTTTAATTGATATTTTGTAATACCTTTGTTTTTAACAAGCTTTTGTGTAGACAGATTCCTACTACCAGTCAAACGTCTATAAACCTAGTAGAGTTTATCCAAACCTAGTGACTAATTTTAGCATGTTTTCCTTTGCTTATATATATATATATATATTTTAAATGGATTTGCAAAAGTTTATGCACCACCTAGGTTAGAAAGTATTTGAAGCTATATATGGAGCATGTTGAATTTTTGCCTTAATTTGCAAACCAAAATGACTTCATCCTTCAATATTCCAAGGAATGCCCTTTAGTATGATGTTTTCATGTGTAGATTTAGCAAAATGACTCATCGTTCCATAATTCACTTAGTCCCAAAAACTAGGAATGATTACTAAACAATTTCGTCCCCTTTTCTTTGATCCACATGATATTCAATTCATCCTTTGTGACAAAGGAACACAAAAAATAGTTAAGAGGCCAACCATTATAAACTACCATAAAACACAACCACAAATCAAGGGAACAAACCCCAAATACACATGAAAATATGAAAAAAAAATTGAAGATAAAAGAACACCTAACCTAATGCAAACTGACAAGAAAGCAAAAAAAACCTGCCAAACCAAAAAATAGAGATAAAACACAAAAACAACAAAACTAAAAATAAAAGCATGAAAACCAAAGCTATGTAATAATATACAATATATGTACAAGATGGTGTAAAACTTAGGTCATCACTTTCTTGTATCCCAAACATGATTAGCACACTTTAACAAACATATATCATAATATTCATGCCAAGATTTATAGAAATCCAACAAAAGTAAGATTAGGCCAAACAATATAGCAAACCTTATTTTACCTCTATCACCCCATAAATTTAATTCCAAGATATTAGTATTTTCATGCTAAAATTTTGATTCATCAAATTTAAAAGCAAATGTATGGTTTTCAATTATCTTTTATTTATTCAATGAGGTGTAGCTTTTACAACATGATTTATTAGTCTGACTTGAGTTCTCATTTTTACAAACATATAGAATTTCCTTCAAATAGGAGGCTATTTCTGAAAATTTTGAAGCCAAGTCATCATCCATGTATTTAGGCCAATCATGACTCTACAACCTTTTGCAAGCATCTAGGATATCTAATATGTGAGAATCATTATAACTTTTTATCCTAGATTCCATTGTCAATTATTCATGAATTTGATTTGTTAATTCCAAAGCATCTACCTATGTTTTGTTTAACATAGAAAGCTTATTATTAGTGTATGGAGAAATTAACTCAAATTATTTTTACACCACAAATGAAATTTTATCATTAATCACATATGAATCTAGCATACCATTATGCAAACTCTTACTGGAATTTTGAATGGTTGAACAAAAAGGTTGAGATTCTACATTTTGTATATTTTTATTTACCAAAGCTTGGTGAGCCTTTGTCACTTTTTATTTTTATTCATGGGCTTCATCATCATCATCATGTAGTCCTTTAACTTCATCAATGATCAGTTTTCAAAAACACCAAAATTAGGAACCCAATCAAAAATATGTCCATCCTTTTCAAACCACAAATCTTGTCGGTTAGGGGATGTGTCAAATAACACATCTTCCTGATCATTATAATAATTATCTTCTAAAATCAAGGGATGCAATTCTATCATATCTTCTAAAATCAAGGGATGAAACTCTATCATATCTTCTGCATAATCTTTAGATTCATCAATTGATTCGTTTTCAAATTCCCTTTCCCCCACTTTTGATGGTTCTAAATTGTCTATAATTGAGTCAATACCTGTACTTGGACTAACTTGATTGTGTCAATCCTCATTTATGAAAAATAACTCTAAGAACATCATTTCCTTTTTGTTATTATTTGAAATATTTTGAATTTCTTAACCATCTATTTTAACATTTTCATATGAGTTTCTAGAGAGTCTTGAATTAACATATATTTCAATGTAAGTCCTATCTATACCTTTTCCATTATTTGAGGGGGTATAAAATGGAATATCATTGAAATTTATATCATGAACTTGATATATAGGATTATTTGGAAGATTAATTTGAGGTTCTTGTTCTTGTAATGGAACCATATCTCTACTAAGCTACCAGACCAACCTCTCTAGGTCTTTTACCTTTGACTCAAGATCATCGGATCAAGCGGTAGCAGTGGTATGATTAGTTGGGTTTCCAAAATATAGAATGTTTTTATTTGGTACCATGATTTGATTTTGAACATTTTGATCTTGTAAGGTTTTTTGAGCTTGAAAATATGGATTGGAAAAGATATCTAAGCTTTGTATGGGTATTGGTATTAAGAATGCATTCAAAGACTGAGTGTTCATTGTTGTGACTCAATGAGTGGCCAATTGATTCTCTAACCATAATTAAGTGGTTGTATGGATATATGTATTCAGATAAGCAAATTTTGGAGGTTAAGTGGGGTATGGTAGGATAAAAATGATTGTAGGAAAAAGTATTCAACATCATATTCTATTGTATCAATGACTAGTTTATCATTAGGGTTTGATTGTAAGTTTCTAGATATCCTACCATAGGTAGTTGATCCATCCCAAAACCTTGTGGTCTTAGTTGTTGCTCTACAATCATGGCCTTCGTGTAGGCTAAGGTAAGAGTAGTGATCAAAGGATTCATCCTAGTGAACATGAATATCAAGGGATCCAATGCCCCAAAGTATATTGAAAGAGTAGCATTTTACACAATAGTAAAGGGGGTAGTCAATATTGCATAGAGCTTTTGAAATCTCATGTTGAACATTCTCAATGGTTCATTAGGTTCCCTATTTCAAGAAGCAAATTGATGATATATTAGGTAGGATTTATAGGCAACCTAAAATGATTAACAAAAGCAATTTTTAATTGGCCCTAGGATGTAATAGAATGAGTGAGTATATTGATGTACCAATCATACATCATGTTACCTAGGCTCAAAGGAAATAATATACAAGCCACATCCTCATATTTGACTTTTAATATAATTAAGGTGTCCACATAGGCTTGAATGTATACCTCTGCTAATATTGTGCCATTGTGCTTACACTTGGGTAAAATTCTCTATATCTTCTTGGGTAGGTCATGAACATCTCCAGTAATGTTAAAAGAATTGTTGTGCACCCCATACCACTTTCTAGTATTTGCAACCATTGGATTAGGTTGTGATGTGATTAACAATCACAACAACAAATGCTTGTTAAAAATGCATCAACTAAACCATTATAATAAGAAATATTCTAAAAAATGATTAGCATAAATGCATTATAAATTTAAAATGCAAAAAGGGAAAACCCCAGGTCCTGATGGTTTTCTTATTGAGTTCTACCAAGAGTTCTGGGATATCCTTCATGTTGATTTATTAGAGGTGGTGGAAGAAGCCAGGAAAGCCAAAGAAATTTTGAAGGTTATCAATAAAACTTATATTACTCTTGTTCCAAAAGCTCAAGAGGTTGATCATATCTCAGCTTTTAGACCTATTGCTTTATGTAATGTGCTTCTCAAAATCATTACTAAAATCATGGCAAAAAGGTTGAAGCCTATTTTGCATAAGATTATTTCCCCAGAGAAAGGGGGATATGTGGAAGGACGTCAAATAGTATATGAGATAGTTCTTGCTCAGGAATCCATCCATTCCATGGATATGCAAAATTCTCCTTCTATGTTCATTCGGTTAGACTTATCCAAAGCTTATGATAGAGTGGATTGGCACTTATCAAAGTTTTGAGGCAATTTGATTTCTCTAAGGATTGAATGGATTGGATTATGGGATGTATCTCTTCAGTTTCCTACTTAGTTCTTATAAATGGCAGGCCTTCTCAGTATTTCCTAGCTTCCAGAGGTATTAGGCAAGGTGACCCGCTATCCCCTTATTTATTCATCATTCTTGCTGAATGCTTGGATAGGACTATAACCAAAAAGCAAGAAAACAAAAACCTTGAGGGAGTTACCATTGCTCATGGAGCTAGACCTATCTATCATCTTCAATTTGTGGATGACTCTACTCTTTTAGGTAAAGCTACAGCTAAGGAAGCTTCTAATATTAAGCAAATCATTAGCTATTTTTCTAAGGCTACTGGATAGTTGATCAATGAAGATAAATCTAAAGTTATTTTCTTTCATTGCTCTGCTAGACAAGAATCCATGGTCTTGGATAAATTAATATATAAGAAGACCTCTCTTCCAATCACTTATTTAGGTATTCCCATAAATATTCAAAGGAAAAAAAATAAATATTGGAACTGGTTGTTGGACAAAGTCAAGAAGAAAATTGGAAAGTGGACCAACAAGTGGCTTTCTTCTGGGGCTAGAATCACCTTGGTAAAATCAGTCCTTCAAGATATTCCTATTTATGTTTCTTCCGTTTTGAATATCCCAAAGGCTGTTCTTCAAGAATTGGATCAAATCAGTCATCGTTTCCTTTGGAGTGGTACTAAGGAGAAAAGAAAATGAGCCTTGGTGAAATGGGATACTTTATGTCTTCCTAAGAGTGAAGGGGGGTTAGGATTCTAGTATTCAATTAATAAAAACAAAGCTTTAGCTGCTAAATTATATTGGAGTATGTTGCATAACCACAATGCTCTTTAGGCCAATAATCTCCGTGCTAAATATGTTGAGAATAAAAGTCCTGAAGACCTTGTTCGCTATCAACTTCCTACCAAAGGTTCTCCCATTTTAGCAGTTCTTAATACTGGTGAGGATTTGATAAAGAAAAAATTATTTTGGATAATTCATAATGGTCAACATGTAAATTTTTGGACAGATTCTTGGGATGGTCACAAGCCTTTGATAACTCAGTTTCCCGATTGGAGCCCTTGGATGGAGGAGATTCACCGAGCTAATTGGATAAAGGTGGCTAATTATTGTCGGTACCATACTGGCCTATTCAAATTCTAGAAAGGCAAAGACAAGATATCCAAGGCATCCTTCATATGATATCCCTCTCTTGGTCCCATGAAAAAGATTGTTTTGGATGGAACAACACTACTAAGGGTGAGTATTCAGTTGCTCAAGGTTATTTGACCTTATGCCATAATAATCCCAACCATTCTTCTGATATATTTTCTCGATTGTGGGCTCAAAATCTCTGGCCTAAGGTGAGGTTCTTTAATTGGATTTTATTGCATCTTAGGGTGCTTACCAGTGAGCAACTTATGAAGCGTGGTTTTCATGGCCCTTTTAGATGTGAAATGTGTGAATAGAATATAGAAAATATCAACCATATTTTTATTGAGTGTACTTTAGCCTCCGAGCTATGGAGGAGAATGGCCACTTTACTTGGCTTACAGTGGTCCAATTTTTTTTACTTTTGAACAACTTTGGAGGGATTGGCCTAATCAAGAGGGTGTTGATCATTTTATTAGGCAATTAGTTTGGATGGGTTCTACCATTATTCTTTGGAATATTTGGAATGAAAGGAACAACCAAATTTTTAATCAAGATAGGAAGGATATTCACTATATTTGGAAAAAGACCATAGCCAACTTAGTTGAATCAGTCCATCAACTCCTTAATCACCCCAAAAACTCCCACCAAATATGGGATCAAGTGATGAAAATATTGAAGATTAAACCTTCAAAGGGAAACCAACTTAAAGGGAATGTGAGTATTAGTAATATGGATAGGACTAGAAATTGGCAACCTCCTTCTAAGAATTTTGGAAAATTCAATACTTATGGAGCCTCTAGAGGGAACCCTGGAAAAACCAATGTGGGAGGAATTGGTAGACTTTCATATGGCTCCCTGGCTTTTACTTTTGCTGAGAATTTGGGTATTCTTTCCAATAACCTTGCTGAGGGGTATGTTATCCTTAGAGGCCTTCAGGAGGCTACTAAGGTTGGATGGGAAAAGGTGTTAGTTGAGTCTGACTCTCAACTTATGATTAATCTCTTGAATAATCCTTCTAAGAATCATAAGGTGGATTTGAGAATAAAAAGAATTATTGAGAAGATTCAGTTAATCCATATGGGATTTTTGAAAGTTGATTAAAATCATGTGGTCAGAGATCAAAACAAGAGTATTGATGCTTTAGCTAATTGGGCTTTGGACAAAGGTGATCTTACTTGTTATGGCCACTCTCCTATATGGCGGGCTTCTCAAATTAGGGAAGCTCTTCTTTCTATCATTTCTTTGGATGACTCCAGTTCTGAAGGTACCTAGTTTCTTCTTGTTTTTTTTTTTGCTTTTCTTTGGTTCATTCAATTTTTTTTAGTTCCCTAGCTCATTCTATTCTTTATTTTTTTTCCTCTGTTGATTCTTGCCTTAATAGTCTTCTGGTCTAGATAGGTCATTGTTTTGTTCGTTTTTTTTTCTTTTTTATTTTTTGTTTTTTTTGTTTAGTTTTTTAAGGTGGGTGGGTTCTTTTGTTTTGTTTTGTTTTTTTGTTGTTTTTTGTTGTGTTTTTTTTGTTTTTTTTGTTTTTTTTATGTTTTTTGTTATTGTTCTTGTTCTTGGGTTTCTCTTTGTTTGTGTTATTTCGTGTTTTTATGTGTGAGTGTTTTCTATGTTTTTTGTTTTTGTTTATTGTCTATTGTTGGTTGTTTTTTATTTTTATTTTTATTTTATTTTTTTTTATTTTTTAGGTTTTGGTTGTGTTTATTTTTCATGTTTTTTTAGGTTGTCTTTTTAGTGTTTTGTTTTTTTTGTCTTGTTTGTGTTTTGTTATGTGGTTCTTGTGTTTTTCTATGTGGTTTGTGTTGTGGTTTCTTTTATCTTATTGTACATGTTTGGTTGTGCTTTTGTTTTTGACACACTCAAGGAGCATGTTTTTTATTTTATTTTATTATTTTTGTTGTTATTTACTTATTTTTAAATTGGTTTTGTGTGTTTGTTTGCTCCTTGAGTATGTCAAAGGTGGTAGGCCAGGTCCGAGTCCTGGGTATTTTTTGCGGAATGGATACCTCTGCCTCCTTGGGTCTTACCCGAAAGTGGCATCCCTTTTGGGATGTTTTCCACAAAAAAAATAATAATAAATGCATTATAAATTAAAGTAATTTCCAATCAATGAACACCATCACCTATCAACAAAACCTTGTTATTCCAAACCAATACCTCCAAATAATATTTCAAGTAACAATGAAAAAATTTAGCATTTAAGTAGCAATAAAATAAACCAATTCATGCCCTCCTTCTAGCACCAAAATGTTGAGTGGTAATTTTTTCCATTTGCAAAACCACACCCACAATTAGGATTTTGATTAGAAAACTTTCTCTTACAAAGAAATCAAAATTTCTCCAAGGATCATTTTACTTAATATAGCTTGTGTACCTATGAAGATGTATCAAAATAAATTGTAGGAACACCTTAGTGATTATCAAGCAACTGTTAACAAGGGGTCTATGCTAGTTTTACTTTTATTTTACCATGATTTTATTGTTCATTGATTAAAAGGGCTTGATTTCCCTTATGTACAGAAATAAAATAATGAATGAATGCATGATATTGATCCTACTTCATTTTCTATTTCTAATTTATTAAAGTGATATATCCCTAAATCCATATTAGCAGATTCCTTTTATCTTCAATTAAAATAAACTGTCAAGAGGTGTTATGGTCAACCACTTCATTTTATCTTTGATTTAACGTGAAATTGGAGTTAGTAATTGCTATTAGTAGATTCATTTATTTCAGAATGTTGTTAGCAAGTGCTATGGTGAACCACTTCATTTTATATTTGTATTAATATAAAATTTGGAGTTAGTATATCCCTCCCATGAATGCAAATTGATTTTATCTTGGCCTTAGTTGATAAAATAAGTACTAAAACTTGTGAAGTGCGGATTCCTTTTATTTTGTATTTAAATGATTTACAAAAAAAAGTAAAACCCTATGGAGTGCAAAAAAACAAAAAATGCTTCAAAACTTTAAAATAAATGCCTTAATAAAAATAAAGAAATATCTAAAAAATTGAATGTGTTAGCCTTAAAAAATATATTACTTAGATGTATTATTACATCAAAACCGTTAATTTTAATATAGAAAAATATGAATCTGTTAGGATTCTGAGTGCTTGATAATTTTTTTTTGAAATAAAGGTAAAAAATAACAAAATTGAGGGTTAGAGAAAGAAATTTATAAATCTAGAATATGGATCAAAATTTGGAAAATTACCAAAGAAAAAACCACTGAAAACTAATCCAACCTTTGCTACAGAAAATGTTAGATCCTGAACATAAAACACAACCAGGTTAGACCTGCATCCACATAATCTAAAATCTGGTTATGGTGAGAGTCTAAGGGGTAAAAACATGCATTAAAAATATCTAAATTATGCTACCATATTCATGCATAAAAAACCATTAAAATAATTCCAATACATGTAGAAAAATATGCAATAAAAACTTTATTGTGTTCAAAACCTCCTTTTCTACATACAAATGTAAAACCAAGATGTTGATAGCAGTTTGAAAACCTTCCAATATTTTTCCATGCCTCATGTTCTATAAAAATCTAGCCCTTATTTTATGTTTAAATGTTGTATTTAAAATATTCAAGCAAGGCCCTTCACTTCTTTTCCAAAGTTTGGCTTTCTTTCCAACTTTCTACTTTCTTTTCCAATGTTTGGCCTTCTTTCCAACTGCTTGCTTTTCCCACTTTCATTTGGCTTAGTTGTATATCTTCTTCTTAAAATATTACAAATGAAATGTTTCTACCAGCAATAAATTATTATATCTTCCAAATGAAATGCTTCTTGCATAACGTTTTTTTGCCAACAATAAATTAGATGACACTTTTATTTTATTTAGAAACCTGCCAACATACATATAAAGCATTAATTCAAACTAACTTTAATAAAATAATAAATTTAAAATGTACGATGCTAGAATGCATGAAACTACTATATTTGCATCGTAATATCAAAGATAAAACAAGATAATGTACAATGACAATAAATTAAGAAAAATGTAAAGGCTCCTTTTATTCATTCATCACAAAAATCAGTTACATGTACATCCATCTTAGGGATATTGAATTTTGATACAATAAATACTAAGGTATGAAGCCCCAAAATAGGGGTGGTGTAATTCACAGGCCTTCTAGATCGACACAAATTGATTGAGGGCTTATTGATACCTCCTTCTCACTTGTTCGAAGAAAATATCCTTAGATGTGGTTTTGTCCTTTGTAGATGTTATCACCTGTGCATAAAGCAACCAAAAAACATGTCAATAGCATATGCAACCTCTTGTGATGAGGTTGAATCCAATAATTTATATAAAATGACATGAAAGCATGATAAAAGCATGAAAAAGCACAAAGATGAGCAAAGATGTGTAAATAAATGCTAATCAACCATACAAATGCATTGAAAATGATAAATCTACTCTAATCTAAGTTGATGAAGTATAAATAGATGGGAAAATATGCTAAGAACTAAATAAATAGTGCATAAAATCCTAGCTATTATCACTTAGAGAATTTGGTTCTTCTAGTTGTTGATATCGTCAGCGGTTGAGCCTGCAAGTCACTGTCAAATATAGCGGCCACACATTGTGAATTTTACCTCTTAAATTAGGGGTTGCAACATACAATTATTCATCTAAATTGATGGTCAAGGGTCACCTGCTTGTCCAAAGGGATTTGTGGTTCAATTCATTGGAATTCATGTTATATTGGTGTGAATTTGTAGTGTATGCTTCTTAATCCTTCGAAAGCTCCATTATTGTTTGTATGCTTGTCATTCCATAATTGTGTAGCACTTCGACTCTCCTCAAGGGCTATAAATTCATTGTCCAATTCAATAAGGCTTCATTGCATAAAAAATCTCCCTTTGCTCATGTTTGAGATGGCCTATATACAGGCCTCCCAAATTCCAATATTGGTTTCATGGAGAAGCCAATATCAAGAATTGCCAACCTATGGTAGTTGGGAGGAACCTGTTAGAATATTTACACCCTCAACCTCTTGAATCAGTTGGAAATATCATTAGCATAACTAATTCGACTCGACTCATGGGGCCAATTCTATTTTAGAGCTAGCCACTCTCACTTAGTGTGGCTAGGAGAAAGTTGCTTCTAGCTTCTATCAATAGGTACGACTAGCTCATAGCCACTATGAACATTAACGGTTAGGCTAGCATCCACTTTGATAATCAACGATTGAGCCTAAATAGGAAAATGCTACCCCATGTAGCTCTCAAGAGCATTCATATGGTCTGCAAAGGTGCCCATATGAGTAGTCTCCTAAACATGACGTGTTTTAGGTGTTTACACAAAATATATATGAATACCAAATCAATATGTAAATAAATATTAGAGTACCACAAGAAAAATAAAAGTTATTCTCTTGCTTTATTTTATTCATTATATATATATATATTCTTATTTGTTTTTCTTTTGCTTTTTTGTTTTGTTTTTATTAATGTGTAAGTAATCAAACAATAATGAATTTAAAATAATTACCCTTTATTTTTTTTCTTTATTTGATAATTTCTCTTAATTTTACTTTATTTAAATTAGATTTAATTAAATCAAATGTTTGAATTAACTTAATTCAAAACATTTGAAATTGACCAACGAAATTATAAACCTAACTAACAACAAAAAATAAAAAATAAATTAAACCAATTAATCTAACCTAAACACTAAACACTTTAAGATAAATTAAAAAATTAGACACTAACCAAAATCAAACATGAGAATCTACATTGCAAACTCATGGGTAGGGACCTATCAAATTTATCACTTAAAGAACACTAAAATTCCAAAAATCTTCAAAATTTAAGGTGGGTCCCCAAAATTTGGGGCTAGTTGTGCAATGGCCACAATGAATGGTGACTCTATTGGAAAATGCTCCTAATAATTTTGAATGAAGAATCCAATTCTAAAAATAAATAAACCACATAAACAAATATTAGAGACATATATGCTATTTAGCAACATTCAGAGAAAATGGGGTTAGATAGCTTCAATGAAAACAAATGAAATATCTACCTTTTGCTCAGTGTGTGGAATGTGATTCATTTGAGCATTCTCAAAACCCTCAAGATTCCACCACTTGTTTTGCATTTAGGCTATAAAGTATTGCTCATAAAAAAATTATATATAGAGCCCTACTATCAGTTAGGTGTCTATAGCCTCGGTAGAGTTTATATAAATTACCCTTGTGTTTAATTGATATTTTGCAATACCTTTTTTTTTTAACAAGCTTTGTCTAGACAGAGCCCTATTTCTAGTCAGGAGTCTATAGCCCCGGTAGAGTCTATCCAAACATGGTGACTAGTTTTAGTGTGTTTTCCTTTGTTTATATATTTTTTCTTTTTTTAATGGCTTTGCAAAATTTTATGAACCACCTGGGTTAGAAATTATTTGAATTTAGAGATAGAGCATGTTGGATTTTTGCCTTAATTTGCAAACCAAAATGACTTCATCCTTCAAGATTCCAAGGAATGCCCTTTAGTATGATGTGTTCATGTGTAGCTTTAGAAAAATGATTCATCGTTCCAAAATTCACTATCTTAATCTCAAAATCTAGTAATGATTACTAAATAATTTCATCCCCTTTTCTTTGATCCACATGATAGGCAATTCATCCTTCATGACAAAGGAACACAAAAAATAGTCAAGAGGCCAAACATTAGCAACTACCATAAAACACAACCACAAATCAAGGGAACGAACCCAAAACCCACTTGAAAATATGAAAAGCAAAACTTGAAGATAAACCAACACCTAACCTAATGCAAACTAACAAGAAAACAAAACAAAACCTGCCAAACAAAAAAATAGAGACAGAGCACAAAAACTAGAAAACTAAAAATAAAAGCTATATAATAATATACAATATATGTACAAGATGGTGCAAAATTTAGATCATCACTTTCCTGGATCCCAAAAATGATTAGCACACTTTAACAGACATACATGATATGCATGCCAAGATTTATAGAAATCTAACTAAAGTAATATTAGACCAAACAATATAACAACCCTCATTTTGCCTCTCTCATCCCACCAATTTGATTCCAAGATATTAGTAATTTCATGCTGAAATTTTGATTCATCAAATTTGTAAGCAAATGCATGGTTTTCAATTATCTTTTGTTTATTCAGTGAGGTGTAGCTTTTAAAACATGATTCGTTAGTCCGACTTGAGTTTTCATTTTCACAAACATATAAAATTTTATTCAAATAAAGTAATCATCCATGTCTTTAGGCCAATCATGACTTTGTAGCCTTTTGCAAGCATCTAGGATATCTAATATGTGAGAATCATTATAACTTTTTATCCTAGATTCCATTATCAATTGTTCATGAATTTGATTTTTTAAGTCCAAAGCATCTACCTCTATTTTTTTTAACATAGCAAGCTTATTATTGGTGTATGGAGAAATTAACTCAAATTATTTGTCCACCACAAATGATATTTGATCATTAATCACATCCAAATCCAACATACCATTATGCAAACTCTTACCTGAATTTCGAATGGTTGAACAGAAAGGTTGAGAATCTACCTTTTGTATATTTTTATTTACCAAATATTGGTGAGCCTTTGTAACTTATTTTCATTCATGGGCTTCATCATCATCATCATCATCATAATCATGTAGCCCTTTACCTTCATCAATGACCTATTTTTCAAAAACACCAAAATTAGGAACCCAATCAAAAATATGTCCATCCTTTTCAAACCATAAATCTTGTCGGTTAGGGGATGTGTCAAATAACACATCTTCCTGATCATTATAACTATCATCTTCTAAATTAAGGGATGAAATTGTATTGTGTCTTTTGAAATCAAGGGATGAAACTCTATTGTATCTTCTGCATAATCTTCAGATTCATCAATTGATTTATTTTCAAATTCCCTTTTCTCCACTTTTGATGCTTCCAAATTTTCTAAAATTGAGTCAATCCCTGTACTTGGACTAACTTGATTGCCCCAATCCTCATTTATGAAAAATGACTCTAAGAACATCATTTCCTTTTGGTCATTATTTGAAACATGTTGATTTTCTTGATCATCCATTTTAATGATTTCATATGAGTTTCTAGAGAGTCATGAATTGGCATATATTTCAATGCAAGTCCTATCTAGACCTTCTCCATTAT
Organism: Wollemia nobilis; assembly: GCA_028583015.1. Lineage (NCBI taxonomy): Eukaryota > Viridiplantae > Streptophyta > Pinopsida > Araucariales > Araucariaceae > Wollemia > Wollemia nobilis. The sequence continues at coordinate 2,364,417 of JAQPPZ010000886.1, read as the reverse complement.
CTGAGGGGGTATCAAATGGAATATCATTGAAATTTGTATCATGAAATTGATTTATAGGATGATTTGGAAGTGTACTTTGAGGACCTTATTCTTGTAATGGAACCATATCTTTGCTAAGCTACTGGACCAATCTCTCCAGGTATTTTACATTTAACTCAAGCTCATTGGATCGAGCGGTAGTAGTGGTAGGATTAATTAGGTTTTTGAAATCCTAGAATGTTCTGATTTGGTACCATGTTTTGATTTTGAACATTTTGATCTTGTAAGGTGTTTTGAGCTTGAAAATATGGATTTGAAAAGGGATTTAAGCTTTGTATGGGTGTTGGTATTGAGAATGCATTCAAATCTTGAGCATTCATTGTTGTGACTCCATGAGTGGCCAATTGATTCTCTAATAGTAATGGAGTGGTTGGATGGATAGATGTATTTGGATAAGTGAATGTGGGAGGATAAGTGGGAATGGTAGGATAAAATTGATTGTAGGTCAAAGCATTCAATATCAATTTTTTTCATACCAATGCTTGGTTTGTCATTAGGGTTTGATTGTAAGCCCCTAGCTATCCTATTATAGGTAATTGGTCCATCCCAAAACCTTGTGGCCTTAGTTGTTGCTCTACAGTCATAGCCTTCATGTAGGCTGAGGTAAGAGTAGTGATCAAAGGATTTTTCCTAGTGAACATGGCAATCAAGGGATCCAATACCACAAAGTATATCTAAAGAGCAACATTTTATGCAATAGTAAAGGCGTCAGTCAATATCACATAGAAATTTTGAAATATCATGTTGAACGTTCTCAATGGTTCATTAGGTTACCTCCTATAAGAATAAAATTAATGATAGATTATGGTAGGATCTATGGGCAACCTTAACTAATTGACAAAGGCAATTTTTAATTGGGGCCAAGATGTAATAGAGCTAGTAGATAGATTTATGTACCAATCATATACCGTGTTGTCTAGGCTAAATGAAAATAATCTACAATCCATGTTATCAAATTGATTTTATTCAATTTGATAAATTTGATTAAGATTTTTTCCACTTTGAATATGGTAAGACTCAAACTCTATTAGAAGGTCATATTGAGTAGAAAGACTAGTGTTATTCCATTGGGTTGAAGAAAAAATAGTGAAGAATAAAGGCTCAACTACATTTAATAATTAGGAGAACTAGTTCTGAAGAAAGTTGGTCACTCAAGAAAGAGATATCCTAATATTAATATTGTTTTATAGATTAAGAATTAAGAGGTGAATCAAATCTGAGATAGTCGATCATTTGGGGATATAGCCAATCCTAAACATTGAATATTAAGGGACATTCAAAGTCACCTTGTCATTATATTGTATTCTCTACTAAGGAGAATCATATTGAGTTCTTAGGTGTAACTTAATACATTATTGGTTTCATAAAAGAGTTGCAATAGATATTAATAGATTAAGCTACAATAATGTGTGAAGCTTACTACAAAGGATAGAGAAGAGTTTCAACTTCTAGGAAGAGAAATTATTGAAAGATAGAAAATAGAAAATAATATTGAAATATATGAAAGAGTAGTGGATATTGAAAGAATAAAAAGATAGTAGTGAATTAATAAGCATTTAAATATTTCTAAGAAAAAGAAAGCAGAACAAAATATTTTAAAATATTGATCTTAAATAAGGATAAATAAGCACCTAGATTACTTTATATTGCTTCAAGCATTGGACAAAGAAGATTGATCTTGAAGAAGGATAAATAAGACCCTAGATTAATTTATATTGCTTAAAGCATTGGATTAACAAGATTTATCTTGAAGAAGGATAAAGAAGCATATAGCTTACTTTATATTGCTTCAAGAATTGAATCAGGATCTACAATGCATAAGATATACACTATATTAAGAAGATTCAAATATTGACATTGGTTCAAGAAGCCAATATTGAAGAATAGATACCCTTCAAAGAAAGAGGTCCATATAGAGAAATATTGAAGAATAGAGACCCTTCAAAGAAAGAGTTTCATATAGAGAATATAGGCCCTTATAGTGGAAATCAAAGAGACACTCATATAGAAAAAGAGAATCTCTTTATAGAAAAAAAAAAGGTTCGAATATAGAAGGAATTGAGGCCCTTAAAGAATAAGAAAAGAGAATCGTATAAAAAATTGGAACTAGGTCTAACAAAAAATAAAGAGGAAATCAAGCAACCATTATAGAAGGAAAAAGTCTCATACATTGAAAAGGAAAAGACGCACATACATAGTAAAGGAGAGTTTTGAGACACATTTAGCGTGAAAAAGAGGTCCAAGATATATTCAGAGTAAATAAGAGGTCTGAGACACATAAAAATTACAAAGTAAGAAGATATCAAGACACACATAGTGAACATAAAAGATAAAGGATTCCTGCATATGAAGATAAAAAAGAGATAAAATTTTCAAGAGGTTCTTAAGGCCTATGAATGAGGCAGCCCATGTTAAAAGAACAAGGTAACCCATGCTAGAAAAATAAGGTGACCCATGCAGAAGGAATATGCATATTGAATATTAAGTTATTGTTATTTTTAAGCGTTGAATGTTGTATATTATTGAGAGCCATTAGCAAACTTAGAAACCTACAAAGAAATAAAATAAAAAATATATAGAAGGTTATAACCAACATTTTAAAGTGATACAAAGGAGAACCAACAAAGGGAAGTATTAGCATAGAGTACAAGCTATTACCATAGGAATTGAAATGCTAAATTAATGAAATCTAAGTAGCTACTAGAGCTATAGTGAGTGACAAGACAAAGCATAATTTTGGAAGTCGAGAAGTCAATTTCCAAGCCAAAGTGCAATGTTGAAAAGCAACATTGGAAGCTGAGCAGTGAAGAGCCAAGTAGTGCTACATTGGAAAGTAAGTCAAGTAGTCAAGAGCCAAGTAGTGTTGCATTGAAAAGTACACCAAGTAGTCAAGTGCCAAGCAATGTAATGTGAAAAGTAAGTTAGAATCCAAGTAGAAAAGTTCCAAGTGGAGAATATTGCTATAAAGTGAGTGAGTGCTAGGGTTGGAAACCAAAGTTGAGCATAAGGGAAGGTGAAGTGAAAGTAATGCTTGAGCATTATGGCAAAAGCCATTAAGCATAAGAGTCAAACATAATAGTGTAACACTTTCATATTTACATGGAATCTAAAGGTTGATGACAACACCAACAAAGCAAGGAGTTACATTTAGCTTACCTGAGAAACTCACCTGAAGCATCATATCATAATTGTTGTTCTTCTCATTAATGTTTACATGTGAAAGAAGATAACATACAAGAATCTTGCAATATGAATAGACTGAGTTTGAAGCAAACGTGAAGGTCACACGAAGCAAAGCAATCAAATCAATTCGTGCGCATAAAAAATAGAAGGTTTATTATGTTACTTTAGGGTTTATGAGTTAATTTGAAGCTTAAAGTACAACATAGGAGAAATAAAGCTTAATTAAGTTTTTTAAAAGTATTTATATTTGGAGTGATAAGGTTAATGAATTATTATTTTTTTGATTGGTAGAAAGGGTTTTGAAAGGTCCCTAAACCTTGTACAAGAGAGATTACAATAAATCCATGTCGACCGAGGTGGTCCAAGAAGAGAGGAAAAGAATGCTGACAAACCTCCACACTAGGGAAGGTGTCGCGAAATTGTGACCAAAATGGTGATGTCGCGAAATCGCGACAAGATGCACCGTTGAAGCCAAAGGAAGAAAAGAAGTCACGAAATCGCGACAAGAAAAAGGAGTCGCGAAATCACTACAAGAAGTGAGAACGCTGCTGAAGAGAAAAGGTGTCGTGAAATCGCGACAAGAATGAAGACCGCAGCCGAAATAGGAAATGAGCCCCGAAATCGCGACGAAAGTGGAAGCCTGCTGCCAAGAAGAAAAAGTGTCACGAAATCATGACAAAAAGGAAGACCGCCGTTGAAGAGAAAAAGTGTCGCGATATCACGACAAAAATGGAAGTCCGCCATTGGAGAGAAAAAAGGTCACGATATCGCGACAGCCTGGAAGACCACCGTTGGAGAGAGAAAAAGCGTCGCGATATCGCGACTTAGGGTTTGATAATTTGTTTATTTTATAAGATAAGGATTAATAATAGGAATGTTTTGAAAGTTTTTAATATGTTTGGAGTGACAAGGAATATAATTAGTTTATTAGTTTATTAAATTTTAGATTTTTTGAAGAATATTTAATTTGGTTCTATTGTTGAGAAAATTAAAAAAAAAAAAAATTGAGTTTTTGCAAATTTATCTATTTGGGAGATAAAAGGTTTTCAACTTCAAAAATTAGGGAAACATAAATTTGTAAAGTTTTATATTAGTTTATAAAAATAGGGAGACATAAGGTTTACTAATCCATAGGAATTAAATTAGAAAAGTTGAATTATTTTAAACCTATAAGTTTGTCTACTTCAAAGTAAATAGATCATAATATTGATTGCATATCATGGAAGAAATTAAAAATGCATTCAATGTAGATAATGAAGATATAGTAAATAAATTAAAACTTTATTTTCAAATAATGATAGATGATCTTGATAGAGAAAAAAACAAGATCACAAAATATTCATGAGGATTCAAAATTGGATCTTGTTACTACAAAATCTTATTCTAGTGGTTCATATACAGATTCCATTGTGAAATCTACTAAAAATATTGAAGATTATCATATTTTCCATCTTATCTACATAGAAAATAAATAAATAGTAGCGTTAAAAGTGCATCAATGGTTATGTTGTTTTACCAAGAAGACATATGAAATTGAAGCTCTAAGAAGGACGAGTAAAATAATAAAATTATGTTCAAGGTGCATTTATTGTAATAGAGTTAGTCATGAATAATCAAATTGTTGGAGTCTTCATCCATGTAAATATGATGGAAGAAAGCCTCATTATTGTACATTTTTTTGGTACAAGGATAAGTATTGTAGAAGAATTGAAAGAGTATTAATATTTATATTAGACAATATTTTTCATATACTTATTTCTAAAGCATCTTCTAATGATGGATCCAAGTGTACAATATAGGAAGAGAAAATATTTAGAAAACAAGAAAAAATAAAATGGATCAAATATGGTCCAAACTTGTCTTACAAAGAAGTTAGATCACATGAAGACAAAGGAAATATTCTTATGTAAGAATCTAATGATAATGAGAGAGTTCAAGAAGTTTGCAATCTTGAAGCTACAAAGATTGAAGAATATTAAGCTGAATTTAAAGAATCCAAATATGAAATTAAAGCAAAAATCAAGTAAGAAGATGACCTTGATGGAGCTTAAGCATAAGATCACATGCAATGCAAGATTACTTTAAGATTGAATATGAATATGAAGAGCAAGATTGAAGACTAAATTCTTTAATAACCAAATAATATATATATATATATATATATATATTTGATTAGATATAAAAAGGGATTTTGAAAGGATCCCCAAAACTTTTACAAATAGTGGAACATAGAGAAACTAAGGAAGAAGCTAAAGGTCACCCAAAAGACTAACAAACCCTATAATACTACCAAAAAAAACTAGCAATCCAATAGCCCCTCCCATAGGATATTACAAGATCTAGAAAAACCTAGACCCTTAATACTAGAATAGAATCTAACAATCAGATCAAAATAGAAACTAAAATACCTCCTCACAGGGTCTTGAGAAGGTAGCATAGATAGGGAGACTAGCACCAACCATACCTCATTCCTTAGGAGAAGCCTCTCCCATATCCCATGGGTCTGACTTGGGATCCCCAAGATCACCTTGGATTTGATGCATCATAACCTAGATATCTTTCACATAAGCAATGACACCCTTCAAGGTCCAAACCAAAGCCTTTTGGTTATATTCCAATGATTTCAGGTATGACTATAGTGAATTGTATGACAATTTAGAAGGAGACTTCCCCAAATAATTAACGAAATCCATAAAAAAATTATCCTTTTTCCTCACAAGATCCACCTCCTTTGAATTTGAATTTACCACTAAAACAGGGGACTTCTCAACTTTGACCAGCTTTGCAAATAGGCACTTGGACCTCCATGCTTTCCTTCCTTTTATCCACCTAGGAAAAATTGAGACACTCCCAAAATCCTTTGGGAACTTCTCCCTCAAATTTCAAAAAATGATAGGATTTAATAGGTCATATGACATATTAGAATCACTGGATTTTGAGTGAGAAGACCTTGGAGAAAAAATAGTTATCAAAGCCTCCTTCTAAATTACCACTTGATTGAGAGTAGTCTCCCAAGACAATCCTTTAGATTTTACATGCTCAAATATTAAAAGGATCAACCCCTAGTGAATTGGGTTTGAGCCTTTCCCTTTATTAACATCTAACATAGATTTCTCCATAGAATTAAATAAGAATGATGGGATATTCATCATTCTCTTATGGCGTAGCTAATTTAAGAACATGACATGGTAGCTTTGTAGGACATCTCTATTTGTATCCAATGTGAAATAATCCATCACCACTAAAACTACCCTATTCCATGGGTCCTTAAGTACCTTTATATGATATCCATTTTAGATTTTTGATAGATATTTATATTTATTCAAAAAGTACCCCAACTCTCTTATTAGGGAATGCTTGTACCTATTATGACAAAATCCATCCTAGGACAAGCCCATCACCTCAACAATTAAAGCAGCGAAGACCTCAAATTATATTTCTCCCACTTTCACCATCATGTCTTTCCATGAGTGTACCGTTTGCTTTAATATATCTTTATTATGCCCATGAAACTTTAGAATATAGTCCAGGATACCTCCTTTCAATAAAATCTTCCTAATATCATCGTCTATCTCAAGCCTAGCTAGTTCTAGCACTACTCCTTCCATGATCAAATGATCCAATTATAAGAGAAGTTGCAAGAATTGAGAAACCTTACCACAACAAACCAATTTTGTAACTTGCTATTATGAGAAAAAAACACTGACAATGGGTTTAAGAAAGCCGCCAGACCATTGGGGTGCACTCAATTCCTTCCTAGGAAATTTAGAAAAATTGCTAGTCCCAAATGTGATGCAAATTTAGAAGCTCAAAGTTAATATCGAGAATAAATATGCAAATTATAATGTTCTTTCCAAAAGCCCAAAAAATAGGGCTCAACTTCCAAGACCAGAATTTACCTATAGCTAGAAAACTTTTTTTTTACCACCTTAAGAGTTGGATCATATAACATGGAAATAGGATTTTATGGATATAGAGGGAAATCCAACAACCAAATTTCAAATAGAAACTACTACCAAGTTCACACCCTAATCTAGGTAGATTAAGATCAGTAGATCACATCAGTTGAGGCAGATTCAAGAGGGAAAACATCTCATCATGCAAGTATAAAGGACCAATCCATATCCTAAATATCCAATTCACTCCCTTCTTCCAGTGCATTTCCATCGAGTGGATGTGACACAAAACCAAACAACTTCCCATGATCTCACAACCCCACATATCCTAATGATAATCAGATCCACAAAACATAAACCAATACAACAAGAGATATAAACATCTCCTTACATCATCAAAGAAGAACCTAGAGGATAGGCTGATTAAGAAAAACAAGCCACATGGTCCACCAACACAAGAAAATGGTAAAAATCAGGAGGGAGAAAAAGGATACTAAAGATGTTGAGAAAAAACAACCAAAGGCAAAAAATAGTGTTGGACATTTTGAGTCCCTAAGTCAAAGTTGTCATTGATGTCACCATATGAAGTCATCATTAATGTCAAGGAATTCGGCAAGAAATAAAGTCGTCAAAGTTGTGACTGATATCCAAGAAAAATATTTAACAGTGAAAAAGTTAAAGGCAAAAGGGCTCCATAATATTTTAATATTATATGGGAGCATAAGTTAAAAGGTTTTTTAAAAAAACCAAAGGAGGCCTATTGTAAAGTTAAAATGAGGTCTAATATTTATTTTATAAAATATTTAAATTCAAAAGGAATTTAAATTTTATAAATGAATATCATTAATACCAAGTTGTGCAATTAGAGAAGACCCTAATAAAACCAAAGGTTTTATTAAATTAATTTATAATATTAAAATTTAATAAATTTAAATAATTTTTAAATTAATTCAAGCACCAACATCGAATAAATTTGGAGGAATGCCGACGTTTTTTCATAAAGGTGAAAAGGCTATATATACCATGCCTTAAATGCATTCAAAATTATCCTTGCTTCGAAATGTTATTTCATGTGAACTATGAAAGAGGAAGCTCGTGAGAAAAAAATGATTTCATATTTCCTTGTGGCAACGATTGGGAATAATTTGAAAGTGACGAAAAGTTTGGATCCAGCTAGGCAGTGTGGCCTAGTGGCAAGGAGACATTGGCTAAAATGTTGAGGTGTCGAGTGGCTTGCTTTTGAAACATGGTGGCAGTGTTTGTATTATGTTGAAGTGCCAAGGGAAGACACACATTTTTATCTTTGGAAGATAAAGGAAGGTTCATAGAGCACATGGTGCCCTCCCTTCCCAAGCGAGTGCTTAGATAGAGCGGTTATTGGAGTCGCAGCTAAGGCGTTGGTCATGGGCTGCGTTGAGGGTTTGAATCCCTCCAAAGGTAAGGTAATTAAATTTTGATTATTTTTTATATTGCCTAAAATTTGGAGTTAGAAGGGTTGCTAGTTGGAAATAGTTGAAAGGGTTGCTAGTTGGAAATTTGTGTTTGTTGGAATTTTTTTTTGGAGTTATAAGGAGTTTTATTTTATTTTTAATAAATTATTAAATTGTTATATTTGCATATTAGAGCAGTTTGACTTTATGAGTGTTGATTTTATTATAAAGATATTTTTGCCAAAAAAATTACTATGAAGGTTTTGGATATTATTTTAAAGTTGGAGTGTTAAGGTGTATTTTGTTTGATATATTTTTGTATTGTGTTCATTGAGAAAATTATTATCTTCTAACCCTTGTTGAGATTGGCAAAGAAGTGATTGTGAGTGTGGCAGATTTATGTGATTTACTCCTTGTCAAGAAAAAGGTATGGGAAAATTCTTCCATAGTTGACTTGATTGAATGGTTTTATGAAAATAAGTTTGGAGTGAAAAGGACTTGATTAGGGTTTCCTTTTCGAGAGTGTTTGATTTTAATTTTTCAAGGTTTTATGAAATAAAGAGTTGTTATTAAAACCTTGTTTGATAAGCATTGTTTTTGAAGCCATTGGTTGTGTGAAGAATTTGAGTTAGGGTTTAAAAAGAACATGAGTATCATTGTTATGTGAAGATTGTTTTATGAGCATTGTTGTTGAAGTAAGTTGTTGTGCAAAGAACTTGAACTAGGGTTTGAAAAGAACATGAGTATCATTGTTATGTGAAGATTATTTTATGAGCATTGTTGTTGAAGTAAGTTGTTGTGCAAAGAACTTGAACTAGGTTTTGAAAAGAACATGAGTATCATTGTTATGTGAGATTTGTTGTTGAGCATTTTTGGAAATATTTTGAGTTGGTGGTTATATGCTTGGACTAGGGTTTATGAGAAAGGGGTGTTTTATTGAGTGATTGGTTGAGTAGAGTTGGTTGAGCCTAGTCAAGTGGTTGTATGAAGTGATTGTTCAAGTTCCATAAAACAAACTATCCTATATTATGATTTTTGAGAAAATGTTTGAGCATTGAGTTGAAACATATTGGGTCTCTAAAAATTCATTTTATGTTTCTATGAGATTGGTTAAGTTCTGTGTGAGCTTGTTGAGTAGATTAAGAAAAAAATTTGTGGAATTGTTGAGTAGATTTGGATAGGTTCTGAGTGGACCTATTGAGTAGATTTGAGCAGGTTTTGAGTGGACCTATTGAGCATATTTGAGAAGGTTATGAGTGGACCTATTGAGTAGGTTCTAAGTGGACCTATTGAGCATATTTGAGCAGATTCTGAGTGGACCTGTTGAGCAGACTTCAGAAAAAAATTTGGAGGTGACAGAATAGAGAGGATAGTAGTCTCTAGTGGATAGAGATCCATCAGCCAAGGCAGTGAGGATAGGTCTTCTGAGTGGGGATAAGAGTCTTTAGTGGAGAGAGATCCACAATCCAGTGTAGTGGAGGTAGTAGTATTCTAGAGGATCACCAACCATATTAGAGGAGAAGAAGTTCTCTTATGGATAGAGATCCATAAAATTGATTTAGGGGATCAACATCTACTTTGGACAAAGGTCCATAAACATTGTAGGGAAAGGATTCCCAAGAGAATTTATTTGAGAAAAAATTATAAAGAATATTTTCTCCGTGGAGTAGCCTGCATTGGGTGAACCACGTAAAATCATGTCTCTCATGTGTGTGATGATTTGTGTGATGTTTAATGATTTAATATTACCGATGATATTATTTGGATTAAAAGGCAAAAAAAATTATTGTATACTATTCACCACCCTCTCAGTATAAGCACATGCTATTCAATTGGTATCAGAGCGGGTCTCTCCATAAAAATACCAACAACTTGAAAGAAGATCCATCAGTAGCACACATGACTTCAAGAAGTGAAGAAGAGAATATGTTTGAAATATAAGAATTATTTGCTGCTCTCAGGAAATAGGAAAGACTTAGAGAGAAAAATTCAAGATTGAAGGAACAAGTTCAAGAATATGAAGAAGAAAGGATAGAACTTATACAAAATATCATAGAACTCAAGATTAGGATGGAAGAAAGAAATGAGATTGAGCAAGATATGATAGATATATTGAGATTCAGGGAATCAGAATGTGAAAAATTGGAAGTAGAAATTGTTCTCCTAAGGAATAAAGTTGAAAGAACCAAGGTACTACAAGATCTAGAATATGAGAAATAGAAATGCAAATCAAGTCTTCAGAAAGTAGAAACTTCAAAAAAGGATAAGCAAGTAAAGGATATCATAAAGGAAGAAAGTAAAGGAGAACCCTGGATAATATTTAATCATAAGAGAAATATGACTTCTCCACAAATTTCAAGACATCCAAATAGGTTACATAATTTCTTCCATGGTCATTTATTTTCTTGCAATAAATATGGTCATAGAGTTGCACATTGTATTCATTATGCAAGAAAAAATAGAAATTTCAATTCCTTTGCACCTCTCATGGATGATGATGTTATATGTTACAAATGCAATAATTTTGGGCACAAGGCTAGATGGTGTAAAATGATGCTTCCTGAGTCTAGGAAAACAATTTCAACCAGGAAATATGAAAAGAAAAATGTTAAGGCTATATCAATGTTAGTGCAAACAACCCTTCATGCTTAGGATAAAGAAGAACAATGGTATCTTGATAGTGGTTGATCTACTCACATGACAGGAGACAAAGACAAATTAATTGTACTAAAAGAAAAAAATAGAGGATCATTAAGCTTTGGTGATAATGGATCAACAAGAATTGGTGGAAGAGGAACTCTAAGTTTAGACAATGGAAAAACAAAAATAGAGAATATTTTGTATGTTAAAGGATTAAAACACAATCTACTGAGTATAATTCAACTTTGTGATCAAGGATACATGATCATATTCCATCCAGATAGATGTGAGATAAGGAAATCAGAAACTAGAAAAATCATTGCCAATTCAAGAAGAACCCCAAACAACTTATACATGCTCAATGAGATCAAGGGGAAAAGTGTTTTCTATCATAAGAAGATGAGATTTGGTTGTGGAATAGAATATTGGGTCACTTGAATTTTGACAACATAGTAAATATAAGCAATAAATAGGAAGTTAGAGATTTACCCAAAATAAGAAGACCTCAAAACACAATTTGTGCACCCTGTCAACATGGAAAGAAAACTAGGACAACCTTTAAACCAAAAGGTTATATGTCATCTGAGCCATTGATCCTAATACATACTGATTTATGTGGTCCTACCAAAACATAAAGCATTCAGGGTGATAGTTACTTTATGTTGTTTATAGATGATTATTCCATAATGATTTGGGTAACCTTCCTCAAAGAGAAGTCAGAGGCCTTTGAAAAATTCAAAGCATTCAAGGAATTGGTTGAAAATGAAACAAGCAAAAGGATTAAGTGTATAATATATGATAGAGGAGGATAATTTACTTCAAATGAATTCGTATATTTTTTTTAACAACATGGAATCAAGAGAGAGTACTCAATAGGAATAACTCCTCAAAAAAATGGGATAGTTGAAAGGAAAAACAAGACTGTTGAAAATAAGGCTAGAGCTATGTTAAATGAATCTAAGTTATCAGATGGTTTTTGGAAGGAAGCTATAAACATAACAATATACATAATCACTAGGGCTCAATTGAGGGTAAATCATCACATGAATCCATATGAGCGCTGTAAAGGAAGACCTGCCACTGTAAAACACTTTAGAATTTTTGGAAGTAAATGTTACATAATACGGGAAGATCAAAACTTGGGTAAGTTTGATCCAAGCTATGATGAGGGAATTTTTCTTGGTTATTCCACAAAGAGTAAAGCCTACATATGCTTAAAAAAAAGAACATGCACTATGGTGGAAAGTATAAATGTAATAATTGATGAGAAGATAGATTCCAGAGAACCAGTTCAGCAAATTGTGTATCAAGAAGATGGATGTTGTCAAGAGGAATTTTATGAGGAATCAGATAAAGAAGAAGAAATACAAAGGCTTCTTCCCAAAACTCCATACATGTATGTATAGAAAAATCATCCAAAAGAACAGATCATCGAGAATCCAGATGAAATACAGACAAGAATAAGAATAATAAAATCGTCTCAAAAAGCAAATTGTTCTTTGCTATCTAATATTGAGCCAAAAGACTTCACTCAGGAAAGTGAGGATGAATTTTGGGTTTAGGCAATGAATTAGGAATTGGATCAGATAGAGAAGAGAAAAACATGGAAACTTGTTTCATGACCAAAGGACAAAAACGTGATTGGCACAAAATGGGTATTCAGAAATAAATTAAATGAAGACGGACAAGTGGTCAGAAATAAAGCAAGGTAAGTATGCAAAGGTTATGCACAGGTAGAAGGAATTGAATTTGATGAAAATTTTGCTCCAGTTGCATGACTTGAAGCAATAAGGATGTTTTTAGCCTTCATAAGTTTCAAGAACTTCAAGGTATATCATATGGATGTCAAGTCAACATTTCTAAATGGGGTTCTAGAAGAAGAGGTTTATATTGAACAACCAAAGGGATTCATACTAGCAGATAAACTAGGTCAGGTATGCAGGTTGAAAATGCATTGTATGGTTTAAATTAGGCTCCTAGAGCATGGTACTCAAGATTGGATAATTATATTTAGGAACAAGGATTCAAAAAAGGAGTAGATAACAAATATTTTCACTAAGCCACTTCCAAAGGAAACTTTTGAGTATCTTTAAGGAAAATTTGGAGTGAGACTCCCAACCCAGAATTAACCACCTCAAAAGGAGGTGGGGTAGGGGCTAAGATAAGAGGCTCATTATTATCCCCGAGCCCCAAAGGTGACCCTTTGCAATTGATGTCAATGAGGGAGAGATTTAATATTTGAGAGAGCATTGAGCCAGGAGGAGCAGTGTCCCAGGGGGAGCAGAAGAAAGGAAAGGTCAAGTTTCTGGTAAAAAGAATTTGGAATTCCATCAATGACAAAGGGGGAGATTGTTGGAGATTTTAAGTCCCTAAGTCAAAGTTGTCATTGATGTCACCAGATGAAGTCATTATTAATGTCAAGGATTTTGGCAAGAAATAAAGTCATCAAAGTTGTTACTGATATCCAGGAAAAATCTTCAATAGTGCAGAAGTTAAAGGCAAAAGGGCTCCATAATATTTTAATATTATATGGGAGCATAAGTTAAAAGGTTTTTTATAAAAACCAAAGAAGGCCTATTGCAAAGTTAAAATGAGGTCTAATATTTATTTTATAAAATATTTAAATTCAAAAGGAATTTAAATTTTATAAATGGATATCAGTAATACCAAGTTGTGCAATTAGAGAAGGCTCTAATAAAACCAAAGGTTTTATTAAATTAATTTATAATATTTAAATTTAATAAATTTAAATCATTTATAAATTAATTCGAGCACTGATGTCGAATAATGTTGAAGGAGCACCGACGTGTTTGCATAAAGGTTGAAAGACTATATATACCATGCCTTAAAGGCATTCAAAATTATCCTTACTTTGAAACGTGATTGCATGCGAACTGTGAAAGAGGAAGCTTGTGAGAAAATAGTGATTTTGTATTTCCTTGTGGCAACAATTGGGAATAATTTGAAAGCGACGAAAAGTTTGGAGCCAGCTAGGCAGCATGGCCTAGTGGCAAGGAGGCATTGGCTAAAATGTTGAGGCGTCGAGTGGCCTGCATTCAAAATGCGGTGGCAGTGTTTGCATTATGTTGAAGCGTCAAGAGAAGACGCACATTTTTATCTTTGGAAGAGAAAGGAAGGTTCATAGAGCACGTGGTTCTCTTCCCTTCCCAAGCGAGTGCTTAGCTCAAGTGGTGATTGGATCCATGACTAAGGCATTGGTCGTGGGCTGCATTGAGGGTTTGAATCCCTCCAAAGGTAAGGTAATTAAATTTTGATTATTTTTAATATTGCCTAAAGTTTGGAGTTAAAAGGGTTGCTAGTTGGAAATTTGTGTTTGTTGGAAATTGTTTTTGGAGTTATAAGGAGTTTGATTTTATTTTTAATAAAGTCTTAAATTGTTATATTTGCATATTGGAGGAGTTTGAATTTATGAGTGTTGATTTTATTTTAAAGGGATTTTTGCCAAAAAAAATTATTATGAAGGTGTTGGATATTATTTTAAAGTTGGAATGATAAGGTGCATTTTTTTTATATATTTTTGTATTGTGATTCATTGAGAACATTATTATCTTCTAACCCTTGTTGAGATTGGCAAATAAGTGATTATGATTGTGGCAAATTTGTGTGGTTTACTCCTTTTCAAACAAAAGGTATGTGCATATTCTTCCATAGTTGAGTTAATTGAATGGTTTTCTGAAAATAAGTTTGGAGTGAAAAGGACTTGATTAGGATTTCTTCTTTAAGAGTGTTTGAGTTAATTATTCAAGGTTTTATGGAATAAATAGTTGTTAAAATCTTGTTTGATAAGCATTTTTGTTGAAGCCATTGGTTGTGTGAAGAATTTGAGTTAGGGTTTGAAAATAACATGAGTATCATTGTTATGTGAAGATTGTTTTATGAGCATTGTTATTGAAGTAATTTTTTGTGCAAAGAACTTAAACTAGGGCTTGAAAAGAACATGAGTATCATTGTTATGTGAATATTGTATGAGCATTGTTGTTGAAGTAAGTTGTTGTGCAAATAACTTGAACTAGGGTTTGAAAAGAACATGAGTATCATTGTTATGTGATATTTGTTGTTGAGCATTGTTGAAAACATTTTGAGTTGGTGGTTATATGCTTGGACTAGGTTTTGTGAGAAAGGGGTGTTTCATTGAGTGATTGGTTGAGTAGAGTTGGTTGAGCCTAGTCAAGTGGTTGTATGAAGTGATTGTTCAAGTTCCATAAAACAAACTATCCTATATTCTGATTTGAGTTGAGAAAGTGTTTGAGAATTGAGTTGAAACATATTGGGTATCTAACAATTCACTTTATGTTTCTATGATATTGGTTAAGTTCTGTGTGAGTTTGTTGAGCTTATTTGGACAAGTTATGTGTGGACTTATTGAGCATATTTGGATAGGTTCTGAGTGGACCTTATGAGCATATTTGAGCAGATTATGAGTGGACCTATTGAGCAGATTTGAGCACATTCTGAGTGGACCTATTGAGCATATTTGAGAAGGTTCTAAGTGGACCGATTGAGAAGATTTGAGTAGGTTCTGAGTGGACCTATTGAGAAGATTTGAGATAGATATTTGGAGTTGATAGAGCAGAGAGGATAGTAGTATCTAGTGGATAGAGATCATCAACTAGGGTAGTGAGGATAGGTCTTCTGAGTGGGTACAAGAGTCTTTAGTGGAGAGAGATCCACAAGCCAGTGTAGTGGAGGTAGTAGTATTCTAGAGGATCACCATCCAGAGTAGAGGAGAAGAAGTTCTCCTATGGATAGAGATCCATGAACTTGATTTATGGGATCAACATCTCCTTTGGATAGAGGTCCATAAAAATTGTAGGGAAAGGATTCCCAAGAGAATTTATTTGAGAAAATTTATAAATAATATTCTCTCCATGGAGTAGCCTGCATTGGGTGAACCACATAAAATCATATCTCTCATGTGTGTGATGTTTTATGTGATGTTTATTGCTTTAATATTATTGATGATATTATTTGGATTAAAAGGCAAAAAGTTTTATTATATATTGTTCATCCCCCCTCTCAGTATAAGCACATGCTCTTCAATTGGTATCAAAGCGATTCTCTCTGTAAAAATGCTAAAAACTTGGAAAAGGATCCATCGGTAGCACACATGACTTCAGAAAGTGAAGAAGAGACTATGTTTAACATAAAAGAAGAATTATTTTCTGCTCTTATAAAATTGGAAATACTTAGAGAGAAAAATTCAAGCTTTAAGGAATAAGTTCAAGAAGATGAAGAAGCAAGGATGGAACTTATACAAAATCTCACAGAACTCAAGATTAGGGTGGAAGAAGAAAAGAATATTGAGAAAGATATGACAGATATATTAAGAGTCAGGGAATCAGAATGTGAAAAATTGGAAGCAAAAATTGTTCTCCTAAGGGATAAAGTTGAAAGAACCAAGGTACTACAAGATCCATAATATGAGAAATGAAAAGGGGAATCGAGTCTTCAGAAAGCATAAAATTCAAATAAGGATAAGCAAGAAAAATATATTAGAAATAAAGAAATCAAAGGAGAACCCTAGATAAGATTTAATCATAAGAGAAAGATGACTTCTCCACAAATTTCAAGACATCCAAACAAGTTACATAATTTCTTCCATGGTCATTGCTTTTCTTGAAATAAATATGGTCATAGAGCTGCACACTATATTCATTATGCAAGAAACAATAGAAATTTCAATTCATTTGCACTTCTCATGGATGATGATGTTATATGTTAAAAATGAAATAATTTTGGACACAAGGCTATATGGTGTAAAATGATGCTTCCTGAGTCTAGAAAAATAATTTCAACAACTAGGAAATATAAAAAGAAAAATGTTAAGGCTAGACCAATTTTAGTGCAAACAACCCTTCATGCTCAGGATACAGAAGAAAAATGGTATCTTGATAGTGGTTGCTCTAGTCACATGATAGGAGATAAAGACAAAATAATTGTACTAAAAGAAACAAATAGAGGATTAGTAAGCTTTGGTGATAATGGATCAGCAAGGATTGGTGGAAGAGGAACTCTAAGTTTAGACAATGGAAAAACAAAAATAGAGAATGTTTTGTATGTTAAAGGATTAAAACACAATATTCTGAGTATAAGTCAACTTTGTGATCAAGGATACATGGTCACCTTCCATCCATATAGATGTGAGATAAGGAAATCAAAAACTAGAAAAATCATTGCCAATGCAAGAAGAACCCCAAACAACTTATACATGCTCAATGAGATCAAGGGGAAAGTGATTTATATCACAATAAGATGAGAGTTGGTTGTGGCATAGAATATTGGGTCACTTGAATTTTGACAACATAGTCAATATAAGCAATAAATAGATAGATATTTACCCAAAATAAGAAGACCTCAAAACATAATTTGTACACCCTATCAACATGGAAAGAAAACTAGGACAACATTTAATCCAAAACGTTATATGTCATATGAGCCATTGAGCCTAATAAATACTGATTTGTGTGGTCCTACTAGAACACAAAACATTCAGGGTGAGAGTTACTTTATGTTGTTTATAGATGATTATTCTAGAATGGTTTGAGTAACCTTCCTAAAAGAGAAGTCAGAGGCCTTTGAAAAATTTGAAGCATTCAAGGAATTGGTTGAAAATGATCAGGAAAAATGATTAAGTGTCTAATATATGATAAAGGAGGAGACTTTAATTCAAATAAATTCATATATTTTTGTGAACAACATGGAATCAAGAGAGAGTACTCAGTAACAAGAACTCCTCAATAAAATGGGGTAGTTGAAAGGAAATATAGGAATTTTGAAAACATGGCTAGAGCTATGTTAAATGAATCTAAGTTATCAGATGGTTTTTGGAAGGAAACTATAAACACAACAATATACATAATCACTAGGGTTCAATTGAGGGTAAATCATCACAAGACTCCATATGAGCTTTGGAAAGGAAGACTTGCCATTGTAAAACACTTTAGAATTTTTGGAAGCAAATGTTACATAAGATGGGAAGATCAAAACTTGGGTAAGTTTGATCCAAGATGTGATGAGGGAATTTTTATTAGTTATTCCACAAATATTAAAGCTTACAAATTCTTCAACACAATAAAAAACACTATGGTGGAAAGTATAAATGTAACAATTGATGAGAATATAGATAAAAATTGTAGTATTTTCATGGCTAGTTATCCAAGGAAGAATTCTAACCATTTATAATATGATGCATAAAGGTATTTGTATCACTAATTGTTGTTATCTGTGCAGGGCTAATCGAGAGACCATTTATCACATTTTCCTTGAGTGCCCTTTTTCCTTGACTGTCCTAAGTGGGGTTTTTTAGGCCTTCAATATTTCATGGATTAAACCAGCCATTGTACTTGATTTATTCATCCAGTGGCCTTGCCACTTTTCAAGCCAAAGACTTAGATACATGTGGAAAATTTGTCTCAATCACTATATTTTGTAGGTGTGGTTAGAAAGAAACCATAGAGTCTTTAATGAGTCTATCCATGATCATCAAGCTATCATTTTTAGGATCCTATCCTTTGCCAACAAGAATGTGAACCTTATCCCTTTTGATAGTTGTAAACCTCATTTGTAGGAGACCATGATTGCTCAATATTTAAGCTTAACCTTGTTATATGAGTCTGTTCCTAGAGTAGTCAAACCCAGATCCAATGTTAAGTGGTCTCCACATCCTATGGGTTGGTTTAAGCTTAATTTTGATGGAGCAGCTAAGGAAAATCCTGGAAGAGTAGGAACTGGTGGCATTGTGTGAGATCATAATGGGAATATGATTCTTGCATTTTATGAATATTTGGGAACAAGGACGAACACCGAATCTGAAGCTAGAGCTATGGGGAGAGGTCTTCAAATGACTCAAGACTTAGAAGGCAATTTTATTATAGAAGGAGACTCTATGCATGTTATAAATCTCCTCAATAATTGGAAAACACCTCCTTGGAGGATTAAAACAATTGTTGAAGAGGCTAGGATCCTTTTCCAAGGAAGACATGTTAGAAAAACCCAACATGTCTTTCGGGAAGCTAAAAAAATTGCTGATAAGTTGGCCAATTTGGGTGTTGATGGTGACGGACTTTTCAAATGGGAACACGGTGTCCCGAGTGAAGTAGAGGATATTATTCAACAAGAATGCCAAGAATGATAGTCAAATTTACCAACAGGGAAGACACTGTAAGTTCAAAGGCTAGGAGTATTCTCGTCTCTTTTTTGAATTGGACTCACAATAAAAATTATTTGAGCTGTCAATATTCATGGATGCTACTTGGAAATACCACAAAGACTAATGGGGACAGTCACATGTCAGATAACATGTCTCCTAGTAATCTTAGTAATTTGAGGTTGGTTGATAATTATAAGGAAGGAAATAAATGGCAATATAAGACTTCGAACCAAAGCCATGTGGACCACCAGATAGCCACCACCATAAATCTAGCTAGTAGGTTCACTTATCCAAGGCTGATTGGCCAAGATAGTATGTGGTACCAAAGAATGTTATATACAGAAGAAAGCAATTACCAAATAATTATTAAGAGTAACTGTCAATACAGAGCTTGTGGGAGTTTTTTTCAGTACTCTACTATGTGTGTCTGCAGCTTTTTGTTTCTCCATTGTATCAAGGAAGGGATCCGTGTCTGTTTCTTTTTTGTAATTATGATGCATGTGTATTTTCTCAAGGTATACCCAAAATGTTGTATGGGAAGTTTCTTTTTGATAACAGAATATGTGCCTTACCGGATGTAATGGCTTTGGCGGCATGTAGATTTTACATATATAGGATCCTTAGTAAGGATATGTTCATCAACAACCTTGGGCTTATTTTTGTAAAAGGTTTTGGGTCAACCTATAAAACCTGGTATTAATGCTATAGTATCTTATCTATCAAAAAAAAAGAATATAGATTCAGGAGAACCAGTTCAACAAATTGTGTATCAAGAAGATGGATGTTGTCGAGAAATTTTGTGAAGAATCATATAAATAAGAAGAAGCAACACAAAGGATTCTTCCCAAAACTCCACATAGGTATGTACAGAAACATCATCCAAAAGAACAAATCATCGGGAATCCAGATGAAATACAAACAAGGAGAAGAATAATAAAACCGTCTCAACAAGCAAATTTTTCTTTGCTATCTAAGATTGAGCCAAAAGACTTCACTCAAGAAAGTGAGGATGAATTTTGGGTTAGGGCAATGAATGAGGATTTGGATCAGATAGAGAAGAGAAAAACATGGGAACTTGTTCCATGACCAAAGGACAAAAATATGATTGGCGCAAAATGGGTATTCAAAAATAAATTAAATGAAGACGGACAAGTGGTCAGAAATAAAGCAAGGTTAGTATGCAAAGGTTATGCATAGGTAGAAGGAATTGAATTTGATGAAACTTCTACTCTAGTTGCATGACTTGAAGCTATAAGGATGTTTTTAGCCTTCTCAAGTTTCAATAACTTCAAGGTATATCATATGGATGTCAAGTCAGCATTTCTAAATGGGGTTCTAGAAGAAGAGGTTTATATTGAATAGCCAGAGGGATTCATACTAGTAGATGAAAAAGGTATTGTATGGTTTAAATCAGGCTCCTACAACACGGTAATCAATATTGGATAAGTATATTTAGGAACAGGGATTCAACAAAGGAGTAGATAGCATATATTTTACTTAAGCCACTTTCAAAGGAAACTTTTGAGTATCTTCGAGGAAAATTGGGAGTGAGACTTCCACCCTAGAATTAATCACCTCAAAAGGATGTGGGGGAGGGGCTAAGCTAAGAGGCTCATTCTTAGCCTCGATCCCCAAAGGTGAAACTTTCCCATTGATTTCAAAGAGGGAGAGATTTGAGTAATGGGGAGAGATTTGATATTTGAGAGAGCATTGAGCCAGGGGGAACAAAACAAAGGAAAGGTCATGTTTTCGATAAAAAGAATTTGGGTTACCATTAATGACAATGGGGAATATTGTTGGATATTTTGAGTCCCTAAGTCAAATTTTTCATTGATTTCATTGGATGAAGTCATCATTAATTTACAAGAATTCAACAAGAAATAAATTCATCAAAGTTGTCACTGATATCCAGGAAAAATCTTCAAAAGTGCAGAAGTTAAAGGCAAAAGGGCTCCATAATATTTTAATATTATATGAGAGCATAAGTTAAAAGGTTTTTAATAAAAACCAAAGGAGGCCTATTGCAAATTTAAAAGGAGGTCTAATATTTATTTTATAAAATATTTAAATTCAAAAGGAATTTAAATTTTATAAATGAATATAATTAATACCAAGTTGTGCAATTAGAGAAGGCCCTAATAAAACCAAAGGTTTTATTAAATTAATTTATAATATTCAAATTTAATATATTTAAATTATTTATAAATTATTTCAAGCGCCAACATCAAATAAAGTTGGAGGAGGGCCGACGTGTTTGCATAAAGGTGGAAAGGCTATATATACCATGGCTTAGAGACATTTAAAATTATCCTTGCTTCAAAACGTGATTGCATGCGAACTATGAAATAGGAAGCTCATGAGAAAATAGTGATTTTGTATTTCCTTATGGTAGTGATTGGGAATAATTTGAATGCAACGAAAATTTTTGAGCCAGCTAGACAGCATGGTGTAGTGGCAAGGAGGCATTGGCTAAAACATTGATGCCTCGAGTGGCCTGTGTTCGAAACGTGGTGGCAATATTTGCATTGTGTTGAAGCACCAAGGGAAGATGTACATTTTTATATTTGGAAGAGAAAGTAAGGTTCATAGAGCATGTGATGCTCTCCCCTTCCCAATCGAGTGCTTATGTCGAGCGGCGATTGGAGTCGCGGCTAAGGCATTGGTCACGGGTTGCGTTGACGGTTTGACTCCCTCCAAAAGTAAGGTAATTAAATTTTGATTATTTTTAATATTGTCTAAATTTTGGAGTTAAAAGGGTTGTTAGTATGGAAATAGTTGAAAGGGTTGCTAGTTGGAAATTTATGTTTGTTGGAATTTGTTTTTGGAGTTATAAGGAGTTTGATTTTATTTTTAATAAAGTCTTAAATTGTTATATTTGCATATTGGAGGAGTAAGACTTTATGAGTGTTGATTTTATTTTAAAACGATTTTTGCCAAAAAAAATTATTATGAAGGTGTTGGATATTATTTTAAAGTTGGAGTGATAAGGTGTATTTTGTTTGATATCTTTTTGTATTTTGATCCATTGATAAAATTATTATATTCCAACCCTTTTTGATATTAGCAAATAAGTGATTGTGTGTGTGGCATATTTGTGTTGTTTACTCCTTGTCAAGCAAAAGGTATGGGAAAATTCTTCCATAGTTGAGTTGATTGAATTATTTTCTAAAAATAAGTTTGGAGTGAAAAGGACTTGATTAGGGTTTCCTTTTTGAGAGTGTTTGAGTTAATGCTTCAAGTTTTTCTGCAATAAAGAGTTGTAAAAACCTTGTTTGATAAGCATTGTTGTTGAAGCCATTGGTTGTGTGAAGAATTTGAGTTAGGGTTTAAAAAGAACATGAGTATCATTGTTATGTGAAGATTATTTTACGAGCATTGTTGTTTAAGTAAGTTGTTGTGCAAATAACTTGAACTAGGGTTTGAAAAGAACATGAGTATCATTGTTATATGAATTATGAACATTGTTGTTGAAGTAAGTTGTTGTGCAAAGAACTTGAACTAGGGTTTGAAAAGAACACAAGTATCATTATTATGTGAGATTTTTTGTTGAGCATTATTGGAAATATTTTGAGGTAGTGGTTATATGCTTGGACTAGGGTTTGTGAGAAAGGGGTGTTTTATTGAGTGATTGGTTGAGCCTAGTCAAGTGGTTGTATGCAGTGATAGTTCAAGTTCCATAAAACAAACTATCCTATATTCTGATTTGAGTTGAGAAAGTGTTTGAGCATTGAGTTGAAACATATTGGGTCTCTAACAATTCACTTTATGTTTCTATGATATTGGTTAAGTTTTGTGTGAGCTTGTTGAGTAGATTTGGACAAGTTCTATGTGGACTTGTTGAGCATATTTGGACAGGTTCTAAGTGGACCTATTGAGTAGAGTTGAGAAGGTTCTGAGTGGACCTATTGAGCAGATTTGAGCAAGTTATGAGTGGACCTATTGAGAAAATTTGAGCAGGTTCTGAATGGACCTATTGAGAATATTTGAGTAGGTTCTGAGTGGACCTATTAAGCAGATTTGAGACAGAGCTTTGGAGGTGATAGAGGAGAGAGGATAGTAGTCTCCAGTGGATAGATATCCATAATCTAGGGCAATGAGGATAGGTCTTCTGAGTGGGGACAAGAGTCTTCAATGGAGAGAGATCCACAAGCTAGTGTAGTGGAGGCAGTAGTATTCTAGAGGATCACTAGCCAGAGCAGAGGAGAAAAAGTTTTCCTATGGATAGATATCCACAAACTTGATTTAGAGGATCAACATCTCGTTTGGACAAAGGTCCATAAACATTGTAGGGAAAGGATTCCTAAGAGAATTTATTTTAGAAAAATTTATAAAGAATATTTTCTCTATGGAGTAGCTCGTATTGGGTGAACCACATAAAATCACCTCTCATGTGTGTGATTCTTTGTGTAATGTTTACTACTTTAATATTTTCAATGATATTATTTGGATTAAAAGGCAAAAAGTTTTATTGTATACTGTTCAACCCCCCTCTTAGTATAAGCACATGCTCTTAAAATAGTAATAGACCACTGATGAGATAACCCTACCCCATAAAAAAAGGTTTGAAATCCAAGAATTTAAAAACCAAAAAGGAAGAAGGACAACACTTCATGGGAGATAGTCTAAAATTGAAACTAAGGATAACCTCCTAGCTAGACCACCCTCCCAAAAAACTCAAAAAGGTGAAGAACAAGAATACACAAGAAGTTGTTCAAACCTGACCCTAAGGGGAGAAGAGAGCAATAGGGTGCTAAAAAAAAGGACCCAAAAAGACTCCCCCTGGCTCAAGGTATAACAAATCCAAAAACCATAAAATAGGTTAATACATTAGACAAGAAAAGAAGACCAATGGGAAAATTACTCCACATAGAGATACCAGTCTGAGAGACCTCCAAATTAGCAAGGAAATCTATAATGTCATTTCCTTCTCTAAATATGTGCTATAGATGAACATCATCCTAGGAATACAAAATTATTTTAGCCTTCCAAAAAAAATTAGAGATATTCCAACTAGGATTCTAATATCCCTTCATGGTATTAATAATGTTTAGGGAGTCTCCCTCAATTATAACCCTTCTATAGTCTAAAGTTTTCAATAATACTAGGCCCTTAAAAATAGTTATTTCCTACATAAAATGGCTAGTTTGGATGTCCAAAATTTCCACAAAATCTAAATCGATATCACCTTTATCATTTTTGATCACCCCTTTAGCCCCTACATTCCTTGGGTTACCCTTTGATGCCCCATAAAAATCTAGTTTTACCCAACTTGGGGGAGTTGGTTCCTAGTTTGAGAGAGCTCTTAACCTGAGCTAAGGTTGATCAAACCCATTGGATCTTGGTTGAAAACCAAGCTTAATATCCAACCTAATATTCTCTTTCCCTCCTCTATACAAGTCCAAATTGAGGCATGAGATGTTCTCAAACACAACTATAATGGTTCTAAGGAAAACAATAGTAACATCCTTCTAGGAAATGTTAAAAGCTCTCCTATTCCTTTCCTTCTAAATATTATTGTAGACACCCTAAAGTCACACATTACTATTTTTGCATATCTATAGGTGATTCCATACATCCCTAGGATATTGTAGACTATTGTAGTCATGCGTAGACATGCGTAGACACACATAGACATGCATAGACATGCATAGAATTCCATAAGTTCACCATAGTAATGTGTAGACTTCCACAAATGGATTTCAGGTCCAAAACCCTAATAAGCCCTCAAAACTACATCTTATGCATTGAGATACCTTCAGACGACAACCTGAGGTGATGCATAGCCCATTTACACTCAATTGACACCCCACGAGGTATTAATTGGAAAAATCAATTAAAAGTCAATTATAAAATTCTAATTTAATGTTGACTTCACTTAATCCCATTTTTAGGGTAAAGTTGGATTAATTAACTCTTAATTCATAATTAGTGTTAATCAAATCCTCCCACATGTGCCAATTTAGGGTTTCCTATGATTTTCTTTTAATCCTCCCCTAAACATGCTTAAGGGCTAATTAGGATTATCACTAATCCTTCCTCACACATGTGTGAGGATAGGATATTTCCTACTTAGAATGTGATGTTGCCACATAGCATTTCTTAACCAGACTCTAGTCAGAATTAAACCTAGATTTAGTCTATCTAACCCCCCCTACACCTTGCATTTGCCTATAAATAATGGGTCACAAATCCCTAATTAAGTCTGATTCCCATATTCAACAAAGTATAATTACTCTACAAAAATGGAAAGCCAATAGTACACAGTCCATTCGTAATGCACACAAATGGATTCTGATAGTATAAAGAGGCACCCTAGCTACCTTAGGATCGATCTATCGAAGATATTTTACTAGAAAAGCATCACAACTCAATTCATAGCCTGCCCTATGAATATGGTCCCAATTAGCTACCTAGGTCATGAAGTGCATCTGCAAGCCCCAAATCACCTTAAATTTGGGAGGTAAGCTCTATTTCAGCATATTATTACCTTTTGAATATTTTATTTTAGTTTATGTTACCATTTTATAGTCATTTCATCTTCTTAAATATGGGGCCTGACTAATGCAAGCCCCCCAACATATTGACCCCTTATTGTAAGTTTATTTTAGGTTACTCAGTAGATTTGAAGGAGAGGAGCACCAAAAAATAGCAACCCAGGGATGGCCCGCATGCAAATAAGCCCACCTACACTGAGGGAAATTAGAAGGAGGCATCAAACCTATATTGGTTATTCGTGAAAAGAAAGAAAATGGGAAACTCTCCCTATTTGTAGCCTATACAAAATTGATAATGAATAAAGCATATGTTTCTGAATGACTTGTATTATTACTTGTTTTTAGATCAAATTTCAACTTCTGGTCATTTAATTCTGGCACGCCCGATGGGACCCCAACAACGGATAGTGCTAGATTCATTTTTCTTATAAATCTAACATTATCCTCTATTTTTGTGTCTTGTAGGTACCAAAAATATGTTTCACTAAAGCCTCCAAAGCCCTAGGAATCATCCTAGGCCATCAAATATCTTATTTGAAGCCTCTAAACCTGATTCATGACCCACCCTATGATTTAGGTCAAATTCGTGACTCGGGTCACGATTTGAGCACAAACACCTCAAAAACCCCCAAATCAGTTGGGGTGATATTTTTAGGGGCCAAGAAAACCCCCCTTAGCATCATAATGTAGGTATTTTCATTTTTGCTATCTCTGTTGCAAGTTTTGGAAATAGAAATACATTAACTAGTTGAATGACCATTACTAGGCCTAGTTTTGGGTTCATTGCAAAGTGATTAAAGAATTAGGGTTTCTAAAATTTTTAGGACCTGCAACTTTCCAGAAAGTGTATAAAATTTATTTCTCAAATAAATTTACATTTATCTTTTGTTTTTACATATGGCATAAGCCTAAGTTGTTCTTCCTTCGTTCATAGCTTACATTGCTAAAAGGAACTTTACATTCCAAAGTGAAATCAAGGTTTCTAATCCTCTCTACATTTATGAAAGAATTTTACATTCTGAAAGCTCAATTTAGGGTTTCATAATCCCCCTTACTCCACACACATTTAGATTGTATGTTTATATGTTTTGTAAAGTAGATTAGTTTTCTTCACAAAGGCATTTAGGCTAGACCATTTCTTTACAAATATTGTAAGCTATCTAATCATTTGATTTCAAAAAGGCATTAGGATTAGTTTTATTTTAAAAAGTAAACTAGTTAGTTTCTTATACTATAAACATCATTAGCAAAACACAAACCCACACACACTCATGTGGTACCTTAAACAAGTGGTAATATTAGAATTTATACCTAATCCATCACTGGAGACTGGTGTGGATCTAGTTTCACTCTCCATCAGCTCACCCCCCTAGACACCTAGTAGCCCCACAAGAGTGGTTTTCTAGATTTCATCACCAAAAAATCCCCCACTTTTGCAATTGGGCTCTATATTTCATCACCAGCGGTTACCTGCAGAGTAGGACATGATTAGCATCTTCATCCACAAGGCT
The DNA here is from genome assembly GCA_028583015.1 of Wollemia nobilis. Classification (NCBI taxonomy): domain Eukaryota; kingdom Viridiplantae; phylum Streptophyta; class Pinopsida; order Araucariales; family Araucariaceae; genus Wollemia; species Wollemia nobilis. Next base: position 2,337,054 of record JAQPPZ010000886.1, on the reverse strand, counting down.
TGTATAATTTGTGGAATTGGTAACTATCGTTCTTGAATAAGGCCACCCGAGGATGAAGATAAAGCATGGGTATGCTGGTAGCAGGTCTCAGATAGTGCCACCTCTTCTCATGAGAGGATATTAGTAGACTCACTTTAGCATAGTGAGTTCCACCCATGTAGGATATCATTTTACTACACCTTCCATATTGGTCACAATTTGCCTGTTGCAGTACCATTCTATCTTGTGCATATTTGGGTGTTGCAGGAGGTTTGTTATTGATAACATTATTTATTTTCTAGAGTATTCACTCCATTACCCATGATTTTACATACGGAGTATCAACATTATAACACAAAAAATGAACATAATACTTTTATTTTATCAGAATTTAGAATTGATTATGGTATACCATTATTTGCACGATCACAGACCGGTCTCAACACACCACACTATATATTGTTTTGCTACACATAACATGTCACTTATTTCACACTCACAGTAGACACAGTTTAGTCTACATCACACAGGGTTTATTCTTAAAAACCCCCTTTGACACATGCCACTATGCATGTGGTCACCCATAGTAGAGCATGTGAGAAATCATGCTCTATAGAGGAATGGCCTCCCCATTCCTCTAGTCAGTCCACTATTACTCCTTTTATCATGAAGGAGAGGATTATAGACACATCTAATTCATGCATAGAATCTGATACACAATTCACACACATGATACCTCATGAGAAGACGTCAAATTTGAGTGAAATTCTTGCTACTTCACTCATAGAGGATTACCTGCTCTTTTTAGCCCCATCCTCACCTAATACCTCAACCACATTTTGTGATCTTGTAATCTACACAGCACCAGGACAATATCCTCTAGCCTTCATCATATATGAGGAGGTCATGCCTACATAACCCACCTTCCCACACCCATTTTCCAAAATCTATCTCAATTCCTATTTGAGAATGATTCCTCCCTTCTAAATTGTACCCGTCCTAAGGTCACATCATTCACCCCTATCGTAGGAATTGTGTTGAACCCATCCTTGTCCACTATAGGAATCCAGAATCCATCCTTACAAACTGCACAATAGATTCCTACCTAACAGGAACCACAAGCATTCCCTCAAACCTCATGCATGTACTCCTCACAAGAGTACCAACCATCCTCTTCTCAAGAGCCGTTATTCATCATATCTCAGGGTACCTCCCAACAGCCTCTTTAGGAGCAAGAGACACAAACCCAAGAGGGAGTATATATTTACACTTTCCCCTCAACCCAATATCCTACCTTAGCAGCTTATCCCACATTTTTAGCAGCTTTCTTGCCTATCTCCTAGGTATCGGGAGTGCATGACGCACAACCCTAGGAGCCACCTTTGCCTACAATTACCTTTAGGATACCACCATCGATGCCTTTTTAGGCCCCCACTACCCATATCCATCCTACATATGGATCGAAACTAGTAGCTTATGCACCTACTCAACCAAATTATTCCACACAGTTTAGCTTCCCTACTTCCTATCCTCTATGGCAGAGACATATCCCATATTTTGATACCTCATCTCGACCACCCCTAGCACTAGTAGAACTAAAGCCTACACCATCACCAACTACACCTATCTTATTTAATTCTCCTCCAATTTGGTCATCGCCACCCATGGTCCAACTAGTACAACAGACTCCAAACCAACAAGTACCCATGCCACAATCGCATGTTGCTCAATCACAGTACTATTATCCTCAACAGACGCATACCCCACAACCTAGTGTGCCTGTAGACACAACAATACATGTCATCCAATACACATATTATCATGATCAAGAACAATAGTATTCCCCATAGTATTGTGAAGAATAACAATACCAATACCCACCACATCCACAAGGTCAGCCTATCATAGCCCAACCTTCAACTCTTATGACACCCGAACTTCAACTCTTGCAAGATGAAGTCAAAATGTTGAACCTATGTACCTCTAGCTACGGGCCATAAAATCCTTGCTATGATGAACTATGCAACGAGCCAGTACATCCATTAGTCCCTATCCCTCATTATCCCTATCGCTTCAAAATACCAAAATTTGACAAGTATAGAGGTAAGGAAGATCCCAGAGAACATGTGATAGGATGACATTGGATACATGAAATTTGATCATAGTAGTAACCCTCTTATGTTTCATAACTTATTCCTATTCCTCATTGGGATGACATTGGATTGGTACAATATGTTACCGTACCATAGCATGTACACCTTTGAACAGTTGGCCAATTCCTTCTTAGAGCACTTTTCCATCAACATCAAGAAAAAAGACCACATTTTATGATGTCTATGCCTTATGACAGGTGGATGATGAACCCATAAATGAGTTTGTTTCTATATGGAGAGCTATTATTCATGATCTTTCCCATAGCCTCCCCACCTCGGAGCTTGTGACACTCTTTTCCAAGAGCTGCCACAAACACATTTCCACATTCCTTCAACTTAACCAAAGTCATACTTTTGAAGATGCTATATCACAAGTGAAAGGGATCAAAGATATTAAGGTGCAATCTAGGAAGATTAATTTGAGAGTAAAAACCAAAATTAACTCCAACTTCCACTTTAATAGACCCGCACCAAATCAACCTTACCCACAACCATGATAAACCAATCAAGTCACAGCTGCTACCCTAGCACTAGTACCGACTCCTCCGCCCTATACACCGCAACCACAAGCACTCCAAGCTAATGTGCCTACCCTACCTCGACCATAAAAATACCACAACATGCGACCATAGGGTCCACCGCACAACTTTACATCCTTATCTAAACCATTACCATCCCTGTTTCATATATTGTATGAGGGTAACCATCTTGTCCTACCCGACATTCGCCCATTGAATCCAAATTCACCTAAATATTGTGACTACAATGAGTAGTTATTTTGTTCCTTTCATAGGTAGTGTGACCATAATATTGATTCGTGTCACTCCTTTCGGAGGCAAGCTCAAGACCTAATAGATAAGGGCATTATTCAGGTAGAAAACCCGTTAGCCCTATAGAACCAAAACCTAGGAATTTTCCAAAACCCTCTATCGGATCACAAAGAACCCAATCCCCATAGACCTACAAACAATCCTCCAACACCCCCTCACCAAGTCAACAATGTCCAGCATGATCCTCCATTTCTACTATGTAGCATTATATCAAATTTGCAATGAAATCATTTTAATGTGAAAAGATATACTTGGTTCAAGTAAATAAAAAGATCAATTCTCTATGCTCAAAACTTTATTTAATTCAACTGTGGACTTTGATATAAGAGAGATTAATAATAAAAAATAAAATCAAGATATTTATTCATGTGAATGTGAAAGTGCGGGTTTCCAAATAAATGCTAATTTATCCAAAATAATTGAAAATATAACGACAATACTTCAAGAATTGACAGGTATGAAAATAAAATATGTTTTTGAAGATTTTGATGATTTTTATGTTTTTATATTTTTATATTTTGATTGACGCATTGCAAGAAGAAATACTATTGCTTTTTGTGAAAAATATTGTGATAGAAATTGCTAAAATGAAACAATATGCAAAATAAAATATATACAAATGATGAAATGACCCAATGTTATGCATAATAACGCTTAAGATGCATAATGTTCATAGGTTATTTAAGATATTTACCATCCAAGGTAGCTAATCGGTATGCTATTGATCCAAATTTAGCAGTGATGATATACGGTCCAAGCCAGTTGGGCTCAAATTTACCTTTAAGATATTTAGTTGCATTAGTATTTTTCTGATTTTCTTTTAAGACAAGATCGTCGATCTCAAAGGATCGCTGATGAAATTTCTTGAGGTATGCTCATTTAAGCTTGTTTTGGTAGGCACGAAGATGATCCAAAGCATTGATGTGCTTTTCATCTAGGAGTTCTAGCTGACTAAGTCTGCCAGTATGATATTCATATCCTACTTTAGTATCTTGAAGTAGCAGAGCCAAAGAAGTAACTTCTAATTTAAATGGGAAAACGACTTCAGCACCATAAACCAAAACAAAGGGGGAAGTGCCTGTGGGAGTACGAACGCTAGTTCGATAAGCCCACAAAGCAGGATATAATTGGATGTGCCAATCTCGACCAGATTTATTGACCAGTATTTTGAGGATTTTGATTAATTTTTTATTAGATGCTTCTGCTTGGCCATTACCCTGAGGATAATAGGGAGTGGACCAACGATGTTGAATTTTATACTTTTGACATATTTATTTTTGAAACAAGTTCCATTATCTAAAATGAGATTTGCATGGATTCCAAACCTACAAATAATTTGATTAAAAATAAAGTTGGAAACTTGGGTTCCCGTACAAGGAGCTAATGGCATAGCTTCAACCCACTTCGTGAAATACTCAGTGGCGGTTATGATAAATTTGTGTCCATCAGATGACACAGGGTTGATTTTTCCAATGATGTCTAAGCCCCATTTTGAAAATAGCCAAGGAGATGAAATGGCCTGTAGCTCTTGTGCAGGTGCATGGACAAGGTCAGCATGTTTCTGGCACTTGTCATAATGGCACACATAAGCATGTGCATCATTCTCCATGGTAGGCCAAAAATATCCTATCATGAGGAGTTTTTTAGCAATGACGTTACCACTAAAATGCCCCCCACAAGATCCATTGTGGGCTTCACTCAAAGTTGATCTAGATTCTTCTAGATTCAAACATCTTAGTAAGACGCCTTAAAAATATCTCCTATACAATGTATTACCAATAATCACGAAGCGACTTGCTCATCTACGTAATAACCTACGTTGGTATGACAACCTTCAGGGAAGGTTCCTTTTTGCAAAAAATTAAATATATCAGTGTACCATGGTTCAAGAGTAGTTTCGCTAATTAGAAACACATCCAAAGGTTCTAAGCATGATTTGCTTAAAGTAGGCTCCTGGAGTCGATGAATAATGATGGTAGCATATTCATCATCTAACTCCAAGGGAAAAAGAGATGCAGCTGCAGCCATAGCGTCAGCCACATGATTGCTAGTTTGAGGAATAGCTTCCAAGGTAACTTGATCAAATAAAGATAATAATTGTAATACATATGCTTTTTATGGATGCAATTTGTCATCTCAGGTTTGATAAACATCATTGATTTTATTTATGACAAGTTGAGAACCACCAAAAACCAATAAATTTTTAATTTTTAGTGGTAAAGCAGCTCGTAATACAAGGATAAGAGCTTCATATTCAGTAGTGTTATTAGTACAAGCAAATGTTAATTTGAAGGATAGAGGTATAAGATGTTTTTGTAGAGATATTAAAATAATACCTACATAAGCCCCACTCATACATCAGGCTCCATCAAAGTATAGGGACCATTGATCTGGATGGTCTACCTCTAGTTTAAGGCATTCATCAAGAAACTCAATGATGATGGGATGGGTAGACTCTAAGGGTGCAACAACTAATTTATCTTCTATGATTTGACCCTTAACAGACTTCTGTCCTATAAACATGAGTTCAAAATCACTTAGCGCAAGAACCCACTTGGCTGTATGACCAGATAAGTATGGTCGACTCAATATATATCGCAAAGGGTTGAATTTGGCAATAACATACATTTTTTGACTGAGCATATAATGTCATAGTTTTTGTGTAGAAAATACGACTGCTAGACATAACTTCTCTAATATGGTATAGCGAGTTTCATAACTGATTAAGGTCCTGCTAATGTAATAATTAGCACGTTCTTTCTTCTCATCGTCAAGTTGAGCTAACATAGCTCCCAAGGCAAAATCGGAAGCATAAATGTACAAAATAAATGGACGATCAGATCTAGGTGGGGAAAGCACCGATGGTTTAAGGATATATTGCTTAAGGAGTTCAAATGCTTCCTGACATTCATCGTCCCAATGAAAAGAGACATCTTTCTTAAGAAGCTTAAGAAAGGGTTTGGTTTTGTCTGCCAACTGATCAATAAAGCAAAGAATAGCTTGAAGCTTACCTTGTAGACTTTGTAATTCTGATATATTTATGGGTGAGGGCATATCAGTGATAGCCATGATCTTGAGAGGGTCAATTTCAATGCCACGTAAAGAAACTATAACCCCTAATAATTTATCGGACTTAACTCCGAATATACATTTAGCTGGATTCAATCGGATAAGATACTCCCTTAACTGATCAAATACTTTTCTCAAGTCATCTAAATGATCATCTTCTTTGATGGAATGAGCTATAATATTGTCTACATAATCATGTAGAATATCATGCATCATATCATGAAAGATGTAAGTCATGGCTCGATATGTTGCACTTGCATTCTTTAAACTGAATGACATCACTTTCCAACAAAATGTCCTCCAAGGGGTAATAAAGGTTGTTTTAGCCCAATATTCAGGAGCTATCCTGATCTGATTATAACTAGAAAATCCATCCATTAGGGATATCATTCCACTCCCAGCAGTAAAATCAATGATCTGATCCATGTTGGGAAGAGGAAAATCATCTTTAGGGCATGCAACATTAATATCTCTAAAGTCTGTGCAAACCCTAACTTTAGTGGCTTCTTTCTTAGTTACTGGAACTACATTTGAGATCCATTCATCATAATCAATGGCTTGTATAAAAATAACATTTAAGAGTTTTTCTAATTCTCCTTTGACTAGTAAGGCCACTTTGGGATGCATTTTTCTAAGTTTCTGTTTAACAGGTTTAGCATCTGGATGGACTACTAGGTGATGCAGAACTACAGAAGGGTCTAATCCTGGCATATCTTCATATGTCCAAGCAAAGACGTCCTCATATTGTTGAAGGAATGCAATGTATTTATCTTGTTTTTCTTGACTAAATTCTGATCCAATGTTGATTATGTGAGGGTTATCTTTGGTTCCAATGTTAATTTTTATGATGTTTTCTACTTCCATATGTAGATCTCTCTAAAAATTAGGTGGGGCGGGTGAAACACCTAATTCTTGTAATTATTCCAAGGTTAGCTTGGATAATTCATCTTGAGGAGTCGTGGCCTCAAGCTGGGCTATACTAGGTATAGAGCCATCGAAATAAAATTTGTTATGTAACAATTCCTCAATGGAGACATCATGAAAGATATCCCATTCCAACTCATCGTCGGATTTATCAATCATCTCAGGGTAATCTATGGATAACATATTGCATGTAAGAGTCTTATTCATTAAATGCAAGACATCCCGTTTATCCAAATAATCTTGGTAACATATAAGATGGTCATCATCCTCAAATGGGAAGGGTTGACCTTTACTAGGAAATAGGCCCACACCGCATCGGGAAGGCCACGGTTCTACCTCAATAGGTTCTTTCATACCATTCTAGAAAGGTCCCAAACCTTTCCCTTTATATCCCAATTTAAGCATTATGGGTTTAGCTTTAATATACTCATTAGCAAAATAACATCTAGCATATCCATCACAATGTGTCTTGATGTTTCTAGGTATTCTTCCCCAGTCATACCCATTATAAATAAAAGCACAACTCCCGAATTGGTAAATACTGCCCATAGGCTATGGGAGGCCCAAGGTACGAGGAGAGGGTGGGAGTTTATTTAAAATAAGGGAATATTGCATGGTAGTTTTGGTTTCTTCTGATATAAGAATTTTAGATAAATCAGGTAAGAGCTCATCAATAAGAGCATAAGAGGTAGAAGGAACATTTCCTACATTGTCAAATGTGGAAAGGATGCTTGTAGTGGATGTAGATGTTATAGAGATATCGATGGATGAGTCTATAGGTATGGAAGTTATAGGAGTAAAACAAGAAGCATTGGTTGTAGTTTTAGGATATTTTCAAGATCCTAATGTGGTTTGTTCAGAATATGGTTGAGCTATATGTAGAGGTGTAGTTGATGGGGAGAAAGTAGATGATGTTATGGGTGTGTGTTTCACATGTTTAGACAGTTGATGATAATAAGGATGTGTGGATGACAGAGTAGGGAAAAATTGAACTCCAACCGGTTCTGCCAAAGCACACATATCAAAGGGTCTAGGGTCACCATGAATGGTAACCAACTAATTTTTAGATTCGAATTTAACACACTGATGTAAAGTTGAGGGAACAACTCACATTGCGTTGATCCAAGGGCGACCCAAAAGTATATTGTACGATGCAGGGCAATGTACAATGAACACGGTCATGTCTAAGGTTCTCGGACCAACTTGCAAGGGGATAGTAATAAATCCACATGTTTCTTGTGTTTCATCATTGAAGGCTTTTATGATCATATTAGTTCTTTTCATTTCATCACTTCGAAAGCCAAATCTTTGGTAGAAGTCAAAAGTGCATATGTTTAAAGATGAACCATTATCAATCAAGACTCGTTTAATGACTACATCCCCAATTAGGGTAGTAATATATAAGGGGTTATCCTTATGTAAACTATGTTGTGGTATATCTCTATCCCAGAAGTCAATACAATCGACTTCTCGAGTTATGATAGTATTGGACATGGATTCAGGTTGAATATTTTGTGGTACCATCATTTGGCTTAATGTGAGCATTAATTCATCCCTATGGGTAGGAGAAGATCTTAAAAGGTCCAAAAGGGAAATTCTAGCTGTAGTATTTGATAATTGTTCATTAATATTATAAGGAGGATTAGGTTGAACATTAGGCACATAATTCCCTTTATTAGGATTTTTCAAAATGAATGGAGTTGATCCATCGTTCTGAGTTTGATCCTGTTGAGAGTTTTGAGCCTGTTGTCGAGTAACAGCTCCGATGGTACCTACAATATTATTTTGATGATGATGAATGGCCCTTGGTCTAGCGTTTATGGCTTGTTCATTAGAAAGTAATTTGTGAGAAGATGGTCTAGTAGTGACTCTTCTAGGAAATGGTTCTTATAGAACCATAAAACTTGTGATAGGTTGAATAGGATCTGATTCATCTTCAGAGCTATTCGATTGATTTGAGGTGATTTCCATGTCACTTTCAGTATCATATTCTACATCACTAAGATCAGGTGTCTGAGTATTATATATAGTTCTGGTCATAACCATGGATAAAGTTGTGTCAAATACATCCACATCATGATTAGGTGAATGTCCACTAATAGTTCCTACGTATCGGGTAGGAGGGGGAACATTATGATGCTCAATTTTATCAGCCACCTCTTTACCATGCTTTGGTAAAGGATGTTGAAATATGTCCAGTGCCTGATTGGCATTCTGATTCTGATTTTGGGGGATGTTCTTTTGAGCATTATTATAAAGATTTTGTTTAGGTTGAAAGGCTTGCACCTCCATCTCATTATTATCAATAAGGTCTTGTATTTTATGTTTTAATATTTTACAAGAGTTGGTAGTGTGTCCAGGCCCTCTATGGAAATCACAATGTAGATCAGCTCTGTATCCGGGTATAGTTGGATCAGGTTCTTGGATATTTGGTAATTGAATCAAACCTCGTGCTAATAGTTGTGGGAGAATGGTTGATAAAGGTTGATTTAACCTAGTAAATTCTCGGGATGGTTTATTAGGAGGTTTCAATATGAAATTCTCTATTGTTTTCATAGTATTAACATTGGCAATGTTTCTACTATCAGTGACTCCATCACCCACAACTTGCTTATTTTTATATTGATTTCTGGATGTTTTCTCATCATCTTTCTTTTTGAGCTGACCTCTTCTAATGAGAGCATCTTCCACCCTTCGAGATAAATCTATAGCTTGATCGAAGGTGGTCAAGGTAGCAGTTGATAATTCATAGGATAGTTGTTCTTGTAAATTATTGATAAAAATATCCAACATTTCTCGATAAGGTAACACAAAGTGTAATTTTCCTATCAACTACCTCCATCGAGCTAAGAAGTCAGCAAAACACTCATCTTTGTCTTGTTTTAGGTTGTACAAATATTTAATGGTTACATGCCTTTCAATATAGGCACTAAATTGATGCACAAAAGACTTAGTGGTCTCTTCGAAATTTCTCAAAGAATGAGTGGGCAATTGATAATACCACTCCAATGCCATCCCCCCTAAAATTTTTGGGAAAATTTTTAGTAATAACAAATCATCATGGGATATATCATGGCATGCTATCCTAAACATTCGAATATGCTCTATGGGATCTTCAGTTCCTTTATATATAGGTAGGATAGGCATAGGAAAGTGTTTAGGATATGGTTGTGCTACAACTATAGGATCTAGAGGTTGACTACACATCTCTCGATAATTGTACGAGGGATGGTAGGGATCTATTTGGTCCATGCGGGAGACTAACTGTTTCACCATGGCTTCCAGATTACCAGTTTGTCCACCATATTGGTTTTATGGTACATGAGTATGGGATTTGTGAGCGTAGGATGGCGTGACATAAGGATTAGATGCTATATTGATGTTATGTAAATGATTGGTAGGAATATTATTATGAAGAAGATTTGTTATAGCATTATGTTGTATCCCAGATTGTTGGAAATTGGTATTTGGTTTTGTTTTAGGATTTTGTTGATTTGAGGTATATTGATCAATAGCTTGGCAAAACAGAGCAGTGAATGAAGGTTTCTTTTGTGTGGGAATAACCCTAGGCTTGATAACAGGCACTCTAGGTGGTTGGGTAACCTATTTTTGTTGCGTGTTCTAGATTATAGCGGCCATATCCAAATTGGATGGTCTAGATTGATCACTTTATTGATCAACGAAGGACAAAGGATTAGTGCGTGTGTGATATATGTCTTCTAGGGTTTCTTGAGTGTCACTAATTTGATCTTTGTCCATATGGACTGCTCTATTAAGAGTGCCAATATTAGTACTAAGGAACTTCCAGAAATGTTCCATGTTCTCAAAAGTAATAGCTCCTTCTGGAGATATTTTAGGGGATGAGGATCCTTCCTCTCTATCATTTTCTTTTTGTTCATTTCCTACAGTAAATTCTTCTTCTTGTTGGTCGAAGGTTCCTTCTTCCTAAATTGGGTCTTCAGGAAGGACATCTAGGTTATTTTTTGGTTTTCTTAACCAATCTTCTTCTACTTCCGTTTGTTTTCCATTCCTGAGTCTAGTCATTATGTCTAAATTTAGATTTTAGCAAATATATATATTAATATATTTGGAACAGATTTGGGAGGTATATATTTTAATTATATACCTACTATAATCCTAAAAATAAAATGTTTTGATTTTGTTTTGTTTTTATTTATATATATATATATATATATATATATATATATTTATTTATATATTTATGTTTACAAAGACAAAAAACAACACACTGAATGCAAGAAATAACAATAATAAAAGAATAGCTTAGTTTTCTATAAATAGTTTATAGATGTCATTGATAGGATCAAGTTCATCGGGAGTCATGAAATGCTCCTCTTCAAATTGGAAATGGTTTTTCAAGAACTTGATAAAATGTGCTATAGTGATATTATCTATTTCATACCCTGACTGGTAGAAATAAAGTTCATGGCAATACTCTCAATATAACACAGCTCTAGGAAATCTATACCATATTTTTCTATCCATAAAAACAACCTCTTGATCCTCTATATGAGATAGAAATTTATGTACTACAACTGCATTCTCAAGGTATTCCTTAAAGGTGTACAACTCTGAAGACACATGGGCTCTTTTATCTGCTAACCACCTATGGCAAGCTCTCTAAATTTCATGATATAAGGTCACTTGATCAGGATCCAAGATTCTATCTAGGACAAACCTCTTAATTTGCCTAAGTTCTGTTGCCCTAGATCCAATGATACCTAATCTCCTATCAAGTTCGTCCCACAAAGGTTGAAACTTATTTTTTTGAGGTACTCTAAGCATAGAAATAATATCTATAGCTGCTAATTGATTATCAACATTAATGGTGACAGCTCATATTTTATTATAATCTACCATCTAAATATGATATGCAATCTTTGATTCTAAATGCATTTATGTTTTTTTTGTTTTTTGGATTGTTTTCAAAAGGTTTTTAGTTTTCACATTGGGTTCACCAAAATGTATCACTCCAATTTTTTTGCATCCTTACCCTTAGGCTATAGGATCCATGCCCGGAAGGGGGATGCGAGAAGGATGGGAAAATACCTCAGACTGAGAGGCCCTTTGAAGGTCCCGCCTCTCGGGGGAGGGGTATAAAGGTGAATTTTTGATGTATGGTGGGTTCACCAGAAAACTTTTGAGTGGCAGTTTCCACACCTAGTTGATAGTGAGTTTGATATTTTTATTTTGTACTTTAATCATTCAACTCCTAGGTTTAGCCAAGATGAATCTAAACTATTATATATGCCAATACAAATTTAGATGAATACAAAAAATAGAAATGCATGCTAAACATAGAGAATATGCTAACTAGAATAGTACATACTTGATTTCAGATGTATGATGAAGATTCTGAGTTTTGTAGCAGTCAAGATCATCTCAACTCATATGTAATCATCTGATATTTCACATAATTATCGCAAATCACAGTCGGTCATCTAAGATCAGACGAAATCATCTAAAATCTGATGAATTCATCAAAAACCTGCAATCACAAAAACAAATACAAAATACCAAATATGCAACTGCATAAGCAACAGAGAATGATAATAATAATAGTAAACATGCCTAAATAATGGATTCAAATAACAAACAAGAGAAATACAGTAGATTTAATGTTTGATTTTAACTTTATCATGAGGTTATGCTAAATGAGGTGAACTCCAAGATGCATAAACATAATAACTAAGATAATGTATAAAGAAATGTAGAAAAATGATAAAGAGATGCAAACTCTAGACTCTGATTACCCCCAATCTGGACTACAGTCGGGATCGCCTCCAATCATACAAGAGCATCTATGCTCCCCGAAAAGATCGTCCAAAATCATCCGAGATCGCTTGCGATGATCTGAGCTAGCTTTAACTAAAAAATAGTAGAGTTCCTGCAATAAAATACAAAATACCAAATGCAAAATATGGTGTGAGGATGCTCTGAGGTGCGGGGAAGTTCAGGGAAGTTTAAGCAGAGTTTTAGGCAGAAATTCAGGGGGAATCAGGGGGATAAACTAAGAAAATCTTAGTTTATATAGGATTAGAAAGAGGTTAGGAGTTTGGATATTATCCTAATCTAGGAAATCTCCAACGGGGGAATCTCCAACTGCGCAGATGTGCTTCTACCCAAGTTGGAGAGGCTGTTGAAACAGAAGCTAATTATGAAAATTTGATTTTGGGACAAAATTGTCCGAACGTTCTGTCCATGATGATTTCGTCAGATCTGGGATGATATCATCTAATCTGCTATGATATCATCCAATGGTCAAGAAAAATCCTAAAAATGGCATGAAAAATGAGAAAAGCGGGTAACAGGCGATTAACGGATGGTTTGAGGTTAAAATTTGAATTTTTATCTTTTTACTAAGGTTTAATCATGCCAATTTTAGGGTGCTACACCCTATATAGAATAAACAAATTGTTCAAGCCACAACAACCAAACATCATGAAACCAAACAACCACCTAGCTTGGATAAACGTTCACACCCTTCATCTACCACCATCAAGGAATCCAAAATTTCTCATTCCTCATATGACTCGGATACCTTGCCCTAGTTACCAGAGCATGCCACACCATGCATATCCATATTCATGACAAAAAATGGCTTATAAGACTATAAAATACATGATGCCCATGTATGTGACACCCCTATCCAATATACCCAAGATTTTGGCCATCCCTCAGCCTCGGTGTTGACTATTGGAACTATCATATAGTTAGGAAGTCCCAAAAACCACACCAATTTTGTGTATGTAGGAGTAGACTCTTCAATCCCCTCACCAACTTCTTCACCACCATAATATAGCTCTGATGATGCAATTACACACCTAGCCAACCCTCAATTTACATTGTGCTACCTACAAAACTTTAATTGGCATGGGTTTGGGTTAGGTCATTATGAGCAAGGCCTACATACACCCATTAACCCTTGTGTCTACTCACCTACCAATAAAATTGGTCTAGGTTATCACCCAACCACCATCTATACATTAGAATATGAGATCCAAGATCTCTCCTTGCATCCTCCTCCATGCCCAACACATACCTTAGAAGAGTACATTGACATGGACATGTTATAAGACATAACTTTGCCCACATCAACTGTCATCATCCCCTATGATTTCTTCCAATAATCTCATATTCCCAATACCTCCTTGTTTTGTGATGTTCAAAAATTGGCAGAACACTTTGCTACCTTATCTCTAGCTATACCACCAATAGAGTCAAACACACTCCCATCTGATACACCACCTATAGAGCCAAACCTGGTGCCGCTTGACCTGCCACCAATATGCCTACCTGTATTCCTACCTATACATAGATAGTTACAGAGAGCAACCTCTCATCCTCATTCACCACCAATCATCCTGTGGCTTACCTTGAGCCTCTTAGGATACACACAACCTATCCAACCTCCATCACCAGATTCTACCCCACCTACTTTACCTACAACATCAATTAACATGGTTGAGGTAGATTTACATTCTCCCATTCGTTACAGCCACCAATGGATTCGAGACGATACCCCAAAAACAAACTTTATTGATCTCACACACATCTCACACATACCAGCACCTAGATACTTTCTTCTCTCTCCTCATGTCTTGCGGGCAACAAATACCCCCTCCTCATCCATGTCTTCCAAAATCCCTCAAGTCCATCACATGGGCGTTTACATATATGATGAATTTGAGTTCAGTGAGGCCATTGACAACTTAAATCTCATCCCTATACCTAAATAGTTGCATGATGGATATCATATTCTCATCGAGGACACAATCAACATAGACATCAATGATGATCCAAAAATCCACACATCCTCAAATTAGCCGCTAGCCTCTAACCCAAGGAGTGCATCACCTTAATGAACTTCCTACGCAAGTATATCAAAGTATTCACATGGTCTTTCAAATAAATGCCAATACTTGACCCTACCATAGTAGTGCATAATATTATACTAGATCCCAATGCCAAACCAGTGAGACAAAAACTATGAGGCATGCATCCAACTATCACATTGATAGTAAAATTTGAGCTCCAAAACTATCAAAACTTACCTTACATCACCATTGGTTATGTCACCTCCACACCCACAATTACCACTGACTCTATACATCTTAGCCATATATATTGCGCTAGGTACACTCCTAGATCAAAAGAATGCACTTGATAAAGAGCTGGCTATCTACTACATTAGTTGCATGCTAGTTAGTTATGAAATGAGATATGGGTACATGGAGAAGCTATGCCTAGCAGTAGTATTTGCCACCCAGAAGCTAAGAAACTATATGTTAAACCACACAACTTTTGTCATAGCCTGAGACAATCCCCTATAGTATATGATGAACAAAAGTTATCACAAATATCACACAGCCAAATGGATCATGCTCCTAACTAAGTTTGAACTAGAATTTGTATCTCAAAAGTCTATCAAAGGGTAAGTCATTGCTGACAAACTGGATGAAGCCCCTATAACTGACAATCAACCCCTACTCATTCAAATCCCCAATGACTCTATCTTTCACATAACCGAAGATGAGGAATACGTCGAACTAGAATTCATGGCTGACCTCACCATGTTCTTTGATAGGTCCAGGTGTCTCCATGCTAGGGGTGCAGGCATTGTTTTCTTTTCACCTTAAGGAGAACCACTTCCATTTTCATTCAAATTTGATTACCCTTGTACAAATAACAATGTAGAGTATGAATCACTAATCCGAGGACTAAAACAAGCACACACTATACACATCAAATGCCTCCACATCATAGGAGATTCACTTTTGATTGTCAATCAAGTGTAGGAAATTTGGCTATGAAATTGCCCAGTTCTCCAGTAATACAAGAATATCGCCCAACAAATCCTATCCCAATTTGAATGGTATTACCTTAAAGTTGCGCTGCGCTCATAAAACCATTTTGCAGACACCATGACCTCCTTAGGGTCCCTTATCCCACAAAATCCAATGTCTAGCACAAAATTTGTATCCATTCATACACTTACATAATCTGCTATATCACCCACACCTCCCACAAATGATGGTGGTGTCTATGTGGTAAACACAAAATCTCACGACCCGTGGTTCTCATAGATCAAGGAATACATCAAACTATGTTTCCTATCGTGTGATTTACCCCATGCCAAATTCTAAAACTTTAAACAAAGAGTGATCTGCTACACCTTGCTATGGGATATCCTTTACAACTGCAACTATGATGGTATAGTCTTGCAATGGGTTGTATAGAAAACCCATGATGACACTTGTGGTGGCCATTTCAGTGGCATGGTGATCACAAAATGCATTCTCCATATGGGCTACTACTGGCATAAAATGGAGCAATACTACTGTGAGTATGTTAAATGTTTCATAAAATGCTAACAACATGCCAACTTAACACATTTACCATCCCAATCACTTCAACCAATCTAGTCCATGTGGCCCTTCTTCCAATGGGGTCTTGATTTGATTGGAAAAATTACACCTGCTTCCTCTAGCAATCATAAATTTATCATTACAACAAAAAAATATTTTATAAAGTGTGTCGAAGCCATCCCACTGGTCCAAACTATAGGGATAAAAATTGCAACATTCATCATGGAGCATATCATATGCTGCTTTGGAATTCTCTCTCGAATTATTTTAGATAATGGGAAATCTTTCAAAAACAAAACTGTTCAAGTCCTATGCAAAATTTTTTACATACATCATAGCTTTTCGACCCCATATTACCCTCAAGGAAATGGCCAAACCAAAGCCACTAACAAAACCATCTGTTCTATCCTCCATAAAACTATAGTGAAATCTCACTAAGACTGGCATAATCAAATGCCATTAGCCTTGTGGGAATATCATACGAGCATTCATACTCCTACTGGGGCAAAACCTTTTTCACTTGTCTACAGGGTAGAAGCTATCATGTCCCTTGACTTGGAGATACCTTCTTTATGAATATCCATGAAATATTTCAATGATGATGACACTGCTCGCCAAGCTCTTCTAGATCAACTAACACTCCTCAATGAACGTCACATCCATGCCATCGAGCACACATGAGTATATCAAGATCTTCTTTGACGTGCCTACAATAGTAAGGTACACTAATGTGAATACCAGATTGGTGACTTGGTTGTCAAGGAGAACCTGCAAATCACAAGTCAACCCTGCTAGTAGCACGATAAATTCACCCCAAACTAGTTGGTTCCATTTATTATCATACATAAATACAGTTCAAGAGCATATCATTTGGTAAACCTTGAAGGTCTTAATGATATTGAACCCATCAACATATTGCACCTTTGTGCTTTCAATACATGATTCATAAACACAATCACCATCACAAGTGTCATATAGTATTAGAAATAAATCACCAAGCACATCACCATGTGAATTTGTTATTTCTACTTTATTATTTCTCTATACATGTACATTTTACCTTTTTGCCATTTTTATGCTCAAGGTTTTTATTTTTACTTTTGTAGGACTCATGTCATCAGTAGGAGAGCACTACAGTGGCCCCACCTACCACCATGCAGTACCATCTGCAACTATAGCGAAAACCCATTACATCGATCGATCTTGCCCGACCACCAGCCACCTTTCATACCAGGTGCTCCTCATATTCATCCCGTTTAGGTCACCACATTTCAACTCGACACCATTCCCATCACCAGTGAGGTTCATCCTATTGTACACACTCTAGCGACAACTAGATCACCATGTCCTCTTTCGATGATATAGAGGAATCCACCCAAATGCAAGCACAAGGATCATCCTCCCATTCATATGATGATCTCATACATCACTATTCACCTCCAAGTCATCCACAACATCCCATAGGATCTTACCACCCACCTAATAGGGAATACACACCTCATCAACCTCACCCTACATTTCTACCCACTTTCCTTCCCAATGGCAAGTCTACCTATGCCCAGGATTTGCAGGCCTGCATGGCCCAAGCTACTCAAGACAATCATGCAAACATCCCTCTTTCTCATATGCGTCACCACCTAGGGCAATTGCCTATGCCACCAGTACTCAAGACACCACCTTCACCACTATGAGGCTTACCACCCCAACCAATATTATGATCACCATAGTCATTTCATTTTGCTACTTCCTCATCATAGCCCTATCCTTTTTCTACCATGCATCGAGCTATTCCATTCACCTTGGAATCTCGATCACCCCCTTCCCTAATACCATCACTGCCACACCATGAGATACAACATCTCATCTCTTGTATCAAAGCTCTGGAGTTGCATATGAGCCACTATCATTGCCATGTTCACCCATGGCAGTGTTCCATGACCCTTCCATCATCACCACCACATAGATCCCTTCTCTAACCCTGGACTTGACCCATGTTGGAACCCAGATCCATGCCTCCATTTCCATATCATCTTTCACCTAGACCGCACACCTCTAGTAGACATACATCTATCCTATGCCTATTCCACATATGCCCCTTTCCTAAATGTTCCATAATCTCATGCATTAGGGTATTATTGACCTACATGAGATTCAACCTCCTGATCTCTCATGTCCTAAACTGTGCAATTATAATAAGAATCAATTTTGCATCTACCATCGCCAGCCAGGTCATGATATAAAATAATGCAGATCATTCAAAACCCTGGTGCACAACATGTTATACGGTGAGTGTACCCCATCACCAAAATTTTCTTTTCCATTTAGCCAACTTGTCAGTCCTCCGCATCGTACCACTCCCAAGACTTTACCATCCCATAGTACCCTAACAGTGCCCACCCGCTATATTCATAATATTTCCAACTATGGCTCCAGTCGTAACTCTAGCTATGTCATCACTTCACCATCCCATTCCCTCATGGATCTATGCATTTTCACCTGACAGTAGTGTTAGTTACTCATCTTCTTATATCTCATTCTTCTACTTCTTTCATACGTTGATTCGTTTCTTCTCTTCTATCATTGTCAACCATTGGTGATCCGCTTTCCTTTATTGATTACCAATGCCTATTCTTCTCACTTATTCCACCTGTACATGCTACTCTGATATCATCCTTCTTCTTGGCAACTATTACATACACTTATACAACTCACAGCTTATACATCTACTACACACACACCCCACACGCTGGGACAACCATGATCATAGCATCACACTTTTTATCATCATTACACACTTCACTCATCTGTATATAGATTCTAAAATTCTCCTTCTACACAACATAACTTTCTTCTTGTAAATATCACATTCTTCCATTTGCATCACTTATGGTTACATTCATTGCACATATCCATATGTTTTATAGTTAAAATTTTAATTCATGTTTGTACATTCTCCCCTAAAATGCACTTCAACAGGAATGATACATGCACTTGTTAGCATCACCACCTAGATATCCATTCCCCCTTTTCATGATCAGGGTATACATAGGTGTCATGTTTAATTTTGACTACTCTATAGTTTAGGCAATCAAGTGTCACCCATAGCTACTGAGTCTTGTACATTCTTCTTATGGTCTTTTAGGTTGGTTCAACTTCTCTCATGAATCACTCACAACATGTTACACATTAACAATTTTGAGCCTAGGAAAGAGGACATCTTGAGTAAATATCACCATCTAGTGAATGGTATCCCCTGATCGTCCTATCACCTGCATGGTCAACATACGACTTGGGGATAAACAAAGGGATCAAGCATAAGCAAAATTAAATAACTGGGTAGAAAACAAACTTCATCGCCCATACAAAAAAAAAAAAAAAAGAGAAAAGAAATGAAAAGAGCACTACCAAAATTAGATTGGTTAACACTAGAACAAGGGAAAAAAACAAAAGGAAATGCCTCTTGATATCATACATATTATGCTTATCGCCTTTGGTCCTTAGGTTCAACATAACACTATGGGATAATTCCAAAAACCTGCGTTCCAGTGGAATAATATTACAGGTGACAACACATATCTTCCATTAGCATCTCACTTTTGTAGAAATAACTATTATGGATGGATGAGCTAGCTAGTCTGATAGCATCTACAACAGGGTAATCCTACCTCCCTCAAAATTGATAAATGAACCTTACACATTCACACACACAGGTCCAAGACAAATTTTAAACCAGCCCGATCATGTTATAAGTTGCCATAAAAATTGTATAGCTAAGGGTTTGATATTTAATTGTCATAACTATGTTAGTAAAAATCACTACACATGCCTTACATTATCCATCAACCCTAAAATCATGGAATGGATAGCATCCATATAGGTAAATGCAATGATACAAGTTATTCCTTGGCACATTTTAGTAAGTTAATACATGCATACATGCATCTATGTCAGATACATTTGATACACATTATAGTATTGCATTCATCCTACATGCATTTCATATCAAATTACATTTATTGCATTCATACCATATGCATTTCAAAATCGCATCATAGTATCGCAATCACTATACATACATTCATTATGAAATCATATTTGATATCACATCATATCACATTGGAAATACAATCATAACACTATTCTACAATCCCTTTATACCATAACATGATAATAGATTTAAACCATGTCATACATGTATATCTATTCATTAGACATATCTAAAAATTATGTTACACTAATCCATGCAAACATAAACAAGAACACCTTTCAAACCATAAAAGTAACACATGTATATATAATAGCCGAAATCAATAAAGTATATATATATATATATCATCCATAAAAAATTCTCGAAGGCTACAACCTGGGATCATGCCCATCATCATATATCATCAATACAAAATACCTATAGACTACAATAAAAAATAGATGTCCTAACTCCCACTAGGAGTCTCCCAACAACCCTCATGGCTCACTTGTATCCCTACAACCTGGCTTGACTCCACCCTAAACCCCAACACCGAATCCATAGTAGGCTGATCCTACACCTCAACCCTAACACCTCTTTGTCCCACTGTAGTAGCACTACGTTGACTCTAATGTGATGGTGCTTGCACCTGTGACTGTGATCGAGACTGCACCACAATCCTATCGTAATCGGGTAGAGGAATCATGTGCACCAAAAAAGCAATCTCACACATCATATTCTTAGTAGCCTCAACCACCAACTGACTAGTCAGGATATCGATCACCTGCTCTTGCCTAGACATAGCAGCCCTCATCTCCATCATGCCTACCTCCAACTACTGAATCTAATCATGCAATCCTTGTACATCCTCTATAGTTGACCTCTCCAAAATATCATTGGGAATCTATTGTACTATATCAAAAAATACCCCAATATCAATGGTATCATTGATACCACCCATATCGGCCACCCCACCTCCCTTAGCCTGAGCTCCAACAGTCTGCTCTACCCTAGCATCTACACCCACATCCACCTCCTCTACCCTCACATCCTGGGTACTCATCGAAGCACCTACGTGACATCATGACCATCATGGAAGAACCTCCTCCTCAATAGTAGTTGTACTTGATGCCCTAGCCCGAGTCCTCCTGCTTGCCATCCTCTCTAGCGAAGGTGACCCAATAATAGGTGCTACCAACCGGTCCACCACACCTCTCCTAGGATCCCAAGGCTGTATCACCAACTAGGTGTCAAACTCTGATGTCATACCTACATCCTCTACATCTAGGGTATTCATAGGAGGGTCCACCTCCCCAACCCAAGGCGGTACAATAGGGAACTCTCCTTTGTCTCCCTATCACTTGAAGTAGATAACAAGAGTCCTTGGAATATCTTGTCGCAAACCAAATTGGAGCTGTACCCAATCAAACTAAAAGTACTCAGTCTATCAAGTATATCTCCCCCCCAACCATCTACCCCATCATATGGACTATAGCTACTCATCATACTCCTTTCAACTCACCCCACCAAACCATGGTCTCCATCTTATGTCAACCAAAGTTTGCTCCCCAAACTTAATCCTCTACAAAACTGGATCACCCTCCTAAGGCCTCTTCATACCCTGCTTAGCCTATGTACTCCACCCCAAGGTGTAAAGATACTCTTTACCCTCCACATGTACAGGATGAGGTAACAAAGAGGGTCTCTCAATGGCTATGTGCTCCCATGACCATACCTATAATAAGGAAATCACACTCAATATTTTTTGCCTACCCTAAACCACATCATGCAACTCATGGTATACTTGGGTCAATAGTGCAGGTGCCCATGAAAACATAACCTTGTTCTCCACCAGATCACTCACTATATCCAGCATATTCCAGGTAAACAACACCTCAGAACTATCAGGATTGGCATATGTAGAGATCATCATCATCACCACACACTGCCTATCCGAGATCTTCTTCTGTAGCCACAACCACTCATTATCCATCTTGGAGATATCTATCTCCCTCCATCTATCCCTAAAGAATCTCTTCAAAATTATGTACTTCCTCCCATATTCGGCTACCCTCATAGGAAAACCCTCAATCGATAATCAGTAGATGTGATACACGTCCTCCAATGTCATGATCATTTCCCCTATAGGGAAATGAAATGTGTTCCTGTATACATCCCACCGCTCATATAAGGTAGACACATATACCCTATTGATGAATATGCTCTTACACTCCCACACACAGCGAAAGTGTATGTCATCCAACCACTGCAACTCCTCCTCAGTCTTCATCAGCCTCTCAAAAACCTTCTTAAACTTGCTCACCCGATGACGGGGCTCAAGTGCCTTCACCTGTTCAACACATAACATGACATGCATTAGTAACCTATATAATAAATCAATCAAGATTCAAATTATTATGCAAAATTTACAAATTAAAAACATTTAATTTAGCACACAGCTCGAGACAAATTAATGTACAAATAAAATGAAAAAACACATCAACAACACAATCACATATTTGGATACCCATTTTGTCATTTCATGGAAAAATTCCAAGCACATACGACATACAATACACATTGGTCCCCCAACAACCAATAACAAACTCAACTATACAACTACTATGACATGCAATCCAAAACTTTATCAATTAATATGTCACAAAAACAAATCATATTTCTGGATACCCATTTGCCCACTTAATGGTAAATGTGTTGACAAAATTCAGAAACAAAGCACCAATCAACATAGATTTAACAGTAAAATCTGTCCTAAAAACACCAAAATCGAACACACATCCAGGCATGCAATATAAAAATAACAGTCACATTTTTAGATACCCATTTGCCCATTTAGTGGTGGAAATTCAAACTGACATCAAGTACAATCTACAACGGGATCCCTATAGCTCATTTTTAGTTTAATACTGCACGTAAATCAAAGGCATGTCAAATGAAGTCAACTACCAAAACAACCAATATTTTTGGACACTCATTTTGTCCTTCTACGGTAAAATTTTCATTAGTTTTTAGCGATTCTACCTCTAACATGGTAGATCTAATGCCCTAGAGTTCATACACAACACCTCAAACCATCGAATACTGAAATCATATCAAACAAAATAAAAAAAATAAAACAGTCGCATAACATAATACCCATTTCCTACTTTAGCGGACAAAGTGCAAAAACATATCAATGTCAGTACACCATTACCTCACAAACTGATAGTCAAACTTCACACCTACTCTACACATTACTCGATCAAATTGGTGACAAAACAAACCCAATTGAAAAACTGCTACACTTTTGGGTACCCATTTGGCCCGTTTATCACTACATGTCTAAATTTTACTTAAAATTTATAATTTTTTAAAATCAGGATGAAAACCTCCCCCTCTCATTCATATTTTCCTGAAGAAATAAAAAAAACAAATAAAATAAGGTAGATGATCACTTACCAGTGGGTTCTCAAGTATGATGTCAGCTGATCTATGTCCTTTCATCATTGTCACCCTCACGATCATCAATGTGCTCCTTTCGTGCTATCAATTGCTCTACAAAACCACTTTCCAAAGTTGCACATCATGCAAATGAGCCCCCCCATACAATTTTAGGCTTAAATATGCTTCAAACCCCGATTCATGACCTGGATCATGAGTTAGGTCAAAATCGCTACCCAGGTCACGAATTGAGCCAGAATACCTCAAAACATCTCCAAAACCCTAGGAAAGCAGGGACATGCCCTCTAAAACCCTAGGAGCCTCCAAAAACTTACCTTTTGATACCATTTGCAAACACACATTGCATTTTACCAATAAACTTGTCACATTCATACTTTTGGACTATGTCGATTTGGTCGCAAAAGCACATCAGACAAACGTTTCCATTCTAAAGCAACTACTATGGCATCATAAATGTCATACAGACTCAGCAAAAACATAGCATTGCATTCGCAATCATCCATTTCATTTTACCGGCATTAATTTTTATTTCTTTCCTCTTCTTCTTCTTTCCTTCTTCTCTTCTCCCCCATAGGCATCCAGTCAATGTTGTATGGTCACGCTTTGAGCAGCTACATATATTTGATTAGATCCCATTATTTTCCCTCCTCCTTCTAGGCTATCCAGTCAATGTTGTATGGTCACGCTTCAAGCGACTACATACTACATACCTTTTGATTAGATTCCATTCTTTTCCCTTATACTTCTTGGCTATCTAGTCAATGTTTTATGGTTACACTTTGAGCGGCTACATACCTTTGATTATATCCCATTCTTTTTCCTTCTCCTTCTTGAATATCCAATTCAATGTTGTATGGTCATGCTTCGAGTGGCTACATACCTTTAATTAGATCCTATTATTTTCTCTTCTTACTAGCAATCATATTCATCATTCATTGGTATCTTTATCAATCGTTGCATCAATAGTTCACCACACTTTATTCACCTCATTGTTGATTCCTCGTTTAAGGGGGTATTCATATCCAAAGTCAGCTTTACATGCAACCACAACATCAAAAATCCAAGAGGACGGTTAGTGCATTTTTCTATGAATTTTTTTGTTGAATATTATCATACTATTATAATTCCAATTCTAAACAGACATGGGTTACATTAGGAGAGTTACACATTACCATGGAGAATTCAATATAGCATTCATGTACATTGATTACATAATGGATGATACGTTTGATAAATCCTAGCGCAACATTTGGAAATGGACTTCACAACCACACTGATATGATCACGAGTTGGTGATCCAAATGTTAAACTAACTCAAATGGTTTGATACTTGTCACCATGTTCTCATCAATCAATCAACAACAAATATTTAGTTAGGCTTTTGTCCTAATTGTACTTTTGGACCATGCTAATTTGGTCACAAAAGCAAAGCAGTCAAAATTTACCATTCTCAAGCAACTAGTATGGCATCGTAAAAGTCATACGAACTCAATAAAATTACATCATTGCATTCATAATCATTCATTTTCCCTTAATATAATTATTTTTATCTCTTTCCTCTTTTCCTTCTTTATTTTCTCTCTTCTTCCCCTATGGACATCCAATTGATGTTGTATGGTCATGCTTCAAGTGACTACATACCTTCGATTAGATTATATTCTTTCTCTTATTTTCCTTGGATACCCGATTTATTTGTATGGTCACGCTTCAAGATGCTACATACCCTTTTATTGGATTCCATTCCCCTTCTATCCCTTTTCCTTCTGCACAAACCCTTCATATTTTTTGTATTAAACTCACAATATAGTATAAAAAGGGGTAAAATGTAGACACCCAAAAGTCACACATTGCTATTTTTACATATCTATAGGTGATTCCAGACATCCCTAGGCTATTGTAGACTATTGTAGTCATGTGTAGTCATGTGTAGACATGTGTAGACATGCATAGACTTCCATAAGTTCACCATAGTAATGTGTAGACTTCCACAAATGGCTTTTAGGTCCAAAATCCTAATAAGACCTCAAAACTACATCTTATGCATTGATATACCTTCATACGACAACTCGAGGTGATGCATAGCCCATTTACACTCAATTGACACCCCCATGGGGTATTAATTGGCAAAATCAATTAAAAGTCAATTATCAAATTCTAATTTAATGTTGACTTCACTTAAGCCCCTTTTTAGGGAAAATTTGGATTAATTAACTCTTAATTCATAATTAGTGTTAATCAAATCCTCCCACATGTGCTAATTTAGGATTTACTAGGATTTTATTTTAATCCTCCTCTAAACATGCTTAAGGCCTAATTAGGATTAGCACTAATCCTTCCTCACACATGTGTGAGGATAGGATATTTCCTACTTAGAATGTGATGTTGCCATAGCATTTCCTAACCTAACCCTAGTCAGAATTAAAGCTAGGTTTAGTCTATCTAACCCCCATTTGCACCTTGAATTTTCCTATAAATAATGGGTCCCAAACCCCTAATTAAGTTTGATTCTCATATTCAACAAAGTATAGTTACCCTGCAAAAATAGAAAGCCAATAGTACACAGTCCATTATCGATGCACACAGATGGATTCTGATAGCATACAGAGGCACCCTAGCTACCTTAGGATCGATCTACCAAAGAGATTTTACCAGAAGAGCATCATAGCTCAATTTGTAGCCTGCCTTGTGAATCCGACCCCAATTAGCGACTCGGTTCGTGAAGTGCATCTGCAAACCCCAAATCACCCTAAATTTGGGAGGTAAGCTTTGTTTCATCATATTATTACCTTATGAATATTTTATTTGAGTTTATGTTATAGTTTTACAGTTATTTTATCTTCTTAAATATGGTGTCTAACTAATGCAAGCCACCCAACATATTGACCCCTTATTGTAAGTTTCTTTTAGGTTACTCAACAGATTTTAAGGAGAGGAGCACCAAAAAACAACAACCCAGCGGTGGACGACATACAAAGAAGCCCACCTAAACTGAGGGACATCAGAAGGAGGCGTTAGGCCTATATTGCTTATTCGTGAAAAAAAATAAAAGGGGAAACTCTCCCTATTTGTAACCTATAAAAAATTAATAATGAATAAAGCATATGTTTATGAATGACTTGTGTTATTACTTTTTGTTAGATCAAATGTCAACTTCTGGTTGTTTCAATTCCAATAGAGAAAAGGTAAGTAGAAGTGCCAAATAAACTTCAACCTTGATGCAGAGAAGAAAGAATCTATTGTTCAGAAAAATCTAAGAGGATATTCGGGGTAATACAACAAACACCCAAAGCTCCTAGGATTGAGCACATCACCCCATGTGAGAAGAGGCATTTAAATAAAATATGGATAATGGACTTCATATTTGAATTATACAAATAAGACCTATTCAACGAAAACATTTCTCTTTTCTACAAGTTATCCACTATCAATATTTTACTTTGGATGGTTAGCCAAAAGAATAAGTTAACCTTAGGATTGAGGTCCTTTAACCAAACTTTAAAAGTAAGGAACCATGCCCTAGAATTAGAGTCCAAAAATAATTAGGTTGACTTCATAGAGAAGGAGCCATCCTTCTTCCCCTACAAAAAATAAAAATCGTCCTCTTCCCCACTCTTGATGACCTAAAATTTTAATTTATTTAAGATAAATATCCAGGACTCCTTCCTCGCCTAACTTAAGGTAGACAGAGTTAAGTATTTCCAACCTCTTCAATCCATTAAAGGAATCCATGAAATCAACAACTTTTACCACAAATGTGGTTCTTGTACTTGGCTCAACACAAGTCAAGTTTTCATAGTGAGAGAGGGGCCTATACAATAACTAGGGTTCTTCCTAAAAGTCACTTCTTACATTACACAAGCCCCATATGCTTCCTTTAATGATAGTAAATATTGACTTCAAAATTCCCTACCAAAATTTAGATCCCAAGGAAAGGAGATTATCCCTAATAAAGTTTCCATCCTAATTTAAATATTTTTCCATGACTATGTGGACCCATCCCACATTCTCCTTGCAAGTCAATTTCTAATCTTGTTTGACTAGGAGGGCCTTATTCATTTGGTGGGATATCCTAAGACCCAAGCCTCCTTGAGTCTTACTATTACAAACCTAGTCCTAGGAAACCAAGTGAAATATTTTTCTATCATCTGCATCTGACTAGAAAAATGATGTTTGGATACATTCAATCTTATGTAGAATTTTCTTTGGGATTTGAAATAGGGACATCAAAAATATAGGAATACTTTTGAGAGAGGACATAACTAACAATACCTTTCCCACTTGACTAAGGAGGGATCCCTTCCACCTAACAAGTTTCTTATGGAATCTATCTATCATAAGGTCCTAAAAGCTCTCTTTAAATATTTCTTTAAATAGGGGTAATCCTAAAGAAATATAAGACACAATATGACAACCCAAAATGCTAGAAATATTTCTCTGCATAGGGGGAGTAGTATTCAAAAAGAAAACTTAGCTTTTTAGAAATTTTATTTTTTGTCTTACTACCTTTTCAAAAGAAAGCAAATTTATTTTAATCACTCTAGCCTGAAAAACAAAATCAATGATAGATAAAAGGGTTCATTAGTAAATTAATGATGTGATATTGGGTTCAAATATAGAGATGGTCTAATACCTTCCACATCAATCACCACCTTGATTGATCTTCCCAATACCTCAACCATCAAAATAAAGAGATAGGGTGAGAGAGCATCCCCTTGCCAAATGTCTCTAAAACTACTAAAATAGCCAACCGAAGACCCGTTTATGATAATAGAGAATTTCCTTGAGGATATACAATATTTTATAAGATTAATCCAATCCTAACTAAAACTAAATTTGGAAACCACTTTTAGAAGAAAATCCTAGTATACCCTAATATACACTTTATTCATATCCAGCTTGAGGAATATCCTTGATCTTCCACTTTTATCAATTGAATGTATCAATTCATGGACTGCTATGACTCCATCCAAGATCTATCTCCCAGGCATGAATCTAGATTGAGCTTCATCAATTAATATGGGTAGAAATAATTTTAATCTATTAGCTAGAACCTTAGTCATGATTTTATAAATGGTGTTACATAAAATAATGGGTCTAAAATCTTTGAAATCCTTTACCTCACCTAATTTCAAAATTAGAGTAAAAAAAGTGGAAATTACTCCATCCATAATGAATTTCATCCTCTAGACCTCCCTTAAGTCTTCTCCAACTTCTTTACCCAAGATGTGCCAAAACTTCTAAAATAATAAAGGAGGGAATCCATCATGGCAGAGGGCCTTTAATCCTTCCATGGAGAAAACCATAATGTTTATTTACTCATATTTAAAGTGGCTATTGAGGAAGGAGTTTATATATTGAGACAAAAAATATGGGATATTATAAAGAAGACCATGTTTAGCATCTCGGTCCCTATCATCCTTAACACTATGGAGGGTTTTAAATAAGGAAACCACTTTAGATCTAATTTCCTATATCCTTAAAACTTTGGAACCATTCTCCTTTAAAATCTATGTTATTCTATTAGACCTCTATGTCTTAGTGTGGATATGTGGAAACACTTAGTATTTTTCTCCCTCTTTAAGCTAGAGTAATCTTGACTTTTATTTCCACAACAATTCTTCCTAAGTTAAAGTGTTACGGAGTTCTAACAGAACTAACTTTTCTTTATTTTTGGTTTCTATCGAAAAGTTCCCTTCTTCCATATCAAATTCAATAATATTAAGATCAAATTTTAGAGTCTCTTTTCTTAATGCAATGTTACCAAATACATTTTTATTCCACTCTTTAAGCTTGTACTTGATGAATTTTAGCTTGAATACCACTTGCAATAACCTAGGACCATGAACCATGATGTTCCACAACTCAACTTTGTTATCAATATTTGGATGATTGCACCACATTTATTTGAATCTAAGGGGTCTTGGGAAGAAAACCACATCCTGATGTGATTCAAACCATAAGGGATTCTGATCTGATCCCATTTTGAGGAGGAAGAAAGAGTAGTATCTTCAAAAAAGGGAGACATTCCTTAGACAATAACACTTTACCCAACCTGATTTTAATGAGTCTTTTACCTATCCTCCTATTGCTCTAGGTGTATTTAGAGCCTTTCATATCCATGTATAAGAGCTCATTTAAAAAATAAATCATTGAATTCTTCCATTCCCTTAGTTCAAGTTGGGTTATCCTAATTTTATCCAACAAAAAAATAGGATAATTGAAGTTCCCAACCAAAACCTAGGCTTACAAGTGAAAATATCCTATCATTGCACATAGGGAGGACCATAATAAGCTTCTACCTATAACTGAATTAGGGGCATAAATATTTGATATAACCCATATGTGCCTAGAATCCTTGAAGAAGAAAATGATATTAATAACTCTTTCATTTGAAGAGATAACATAGGCATATAACTTATTTGATTTCCAAAAATAAAAGGCTCCTAGAGGTCCCTTGAGCTAGCCTTGTAGAAGAACATACCTCCTTTCGAATTGCATTTTTAACTAACTCTATATTACACTCTTTAACTTTTATTTCTTTGAGGAAAATGATATCCAAAAAAGAATAACTTCCAACAAAACTAACCAATTGTTGTTTAGAGGGACCATTTAGATCCCTAATATTCCATAAAAGGAATTTCATTTGTAGGTTTTGGGTATTTTTTTCTTACCTCTAGTAGCACCTTGGGATGCTAACATAAGAACTCCAACTTTAGTAATTTTACCCGAAAATTCTTTCCCTCAACTTTTAGAAGAACTTGAGACCCATTAGCAATATCTAATTCTGTCTCTTTTTCCTTAGGTATTTATTGGAGGATTTTCCAACTTTCCTTTCAATACCAACATCAATAGAAAATTTCCTCTAACTATGGATTTTAGGACCCAAGGAGCCTTCTCCAAACTGGGCTTTGGAGAACCAACAAATGAATCAGAAGGCTGAGGAACCATTTGAATAACTAGCTCATCCTCTCCTAAATAGCCAAAATAATTTTGAAGGAGGTAATTTGACACTAAAACCTTAGTAAAAATATCATATGGACTTACCTCTAATAGGAGAGTAGATGAAATAATATTTAACTAATTTGGAGGGTCCAAACCCACATCAAACACCAAAATTAGATATTCTTGGAATGAGCTAACAACCATCTTATGCTCCTTAGGATTACCCAAAGTTGCCTTGTCCCCATACAGGGTTGACACATCCACCAAAGTCTAGAAAAAATCTTAAACCAAGGATCCCTCTTGATCACTCCCACCTAGATGGGATTCTTTAGCCCTATGATTATTTACCCTATTTTGTAGAGGCCTAGTTATCCTGAAGGATTTATGGATCCATTTGTTAATATTTTCATTACTCACTATGTTATCCTTGGATTTAGCCTCTCTATGAGAAGGATAATGCTCTAGGACATGACCCAATATTTTGCATTTAGAATATACATTGGGTCTATTTTGTTTTTTTTGGTAAGTGTTTGTATTTATAACGGGTTTTAACAAGGATCCCAAAACCTGATTACATAAGCAATGGACCTAGGGCATCAATCCCTTGAAACTGGACACCAAAACAGAAATCCCGCCCAGCGGTAACAGTAAGCATGAAACAATCCCCCTTAGCGGGAAACAAACAAATAAGAAAGAAAGTAGTTTTGGAGATCCCGCCTAGCGGGGAGTAGCCAAAAACCACCATCGAGAAGATCCCGCCCAGTAGGAAGCAAAAAAACCGTTACAATAAAATCCCGCCTTGCGGGAAGTAGTCAAAACCACCACAAACAGTCTCGCCTAGCGGGAAGCAACAGGGAAATCCTGCCATCCGGGAAACCAGTAGAAAATAAAGGATCCCGCCTCACGGGAAAACCGATGGATTTGGCTGATCTCGCCCTGTGGAGAAACCATCCCGCCCACCGGGAAAACATTCAGTTCAGCGAGAGCCATCCTGCAGGAAGCCGACAGCCAGCACAGAGAGGATCCAGCCCATCAGGAAGTGACCAGAGAGTTGCACCACAAGGAACCCACCCCGGGAAAACAGAAGAGGATCCCAGCAGCAGGGACCAAGAATCCTGTCCAAGCACAGAGTCCGTCGAGAATTCACAAGAAAAAGGGGGAAGTTGTCCAAACCCTAAACCGTCACCTCCACCGCATCGAGAAACGTAGGGGACCAGATCCACGTGAATAACCTACAAAAAACCCTAGGGGGAAGCCTGAGGGAAAAAGGGAAGGGATCCCCAACCAAACAGGGATCCCTGGGAAGCACCAGTCTAAAAAAACAACCAAGGAAACCCTAGCCGGTCGGGAGGGGCGCAGATAGTGGAGAAGGATCTCCC
This sequence comes from Wollemia nobilis, assembly GCA_028583015.1. Classification (NCBI taxonomy): domain Eukaryota; kingdom Viridiplantae; phylum Streptophyta; class Pinopsida; order Araucariales; family Araucariaceae; genus Wollemia; species Wollemia nobilis. The sequence goes on along the minus strand of JAQPPZ010000886.1, from coordinate 2,304,960 downwards.
CCTAGGAGATCATCTGCAAACAACCACTCCCTAGGAGGGATGACCTAGGTTGAGCCAGGGACTAGGCAGGAACCAGGAGCCATGGGAAGGGGAGCAAGGGAGAGACCAGAGCCCTCCCCTCTCTCTACATTGGGTCTATTTTCATACTCGATGAGTTAGGTCCAATAACATAGAGGTGAAACTAGCTAAAATGATAAGAGAAGATTAGAATCTAGGTCTACCATTACACACATTTTGGTAAAAACCCACATTGTTTTTATTTTGGTAGTTGAGTCAATAATTATTAGATCCCCTATTACATTAACCATACCCCTTAATATATCCTCATGCTAGTAATGGAAAGGTATTCCCTAAAGTTGTACCTAGAGGGATTTTGAGTTAACCTTTTGGGTATTCGAATTGAAGTTAATCCTCCATTTTATGATGAAAAGTCCTATTTTGCCATAGAACTAGGGGCCTCCACCCAGGATTAATTTTGAATCCTCTTCATAGTTGAGATTAATTATAAATAAATATTTGGGCACCACAACAATCTCCAATGATCCCAAGGGTTTCCATTTGGCTAGCACCCATCTACAGATGGAATCCAAATCTATCCTACCACATTACAATTTCCCCACTAAGTTCCATGAGCCTTCATCCATCATGATATTCAATAAAACCATTGAAAAACTCATATTTTTTTGAATAGGGGTAAGATCAAACAAAACCTTCAACTCGCTACTCCCACTAACTTTTGCCACTAACACAAATATGTTACCCAGGTTAAAAGGCTTAAGAATAGAGTGGTGACCCAGATCAAGGGCTCCACCCCCTTAATTACCAAGATAAGTCCTGTGACCATCCATGCATCCCAAAGAAACCCCCCAACACAACACCACTCACCTCATCTAAAACTTGAAAGGACTTCACCAATGGGCCCGAATTGCCAACACTAGCTACTTTTTTACCATCTCACTCGCCTGATCCCATAAATTTTCCATAATATCACATGCACTCAAATCAAATTCTCCCTTTTTCTTAGCTCCTTTAGTAACAAAATAATTTAATATAGGAGGGTGTTGGAGTATATTACATTATTTGGTACATGAGAATGTACTCCCATGGTACCTTCATGGTACATTTATAAATAATATATTAGGGTTGATTCATAGTTTAGAGTATGAGTAAATTTCTCTTTTTATGTAAGTGTGAATGTGCAGGAAATACACAAGTGTCATGTAAATTTGTAATGTGTAGGAAATGAACAACTGTCATGTGAGTTGGTGTGCAAGTGTAAGTTGAGTCTATGTGCATAAGTATTTTGTATATATGAGAACAATATGTATTGTAAAGATGTGCATAAGTATCTTATATTAGAGTGTGCAAGTTATAGAAGTGTAAGAGTCATGTATATGTGTACATACAATATAAATTCAAGTGTTCATCAAGTATGCAAGTGGCAAGTAGATAAGCCAAGAGTCATGAGACTTTGCATATGGAAAGGAATAGTCATGTATCCAAAGAGTTACACTACTATGGCTATATTATGGATACAATACTCCATAAGTAAGTATAACATATAGTCACAATAATTACCATCATATACGTTTGTAAGAGAAAGAGGTGGAATAAAGATTGCATGTATTTTTAGCAATTAATATTGTAATTTATATTGCATCCTTAGTACATGTTTATTAAGGCTATTACTTCATATTTATCCTTACTATTGAATATAATTTGATTCATCATAAGCCTTATTTTACATATTAATTTACTCATATTATTCTACTCTTATAATTATCTTGACCTCATTATATTGTAGCTATATTATATTCAATCTTATGATATTTAACCTATGATATTTATGGTGGTATCATGGCTGTAAAATCCATAAAATAATGTTAGTTTTATAATGAATATATAAAATATCATCATAGAGAATCCTCAACAATAGAAATATAAAACTAGGTACTACCAGCTGGACAAAACTCTTTCCTTCATTCTAGAGTAACTCTTCAAATATTGAATGAAAGAGATCCAATTAACCTAACCTATTAAACCCAAAAAGGAAAGGACTCCATGGTTTTATAAATATTATTAGTGTGCCTTACACCACACCTATAATAATGTGATTAAAAAATTCTTAGCCCTAAGGAATGTACTCCAAGACATTATTGACAATGGAGAGATTGTTCTCAATGGCTCTGACTCCCACATTTCTTCTAATCAAGACCTATGAATCTTCCAAAGTTTACTACCTAATCATAATTAGAATAAAAACAACAAGTAAAATTTTATATAGGAACATATATCCTCCAAACCAAGTGATGGTAGGGGTACTCCATTGTTCTAATCACATATCTCACATATATTTTATGACTAGATAGGAACATAGAAATTAATCACCTAATCAATGTTCAAGAAATAGTCTAGTAATTTGTTAAAAAAATAATATCTCTACTCAAAGGACCTCCTCTAATCATCCATTAGGTACCAAGGCTAAGGGAACATCAAATTTTCTACAAAAATTTGAGAGCATTATAACCAATATCTCCCTCATTGAACTTATTAGGTCTTCATTAACCCATAAAGGCATCTTGCTTAGAATTTTGAGTGAATAGATTAGTTTTTAAAACCTCAATCCTAATGGCCTTACTCCTATAATAAGATCTATTGGGGTTAGTCGTTATACCATATAACTATATGAAGATGAATTCCTCAATCCTCCTTGGCTATAGATCTACCATTATATATTATAGGTCATATAAGAAACATGATAAACACATAATGGTTTAGTTTATTATGGGTCTATTCTCGATGCCTATAGCTTAAAACTAATTAGTATTATTAGGATAACAAAAAAAATATCGATAAAACTAATCTTGTAATAAAATATCTTTACAATGGGAAACATGATGTTATTATTGGTACCATAGTCTTATCCCTTATAATCAAACCCTACACTCTCAATACTCTCATTTATGTCATGTTATGTGATATATCATAAAAACCCTTGTAGGAAGGCCATCGATCCATGAGATGCGGGTCATCCCTTAAACTCTCCATTAGTTTCTCAAATATATATATTTTTTGGTAGATAAGATACTATAGCATTAATACTGGGTTTTACAGGTTGACCCAAAACATTTTACAAAAATCAGCCTAGGGCTGTTGATGAACATATCCTTACTAAGGATCCTATATATGTAAAATCTACATGCTACCAAAGCCATTACATCCGGTAAGGCACATAGCATGTTATCAAAAAGAAACTTCCCATACAACATTTTGGGTATACCTCGAGAAAACACACATGCATCATAATTACAAAAAAGAAACAAAAACGGATCCCTTCCTTGAGACAATGGAGAAACAAAAAGCTACAAAAACACATAGCAGAGTATTGAAAAAAACTCCCATAAGCTTTGTATTGACAGTTACTCTTAATAATTCTTTCGTAATTAATTTCTTCCATATATGACATGCTTTGGTACCACATACTATCTTGGCCAATCAGCCTTGGACAAGTGAACCTGCTGGCTAGATTTATGGTGGTGGCTATATGGTGGTCCATGTGGCTTTGGTTCGAAGTCTTATATTGTCGTTTCTTTCCTTCCCCATGATTATCAACCAACCTCAAATTACTAAGATGACTAGGAGACATGTTATCTGACATGTGACTATCCCCATTAGTCTTTGTGGTATTTCCAAGCAACATCCATGAAGACTGACAACTCAGATAATTTTTATTGTGAGTCCAATTAAAAAAAGAGACGAGAATACTCCTAGCCTTCGAACTTACAATGTCTTCCTTGTTGGTAAATTCGACTATAATTCTTGGCATTCTTGTTGAATAATCTCCTCTACTTCACTCGAGAAATCGTGTTCCCATTTGAAAATTTTGTCACCATCGACACCCAAATTAGCCAGCTTATCAGCAATTTTGTTAGCTTCCCAAAAGACATGTTGGGCTTTTCTGTCATGTATTCCTTGGAAAAGGATCCTAGCCTCTTCAACAATTATTTTAATCCTCTAAGGAGGTGTTTTACAATTATTGAGGAGATTTATAACATGCATAGAGTCTCCTTCTATGATCAAATTACCTTCTAAGTCTTGAGTCATTTGAATGCCTCTCCACATAGCTCTAGCTTCAGCTTCGTTGTTCGTCCTTGTTCCCAAATATTCAAAAAACACAAGCATCATATTCCCATTATGATCTTGCACAATGCCACCAATGCCTGCTCTACCAGGATTGTCCTTAGCTACTCCATCAAAATTAAGCTTAAACCAACCCGTAGGAGGTGGAGACCACTTAACATTGGCTCTAGGGTTGACTACCCTAGGCACAGACTCATCTAACAAGGTTAAGCTTAAATATTGAGCAATCATGGTCTCCTACAGATGAGGTTTACAACTATCAAAAGGGATAAGGTTCACATTCTCATTGGTAAAGGATAGGATCCTGGAAATGATAGTTTGATGATCATGGATAGACTCATTAAAGACTCTATGGTTCCTTTCTAACCACACCTACCAAAGATAGTGATTGAGACAAATTTTCCACATGTATCTAAGTATTTGTCTTGAAAAGGGGCAAGTCCATTAGATGAAAAAATCAAGTATGATGGCTGGTTTAACCCATTTAATATTGAAGTCCTGAAAAACCCCACTTAGGACAGTCATTGAAAAAGGGCACTCAAGGAAAATATGATAAATGGTCTCCCAATTAGCCCTACACAGATAACAATGATTAGTGATACAAATACCTTTACACATCATATTATCAATGGTTAGAATTCTTCCTTAGATAACCAGCCATGAAAAGACTACAATTTTTGGAATTAATTTTTTTATTCAAATTAAGTCCTTTTGGAGGATAAAATCCTCGTCATCAAGTAGAAGCTTGTAAGCTGATTTAACAGTGAACTACCCATTTTCCGTAGGAGCCTAGGTCAATTGATCTTCCTTGGGTCTCATGGGGATAAACTATTGCCCAAGAATGTTACAAAGATCATTTGATTATGCTTGAAATCCCTAAATTCTTATTTGTTTCCACTTCATTCTACCTCTATCCTCAACCATATAATTAGAGACTTTTATACCAATGAGTTACTCTATGATATCTCTAATTCATACTAAGTTAGGATATTGCGTCAGTGGTTCATCCTTAGCCCACCTGTCATTCCAGCAATTTATCCTCCCACCAATGTCTAAAACCCATCTTAAATTATTTTTGATGATTTCCTTACAATTAAGAATTGCTTTCCAAAAAGAAGAACCTCTGATTGGAACTGAGTCACTTAGAAATTCCATATTTTGAAGATAATTTCATTTGATGATAGATGTCCATTCATTTTCTTCACCAAAAATGAGATGCCATGCCTACTTAGCTAGTAAAGCTAAATTTATATGAGCAATTCTCCTCAGACCTAAGCCCCCATTTTCCCTGGGTCTGCACATTTTTGTCCATCCTACAAGGTGTATCATTTTTTTCTCCTCTGATCCAGTCCATAAAAATTCTTTTTGGAGCTTCTCAATTTTTTGGAAAACCTTCACAGGGCTTTGAAAATGGAGAGGAAATAGACTGGAATGCTCTGAAGAGAGGCCTTAGTGAGGGTCAGCTTTCCTGCTTGAGATAGAAGATGACCTTTCCATCCAGCAAGTTTTTTTTAAATTCTTTTAATAACCCTATCCCACATTGACTCTCTCGGAGAACCAATGAAAAGAGGGAGACCAAGATACGAAGTGGGGAGGTTTACTATATCACACCCTAAAATTTTTGCAACAATTCCTTGCCTCTGAATGGGGATTTTCAAGAAATATAACTTGATTTTACTGAAATTAACTTTCTTACCAGCTGCATCCTCATAGAGTTGTAGGATGTATTTAATTATTTTGGCCTCAACCACTGATGCATTAGCCAATATAAGGGTATCATCGATGAATTGTTGGTGATAAATAGCCCTAGTGAGAGATGTTGCCTTGATTCTCGATATTAGCCTTGAACTACAAGCATTTTTTATGGTTTTGCCTAAATATTTTGCCACAATGATGAATAACATGGGACTGATAGGGTCCCCCTACCGAATTCCTCTATGACTTTGAAAGTAACCATCAGTTGTTCCATTAACTAGAATCGAGAACCATGCTTTAGAAATACATTCTTTGATCAAATTAACCCATTGGTGGTGAAAACCAAACTTAAGGAGGACAACAATCAGAAAGTCCCAATTTAGTCTATCAAATGCTTTATTCATATCAAGATTGAGGGCAAAAACATACCTGTTAGTCTTATGAGCATAGTGCAGAGCTTCATGAACTATGATAACTCCATCTAAAATTGACCTGCCTTGGACAGAGCTTCCCTGGCATGGATCTAAGGGAAAGATATATCATATACTAGTTAACCCTAAATATTTTATTTATTGTTAGGTAATTGAGGTAAAAAGTCCTAAAAATTCTTGGTTGACAATATACCTAATGTTTCTTAAGTACCCTAAACTACATCTAAGATTGGATGAACCTAAATTACTTTTGAGTCATCCAATATTGGTTATAGTCTAAGGAGCTTAAGACACATTTGGCATATTGCTAGCCAATATTTTTTGGCATGCTTGGTGGGACTCAAATATCATCTATCTTGATTAAGAATATTCTTATCCTAATTGAGTAGAACCTTGTTGAAGTTCCACTCTCTAAGATCAACAAATCAAATCACGTAGTGAATCCACTAAGAATAACTAACTACTAAGGACATTGTTGTCATATTGCTTAAAATATTATGATCATAATATTAACACCCAAAAAGCTCAAAGAACCATTATAATTTGTTGAGCTACCAAATTTTATATCTAGGAAAGACCAACAACCGTATCCTATCCATTATTTTCCTATTGAAAGTCCTATCTCTTTACCTAGACAACCATTCCTTTCCTTTGTATGTCTTATTCTATTTTATGCTTACTTTATTTCACACAAAACTTAGTGCTAGATATTTTCCACTCGTTCTCCAATATCCTTTCGCAATATCTTCCTCCAGTATTCTCCAATATCCAATAAATTCAAATAAATCTTCTCTTCTTCAATGTTCCTTCACAATCACTTGCTATCACTCCAAAAACTTTATGTTTTTCCTTCAACATGGCTCCCTTCCAATATATATAATCTTTTTCTTTCACCCTAGATAGTTAATGTGACCCTTGCCAATGACGCTATGATACCATTGTTAGCAATATCATGCTATTCTCACATGTTAAATAATTCTAGGACTAATAAATCAAATCAATATAATTAATATAAAACACATATCAAATGAACATCAACTTCACATAAAACTCACATAAAATATTTATTGTAAAACTCAAGCAATGCATAAAACAAAGCTTCTTTGAGTTACATATTACATGGATTTGTCTCCAATATAAAGATACATGAGACTCTTCACATTACATGACTCTTGGCCTTTGCTCTCCTCAAACTCATGGGAGAACTTAACTTTTCATATTCCTCTTTTACATAAAGTCCCACATATTACATAAAGATAAAGTATCTCATGAGTTCATATAACTCACTGCTTCTAAACTTAACACATATTCAATACATAACACATTCTCACACCTACTAATTTGAGGCATTATTTATACACAAATATCAAAATCACACCCTAATATAAATATTTACAAAGGTACCCAGTATACCAAACAATGTAATACCTCCAATAGAGATCTTTCTTTCCATTCACTCTTGGTATATTATCTTTATTAATTTTTGGTCATCCAAAGGACTCAAGGGTCTAACTACTTGGCAAGGGAAGCTTGCTATTTCTATTATACCTAATAGACCCCCTAAAACTAGCATCTTTGTTTAGTATTTTTTAGTTTTATAGGTGTTGTAGAATCATTGGATGTTCCTAGAGGTAGCAAAACCATAGAATCATTGGATAATAGTCCTAGGGAATATTTTCACCTTAGTCACTAGACTAGGTACCTTAGAAATTTCTACTACTTTCCTTAAATAGCTAGTTATGTTTTCTATTTGTTGTACATGTATGATTATGTTCTAATTTAAAGACACATAAAAAGAAAATGAGGATGTAAAAGAATCCTTAGATTAGTTTCAATTTGTTTAAATCTTATGTTATTAAGGAATTAAATCTAAAGTGCATGTAGTTTTTCATTAGGCTAGATTGTATGATGCATTTCACTCGAGACCTTGCTTGAAAGGATAAGTTTATTTTCTTTTAAATAGTAGTAGTTCTCATTAAATAAAAAAATTGTATATGGGTTATCTATTCTATGCATACACTTTGTTTGATTTCATTTTAGTTTAGAGTTTTTTTATAGCTTAGAACTTAGTATTCAACCAAACTTTGGTGTTTTAAAATTTCCATAAAACTCAGACCCCTAGCACCCTAAATACAAAACTTTTACATTGAGATTAGATTCACCATGACGTTAGCCAATATATCCCTAATATTGCATGCCTACAATTATTGTTATTGAATTTCACATACCTAGAATCATAAAGAAGTTCCTAGTATCCGCATTTGAAATTTTACTATTTTAATGAAATGGTTATGCCATGTAGCCCCTTTGCCACTAGATTACCTTTGTATAAAAAGTGGATTCTATAAAAGATCATCTAAAGTAGTGAGTTGTCCAAATATTTGTTTCTACACTTCAAATAGATTCATACCTAGCTCAAAAGTTTTTCTAAGTGTTTTGATCTCAAACTTTGTGGTCAAGACTACTATTTTATCATACACAAGATCATATAGTGTAATTCCTATAGTAGTTTTCTATGTAGTGTGATAAATCCAAACAACTTCTATAAGGTGGTTGACTTGATCTCTTCAATGGATCTAAGTTGTCTTTGTAAGGATGTTTTCCACTTCTCTATTTGTCACTCCCACTTGTCCATTTGCCTATGTATTATAAGGCTAGGATTCCCTATGGTGAATTTCATATTGCTTGATCAAACTATCAATGATATTAGAAGTGGACTATGGACCTTGATCAATAAAAATTTCTCTTGGAACATTTTATCTAGTAAATATTTTATTAGATCAAAATTTAGTTACTTTATCATACAAAGCATGCTTAAATGACTTTACTTTTATCCATTTATCAACATAATCTATGCACATAATGTTGTACTCATTTTAGTTGGAAAGTGGGTCATAGGGCCCATAAATTTAAATTCTTACTTGTTGAATGGTTCTATTTTAAATTATATTTGTAATGATATCTTTTCTAAGTAAGTTGGATATCCTATATGTGGATATTGTTCACAACATGCTACATAGTGTTTAGCATCTTTCTACAAGGTTGGCCAATAGTAACATGTATATAGGATTTTACTAGTTGTCCTCCTGGCATCAAAGGGTCCACTCTAGGGATCATCATAGGGCACCCTCAAGATATCATAAACTTCATCCTCATAAATACATATGCATCACATGTCTAGTTCTTGATTTGAAAAGGTACATATAAGGAGCATTTTGCTTGATTTAAAAATGAGATTCCTTGGGAGAAAATGATAGGGTAACTTTTCCATAGCCAAGTAAATTATAAAATATATAAACCATGGTTTTTAATAGGCACCATGAAGAGGTACCATCTAGAAACGTGTCCTCAACAATAGATTAATAAAACTTTTTGAAATCTTGGGAAAATTAGCAGCAACATTCTCCCTTTTGAGCTTATCAAGTATAACGATATCAAATTCTTGTAATAATAGTAACCATGTAATAAATCTACCATTCAAAACAAGTTGCTTCATTAAATACATAATCATAGGATGGTTTCTATGTACTAAAATAAGATACCTATAATATAATGGTAAACTTTATTAACAATGTATACAATTACAAGAAATTCTTTTTTCATTATCATAAAGTTCAACTCATTATAATAAGGTTTTTGTTCATGTAATAAATAATCTATGCTTCCTTGTCTTATTTAAAACCTAAAATTGTTCCTATTATTTTATCAAAAGCATTTGTATGATTGATTGTTAAATGGTAATTTCTGATGGGGGCCTTAGTGTTGATGTTATCTTTCTTTAAAATATCAAAGGCTTTCTAACTATTGGAGATCCAATAAAATATAACATCCATAGTAAGTGAGGCAAATAAGGGGTTTTTATATTTACAAAAGAATTGAATAAATCTCCAAAAATGTCTTCTATATCCTAGGAAATTATGGATGTCCTTTTGTTTTTATGGGGTACAAATATTTTCTATAATTTTAATCTTGGCACAATTGATTTTAATGCCTTAAGAAGACACATTGTGACCTAATACTATTAATTTTATAATTATCATAAGTACTTTTTTTATTATTAAATGATAGGTTAGTAGTTTAACATATTTGAAATACTTGCTTAAGGTTAGTTACCATCTCCTTCAAAGAACTAACATGAATAATGAAGTCATTCATGTAATTTTATTAGAAATATACTATTAAAAATAAAATCACTCACACAAATATTGCATTAAAACATAAATACTTGAAACACAAACTATTGTGATATGGAAATTAAGTTAAAAAATGAAATAATCTCACAATGTAACTCATAATCGTAGGCCTCTTCGAGGGCAAACCTCCTTCAATACTTTCATTAATTTGAAAAAATATACATTAGTTCATGGATACATGTATTTTAAGTATACACTTGATGCAACTCTAACCTAATGCTCAAGAGTTGGCTTACATGCAAAATGCCACTCGTACTAGAATATTCTACTAAACATCGATTACATTTTTTATAACAGTTACATGAAATGGCCACACTTGTCTAGGCATCTTACTTGCCACATACCATTACAAAGTATTAAAAAATAATATTATAAATGGATCCCCACATTGGAAGTGGATCATTACATAATCATATGAGAATTATAAAAATAATGTTAGGATGGGGTCCTAAAAAATTTCCACATGATCAATCGTTAAATTAATAAAAAATTAGGTACTACTCTCTAGAAGGTTGCAAGAGTAATCCAAAATATAGGATATTTTAGGAAAATGTACCCAATGGGAAATTAAAAGTATTCTAGCATTAGTATTTGGAAGGAATCTAAACTAGGTTATAATCACTAAAACCATCTAGAAAAGAGAAACACTTCTTTCTAGTAAGGGTATCAACACCTAGTATATTAGAAGAAGTGGGAAATAATACTTGTAAGTATATTTATTGAGATATCTATAGTAAATACATAGAGATAGTGAACTCAAAAAACTCAGCTCTGGAAAAATCAACTCCAATGAACTCAGGTGCTCATTTTGAAAATGGTCAAGGCAAGAAACCCAATCGAAGTGGTGGTGGACCTTGTAGTGATGGGTTGGATTCTATGAATGAGACATAAGATGGTTTGGAAGCTACAAGGGTTGGTGGGGATCTCCCCTGAACCCACATCCCAAACCATATCTTTTTTATTCACAAAAATGATCTCGTGGGGTGCTCAAAACCTCATTCTTCATCCATCCCAATGCAAAGGGACCTTCTCCTAAAACCAAAAGGAACTTATTTTCACTATTGAAGATATGGTGTCTCTCACTATGTTAGACTACTTTTCCCTTGTTGGGAAGTTCTTAGGTTCTAGACTTGATATGAAATCTATCCTACGATGGGCTTTCCCTCGGTGGAGACCCAATGATAATATGGAACTAGTTGCCATAACTAGAGGCTTTTTCATAATCAGGCTCAATAACATCCTAGACACTAGTAGGATTCTAATGGGAGGCCCCTGGTTCTTTGGTCAAAGGAACATATTTCTTTGTTGGTGGGATGTAGACTTCAATACCAACACCTAGAATATCAACTTAGCCTTGATATGGATAAGGTTATCTTATATTCCCATCCACTTCTAGCATGGACCGATCCTTAGATAAATCACTGAAGTGGTTGGGGAACTCGCCACCCTTGACCCTGCTACTAAGGCCAAATCCAAGTAGATCTTTGTATACCTCTACATCTATGTAAATATAGAGAAGTAACTAAACTATCATATTGACCTGGTCATTGGATCTTGGTATCTTCATTATATTATACAATATGAAACTAAGCCTACTTTCTACACCACTTACCTCAAGCAAGGGCATGTTGTTGCCAACTACCCATCCTTGAAACCTGTAGAACCATCTAAAATTGAGGGCTTCAAATTAAAAAAAACTCAAGGAAAATTTCAACATAAAGCATGTGGATACCCTAACCCACAAATATCTATTCATACTTCAACACATCCTTTTCCTCCTATGGTAGATTCAAAGTTTAAATGCAAGCAGACCATAGTGCAGTCTCCTTCTACTTCCTGACCTTCCAACCAGGTGTGTTATATTTTTGCCAACACTAACTTCTTTTCACATTTTAATGTTTATCTAGAGGACTCTATCCATGCTCCTGAGGCTAAATCTAGTGCCCCCCTTCCAATTTGGATGTCCCCCCACTACCTTCAATTTTTTTTTCCCTGCTTGAACTCTTCCTTGGCCAAGCCCATCCCCCACTCTATCCCCCATGTAGCTTCCCCTCCTCGTCCCCTCCTTCTACTTCCCCATATGTTTACTCCTCCTTGATTCCATCCTTTACATACCCTGATGCCCCCCTATGAATTATTCCCATCCCTTGGATCCTTTGGTTGTTGGAGTGTCCAGCTTGGTATTTTCTCCTTCCTCCCCTAAACTGGTCACTAAATTCTATAAGAAATAGTTTGCTGATATTGGTGTTGAAATAAATAAGGATCGACCCTCAAACAAACATTCCATAAGAAATGAAGTCAAATATGATATCGCTAATGGATTTCAATCCATAATCTCCATGTATTGGGCTAAACACCTAGCTACTTAAAACTCTAAATTCTTAGGGAGAAGAGGCTGGCCTCCCAACCTGAGCACCAAAGACAAAGGGAGAAATCCTCCAACTAAACCATCCAAATGAATATTATCTCCCACAATGTTTGTAAGCTCAATGGCCCATCCAAGAAGAGATTAGTGTCTTCAATGAGAGTTGATATTAAACTCAATATTTTTATTCTTTAGGAAACCAAGCTTGATGAATCTAATTCTTTGAAAATTTTGAAAACTATTTGGTAGTATTATGAGTATATTGCTAGCCATGTTCATGGTAATTCAAGTGAGCTTCTCTATATTTGGGACCCATTCAATATCAAATGCAAGCTCCTATCCTTGTCCAATAGAATCACAAATATTATCTTTTTATGCAAAGAAACCAAAGCCATATGGGTTCTATCCAATGTCTATGCTCCCAAAACCCCTCAAGAAAGACTTTCCTTGTGAATCACCCTCAGCCAAATGAGGATGATCTTCAAGAATGAGACCTAGATGTTTGTAGGGGACTTCAATACCTATTTTTACCCATTGAAGAAAAAATGAGGTGGCGCTCCAAATCCTAATTGTTGTGATGGCTTCTCAAAATTCATTCGCATTAATGAAATTATGGACATCCAGCTCAAAGGTTCTAGATTTAATTGGTCAAATAGAATGATCAAAAATCATCTTATCCAAATTATATTAGATAGGTTTCTTATCTCCAGAGAAGCTATATAATTATTTGGTGATGCCACACTCCACTCCAAGTCTATGATCAAATTTGATTACAACCCTCTTCTATTTGAAGGATTGAGGCCAACCTCCTCTTTCAAATCACCCTTTCAGTTTGAGTGTATGTGGCTCAAGCACCCAAATCTAAAATCCAAAATTATTATATGGTGGGGGAAAAGTTCTTTAGCCTTTGGTTGTCTTAGGTTTACAAAAATCTAAGGTTCATAAAGGACAACATTTAAATATGGAACAAGTAAATATTTGGTAACATCTTTGAGTCCAAATAGCACATCATAAATCAAATCAAAATACTAGAAGCTAGAGCTCAAGAGGGAATCTCATCTCTCAATGATTGAGCCTCAGAAAAGGATCTCTTGGCTGAGTTCCACAACATTCTCACCAAAGAAGTCTTTTGGAGGTATAAATCTAGAGTCTTATGGTTGAAGTAAGGTGAATCTAACACCAAGTTCTTTCATGCTTCAACATTAATACACATAGGCTCAAAATGAATTAGATATTTTGTTAAATGTGATGGCACCTCCACTAAAAAACTTCTAGATGTCAAAGCTAAGGCTATTTCCTTTTTTGAATACATCCTTGGTCATTACATTCCCTGATTTGATCTCTCTTGGAACCCCCTCATCAAAAATTATTTCATCATAATCTAATGCCAATCTCCTCAAAGTATTATTCAAGGAAGAAATCAGAGAGGCTCTATTCTCCATGGAACCTGATAAAGCTCCCAAATAGGATGGATTACCTTCCAGGTTCTTCCATCACTTCTGGTACACAGTGGAGTATGATATGTTTATAGCTATTCGAGAGTTCTAGAAATTCAAAAGCATACCCTAGGATGTTAATTCCACCTTCATTGATCTCGTCCCTAAGAACCAAAATGCCAAGTCCATGGTCAATTTTAGACCCATCAATCTGTGTAATGTCATTTATAAAATCATCACCAAGGTCATGGCCAACAAAATGAAAGGTATTCTTCCCCTCATCATTGATCCTAGCCAAGGTATTTTAGTCAAAGGCCACCTCATCATGGATTATGTGATCACCATTCATGAACTCATTCATTCCCTATTTAAAAGCAGAAAAGCATGCCTACTCTTTAAACTTGATATGAACAAAGCATTCGATCAAGTCTCCTGGGACTTCCATTTTGTTGTTATTCTACACTTTGGGTTCCATCTTGAGTGGGTCTCCTCATATAAGAATGCATTTTCTCATTGTGGCTCTCTCTTCTCATTAATGGTTCTACTATCGACTGCTTTAAAAGCTCTAGAGGTATTTACCAAGGAGACCCTCTCTCCCCTTTCCTCTTTATCATTCTTGTTGAGTCTCTAGGAAGAGCCCTCAAGGTTACCTCCTCTTCGGGATCCATTTATGGCATCAAGGCCTCCTCCACCTCCCAACACAACAACAATCAATAGTTTTTAAATGATACCATCCTCACCACTTTGTCTTCTATTCTCAAATATAAGGCCATAAAACAAATTCTTACCCTTTATGAAGAAGTGGTGGGTCAAAAAGTTAATTTTCTAAAAATAAAAGTTTACTTTGTCAAAACCCCCTTCATCAAACCAAAATTATTAGAATTATGGGCTTCTCCATCTACATTCTTCTATCCACCTATCTTGGCCTTCCCCTCCTTTATAGAAAACCTTGAGTGAGCACTTGGAACATGGTCACAGAAAGAATTTCTAGGAAATTGGCAGGATAGAAGGGTTCTCTTCTTAGTCAAGCAGTCAAGGTGGTCCTTGTGCAAGTGTGCCTTCAAAGCATACCTATGTACTACATGTCTATTTTTAAAGCCTTGACAACCATTTAGAAAAATATTGAGCAACTCTAAAAAATATTTCTATGGTCTGGATTTGAAGACAAAAATAGAATTCATCTTCTGGGTTGGTATCGAGTTTGTACCCCCAATAATCATGGTGGGTTGGGCCTTCATAGGGTTTGTAGAATGAACCTAGATCTAATCATGAAACAGGGATGGCAAATCCTCACCAATACATTTGCTTCTTGGGTAGAAAATTTTTAGATCAAATACCTCCAAGGGACCTCTCTCCTTAGTGATAGGCCCCTCCCTGAAGGCTCCTGGATTTGGAAACCTATGGTTAAAATGAGACAAATAATCCAAAAGGGAATTTAATGAAGGATTGGTTATGGATATTCTATTTGGTTTTTGGAAGACCCATGGTTAAAAGCTGAGCCCCTATCATCCCTCCCCTACTTCTCCCCAATCAAAGGTATTACTAATCACATATTTGGAATGTTGGTCTCTGATTTCATGGAGGATTGACATCCTCAAATGTGGAAGCCTATCCCCCTGGAAGGTCTCTCGAGTATTCAAGTTGACACTACTAAGTGTCCATCCTTGGCCCTCAGAATGACTATCATTCCTATATTTCCTCACCCTAATTTCTCTTTTGGAATACTAATGATGATGGAGACTTCACTATCAAATAAGGTTACTTTATCCAAGATGAGTGTGATCCCATAGAATTCCCCTCAAATATTATTTGGCTTCCTCATATGATACCCAAAATCTCAGTTTTCTCTTCGCTTTTTTTTTCAAAACCGTGTGATGACAATTGACAATATCATTTCTAGGGGTATGGTCCTTCCTAACCACTGTATCCTCTATTCCAATGCTTGGGAGTCGATTTCCCACCAATTTTTATCCTATCCTTTCTCCTCTTCCATCTTGTATTCCATATTTGTATCCTTTCATATTGCATGGGCCCAACCCAAATATATTTTTGACCTCTTCACCCAATGGACCTAACCGCACCTCTGCTCCTTGTGGTCTTTCTATCAGAACCATTTTATTTGGTCCACATATATCAAACGGAACAATATGATTTTTAGTGGGTCCCATATCGAGCCCTCCTCCATCCTAGCCAAAATACTCAGCTTGGCAATCAATAATGCTCGACTTGTTCCCTCAAATGACCTCCCATTCTATGGCATTGATTCTTCCCTTTTTTCTCACTTCCATCTCAATGCTAAGGTGGATAGCAGGTGCCCCTACCCTATAGATTGTTCTACTGGGCATTCGATTCCACCCCCAATAGGATGGATCAAACTTAATTTTGATAGTTCTTCTAAGGGGAACCCAGGTAGAGTAGTGGAGGGGGTATTATTAGAGATGATGTAGGTAAGGTTATCTTGGAATTTTTGAGGGAATAAGTATTTAGTCTAACCATTTAGGAGAAGCTTATGCCCTCCACCAAGGCCTCTCCATACTCATCTGCCTTCATTTCACCTACCTCATTATCGAAGGTGACTCCCTCAACATCATTAACACAATCAAATAAGCTTCTCACAGTGCTGGTAATCTATAAAATATGTTGGAGGTTTCCAAGAGTCTTCTTGGAAATTTTAGAAATGTGATCATCCAAAACACTTATTGGGAAGGGAATAAAGTGGAGGATGTCATGGCTAACCTAGCTACCTCCCAAGACCAACTCCAAGTGTGGTATGACCACTATCCTTGAGACATATTCATTGATCCTAATAAAACCAAATCAACCTTTCTCTAATTGGAGTCCTTGTGATGGGAGTGAAAGGTGGCAGTCTAGGAGGAACCACTTTCTCTAGCTTCTCAAATGCCTTAGTGTTCATGGTAGCATATCGGGTCACCCTCCTAGTTTGTACAAGACTTATATTTAGCTCAATAAATACCTTATGGAGGGTTATAAGTACCAGGATTAGGGTGGAAGGTTGACCTGTGGTCATTGCCATTGTTTTTTTGAGGCTCATATTGATCATGACAACAATTTGGATTGGCCTCTCTTATTGAGCAGAAATCTTAACCTTCTCATCATTTATTCTGATTACCAATATCAAGATGACAGGTTGACCTATGGCCAGATCAAACCTTGCAAGCTCAGCCATCATTGCATTCACCAACAACTTAGGTTCACATGGCTTGGCAAGCTCTTTGGGGTATGCACTGATCTCACAGGTCCTCCTATCACTAATGATTACTTTGGAAATCATTCCCAAATATGGTATCATAAACTAGGTTTTAATCACACTCACATTGGTCAGCATATCTCTCTGTGGTTCAAGGTACCCTTAGTATTGTGTACCTTTCAATAATGTTCTAAGCCTACCCCTACTACTACTATCAGTGATTCCTCAAGGTCGTACTTGTCCTATGGATTCAAATTTTTTTGCTTGTCATGGCCTCCCCTTAAGCAAATCTCTCCTTTCATTGGTAGATTTGTGATCTATTGGATCAAAGTGTTGAGTCCTAGGTGCATTGAAAATATTTTATTCACTCAATGTTCATCCCTCATCATCAACATGCATCACAAAGGGAGCGCCAGGTTTACTTCTTGGCCAGATTTAAATTCCCATGGCCTTCCTAGTAATTGGCCTTCTAATTTGGTGTCTATTTGTAGTAGTTTACTTTTTTTTTTTTGTGATAAGTGATTGGGGAGTCTCCCCCAAGCTTTCTTTCCTTTTGATGGACTTACTTGATCACACTTCCTTTTAGGTTGATGCACTAGCTAAAGAATTTATTTCTCACCTCCAGTTACTAGTTTTCCTCAATAAATTATAGGTCATGATTTTGAGGTTTTCGATGATTTTGTGGCTTCTTGGGATAAAGGGAGGGTCATTGTCATGGGGCTGAAATTAAGTGTGAGTGTCCGTATGATTGTTGTGGTCTTAGAGCTGCCCATTGACGGAGACAACGTCCATAGGGATAAGCATATATTGGTTGGTGAACTCATCCATTTCAGGGAAAGAGGCAAGCACATTGCTAAGGAAAAGGGAGGAATTGTGAGGAAATTGCTTCCCCCACCTTGGAATAGTATAATTATCTCTAATTTAGAATACATAATTGTTGTTGAAATCAACAACATACTCTATAGCTATCATATGGCCCTACTCAACCACATGAGGTTTGTTAAGGATGTTAACATTCTAAAGTTTCTATTTAAATCCATGGAGTATTCCACTGACACCATCCATGAAGGATCATCAATCCACTCCAAGCATCAGGGGCTCACCTGCTCCTGTACTACTTCACCCTCTAGAAGGAAGCGAATAGATTTTCTTTTGCTATAATTTGCTTTTAAGGTATTGACATCGATGTTTCCAACAAGGAAAATGACTCTGAGTCAGATGTTGATATCAAAGGTGAGGATTCCCTGGCTTACACCCCATTCCCTACCAAGAAATACTCCTATCACTACTTGACTCACAAGAGCAATTTTAGGATCAATATGGAGGTTGGCCTATCAAAATTGGGCATGGATGCGACCGCTAGTTCTATAAAGAAAATAAAAGCAAAGAGAATATCTTCCCATACTCGGAGCATTGTGGTTGATAAAGCAATAAATAAAGAGAAGTTGTGGGAATGCATGGCTGAAATGTTGAGTTCTGCCTCCTCTAATCTCCAAAATTTTGGAAACATCATCGCTACCATGAATGAAGCAGACCTAGAAACAACCACGAAGGCTGATGAAGACTAACTGGTGTGTTTGGTTTTTGGTTTTATCCATATTTACATTTTGTGGTATTCTTACCTTGGTTTATATTTTTGGAAGGCTCTATCTTCATAAATATTTTTTGTAAATCTATTTTGATGTCTTGACGCTGTGGAGTTTTGTTCCTTCTCTAAGGTGCATTTGGTCATGTTTTCTCTATGGCATTTTTTACTAGGATTGGTTCCCCTTTGCTTCTATGGATTCCATTTCTTTTTTTTCCTTGTCTATTTCATTTGAGGAGAGTCTCCTCTTCTGCTCTCAATGGTTTTCCCACTATTTTTTGATGTAAAAGGTTTAGGATCCTTTCAAAACCCTCTTATCAATAAAAAATATAAATTTTCCATTTGTTGTCCTTTCTATGTAGGATGATTAGGGAACAAACCTACTGACTATAATAAATAGGGTAAATAAATCCAACATTTAATAATTGAAGTTTTTCTTACTTATTTATTTCTATAGAACATTCATCCTTCACTTGGTTTGTCTTATGGATTAGTATTATTTTGGGTATAAATATGATGCATGTAAGTACTTTTATGTATATCTATCATGTAATGATAATCCTAAGAAAAGGAGATGTAAATTTAGTAAGCATGTTGATTAGTTCATTCTCTTACTCAGAGGTCAATTGGTTGTTGATCTTGATATTACTTATAGGATTTATAAAAAAAATAACATGAGAATATTTTTATTATTAGAGAATTTATCCAAACTATACGTGTGGGGTAGAAGTTGATGAAAAATTATAGAGATTTACCAAGATCATGGAAATTAAAATCTATGTCCTATAAGTGATATTATAATTCTAATCTCATCTTGGATGATAATTTCAATGAGATACATTTTTTTAAAATTGCTAATTAAGATGTGCTCAACCACATATTTTAGTTTCAATGCTTCATCTATTATGAGAATAGGTTGTATAGACACCTCATCATTCCCATATTGGACATCCCACATAGAGTCTTTATATTCTAAATTGGGTTTGTATGGTACATAAAAATATATAATTATATATGAATTATCCATAGCCAATCAACGTCTTCCCAAAATTGGTTTCCTCCCAATCTCGTTTTTAGCTTAAATACCATGAAACTAGTGAGGTATCCATAGGAATTTGTGGTAATGACTATATCTCCAAATTTTAATCCAACAGTAATGGTCAACCAATTAATCATTTATGGGAGTAAGCCTAAGGTTATGGAGGTATAATTGATCCATTACTTGATTTGTTATTACATTGATTGATGCTACCTATATCAATAAATACATTTGTAATTAAATTTTTTCCAATATGAACATTGAAAACTAGACTACTAGGATCATAATAATTGAAAGAAATATTTGGAAGTAATGTCAATAATTAAACCTATAACTTGGATAATTTTGACATAATTTTCCCAGTCTTACTATACATTGTGATATCCTTGATGACTATCTAATTACTCTAACTTTATTTTACTAACTCTATCCTAATATGTGCATAAATAATTTAAATTCCATGCTAAGAACTTATTGAATTATCCAAAACTTATGAGATACAATTATAATTATAGCAACCAAATCATAAATACAAATAAAGTAGTTACAACTTGAACGTATTTTATTTGCTCTTTAGCTGGGAAATTCCGTCATCATGCTCAAAATTTACTTTTTTAATCTATTCTTAACTATTGGACAATAGATGCATTGACAAAATAAAATAGTTATACCAATATAAATACAATATAGCAAGAATAATATGATCAATATTTATATCTAAATATCTCCTTATTTCATATGGTCAACTCTTAGTAGTGTTGAAAAATTAGCTTGTACATTTATATCATGTTACATGTTTCTCATAAATTGTACATCAATCTCATATGTGTCATTCAAAAAAATTAATTTTTTAGTCCATTATTCCCATGAAAAAGAGGTGTATGACTAGTTCATCTTGGTCTACAATTCACATAGTGATGAGAAGTACACCCTAGACCATAGTCGATATTGGATGTTTTAGGGTTTCTCTCTAGCCAACCTTCAAATAAGGTTGGTTCCTTGTTGTAAAAGAAAAAATAAAATAAATAAAGAAGATTAAAATGAGAAATGAAGGGTTAGAAAAATAAGGGAGAGAAATATGTATAATGTTTTGCTAACAACACTACCACATCCTATGCAAAACACATTACAACTAAACTATATATAGGGCCTAACAGACCAATCACCAAGCAAAGCATTACATAATAAAATATTGGCTTTTAAGCCAGATTATATTATGTCCTATATAACTAGGATCATATAAAATTAATATGAAGACTTAATTACATAATAATATCTATGCATGTAAATCTAATATAATATAAATCAACATAATATTAAGAAATATAATAGTATTATTGAAAGAAAAATACTCACAATATTATTCATGAGTCAAATATACAATCTTGAGATTTGCTCTACATTCAAATACATTTCATGGAGCTTTATCTCCATAATATAACTTTAGGAAGGTGACTCTTAAATACTTTTCTATTACACTCCTCACATATCTAAGAGATGCAATATTTCCTATTCTTGACCTTTGGCTTCTCATCTTACCACTTGTATACTAGACTCTTCACTCTCTTCTTACATGCATACTTGATTTTATGACACTTGCACACTTCTACATGAATATTACTCTCCTACATGCACTCCTAATAAAATATGATTGTGCACATCCTCACATTACATATTTGCACACTTACATACATGACACTTGTGCACATTCTATCAATACAAACTTACATAAAACTTGTGCATATCCTACATATTGACACTTACATAAAGAGAAAATATAAATCACTCATCTAAGCTATAGACACAATCATAATATATTATATATTTACATTTGTACCATGAAGGTACCATGGGGGTATATTAGCATGTACAAAATAATGTAATATTCTCCAACACCCCCCTGTATTACATTATTTGGTTATTAAAGACTTTAGTCTTCAATATTTATCTTCATATTCAATATTCATGTGACCTTTCATTGCCCATGAAAATTTGCATGAGATTCATATTCAGTTTCATTTTCTTTGACTTCACCTTCATATTTATTCTTGGGTTCTTTAGTCTTTGCTTCTTCACTATCTTGTTCAAGAATGACATCATTTTTATTTTTATTTGGTTTAAAATCTTTGTTGTAAATGCCTTCTACTTTATCTTCAACTTTTGAATCATGCGCTTCTTTCTTTTCTACTTTCCTACAATCTTGATATTGTCCTGTAACTTTTGAATATTCACTTATATTATCATAATAATTTCCTGAATTAGATGAACTTGGAATGTCAATATTGCATGAAAATAAAATAGTACTTTTAGAGATGAATCACTTGTATCAATTTCTACTTTATTTTTTATATTTTTAATCAAATATTTTTGCTTTTAATTTTCATATTTATGAAGTTCAAGTGAAAGCAATTCCATATACATTATACTACCTATATAAATAGGTATCATAATATCATCCTTTGAATTATCAATTGATTCAACAAGCTTTGAATGTAACAATATTCAAATGTTACAAAACTTTAATTCAATTCTTCTTAATAGATAAATTGTAATGCCATATCTAGATTACCCTTAGATTTTTCAATTAATTTACCAATGTCAAATTTATAAATTCTAATATTTTCTTTTTGATTATGGAATCCATATGTTCTTCCATAATAATCAAGGTTTGAAATTTAATGATTTAATTCCTTTGAATTTGAAATCCTTATAACTCACAAAGTTAAGAAATTTGTAAATTTTAAAAATTTCTTATCCTTTTAACTCCCTAATTGAATAAAAGTTACAAAATTTCAAAATTTTCTCATAATTTAAAAAACTTAAAAAATATTCAATAACAAATCTTCAAAATATTAATTCTTCAAATAACTTAAAATATCAAACTTTAGAAAATCAAATCCAAATAAAATAATCCTATTAGAAAATTTTATCACTCAATACTTTAATAAATATTATAAAAATAAAAAATTAAAAAACTTGACATATTAAATCTAAACTATAATAGAAAAGCTTATAACTCCTAATAATAAAACCATTAAATAAACCTTTTTACTTCAATTAAAGTACCTAAGATATTAATATTATAGCTTAGGTATTTAATTTAATTAAGGTAATATCACTTACCTTATTCTCCTCCTTGTTGGCTTAATGTTTAATGCCTCTTTGATATTCCTCCTGATACCATATTTAATAACCTTCAATTTATGTTAAGCAGTGTCTTCAAGCATTCAAATAGGCATAAGAATAGACATTAAGTGGAAATATTATATGGACATTTCAAATGGGCATTGTATTCCACATTTTGTTGGTTACTCAAATAAACATAGATGTTATATTTCGCGTTGTACTAGTCACTCAAATGAATGTAGATGATATACTCTATATTGTGCTAAACATTTCAATGCAAATGGACATGAGAAGTTAGAATCCATGTTGCACTTGCCATTTAAAAAAACTCTCAAATAATTGGCTTCTAATTTCTAGAAGATTGCTTGGATGACTAAAATGCTTTGACTACTGCTCATTCATCTCTCCTAGACACTTGTCTCTTAAACTACCTCATTTCTTTATGTTTATCTCTCTTATATGTTCAAACTACCTCAATGCTTTGTGTTTCTCTCAAAATGCCTCACTACTCTTTGTTAATATCTCTTAAACATTCATCTCTTGGACTACCTCACTACTCTACATTTATCTCTTTTAGATGTTGAAGCTACCTCACTGCTCTACAATAATCTCTTAGTATACCTCACTACTTTGTATTCATTTCTCTTAGATGTTTATCTCTTGAACTACCTCACTTCTTTGTATCATATATCATAGATATTTATCTCTCAGTAGGGCTATTCTCCACTCCTATCTACTTTTAGAAGAGCTTAATAAGGGTGTGTGATGCTATTTAGAATCCATCTTGCTCTTTGTGCACTTAGCCAACTTCTTATCTCAAGTGTTCCTTGAGAACTAATTAGGTGCTTTGCTATCACCTATGCTCACTACATGAGTGCTTGGGTGTTGCTACTTGGTCACTTCCTCTCATAGCCTATTTGAGTTACTCAGATGCTTTCCTCTCATTATCTGCTTAAACTATTTGGGATATTTCCTCTAACAACCTTCTTAAACTACTTAGGTTCTTTCCTCTCATTGCCTACTTAAGCTATTTAGGTGCTTTCCTCTCATAGTCTACTTGAGCTGCTTATGTTCTTTCCTCTCACTTTATTCTCACAAATTTCTTAAGTTATTTGAGTGCTTTCCTATTTCTACTTGTGTGATATACTTAGGTATTTGCATATCCGCACCTGCATGAACTACTCAAGCACTTTCATAACACTTCCTGCATTCTCCTTCTATGAGCAACTCAGGTGCTTTCCTCTAATTTTATTCAACTTCCATGAGTGCTTCTTAAGTGCTACCACGGTTCTAATTTTTATTGGTGTTTCTCTACTTGAAACCAATAAAAATTTATTTGTTTTTATTCTATACTTGAGCACTTTTAGTCTAGATCATTCTTTCTCTATACTTTGTCACCTCCAAGCTTGAATGCTTTTGTACTATGCTTGAACACTTCCAAGTTTGTATACTTATGCACTATGCTAGAGCTTTATCAGTTTTAGGCAAATTTTCTCTCCACTTGAGCTTTATCAGGCTCGAGTTATTCTACTCTATTCTTGGGCACTACTAGGTCCATTTATTCCTTTAATCTTGATACAACTTGAATGTTTTTTTCTTGATTTTTGCTCTTTGTTAGAAAATAGTCTTTCAATATTAGTAGAAAGTTACAATTTTGTTATTTTTACTACACTCTAGATTTTATCTGATTTATCTTAAATACTTTGATATTTGGAAGCTTATATTTCTTCTAAATATATGGAATATTTGATCCTTCTCAATTATCTATGAGCATTGATTCTCCTCAATTATCTACAAGCTTTGATGCTTCTCAATTCAATCATATCTTAGGTCACACCTATGAACAATGTGATTATTCTATTTTCTAGAGAATCCAAAATCAATATCGCGATGACTATGAATGTCCCCTCACATACAACTATATTTTGATTTAGATCTTTCAATAAATTTAAGTTGAGTCATAGTCTTCACTAGTTTTTCTTGAACCAAGTGAAAAGACCCTAACATCCAAATGAAGGTGACATTTATCTGTCCCCTCAATATCTACTCAATAAGACCTTTAAAATAGAGTCCAAGTCTTCACTACTTTCAAAGTGGATAAACTCTAATATTATGGTGGATTTGAAATATAACTCTATAAAAAATGGATAGAGTTAAGTGGTAGATATGATACCAATGTTGGATTTTAAGCTAGATTATCTTAGGTCCAAAATAACTAAGATCATATAAAATTCATATAAAGACTTAATTACATAATAATATCAATGCATACAAATATCATATAATATGAATCAACATAATATTCAACAATATAACAATATTATTGAAAGAAAAATATTATTCATGAGTCAAATATACAATCTTGAGATTTACTCTACATTTAGATACATTTCATGGAGCTTTGTCTCCATAATATAAATTTAGGAAGGTGACTCTAAAATACGTGTCTATTACACTCCTCATATATTTAGGAGATGCAACCTTTCATATTCTTGACCTTTAGCTTCTCATCTTGCCACTTGTATACTAGACTCTTCACTCTCTTCTTAATGCATGTTGTTGGAGAATATTACATTATTTGGTACATGCTAATGTACCCCCATGGTACCTTCATGGTATATTTATAAATATTATATTAGGGTTGAGTATATAGCTTTTAGTGTGAATTATATTTCCCCTTTTATGTAAGTGTGAATATGTAGGGAATGCATGAGTGTCATGTAAGTTTAGAGTAGAGAATACACATGAATATCTTGTATGTAAGAGTGCAAATATGTAATGTAAATATGTCCACAAGTGTTCTATATTAAGAATGCACGTAGGAATACAACTACCTTCTAGATGTGTGCAAGTATTGTAGAGTCAAGTATCCATCAAGTATGCAAGTGGTAAGTTGATAAGCCAAGAGTCATGAGAGTTGGCATATGGAGATCAATTATAAATTATATAAAGATTCACATTACTATAGCTATATTATAGAGAAAATGCTCCATAGAATGTATAAAAAATAATAAAAGAGTAAAGTATTGATAATTTTAGGCCAAAAATGGCTATATTCATACTTAAAATTTTGTAAAATTTGACTAAGTATGTGAAAGAAACGCAAAAGCACTACAAACCGTATGAAGTTGAGAAGCGTTGAAATCAACTCAAAAGTAAGAATTCTAGAAAAGGACATGCTTCTTATTTTCCTTTGTACTCATCGCATAAAAGTGAAGAATGCTAAAAAACTAAAAAGTGTTGTACAAAGGTGGAAAACAAGAAAGCACTGAAATCAAACTAAAAGTGAAAGTCTAGAAAGACCGTGCTTCTCAACCTTCTTTGTATCAAGTGCACAACCGAAAAAAGTTGAAAATAACCCAAAATTAAGAAGCACTAAGAAGAGAGTAAAACAAAGAATTCGTAGAAGTTGCACTTCTCGATCATCTTCACATAAGCCATGCAAACAAGAAAATGCTAAGAAAAGGCTAAAATTGAGAAGCACCAATAAAAGGCTAAAACTAAGAAGCACTGAAAAAAGGCTAAAACTAAGAAGCACTAACAAAAGGTAAAAATAAGAAAAAACAAAAAAATCCACACTTTCTCTCCTTTTTTTGCATAAGCCGTGCAAATGGGAAAGTGTTGAAATTAAACCAAAAGTGAGAAGCACCAAAAAATATGAGAAATGACTAAATATAAAAAGTTGTGAGTTCTCTCCTTCCTTTGTTGCCATTGTACAAACAAGAAACAATACTATGGTCATTCAATGGTCAGGTCTACATCCAAAATTAAACTTCTGGCTCCCTTGAGGGTTTTTGGTAAACTTTTACATGCGTAATCCAAGAAGTAGGTAAAAAACTAAAACTAATGTCAAATAAGTCAAACAAAAAGTAGTTACAATCCAGAACCTTCTAGAACATCTTACTAAACTAGATTTAGTTATGATATTGACAAAGAGGAATTGAATTCAAGAATCACCAACAATGATGATGAACTCAACCAGAAGGCCCCTGCAATAAAACCAGAAGGGTATAGTTGGCATACATCATGAACAACAAGGAGTTAGAGAAACCATGAGAGAATAAAATTTCCTTCTAATGCTTAAGAGTAAAATGACTAAACCTATAAATAAGGATAGTAGCCTCCTTCCAAATGCTTGGGCCTAAAGTGTTTTCTTGCACCATTGTGTAAATATTTGCATATTGATGAATGAAGCATTAAAAGGGACGTTTACCTCAAATTTGTGCCTGTGTTGAATGGTGAATTTGATCCTTAGATATTACCTCATCTTGCTACTATGGTTAGTGTATTTTGTTAATTTGTGTAACCACTAGAAATGGCCACACCCAATTGCGGCTCCTATTGCGATAAATGGTAAAATATATAACATGCATACAAGTAAACAAAATTGAAAACAAATGAAGCAAGAAATGAAACACTTTATTCCATTATATTTGAAGTCAAAATCCAATTACAAGTATGTCCCTCTTAGGGATATTTATTTTTATACAATATTACAACATGAGTGCTCAATTGTTTTCCCTCTTAATAGTAGGTGTGATTTCCAAATGCCTTTCATAATAGCACGAAATTCTCTAGGGTGGAGGTGCCCTCTTCTTCGCAATGGGGAAGGAATTTGATGGTTTACTCTCCTTTGGAACTATTCCCTACGGTCAAGAAACAACAAGAATGTCAAAAATATAGGCAACCTCTCATGATGAGGCCCTTTTAGGTAAAATGCATAATGACACCATTAATATGCTTAATCAAGAAAGCATAAAGAAAGCTGCTAAACTATGAAAATCGAATCAAGATTCATACAATAGCGTAAAGAAAGATAGTCATTAGATATATGAAATAAGGCATGAAAGTGCATAAAGAACTTATTAATGTCCTAATTGAAGCATAAACATAAAAAAATCTATACTAACCTAAATCTATGGTCAAAAGTATTCTAAAATGTATTTTAACCATGCAAACAACTAATCTAACCTAATTAACTAGACAAAAATGATATTAGGAAGGCGATTATACCTCTGCTACAAACCGCAGCTCTAGTGCGTGGTCTGCATTATAAATTACAGTTGAAAACCATGGTTAGCACTCTAATAAGCTTGTCCTCAATTCCAAGGGCAGTGGTCTTAACCTTTTTATCCAATTGATGTTCAAGGGTCACCTTCGATGTCCTTCTGATAGATTTGGAGGTCAAATCACTATGATGGGCCTTTGTTTTCTTGGATTTGCATTTCTTGGCTCTCTTAGACTCCTAGGGCATCCATAATGCAATTCATCATGAATCTTGGAAAGTAAATATGGGATAAGTGCAATAGATATCTCTTAGTATACTTGGTTGAGTGTACAATTCAACAGGGCTCGGCTATTCAAATCTCCAATGCTCTCTCTAATAGTTTGCCCTAATTTTGATGGGTACTTATAGGACTACCCAAGGGCTAGGGGTGGCTTCCTGGAGAATCCAAGATCAAGAAGGGGTGGTTAGGATAGTTGGAATGGAAGATTCTGCCCTCTAACCACCTTATTCTAGATCTAATGGTCGTTTCAACTGATTTGGCTTAGATTGAAGGCCAACTGAACTTCAGTTAAGATCGTAGGTCACAACTGTGGTCTAGACTGCAAATCGTAGGTCTAGCCATGGTTTAGCTATAAACCATAGTTTTGGGCTACGATTCATACTGATTAGGCAAAGGAGCCCAAATTGAGTGGTTAGAACCACTACTCTATCTTGGAGTTTGTCCAAGATCTTCCATATCGTCTTGTACTATGTCCATATGAGTAGTCGCCCTCGACATGACATGTTTTAGGTGTCTACAGATGCCCCTTTTGAGATGCATTGTGAGATAGAACAACACTGAGCAAAAATAGACCTTATAAATGACCAAAGGTTCTATGATGATCATTTGTCAAATCAACATTAGATGTCCCAGGTCCAGCAAAAGGATGTGCATCCTGGAATCATTGCTCCCAACTCTTTGGAGGCTTAAAATTGAAAAGCTTGTGCCCTTCTCATTCGGTGCAGTTGTTCATTCCATAATTATCTTATGACACATAGATCTGAAATGCAAAGAACAACAAGCAACATTATATTTGCTATTTACCCCAAGCAAAGGGGTAAGAATATGATAGTTGTTTACAATGATTCACAAGGATGAATGCAATTTTAATAGGATCAAGGGATCTATGATCTATGGTATCTTCTATTGATTTTTATTATGATTTGATATTATGACTACCCCCTCAAGCAATGAGTCAATGAGGGTAATGACAATGTATGAAGCGACGATGTCGCTTGACCACCATGGATGATATGAAAAAATTTAGATTTGAGCAAATTAATGCCTTGGCTTGGCCTAGTTCAGCTTTTGATTCCAACTGTTAATAGTATTTGCATGATTCTATCCCATGGAGCAGTCGGGATAAATAGTCATCTTAGGAAATCGAATTGATACAAATCCAATCAGATTTGTGTTGAATCAAATTATCGATGATTTTCTAAAAAAGAGGTCATAGAAGAAATGGCATGCAACGCCTTATTCCCGTGTAGCAGTCTGGCTGCGAAGGCCTTCTTAAGGATTGAAAAGAAGTATATCAAATCGACGATGACAATTTTTTCCCCAAATTTTCCTAATTTACTCATCTTTCCAGATTGCATGGATCGCAAGTCGCTACAACCGCCAAGTGTATAGGGTAAATTACTAAATACAAGGTGCATTTGGTGTTTTAATTATTTGATTTTTTTTTGTTGTTTTGAATTATGCATTGAGCTTATTTATTTGGCTAGGAGGTGTGTCACTCCATGAAAGGATTTTCATAGCAAAAATATCGGTTGTACTTTATAATCTCAACTAGAGTTTTAATTTTTTTATTGGATCCCAGTGCTTGATTATCACCAAATTTCCAAATTAGCTTATTTTTATTGCATTTTTATCCAATGGGAGGCATTAATTGATATTTTTGGCCCTTCCCATGGTGGGATTTTATAAAATTATCTGCTATTTGCAAACCGTGGCTAGGATATGTGGTTCCCATTTACAAAATTGGGAACCACAGCTAGGGCCTGTAGTCCGTGATGAATATGAGAAGTCTATAAAATTTCCAAATTTCAAATATCTCTCATTATTCCTTGACAGTGACCTACAACTGGAGCTCTGATAGTGAAAAATTACTAAACTGACATGCAACCTAGAATACCTTACCCGGAAACTGACTTATAGCATGATGGCAGGGTGCAGGCAAGCATCTTCTAGCCACAGAGGACGAGGGGAGGACAAGGTAACTCAAAAACCAATACCTTGCATCCATTACCAGTAAAATGAACACAATTAATTAATCGATAAATCAATCTCACTAAACTATTGGTAATGAACCTCATTGGGGACCACAGATGCTAGCTGCGGTTAGCATTCAAACTTCCAATGGTCAAATTTTTACTGTGCACGGACCGTAGGGTTGACTCACGGTTCGCTAACTTTAGGAAAATTTTGCAATTTTTTTTATTTTTTTGCATTTTTAGGGGTAATTAATATCATTTAATGTATTTTTGACCTTTCTGATTGACAAATTGAATTTGTAGGCCTGCATGATGACATGTCCTTGCAATTTTATCAATTTTTTACTATTTTTGATGATTTTTAGATCAATTTTTAAATGTTTTTGCATGTTTTAGTTAGCTTTTTCCTTATTTTATGCTATTTATTCCAAATATTGACTTCTAGAGCACAAGAGCTTGAAATTCTAAAGAATCTCTATAGATAGTTCACTGGTGGTGAGCGAGAGTGGTTCAGAGCTATTGGATTTGACTACATTCTGGATCTACCCACCATTATGGTAGATCAATCCTATCTGACTGCATTGGCCCGTTGTTGGAATATATAGACCAACACATTTCACCTACCTATAGGTGAAATGACTATCACACTAGAGGATACCTATAGGATCTTTAGGATCCCCATTGATAGTGAGGCTATCGTATGCTCAAATTCTTAGGCTAAGGAGTCCATATTTGATGCTATATTTAGTGCTCAGAGTGAGGAGGCTCAAGGCACCATCGACCATGGAGGGTTCCACATCGGCTACTAGCAGGGGAAGAATGTATTCTCCATGCACAAGGTCATCTTCATACACCTGGTGGTGCAATATGTGCTTCCAGACTACTTGGGTGTGAGGATTCCATGGAACCTTCTAGCTACTTTATGTAGAGTAGTCTAGAGTTCTATCCAGTAGCCACTACTCTTAGTCTGGGGGAGCACACTATTAGCTTAGCTCTATCGAGAGCTATATCATATTACTGAGTGTAGTCGTAAGAGCATAAACCGTAGTCTACTTTTATAGATCTAGGGATGGCAACATATCATAGTAGAGCATCTTGGGGAGCTACCCTTACCCATTATAGATATTGATGATGTGCATCAGTGCTATGCTACCTGATGGCCTTGAGAGGAGGAGGGCTTTTGAATCAAGACTCATTCTGGTGAGACACAGCATTACATCACCTAATTTGCAGCACTTGGGCTAGATGATATCTTGTGGTGGCCCTACATGGATTGTCCTGACTGGCCTGAGGTCGGTGAGAGGCTTTGATGGGCTCACCGGGATAGATGGCTACTCGTTAAAAATGATGATATCCAAGAGTTTTAGGTCTTCTCTCGTATCCTACGTCAATTTGGTATGGTGTAGGTGTAGCGACCCCAGGATGCACACACCGCTTTACTCTACTTGCAATATTATACCAAAATGAAAATGAAAGACCATGAAATGCATATAACATGGAAATAACAAAGAGAGATCCTTTTATTGATATTGAAACCCGGTTACATGTCGGTCCCTCTGAGGGATACCCATTTTGATACAATGAATTACAAGTGGGTAAGATGTCCCCTCGCAAGGGGTGGTGCGCTTTTAAAGGCTTCCTAGATTCCACACACGAAAATGTATGAGGGCTTACAGATGCCTCCTTCTCCAAGTCTGATTCCTGGAGGGATCTTTGTGCTTTCGAATGTTGCTAATATGTCTGATGAACCTGTAGTCCCGTGATCATGAAAACAACAACACACGCTTAGCTGTTCGAGATTGCCTCCCTGGATGAGGTCTGTTAGTAGTAAATCTGACAATAAAAGGAAATATGCTCAATGATAATAAATGCAATGAAACTAGTGCTATGAAAGCAAAGAAATGAAGCAAAATGGATCTTATGCTAATGATGTGAAATATAAAGAAAGTAGAATAAGAGAAACTAACACCTAAACCCTAGACTAGGTTTACAGGCCACCGTCCAGGACAACGGTCGCTAAGATGAAATCCCTCTCTATTGACCCAAAGACTATGGGCTTAAGTTGCTACTAATGTTAAATGATTACCATATGTGTATGGATGATTACCTCTCAGTTTGCTAGCACTTCGTTGCTCCTCAAGGGTGCTCAGATCTACTCTCCAATCCGATAGGGCTTCACTATGTATGCTCTCCAAGAAAAATCTCTCTCAAAGAAGTCTGCTAAAAGATCATCCTTGGTCTCAGAATTGATATCTCATCATGGATGGATGATTATGGATCCCTTTGGTGCTCTTAGGCTTGCACCTTTTATAGTGTGAAACCCTAGGTCTATGTTCAAGCCCTAGGAATGAATTTCTCATGTGTAGTGAAAGTTAGCATGAGAAGATTTTGTCCTTTGTCTATGTTTGGAGGCCAGTTAATTGAAATATAACTACCCACTTGAGTCTCCTATGCAAATTGGTTGTTAGCATGAGAATATTTTGTCCTTTGTTTATGCTTGGAGGCTAGTTAACTAAAGTCTAAATGCAAACTCAAGTCTCCCATGTGAACTGGTCATGAAAAGGAATGCAAAGTTACTCTCGCTCACCTTTATTGCATGCATACTACCACTTCTACCCTTGATTGGGCCTATTTGTCGATAAATTGCATATTTAGGGCTTAGCCGCTATCGTCTGCAATGGCTAGTTATGGTCGCTCTAGCCTACAATGGCTAAATTGGTTGCTCAGTTGGCCGCTCTAGCCTATAGTAGCTAATATTTGTTGGCCACTCTAGTCTATAGCTACTAAATTGGTTGCTCTATTGGCCGCTCTAGCCTATAATGACTAATATTTGTTGGCCGCTCTAGTCTATAGCTGCTAAACTGGTTACTCTTCTGGTCGCTCTAGCCTATAGCTGCTAAGCTTAAATGGGCTAAAAATGCTATTTTGAGTGGTTAGAACCACTGCTTGCTCTTGGAAAGGTCCAAAATTGATCATATGGTCTTCAGATGTGCTTATATGAGTGGTTTCCTAAACATGACATGTTTTAGGTGTCTACAAATGCCCCTTTTAGATGGGAAATGTGAGGAAGTTTGACCAGGGTGATTATCTTTGGGGCATTTGTTAAGTTGACCAAAGGGCTTATGCTCTTTGGGGCATTTGTTAAGTTGACCAAAGGGCTTATGTCCTTTGGGGCATTTTTTAAGTTGACCAAAGGGCTTGTGTCCTTTGGGGAATTTGTTAAGTTGACCAAAGGGCTTATGCTCTTTGGGGAATTTGTTTAGTTGACCAAAGGGCTTATGTCCTTTGGGGCATTTGTTAATTTGACCAAAGGGCTTGCGTCCTTTGGGGCATTTGTTAAGTTGACCAAAGGGCTTATGCTCTTTGGGGCATTTTTTAAGTTGACCAAAGGGCTTATGTCCTTTGGGGCATTTGTTAAGTTGACCAAAGGGCTTGTATCCTTTGGGGCATTTGTTAAGTTGACCAAAGGGCTTGTGTCCTTTGGGGCATTTGTTAAGTTGACCAAAGGGCTTATGCTCTTTGGGGTATTTGTTAAGTTGACCAAAGGGCTTGCATCCTTTGGGGCATTTGTTAAGTTGACCAAAGGGCTTGCATCCTTTGGGACATTTTGATTTGACCAAAGGGCTTGTCTTTGGGCATTTGTTAAGTTGACCAAAGGGCTTATGTCTCGGGCATTTGTTAAGTTGACCAAAGGGCTTGTGTCCTTTGGGGAATTTGTTAAGTTGACCAAAGGGCTTATGTCCTTTGGGGCATTTGTTAAGTTGACCAAAGGGCTTATGTCCTTTGGGGCATTTGTTAAGTTGACCAAAGGGCTTGTGTCCTTTGGGGCATTTGTTAAGTTGACCAAAGGGCTTGTGCTCCTTTGGGGCATTTGTTAAGTTGACCAAAGGGCTTATGTCCTTTGGGGCATTTGTTAAGTTGACCAAAGGGCTTGCGTCCTTTGGGGCATTTGTTAAGTTGACCAAAGGGCTTGTGTCCTTTGGGGCATTTGTTAAGTTGACCAAAGGGCTTATGTCCTTTGGGGCATTTTTTAAGTTGACCAAAGGGCTTATGTCCTTTGGGGCATTTGTTAAGTTGACCAAAGGGCTTATGCTCTTGGGGTATTTGTTAAGTTGACCAAAGGGCTTGTGCTCCTTGGGGCATTTGTTAAGTTGACCAAAGGGCTTGTGTCCTTTGGGGCATTTGTTAAGTTGACCAAAGGGCTTGTGTCCTTTGGGGAATTTGTAAATTGATTGCTTAACTATTTAATTTTTTTGACTAGGGGAGGTATGATACCAATATTGCCCTAGTTGATGTTTAGAAATATTTTTGTTTTGATTTTATGCTATGGATGCAATGATGGATGCTATGCCTAGATAATGATTTGATTATGCTATATGTATGCAATGTATTGGTGACATGTGCTAGCTAGATGATGGACGTATGCTTTAGATGGTATGACTTAGATGTAGATGGACTACTTATGATGTATGCATTTATGGATGTAGTGCTTATTGTTAAATGCATGTTTAATTTTGATTTAATTGTATGCATCTTAACTTGTATTGTTATGATATGATAAATGAAATGTGTGAAATGCATTATGATGGTGATCTAATGTACATGAACCTGTATGCTTTAATCACTTAAAATATAAGGTATGCATGTGATATGAGTTTAACAATCTAATGGGCGACACCACATAATGTATAAAAATCATGAATAAACAATAATTCTTATAATAAGACTTAATCATTTAAAAATCAAATGTGGGGTGAGATGAGGTGATATGTATGTATGATTTGATGGAATGATTTGTTGCTATGTAGGAATTTTTGAGGTTTTTCCTGAGACTTCAAACACTCTAGTTACCCTATCAACAGTTATGTACTGACCATACGAGACTTTTGAAAAGCAAGGCTTTCACTCTGTACCTGGATATTCATTATCTCTGTGTGTGCAAATGAATATATATTTAGATAGAACTCAAGCATTTCCTCCGATGTCAGGCGGGATTCTTTCAGCCCATTGCTAAGATCAGGGATCCTCAAGTGTTCATCTCATCCTTATGTTGGACTTAGTTGGACTATACCACTAGGCAATATTGGGTTACCTAAAGCTAGCTCATCCACATTCAAACATTGGTCTACACAAATGCATAGCTATTGTGTTAGACATATCATCATGCGTAAGGATATCACCATTGCTAGGCTGGCTATGCACCAAACCTGTAATGGAGATCACCTTCCAGTTTTGTATAATGCTGAGAATTCCAGGGATTCAAGCTCCATTCCCTTATTTTCTTCCTTTTGATTTGGGATACTTGCTCATGTTTAGTGATAAAAATCACTGTTTATTTTTGACTGATTTTTTTGTTTTTCTTTTTTCTTTGAGCAAGGGATTCTTGTAGTGATGATAATCACTATTCACTTTGTTTTTGTGCTTTTGATACTTTGAACAATGACTTTTGGAATTTGAAATTTGCTTTGACTCAAGATTTTTGCTCATTTTGATTAAAGCAAGGGATTTAATTGGGTAGGGCGGAGCTTGTCCTTTTGCCAATTCTCAGCACCTTTGAACCGGTTGCACAGGGGGATAAGCAAGGAAGATCCTTTTCGCTTAAGGTAACCTAGACCACTTTTGTAGCTTTCATATTTCCTTGGTACCAGCTAGGATTTTAGTGTTTCAATTAGTGATGGGATCCTGAATATCCAAGGTACTATCACAACTAGACCTTGCCCTCTACTAATCAAGGTGGCTTTCTACAAAAGCTGATAAGACCACTAGATATGGTTGAATGACTAGGAAACCTTAGTATATTTCTTATAGCAACATGAAATGGTTGTGTTGAAAAACACAATTACACACATGGATGAATGGATGAAGATGGACTTGAATATTGTGATTGTGATAAAAATTGTGGCATCGTTTGCAATACTGTGATCATAACATATGCAAATGAAATAGATGTAATGCAACTATGTGAATGCAGATGTGAGATGCAAATATTTTTGTATTTTTTATTTTTGCATTGTTTTTGTGCTTTTGACCAAAGGGCTTTAAAATGCCTTTGGAGCCTTTTGTGATTTTATTTGACCAAAGGGCTTTGAGATGCCTTTGGGGCCTTTTGTGATTTGATTAGACCAAAGGGCTTTGAGATGCCTTCGGGGCCTTTTGTGATTTTATTAGACCAAATGGATTTAAGATGCCTTTGGGGCCTTTTGATTAATGTGACCAAATGACATGAAGATGCCCTTGGAGCATTTTTGATTAATTTGAATTTGACCATAAGTAAACCTTGGAGCATTTTTGAATTTTGAAAAGGTAAAATACCCTTGGAGTTTAGTGAATTTGAAATTTTTATTATTGAATTTGAAAGGGATAGAGAAATACCCTTGGAGCATTTTTGATGAGATTTGACCAAGCAACTTAGAGATGCCCCTGGTGCCTTTTATTTTTTATTTTACTATTTTCTGATTTGTTTGTATTTTTATGTTTTATATTGTTTTTGTATCTTTTGAAGTTATCTGAATGTTTTTGATATTTTTTTGGTGTTACAGGGGGAAGGTATGATACCTTAGGTGCCCCCAGTGTGCATGTTTCCTACTGTAATGTAGTCATCTTGCTTAGGAAGAGTGACAGAAATCAGCTCTCCCAATTGGGGCATAGACCTCTGCAGGGTGCCTCTGTCTTGATGAGATGAAATGAATGAACCATCTATGGGAAATTCCCCACTGTCTATGAGGTCTTGAACTACATGTCTGAATCCTTTGCAATTGCAAATGCCATGCCCCTCTATTCGGTGGTAGATGCAGTAATGGTCCTCCCTATAACCCTTGGGTTTAGCTCTATTTGGGTATAGAGGCTTTATGTCAGGTAAGGTGATGACCTTAGCTTCCTGTAGCTTTTGAAAAATATCTGACATAGACTCATTTAAAGGAGTCCAAATGCGTTGTTGTTGCTTTGATTGTTTAGCATGCTTAGGCCTGGTATGAGGACCAGGTTGAGCCCTAGGTATGTCACTTGCTGGCTCAGGGGGCTCTTGTTGAGGCTTCTCTTGTGGCTGCCTAGGAGACAATTTGACCTTAGATAAAGGTTGCTTCTGTCTCTCAAGTTGGTTCATGATAAAGTGCAATGCCTCATTTTGTTTCTCCATTTGTGCCTCTATATTATAGAGGTGATTTTGCATATGCTCCAATACTGATATGACTTTCATGTGTATTTCTAGTGATTGGTTTGAAATACCATTGTCTATTGAAGGAGGTGATAAAGTAGGTGCTAAAGATACACTAGGTAACTATAACTCACCCATTTCCTTTATTTGAGTTGATGTGGATGCTTCATGATGATCCACTTTGTTAGTGGTATCCACATGCTCATGTTTATGACTTAGTTCATGTTTCTGTTTCACTTCGTAGTGTTGCATTGTACTAGCTTTGATACCCCCTATCTGATGTGGGAGGAACAATTGTTCTTGTTCTTGAGGAGGCACCATGAGAAGTGAGTTAGGGGTGACTAATGCCAATGGTTTTGATCCCTTCAATGGGGAAGCAACATCTGATTGCACCACATCTTGTTTTATCTACTTTAGAGTCACTTGGTCCTCTATCTCACTATTGACCATTACCACAAACTCTTGAGAAGGCACTTTTTCTTGTGTCTCATCAACTTTCTTGTAATACTTGAATGGCTCAGGATCATGGGGGACCACATACACTTGTCCTTGATGTATGAATTTTATGTTTTGGTGCACTATGGAAGGTATGCATTCCATATCTCTCATCCATGGTCTGCCTAGCAATATGTTGTATTGCCTCTCACCTTCCAAGATATGGCACAATGTAGGTATCATCTTTATCCCAACCTGTATAGGTAGGATTATTGTGCCAATTGTTGGGGAAGTAGCATCATTGAAGGCCCTCAATGTAAATGTTGTGTCCTTAATGCGTGAAGGTGGTAGATTTAAATACTTCAAAGTTGTAGTTGTGATGATGTTGATGGATGACCCAGTGTCAATCAAGACTCTCTTGTACGAAATTTGATTGATGCTTACTATGATGTGGAGCGGAGGATCAGGTTCATCTTGAGAGATTGTCTTAATCTCCCACTTATGAAAGGCAATCACAGGGTCCTTTTGTAAGTGCATTGAACTTATTGTTGGTATGGACTGTGATAGATTATCAACTTTAGTTGACTTTTTTGGTATGTTGGGCTGATCAAAGCATATTTTGCTTCTTATTGTAGTATTGATCATACCGATAAAACCCTCCTCAGGTGGGGCTATGTGCACTTCATTGACGTGCTCAACTTGATTGTTGTTGGCCCCATGATTGGGGAGAAGATTTTTGAATATGTTGATGTTTTGCAATTCATTCTTATCCAACATATCCTGCACTATATTCTTGAATGCAACACAATCCTGGATATCATGGCCATTTTTCCGATGGTAAACACAATAGAGATCTTCCCTATACCCCTTAGGTTTGGGGCAATTAGGATCCAGGATGCACTCCTTAGGCAAGTTTAAAACCTTGGCCTCACAAAGGTGATTGAAAATTGATGCCAAGGATTCAGGCAATGGTGTATAGTTGCGAGGGGGTTGTTTCTGTTTGCCTCTACCTTGATTCTTGTTGCACTGGTTGTAATACATAGTAGGAGGTTGAGCCTGATAGTTTTCTTGTTGTTGGCTCTGTGCTATTTTTGGAATGCTTAACATGATCTGGTTGACATCTGTAGGTTGGGCCTATTGTGGTTGATGTTGCGTGCTCTCATTCCATTCTTTCTCGCTATGGAGCTTTAGGTCTCCTTCTTCGAGCTTTATATCTTCAATAAGCTTGGCTTGAGCCAAGGCTTCTTCGAATGTATCATACTTCTGTAGTTGCAATAGTAATGAGATGTGCTTGGCACAAATTTTTGTGAACATTCGGATTAACTCTTCGATCGGGATGGAAAATGATAACTTTGCCATGATTTTTCTCCATCTATCCCCATAATCCATGACTGGCTCATCATCATACTACTTTAGGTTGGCCATATCTGAGAGGTTCACCTTCTTCTTAGCACCAAAAGAGAAATGTTTTAAGAATGCATTCACTAGTTGTTCAAAACTGGATATGTTGTGCTTGGGAAGTTGGTTGAACCATTGGGTGGTAGCCCCTAAAAATGTCATAATGAAGGTTCTCAACATAAGGGCATCGCTATCTTCTAGATGAAAGCATGCATTGATAAAGTTGGTGACATGTTCTTGTGCATCCTCTTCACCCTTAAACTTCTCCAACCTAGGCATCTCAAAATTCTTAGGATATGCAGGGCTAGGAACTGATGGACACAATGGTTGGTTGTGTATTTTACTTAATGTTGGTTGGTTCCCAACTGTCTCTTGTTTCTCAAAGGATTTCATCTTTTTAGCAAGTTCTTGGAATGCCTTTGAGGCAAGGATTTCCTCTTCTTGTAGGCCCACTCATGGTGGTAATGGAGGTAACCCTCTATCCATTTGTCTTGTTCTATGCTCCTCCCTCCTACGAGGGGATTCAAGATGTGTCTGATCCTGATTTATCATGTTTACCCTTTCACCACCAGTTGGATTTCGCTCATGATTTAGAGGGTGATTTTGTTATGGGTTTCCTTCTTGTCTAGTGCACTTCTCTCTTGGTGAGTCAGCATGTTGATCTCTTTGATGATCATTTCTATTTGCTTGTTGGTTGCTATGAGCTAGCTGCTCAGCTTGCTCCCTTAAACATTGCTCATGTTGGCGCAACAACCGTTCTCTCTGTTTATCATGTTTGAGAGCTTCTACAAGCTCTCGCTCTTTGCACAAGGCATTTTCTAACCATCACATGCGGTTAACTTGCATGGTCATAGAAGACTCATGCTTATCTGACTTCGTTCTTGTAGTTCTGATTCATAGATTCCTCGAAGAGGTTTCTGTTGTTTCTCTACTTTGGCTAGCTAGTGTAACTTGTTCAGTGTATTCTGTATGTTGATAAGTGTCTCTATGGTCAGACTCTGTATGAGATTTGTGGGGTCACTTTGAAGCATCCCTAGGTTGAGTGGTGCATTTAGCAGTCATGCTTCGTGAGCTTCCAGATGTAGAATATTCTATGGCTATGGTTCTGGAAGTCGATCTCGAATAAATTTGATCCCACTCATCCAATTGAGCTTGGAGCATTTGTTCTCTCTGAATTGCATGTGACCCATGTGACTGATTTGATCAGTTTATTGTGTTGGGTCTATGCCTCTGCAACTCCGTGTGAGGGTTCTTACCTATTTCAAATTGCACAACAAGGTCGACAACTCTCTTCCCTCTATCTTGCCCCTCATTGGGATGATTTGAACTCTCAGTGTAATGAGATGTGGTGGGTATGGAACCTGATTCCCTCTCTAGATTGGAGGTCTTGCTCACCATGGGAGGTCTCCCGGCCATAATTTTTGTTATAAATTTTTTTGACTTCCGAAAAAGGTTGTGGGTGTCATATATTTCTTTGAAAAATTAGGGTTAGGTTGATTACCCCAGTAATGAAGAAACACACCAAGCAAACAATATGATTATCTCTTTTAAGGATTAAATGTGTATCCTAAGAACTTGTTTTAGTGTGTTTCAGATGTGTTGTTGCTTTTTCTTTGGACTTAGAATGAAAGAACTCAATCATAGTGGCGATTAGGAACACTCATGCCAAACATGATTTTCTCAAAAAGAGTCTAGGGTACACCGCTTAAATCCCAGTGGGGGGTTCGCCTAGCTCTTCCACTCTGAACCAATAATTGTTCCAATAGTGGGAGATAGTTTGAACACAAGAGACTAGAACCTCCTTGAAGGAGTTCCCTATTCCATTCTAGGATATCTAGGGGGCAAGCTAGTGGAAGGAGGTGAATTCCAACGTCATCGAATTGAATTGGGGGTTGGTGATGAAATCCAACTCCCCAATGTTTAAAATGATACGTGTGAATGTGTGTGATTCTTTTTAGATTTTGAAATAGAAAGCAATGCATCAACCAACATTCATGACTATTTTCCTACAATGCCTAAAAAGAACATTTTATTTTAAGACAAATGCATCTATAACTAGTCTATATGATTTTAATGCACTCTCCTATTTTGTGATGAAAATAGCCACTGATTGGGCCACATGCAAGCAAACCAAAACACAATGGCCTAGCACACTGGAGACTAGGGTGGACCTTACAGGCAGAGGTCCATTGTTCCTAGCAGCGCCTAGAGGAAATCTAAAAGAAACCTAGGAAATGCAAAATGCAGTTTTTATTTCTTTTTTCTTTCATTTTCCCTAATTAATCTATGTTTATGCTTGCTATTTCTCAAAATCAAATGCAGATAGAAAATTAGAGAATATAGGGAAGGGGTACCAACCTTGAATCCCACTCAGATGATAGAAATTCTGCCCTCTGCTACACTTCTCTACTGGCCGTTGTTGATCAGAGTAGCTGAATTTCGGCCACTATTAGCAGTAGTGGCTAAGATTGTTGGCCGTTGTAGACTAGAGCGGCTAATTTTTGGCTGTAGACCAGAGAGGCTAGGCCTGCACACAAAACTAAGTTAGTATTCAGGTATAAAAATGAAAAATCAGTGGAGGTCCCACCATGATCGCCATCTGTAGTGACCCCGGGATGCACGCACCGCTTACTATCTACTTGCAATATTATACCAAAATGAAAATGAAAGACCATGAAATGCATATAACATAGAAATAACAAAGAGAGATCCTTTTATTGATATTGAAACCCGGTTACATGTCGGTCCCTCTGAGGGATACCCATTTTGATACAATGAATTACAAGTGGGTAAGATGTCCCCTCGCAAGGGGTGGTGCGCTTTTAAAGGCTTCTCGGTTTCACACATGAAAATGTATGAGGGCTTACAGATGCCTCCTTCTCCAAGTCTGATTCTTGGAGGGATCTTTGTGCTTTTGAATGTTTCTAATATGTCTGATGAACCTGTAGTCCTGTGATCATGAAAACAACAACACACGCTTAGCTGTCCGAGATTGCCTCCTCGGATGAGGTTGTTAGCAGTAAATCTGACAATAAAAGGAAATATGCTCAATGATAATAAATGCAATGAAACTAGTGCTATGAAAGCAAATAAATGAAGCAAAATGGATCTTATGCTAATGATGTGAAATATAAAGAAAGCAGAATAAGAGAAACTAACACCTAAACCCTAGACTAGGTTTGCGGGCCACTATCCAGGACAATGGTCGCTAAGATGAAATCCCTCTCTATTGACCCAAAGACTATGGGCTTAAGTTGCTACTAATGTTAAATGATTACCATATGTGTATGGATGATTACCTCTTAGTTGGCTAGCACTTCGTTTCTCCTCAAGGGTGCTCAGATCTGCTCTCCAATCCGATAGGGCTTCACTATGTATGCTCTCCAAGAAAAAGCTCTCTCAAAGAAGTCTGCTAAAAGATCATCCTTGGTCTCAGAATTGATATCTCTCATGGATGGATGATTATGGATCCCCTTTGG
This sequence comes from Wollemia nobilis, assembly GCA_028583015.1. Classification (NCBI taxonomy): domain Eukaryota; kingdom Viridiplantae; phylum Streptophyta; class Pinopsida; order Araucariales; family Araucariaceae; genus Wollemia; species Wollemia nobilis. The sequence goes on along the minus strand of JAQPPZ010000886.1, from coordinate 2,262,013 downwards.
TGCTCTTAGGCTTGCACCTTTTATAGTGTGAAACCCTAGGTCTATGTTCAAGACCTAGGAATGAATTTCTCATGCGTAGTGCAAGTTAGCATGAGAAGCTTTTGTCCTTTATCTATGTTTGGAAGCTAGTTAACTGAAATATAACTACCCACTTGAGTCTCCTATGCAAACTGGTTGTTAGCATGAGAATATTTTGTCCTTTGTTTATGCTTGGAGGTCAGTTAACTAAATTTTAAATGCAAACTCAAGTCTCCTATGTGAAATGGTCGTGAAAAGGAATGCAAAGTTACTCCCACTCACCTTTATTGCATGTAGACTACCACTTCCACCTCTGATTGGGCCTATTTGTTCGAAAATTATTATATTTAGGGCTTAGCCATTATCGTCTGTAGTGGCTAGTTGTGGTCGCTCTAGCCTACAATGGCTAAACTGGCTGCTCAGCTGGCCGCTCTAGCCTATAGTAGCTAAGATTTGTTGGCCGCTCTAGTCTATAGCTACTAAACTGGTTGCCGCTCTAGCCTACATCGGTTAAGATTTGTTGGCCGCTCTAGTCTATAACTGCTAAACTGGTTGCTCTGTTGGCCGCTCTAGCCTACAGCTGCTAAGCTTAAATGGGCTAAAACTACCATTTTGAGTGGTTAGAACCATTGCTTGCTCTTGGAAAGGTCCAAAATTGGACATATGGTCTTTAGATGTGCTCATATGAGTGGTTTCCTAAACATGACATGTTTTAGGTGTCTAAAACAAGACATATCGAAGATCCCCTTCACTTACAGGTGCTAGCTTTGGAGAGGGATCTACCATGGATCCAGCCTCTAGCACTAGGTGATGCTCCAGATGACTTCTAGGAGACTAGGGTTGACATAGTGGTGAACACTCTAGAGTATGATAGATGGTGGTCTCTATTATGCTGGTATGGGATAGGGCCTCTGGGATACGTTGTAGATTAGGAAAGAGCAAAGGTGGATCCTAATGGGTGTAAGGTATGCCAATGTACAAAGGGTGGCTGGGGCATAGAGGCTATCACTAAGGAGACTCCCGAGATTGATCCTGAGGAGGAGGCTCTAGATGAGGGTGAGGTCTTCCTAACAGTGTAGAGGGGCTACTCTTGGTATAGGTGGCTGACTTGCAGAGTCAGCTCGGTCGATTCTAAATGTAGTAGAGGGAGTGTGACACTACTATTTATACTCTATAGGTACAACTGATAGATAGAGATCGTCAGCTAACACAGGCAGAATAGAAACTTGCTAGCCTGACTTCTTAGGCTACTACATCAAAGACATAGGTTGGCAAGCTCACTCATGCTCATGACTTGGCAGAGGCATAGAGGGATGTAGCCATAGCAGAGTGGGATCTACTCAGGGCACAAAGGTGGGGTCCTCCACCTTTGAAGTTGATTATGGGGCCTTTGATGGCACCAAAAATAGTACTACCAAGTGGTCAAGATCCTATGGTAGAGATACAACACCTACAAGGTTTACTTATGAGTGTCAATGAAAGGCATGCATCTAGGGTTACTCAGGTAGAATAGCTGGTGGGCTACATTAAAATGTTGGGCATAGAGGTTCCTGAGGATCCATACATTGTAGAGTCCCATTAGACTAGGTCTTGGACTACAGGGAAGTCCACTGCTAGCTTGAGCCATCGCACCCATCAGAGCAAGAGGACACACATGTCCTCCAGTACACATGGCAGAAACAATCATACCAAGACTAGGGATGCAAGGTGGTCTACTATAGCATTTAGTCATAGGTCCCAGCAGATAGAGATGCCCATAGCTCAGGGGGCATTTGGATGAGTGCTAGGCCTCTTCAGGCTGGGCGGTACTCAATAGGGTCCAAAACAGTCAGCAAGGCAGCAGGCAGAGTAGTCTCCTAAGCACAACACTAAGGGAGGAGGCAAAAGCTCTGGTACAAGGGGAGCAGATCGAAGCTAGAGCTCTAAATTGTAGGACATATTTTTGATGTATCTCATTTTTGGTGTAAGGTCAAGGACCTACACATTTGTAGCCTACGAGTATTTTTGTACTCCCCATGTACTTTGAGACACACATTATAGATATGATATGATCATTATTATGGCTCATTATTATGTTCTCATTTATTTTTAATTTTATGTTTATATTATGCACATGGATGCAATGCTTATGTTATTCTGATGCTATATGATGTGATGTATGGATGACATGCACTAGATAGCTATTTGATTTATGATGATGATATGCAATGATCTTAGATGCTTAGATGTGTTTTTTTATGGATGTGATGTTTTTCTCTTAACGCATATTTGATATTGCTTTATTTTCATACATTAATGTATGTGAAGCATTATTTACATGATGCTAATCTAATGTAAATGAACCTGTATGCTTTAATCGCTTAAAACATAAGGAATGAATGCAAATATGTTTATCAATCTAATGGATGATTCCACATAATATATAAAAATCATGAATGTAATTGAAAATACTTAAGATAAGAATGCAATCAATTAATCACCCATATATGAAATGCAATAGTATGCAATGTTTTATGATGCGAATGATATAATGTGCCATTTGATTTTATTTTTGCAAATTTGAAAAATGTGCACAATATAGTTAGTGGCTATCTAAATATTATTGCTAATATCCATATGACATCTATCCTATATGTTGATTGTGCTTTTTACAATGATGTATCATGGTTTTAATACTTTGCAATTTGGAGATTTATATGGTTGCCATTTTTGACACTTTGTTGCTATGGGAGAAATTTTTGAGGTTTTCCATGAGACTCAAACACCCTAATAAACTTATCAAAAGTTGCATACTAACCACACTAGACTTATGAGATAAAAGGCTTTTGCTAGGATAGATGCCAACTGTTCATTATCCCTATGTTTGCAAATGATTATTTTAATATAAGACATGAGCATTCTCTGATGTCAGGGGGGATTCTTTTAGCCCATTGCTAAGATAGGGGTTCCACAAATATCTTATCCAATCTCAAGTTTATATTTTAGTTGGACTAAGCCACTAAGCAATGCAGTACACTTGAAGCTAGCTCTTCCACATTCAAACATTGGTCTTGTCCATAAGCGAGATGCTAATGCGTCAGACATATCATCATGCGTAAGGTACAGTAGTGCTAACAATTCCAGGGATTTAGGCTCGTTCCTTTCTATCCTTCAATTTTAGGAATACTTGCTCATATGTAGTGAAGCAAGGGAGTCAATTCCATATTCTTTTTGAACTATCTTTGGATCTTCATTTGATCTCTGCCCAAAATTTTGATTTATGATATTCATTTGATCTTCACTTTGAACTTTGATTTAAGCCCATTTTCTGATTTTCACTTGATCTTCACTTTTCGGCATTTATATTTGATAGTCTTCTTCAAAAACTTTCCTTTGGGGAGATTTACTTGAAAAAATTGTTTCTGGTATATCGATTGAGAATATCGATATTATGATATCAATATGGGATATCACTCTAGGGAGTCGATCTATGATATCGATCTAGGGGTTCAATCATGATGATTGATGTGGGATATCTCTTTGGTATATTTCTCATTTTATCATAAGAAAGGGATTCTAAATAGGGAACTAACCTATACTTTTGCCAACTGCCAATATTTCCCATGTTGTCTACAAAGAGGGATAAGCAAGAATAAATTTTTTCACTTTAGGATACCTAGTACTACTTCATGGCTTTCATCTTCTCCTAATCCTTGTTAGGATTGTTTAAATTTTTTGATTAGTGATAGGCTTATGATATGCTAAGGGCTATACTAATTGAACCTTAGCTACAAAAGCAAAGCAAGCTTTCTACCAACTCTTGATAATACTACTAGGTATAATTGAGTGACCAAAAAACTATAGTATATCTCCATAGCAACATTATAGTTTGTGTTTAAAAACACAATTGCTCACATGAATTATGGATCATGATAAATGTAGAGATGCATGATTTAAACACAAACGTGGCATCATTTGTAAGACTGACAAACACAATGCCTTCTATTACAAAATGCAACGAATGACGAATGCCTATATGCAATGCAGTAATGTAGCAAATGCATGTGTAAATACAAAATGAAAGTGCAAAAATTCAAATGCAAATGTAAATGTTTTTGGATTTTATGCTTTACCAGATATTTTTTGGATTTTATTGATTTAATAATTTTTATGGTTTTTGAGCCTCATAATTGACCAAACGGTGAGTACATGCCTTTGGAGCCTTTATATTGACCAATCAATTATTAGGAATCCTTGGAGCTTTTGGGATTGACCAAAGGGATTATGGGTACCTTTGGGGCATTTTGGGATGACCAAGTGATTTAGAGAATCCTTGGAGCCTTTGGAGTTGACCAAGCAGTTCTTCAAAAACTTTTGGTGCCTTTTGAGTTTGACCAAAGGACTTACAGATGCCTTTGGAGCTTTTGGGTTGACCAAGTAGTTTTTCAAAAACTCTTGGTGCCTTTTGAGTTTGACCAAAGGGCTTGTAGATGCCTTTGGATATTTTTAGGATGATCGAACGATTATAAGCAAATCCTCAAGGCTTTTGACTAACATGACCAAGTGGTTTAAGGGACCCTTGGAGCCTTTTGGGATGACCGAGCAGTTTTGAACAAACCCTCAAATATTTTGAGGTTGACCAAAGGGCTTACAGATGCCTTTGGAGCTTTTTACTTGACCAAACCACTAATGAAAGTGTTTGGAGCCTTTTAGGATGACCGACCAGTTACCAGCAACTCTAGGAGCCTTTTACTATGCTCTTTAAGCATAAAACACCTTAATATGGATGATGTTGAGAGGCTCATGCTCTTCAAAACTCCCTAGCCACATTAGGCAATAGGTACCTGGACCAATATTTTTAGATATGATGTAAGGTCCTAGCCAATTAGCTGCAAATTTGTCATGCATATCTGGTGGTAAATTAGAGTTATGTTGGTTTTATTTCAAGACAAGATCCCCAAATTCAAAGTCTCTCTGGTGGACTTTGACATTGTAAGCTCATTTTAGTCACTCTTGATAAATGCAGAGATGCTTCAAGGCATTCACATGATGTTCATCAAGTAGCATCAGTTGATCCAGTCGAGCTTGTCGTGCAGTGTCATCATCGATGAACTCTTTCAATGCAATGTGTAGCATTGGAATTTATAATTCTAAGGGTATAATGGCCTCAATGCCATATACTAGTGAGAACGGTGTTGCCCCAGTGGGCATTTGAATACTAGTCCTGTAAGCCCAAAGCGCAAGGGGTAGCTGGATGTGCCAGTCTTTGTGGTTTTCTTGTACCATATTTTTTAAGATGGCTACCACTGTATTATTTGAAGCTTCAGCCTGCCTGTTGGCTTACATATAGTATGGAGTTGCAAAATTGTGTTTGATTCTATATTTATATTTCAAAGCTCTCACCATTTTGTTCTTGAAAGACATTCCATTATCTGATATTATTTTGGATGAAATCCCAAAATGACTTATGATATACTCTAGTATAAACTCTACTATATGAGATTTGGTTGTCATTGTTAAGGGTATTGCTTTCACCCACTTTGTAAAATACTCAGTAGCCATGATTATGAATGTATGCCATCCCAATGATGGAGGAGAGATCTTGCCTATAAGATCCAATCCCCACTAAGCAAATGGCCAAGCCGCTTGAATGGGCTATAAGGCCTATAATGGCAAGTGCATGATATTAGCATGATGCTAGCATTTAATGTATTTCTTGACATACACATTGCACTCCTTCTCCATAGTGGGCCAATAGTAACCCATTCAAAGGATGCACTTGACAATGGCCATGCCACTAAAATGGTCACCGTACGTACCATCATGGGCTTGAAAAATTTTCCATGATGCCTCTTGGGGCTCTAAGCAACAAAGGAGAACTCCATCATAGCTTCTTCAGTACAAGATGTATCCTATTAAGATATATTTGGCCACTTTATATTTAAATGTGCACTTTGTGGCACGTGGTAATCCCTCTAGGATTATACTAAGCTTTAGGAAGTCTTTAATTTGTGACATCCAATTTTGATAAATCTTAGCTTCGACTACCAAGATGACTTGCTCACCCTGTGTATTTACTTTTGCAAATGCATACTCAGAAACAAACCTGTGGTGAATGGTAGTACCACTCCCCATGGGATTCTAAGAGGTTAATTACCCCCAAGGTGCCTTCTTAAGAAAGTATTCAGCTCTACAAAACCATTCAGCTTGTGGTTCTACACTGATCATGTTGACTGATTCTCTATTATCATAGGTTGCACGCTCTACTACTGGATGAGAGAGTATCTTGACATGGATGGTAGTGAAATCATCATATAGATTTTGAGGGATTAAGGATCCTAAATAAGCCATGGTATCTGTAAATATATTCAATGATCGATGGATTGCCTCGATGTCATACCATTTTAGTTTGGCCAAATATGTATCAAATAGATCTTTATAGGATTTTAGTACGAGACTCTGACACTAAAAAAGCCCTTTGACTTGATTTACTATGAGCAAGGAATTGCCAAAGATGTTCAATCTCTTAATATTCATGGCAACAGCTATGTGGAGGCCAAGTAGTAGGGCTTCGTACTCAGCATTGTTTTTGGTGCATGGAAAATCCAACTTGAATGACAAGGGCATTGGATCTCCTTGTGGCCTGAAAGACACTATTATGGCATCACCCCATTATTCGCACTTCGAACCATCGAATAACAGAGTCATATCAGCATTGTTATCTGGTTCTTTGGGTTCAGGAGCTTCAAATACGATGAAGACTGCATCTTCCAAAAGCTCAATTGTTAGAGGTCTATTTTTTGATAGTGGTACCTCAGCTAATTGATCTACTATGACCTATACCTTAATGGAATTCTATATTATAAATTCCAAATCGAATTCCATAAAAAACATGATCCACTTTGTAGTACACGTATTGTGATAAGTCTTACGCATCATGTACTGCAAAGGGTTTTATTTGGATATAACATGCATCGTATGACTTAACATATAGTGTCATAATTTCTTTTTAGTGAACACTATTGCCAAACACAATTTTTCCACGTATGCATACCCGAGCTCATAGCTCACCAAAGTTTGACTAATGTAATATATGGCCTATTCTTTGTCTTGCATATTCTTTTTGGCCAACATGATTCCCAGTACAAAGTTAGTTGCCAATATATATAGTAGAAAAGGCACTTCTGGCCTTGGTGGAACTAGCACTGGTGACGTCGCTAGGTATTACTTTATCTCAATGAAGGCTGCCTTGCAATCTTCATCCTAGCTAAATGGGACACCCTTATGTAGAAGTCAATTCATGGGTCGACATTTATCTAATATTTGGGCGATAAATCACTTTATCAAGGCTACCTTGCCCTGAAGGCTCCTTAATTCCTCAATATTGGTGGGAAGACACATTTCCAAAATGGCCTTGACCTTCGCTAGGTCTACTTCGATGCTTCTCTTGGAGATGATGAACCCTAGTAATTTTTTATAAGTTATGCCAAATATGCACTTCTTAGGATTTAGCTTGACGTGTGATCTATCATGTGATCAAAGACTTTCCTTAAGACCTCCACATGCTCTTCTCATAGCAATGAATTGGTTAGCAAATTGTCAATATAATATTCAAGAATTTTGTGCATATAGTCATGAAAAATGTATGTCATGACCCGTTGGTATGTGGCACCAACGTTTTTGAGGCTGAATGAAAAATTTATAGCAAAATGTTCCCCATGATGTTATAAATATGATTTTGTGCTGGTATTCAGAGTTTAATCCAAATTTGATTGTAACCAAAAAAATCATCCATTAAGGAGAGCATTTCATGACCTGCAGTTGCATCTACAAGAGCATCAATATTGGGCAACATAAATGAATCTTTGGGTGTTGCCTTATTTAGGTCTCTAAAATCCATGCAAATACGGATTCTTCCATCGGGTTTTCCCATGGGTACCATATTGGACACCCATTCTAGATAATCGATGGAAATCATAAATTCCACACCCAACAACTTCTACAGCTCATATTTCACCATTAAGGCCACTTTTGGGTGCATTTTCCTAAGCTTTTTCTTGATCGACTTCTTCGTCAAATCTAGCGAAAGGTTATGAGTAACCAATTTTGGGTCTAGATCTGGCATATCATTTTATGACCAAGCAAACAAATTTAGTCTCTCTTTTAGGAGAGGGATGAGGGTGGACCACTCATCTGGAGTGATAATCTCTCCAAATTTTACTTTCTTTGCGCTGGTGGGATCATCACTGATATCCACCTCAAAGGTTTCCTCTATCGACATATGCGATCCCTCCTCCAGCTGGTGAGGCGTAGGAATCATATGAATGTCATCAGTCGGGTTGAGTGGTTCCACATTGGAAACATTCTTGGCATGATACAAATCATATGCATAGCCTAGTACAAAATGGAAAGGTTGCAATATTTCTTAATTGGGGAAGAAATCCTTAAGCTCAATGGGTGAATCAGCATGATCCAGTCGATAGCATATTTGTTAAGATATAACAGTTTAGATGGATATGCTAGATTACGGAGTAGAGTGGTCAAATCAATGGAGACCATGTTTATGAAATGGAATTGATATCCAGGACCACATAGATTGACCTCTAAAAAATACGCATAGTCCTCATACCCACGATCTGGCTCTAATGGTACAGGCACAAAAGGGCCTTCTCTATGAGGTCTGTGAATAAATGGATCCTCCCTATGCACTGATTGCAAAATAGGATCATTCGTCTCATGGAGCTGCATGTAGGTTGGCAGAAGGGGATTAACCAACCTATGGATTTGATCCAAGTTTAACCGTATTGCTCTTAGATGAGGACCAACATGTATCTGCCTATAGACCTCATCGATGTCGATGGGTTGATGGTTGTGACACAAATAAGGAGGACCAAGGTAGGCCCTCTCTAGCTCATCTTCTTCATTGCTATCATAATAGAATCCTTAATTCACCCCCACTCTTGAAGGGCACTCCTCTAAGTGAGGCCCCATGAATCTCACTTCTTACATATTATCATCGCTATCTAGAAAATTTGGATAATTATACCTCATGTACGATGCTACTGAGAAAACTATCTTTGTTCCTTCCCCTGGATGATCAATGTTGGCAAGGATTTCTTCGATAGCTTGTACCGATTCCATAGGCAATAAATGATGCACATACAAAGGCCTAATATAAGCGCCTTCAAACTCATCCCCAGATCCATCATCATTTGGGGAGTCCTCATTTGCATCATAGCCTGTTCCACTCATATCGGAGGTGGACTCTGCTCCATATTCATTGTAAAGATCTCCTAACTTGATATCATTTGCAATAATGGGATTACACCCATGTATGTCTGTGTCATTGACTGCATCATAGGTTTTGTGTCCTAGTTGATATTTGGGGTTCATTTTTGCCTTTATTTGCTCAAGGAGCCCTTAAATATGATCTTTGAGTGGCTCAATAGTGATGGCAGATATCATAGGGTGATTCCTCCAAAATTTGGAAGGATTCGAATGATATAGATTAAAATCCACATCGTTTGCCATACTGAGGTACAGATAATCTAGGGATGCTACGAGCAAATCATCCTACCCACGTATATGTAACCCTAAACTGAATCTATCAGTAAATAACTGATAATGAGGTTCCAATGAAGTCCTCCATCCTTGTTCAAAGATACCAAGATCGTATCCATGCCAGTGATATAGCTTGAAAATATACATGGCATACTCCAGATTAGACAAATAACAAACATTTACCATAAAAGGTTCATCACCATATTCATCCATGAGCTCTCGCATTGGAAGCTGATCTAGCCCCACATACATAAAGTTAGTCTGGTTAGGTGGCTCTCCCAATGGACCCATTGATCCAACCAAATAACTATGGGTGTATGGTCTGCCCATCTCTTGTGTAGTCTTCATAATTGGTCTGAAGGTCACATTTTGTATAAGGTACTTGTCTAATCTGATATTAGCGAGATGTACCATCACCTAGGGTGCGGATGACCCTAATGAAGATGTAGGTAAAGCAAGCTGAGGTGCCTCCTCGACTTTGGCTTGGGGTTCCTCAACTTCCATGGGAATGGGAACGTCCTTGGTGATTGGCTTGGGCTCAAGCTCTTTCTCTTTTATACCCATCTTCACCTTTAATTTCTTGTCATATCGATGCATAACTGATGAGGCCTGGAAATGCCTCAATCATAACATGTTTTGAACACTAAAATTACCTACAAACTCTTATGTTTAATCTGATATGCTAGTTAAGTTAATTCAATATGTTGTGTATTAACTATTTGCATGATAAATGTATCTGAAATACTATATTTTGATTTTTACATATTTTTGCATAAGTTTTATGTTATTTTGTTATGACTTGCTAAATGAGATATGCTTAGGTTGATAGAAACATTTCACTAATCATGTTTTGATATGTCTCAAAATTTATTTTACCTAAATCTGGCAAACAGTGCAAGCAAACTGTTATTGTGCAGCAAAAACTGTTTTTTCCCATGTAAATTCCAGCCAGCTGCCAATGAATGGCAAGGCATGGAATTCACATATGGAAAGAGATGAAGATCATTGGAATTTGATCTTGAGAGATAACCCACTTGGGAAATGTAGAGGAAATAATTTAAAGAGCACACATTTATTCATTCCTAAGTCCCTTCGAAATGAACAAATATCTTTGAAATGAGAAAACACAGTGTCTTCGAAATGAGTGGATCTTCAGAATGAGAATTGCAGTCTCTTCGGAATGAGCCACTTATATTCGAAATGAAAATAGAATGTGCTTTTTGACTTGTTGACCGATTTATGACACTGTAAAAATGGAAATAAATATTGAAAATGATAAGGGAAAATATCTCCCATCTGACTTTTCTGTCCTTTCCAACCAAAGCCACCATTTATGGAAAGATCAAGTTTGATCTTCTTCTAGGATTAAACCAGGAATTGTTGTAGCATAATAGGATTAGATATTTTGAGATATTCTCAGTTTGTCAGTAGATCTTAGGACATCTATAAATATGGCTCCCGTTCAGGTTGAGCTAGTAGAATATAGAGAAAGCAATAATCAGAAAAGTGACTATTACAGTCCTATAATAGGTTTTCAGTAGAATTATTGTAATTATGTTCTTGAATCAATAAAGTGTACTATTTCTATTTAATATTACTTGTAAATGAGTGTGAGTAATATCTAGAGAGAGAGAGACTCATACCTTCTTATGTACAAGGATGCTGGCCACTTCTAGACCTAGGAGGAGGACTAACAGTAGGTTTTTATTTTTATTTTACTACAGCAGAATGAGTTGTAAAACTTGTCATTCCATTTATTTGTAAAAAACTAATAGTATTTGCAATATTAGATTATTTTATGTTTATATTAATCTTGTGATTAATGGTTTGGTTGTAATCTCCACTTTGAGCAAATCTTTCAATTTATTGTAGACTGTCATTTCCAGAATTTACTATTTTCTATAATTTCCTGCATTTTGTATTTTGTTGTCAACCCCTGCATAGAAGATTGACAAACTTCTATTATAGAGCCTTGACAGGGTTTCATTTCCATGCTATAATTAGGTTTCCATTGTTGCAAAAGTAAATAGATTTCCTTTCTGCAATTATAATTAGACTTCTAATTCTGCAACTGTTATTTTTGCAACATAATTAGGTCTCATTCTGCAATTGTAATTAGGATTTCATTTATGCAGTTAATTATTAGTTTCCATTTTTGCAAACTATATTAAGGTTTAATTTATGCAATTTAGAGATAGGAATGTCCTAAATCCCCCACACAATCGATTTCACCAATAAGACCTGTTGCTCCAGATTGACCTAAGTTATAACCCTGTTCACCCCTTCTTTCACAAATAGCCTTGTACACTGCCCTGGATTGACAAATTCATTGAGAATTAATAATGTGTATAATGACTATGCATAATTTTGGCACCATTGCCAAGAAATTGTGTTGCTAGAAGGTGACAATAGTCCAATAGCTGTTAATTAGACTGAGCTATGAAGATCCAGGATAAAATCTGAGTAGAACAACTGGTTAATATTGACTTATAATTTATGTCATTCAATGAGTAAACATGAATGAGTAAGTCTAGGGATGAAAAAGGTAAAATTACCCAAAATGATCCTTGGATTGTTCCATTAAGGAGATATTCACGCCTAAGGGGTGAATCACCTGTGTTTGAACTACCAAAAATATTGAAAGAAAAATCACCAGTCTCATCATCATTAGAACATCCTAAGAAAGAAGAATCATTAGACTCATCATCAATAGAGGATCTTGGACCTCTTGAGAGTGAAATTTGGATAGGTTTAAATATTCTTAAGGAACAAGAAACTATGGCAGAGGGAGGCAATCTAGATAGATATGGTCAACATGGCTATGTCCATAATGAAGGATATGATCAGGATATGCCCCAACCTTCCAGAACATTTGAATATCCTATCTGTTTGAATCCAACACAAAAATATCCTATGAAAACTATTTCACCTTCAGTACTTCCAACCTTTTGAGGTGTTGTATCTGAAGATCTTGATCAATTTTTGTTTGAATTCAAGGTAGTGTGTCAAACCTATGATTATGTAAATGAAAATAAAAAACTTAAGGTCTTTCCTCAACACTCAAGGACTCAGCATTACACTAGTTCATGAGATTAGAGCCAAATTCCATCCGAACTTGGGATCAAAGGGAAACTATGTTTTTGGACAAATATCAGGAGTATTACCATGTAAGGAATAGGAAATATGAGTTATTAAAGATTAAATAGGAAGATGATGAAATACTAGAAGACTATATTGATAGGTTCTCCTTTTTTCAAAGGATATGCGAACTTGTAGAACCAGAGTTATGTAAAACCATATTTTTGAGAGGATTACAAGATGAATCCAGAGAAGTATTGGATTTGATGGGAAAAGAGGATGTAAATACTCTCAGTAATGAGGAAATTGTGGGTCTCTACAGGAATTAATATCACACTAAGCAAGGAAGAAGAGAAAAGATTACAAATGACACTGATGTGAAGGACCTAATAGAGGAACTAGCAAATTTTAAAACTGATATTCTAGTGCAATTAAACACAACTTTGGAGGAAATGTCTGCAAAAGCAAAAACCACAGAACCTTTGGCAATTTACTGCCCAAGATGTAGAAATAAACATGCTTTGTAGGAATTTCCTTTGAATAAAACATTTATCTTAGCCATTTGTAGTATATGTTCAAAGAAGCATTCAATTGATAAATGCCATCCGCTACCACAACTCAAAACTGTGTTAGAAAATTAGACTGAGGAACTCAACTATGTTGAACCAAAACAAGGGGGAAATTTCTCTCAATACCAAAATCCCCCTCATTTTCCTACAAATTGCGGGCATAATACTTGGACTATGCCTTGGGGACAATCAGAACCACCCCAACGTCCTTGGAATTATCCTCAATGGACAAATTCCGAAGAATGGCCACAAACAAACTGGAGTAATTTAGCCTGGAATTAGAATCAGAATAACCCATCATGGAATAAAAATAACCCATCCTAGAATCAAAATCATACTAATCCACATTGGATGCAAAATCAACCATAGTGGAGTCAACAATACCAGTCCTATCCAAGGCAACAAAGAAATCAAGGTCAAACTCAGCATTTTCTACCTGCACCTAATCAAAATTTTCAAGAAAAATAGAACCAACCACAACAAACACAACAGGTGAAACAACCTCAACTTCCAACTCAATCAGTCACTAATCCAAATAGCATGAGATAGGCATCCCCTGTCTATGTGGCTGAAGCTGAAGAAAATATTGAAATAAATGTTCTTGATTGTAGTAACATCCAACTTCATCAAGAAAAGTTGGACCTGAACCTGTTTCAACTAAAATCAAGGAAAATGAAGAGCAATAACCTTTGGAACTAGTTAGAATTAAACCAACAATAGATAAAGAAGAAGAAAATGTTTCATAAGACAGCAAACACAACAGGTGAAACAACCTCAACTTCCAGATCAATTAGTCACTAATACAAATAGCATGATACAGGCATCCCCTGTCTATGTGGCTGAAGCTAAAGAAAATGTTGAAATAAATGTTCTTGATTGTAGTAACATCCAACTTTGTTTAGGAAAAGTTGTACCTAAACCTGTTTCAACTAAAATAAAGGAAAATTAAGAGCAATAACCTTTGGAACCAGTTAGAATTAAAACAACAATAGAGAAAGAAGAAGAAAAAATAGACCCACGGGAAAAACAATTACCTTCATCAAGGATAATTCCATATCCTGAAAGATTCAATACCATAGCAAAAAATTCTGAGTCAGACCTAGTAAAGGAACTTAGAAAGTTAACTATAACATTGCCCTTATTGCAAGCCATTAAGGATATACCAGTGATTAAAATTACTGTCCGATATTTGTGCATTAGAAGAGCAGGAAGAAAAAAGAAAGCATTTCCCAAGACTGTTCAGGTTGAAGGAAAGATAGCTGATATCTTGTCTGGAAAACTAGTACCTCCAAAGTATAGTGACCTAGGAAGTCTAGTTATCACAGTTACCATATATCAAGTACTAATATAAAATGTCTTAGTAGATTTAGGAGCTGCAATAAATGCCATGACCAAGTATATAATGAAACAATTATAGCTCAAACATCTCAACCCCACATTTACAATTTTAGAAATGGTTGATAGGTCAGTTGCAAAACCTGAAGGTATCATTGAAGATTTTTCTATAGAAGTTTCTTCTTGGGAATTCCCTATAGATTTTTTGGTTTTACATCCAAGAAATTTAGCACATGGATATCCCATCATTTTGGGAAGACCTTGGATTGCAATTGCAACAACCTTCATAGACTACAGATCTAGAAAAATGACTATTTCAAATGTTATTGATCTAAAAAATATCTCTCTATATCCTCCTGCAAAACCATCTAGAAAATTTTTAGGTCAGTTATGGTTTCCTAATTCAGATGCAGAATCAGAGGAGGTTATTTCCACACTAGCCACCTTGGTAGTAAGGGAACACACAGAAGACCTCCATGACACATAAAATTTAGAAAATGAAACTATCCTAATGAATGTTCTACATGAACAAGGGTTAGAAGAGGAAGTAGTAAATATCCATCAATTGTTAAGGAATGAGGAGAACCAAAATTTTGAAGGTGAACCATCTGTACTATCATAGGAAAACTTTGTTTCACTACCACATGGGTGGCACCATCACCTTATTTTTCCTTCTCACTATTCCATATAGGATATGCTTCCATCAGGAAGTAATGAAATAAAAACTTCTTATTTCCTTCCATCTCAACAGTGTCCTCTTAACTCCCTAATCACCAGGTATGAAGAAGTGAATTCAGTCCTTCCAAATACAAAATAAATAGAAGTCTAGCCAGGAAAATTTTTGAACATTTATAGCTAGCTTACTAGGGAAGAGGAAGAAAATTTGATAGTTGTCTTGCAGAAGCATGTTCATGCTTTTTCTTGGGAATATAAAGATATGTCAGGAGTTCACCCTGATATATGCACCCATAAAATTTATACTGAAGAAGTCAAGCTAGTAAGACAACCCCAGAGAAAACTGAATCCTGCCCCAAAGGATATTGTAAAGGAAGAAATTGAAAAAATTTTGGAGGTAGGATTCATTTACCCAAATTATAATAGCTAGTGGGTCTCTCCATTGGTTATAGTTCCTAAGAAAAATGGAAAAATGAGAGTATGTGTAGACTATAGAGAGCTAAATCAAGTGACATACAAAGACCATTTTCCATTACCTTTCATAGATCAAGTGTTAGATACCCTTGCTGGGAAGAAATACTTTTGTTTTCTTGATGGATTTAGTGGATATAATCAAATTTAGATTGCACCTGAAGATCAAGAGAAAACAACCTTTACCTGTCCATGGGGAACATTTGCCTATAGGGTTTTACCTTTTGGTTTGTGTAATGCCCCAACAACATTTCAGCGAGAGGTCTTAGCAATTTTTTTTTATCTAACTACCAACAGTGTTGAGATATACATGGATGATTTCACAGTATGTGGACAGACTTTTGACTTTACATTAGAAAACCTTGACAAAGTTTTAACTCGTTGTGAAACATACCAGTTATCCTTGAATCCAGAAAAATGTTTTATGATGATGAAAGAATGAATAGTTCTTGGTCATAACATCTCTCTTCAAGGGATCCAGGTTGATCCAAAGAAGGTGGAAATTATCAAGAATCTTCTTCCTCCTAAAAATTAGACTGATGTTAGAAGCTTCCTAGGACACATTGGTTTTTATCGCAGGTTTATTCCCAACTTTAGCACAATAGCCAATCCCATGTTTGCCCTATTGACTAAATATTCTAAATTTTCCTGGACTGCAAGGTGTTAGGAATCATTTGAAGCTATGAAAGATAAATTAGTAACTCCACTTGTGTTAAGAGGACCTAATTGGACATTACCATTTCACATACAGGCTAATGCTTCCAATACTGCAATTGGAGCAGCATTAGGACAAATTGACAATGGTGAACACTATGCCATATACTACATTAGAAAGAATTTGACAGGAGCTAAGAAAAATTATACCACAACTAAAAAAGAATTCCTAGCAGTAATTTATGCCATCAACAAATTCAGGCATTACATCACAGGTTATCAAATATTTATTCACACAGATCATATAGCCATTAAGTATTTGATGAATAAGCCTATGGTAAGTGCAAGAATTATTCATTGGTTACTATTGCTGTAAGAATTTGATATTACTATAATCAACAAACCAGGAAAATATAATGTTGTAGCAGATTTCTTGTCTAGATTACAGAACACAGATGAAGGGGAATTAGTTGAAGACACCTTTCTTGATGAAAAATTATTTGCTATATCAATCCAATCATCTTGGTTTGCAGATATAGCCAATTATTTGGTCACAGGAAAAGTTCCTCCACATTTCACTTCAAAACAAAACAAAAAAATTGATCAAACATAGTTCTTATTTTGAATGGATTAAGGGTATAATTTTTAAGTGTAGTCCTGACCATGTGTTACGTAGGTGCATCCGAAAGGATGAGGTATATGATATCCTTAGGACTTGTCATGATGAACCCTTAGGTGGACACTACTCTGTAAAAAGCACAATTATGAAAATCTTAGGGATGGGATATTATTGGCCATCTCTTCACAAGGATGTGAAAAAGTACATTAGAAATTGTGATGCATGCCAAAGAATGGGGAAACCCACTCATACAAATGAAATACCACTGCAGCCTCAATTGGTTTTAGAGACATTTGAGAGGTGGGGGCTTGATTTTGTAGGACCTATTGATCCACCTTCTCAACGAAAGGTGCATATTTTAGTATGCACTGATTACTTGACAAAGTGGGTAGAGGTCCATACTTTCAAACATGCTCATCAGGAGAAGGTTGATGATTTATTGTATACTCAAATTTTTTAGATATTTGGAGCTCCCCATTCTATCACCACATACCAAGGACCCCAATTTGCATCTAAAGTCATTGAGGCATTTACAGAATTATATGAAATCAAACATAGAAAATCATCACCTTATCACCCACAATAAAATGGCCAATTTGAGGTAACAAACAGGGAACTAGAACAAATCTTAACAAAAATAGTAGCTTTTCATAAGAGAAACTGGCTAGATAAATTACCTGAAGCAGTGTGGGCTTACAATACTACTTGGAAATCCACTACTGGATTCACACCTTATGAACTAGTCTTTAGTAAAAAGCCCCTCTTACCTATTGAATTTGAGCTATTAACATTGCGCACAGCATTGGAAATTGGAATTGAATTGTCATAGGCATAGATAGACAGGATTCTGTAGCTGAATGCATTAGATGAACTTAGGTTGGATGCTCTGCACCAAACTGAAGTAATTCAAGAGCAGAGGAAGTTGTGGCATGACAGTCACATTCAGTAGAGGAAACTTTAAAAAGGAGATTGGGCTTTGCTATTTGATTCTCGCTATGAGAACTTCCCTGGAAAGCTGAGAACTAGATGGCTTGGACCTTACCATATTTGAAGAGGTATTTGACAATGGAGCAGCTCGTTTATCTCCTATTGATGGGTCACAAAGAAAGTTGGTAGTGAATGGACATATCCTCAGGGTGTACTATACACCTCTGACTAAAGAGGAATTATTGCAACAGCTTAATAGTTTGGATACACAACAGGTGGAAGAAATTTCCTCTTCCACTTCAAAACAATCAGCATGATCATGGATTTCAAGAAAAAACAAAAAAAAATACAAAAAAAAAAAATTAGAAAAAGCAGAAAACAAAAATATGAATAAATTCTGATTATGAATTCCTTCATGGGCATGATTTCAGGGAAATCATGAATTCCTTCATGGGCATAGTCAGAATCAAGAAAAAAAAAGAGGAATCAAGAAAAAAAAAGAGAGAAAATGAGAGGTAAAATTAAAAAAAAAAGGAAACCAAGAAAAAAAAAAGAAGAGAAAAATGAATAACTCAGCAGTGAAAACCTTTTCTAAGGCACTACTGGGTTGGTATGCATGAAAATCAATTTTATGGCATGCATAAACCTGAAAATTTTTGAACCATAATTGTACAAATTCACCAACTGCACTTGTTTTGAAATATTGTAGAAAATCTCAACAGAACATCAACAAAGACAGTCATTCTTCAAAAACTTGCATTAACTTGTTTTAATCAGGTATATATTTCTTACATTTATTCATTGTAAATGATTGGTATATAGTATATAACAATTAACCATTAGCATAAAAGGTATCAATAAGAGTTGACATACTTAAAACATTTTTTGAGCATGAGAATATTGATTTCTGCCTAATATTCGAAACAAGAATGCCAAAAACAGTGTCTGCTATCTTCTTCAGATTAATTGATGTATTGTCTTAATATTGAAATTGTCTTCAAAATGATAGCAGAATGAATGTTGCACTTTGTCTTCGAAATGACAATTTGTCTTTGGAATGAAGCTTTGTCTTCGGAATGACGATTTGCCTTCATAATGAAGCATCATCTTCGGAATGAAGCTTTGTCTTCAGAATGAAGCAGGATTTGTCTTCGAATGTAGCAGGATTTTTCTTTAGAATGAAGTTATGTCTTCAGAATGACGATTTGCCTTCGCAATGCAACCTAATCTTCGAAAAGAAGATTTGTCTTCGAAATGAGGATTTATCTTCGAAAAGAGGATTTGTCTTCGGAATGAGGATTTATCTTCGGAATGAGGATTTAACTTTGCAAAGAAGCATGATATTAGGAATGAAGACTTGTCTTCAGAATGAAATCATAATCTTTGAAATGAGGTTTTTGCAATATATCATAATCTTCGGAAAGAGCATTCAATATAACATCTCCACGTGGCATCCAAGGAAGAAAAAAAATATGATCAAGTAAAAATTATTTTGGCTGCATACGATAAATGAACATGTGTCAGTTAGGATGTGGTTTGTTTTTTTACCAATTTAGAAAGTACCAGAATCATAGGTGACATGACCAACAATATGCCACCATTTTTTTGATACTAATAAAAATGCACGTGAAAGTCCACAGGCAAAACAAAAAAATTGAAAACGAGTAAGGTGGATCTAACGACAAGGACATCTATGCAACCATTGATGGACATGTGTTCAAAGAAAAAATAGAAACATGTGCCACCCTTATTTCTAAAGACATATTTTCTAAACACAAAATTATTACGAGGTACAGTGCTCAAATTACGGTTCATTCCGAAGAAGAAAAACAAAGCAATTGAAAAAAGTGGAACCAAACCCTGCAAGTCTGCAAACACTAGAAACCAAAGATCCAACAAAGGAATAGCAATAAAAGTGAGTGGTTTTTAATGTACCAAGATAGGAAAATGGGGCGAAAGATGAAAATGGAACCAGCGGATACCACCCACCTCCGAGAAAATCCAAAAGTGCTACAGATTTTTGAAGATGGAGGGCTTATGCCATATTTGGATAAGTTTAATAGGTCCTCTGAATATTTGGCCGGCATGTTCACCCACACATTCAGAAACAACCGGGCACACATTAACGACATGACCATTAAGGTAACCCTTGAATTTTTTAGTCAAATTACTGAGCTGCCATTAGAAGGTCTTCCAATTTCTAGGTCTAGCAAAAATACATTGGTAAATATAGTTAATCAATTTTTGGAAGAAAACGATAGGGAGCCAGAATACTTAACACATAATAACACATGCAAGGGGGTAAAAAGGGCCAGCCTACAGGAACCCTGGGATGAAGTGGCCACATGGGTAGTAAAATTTCTAACTTGTGAAGGGCAGTATATACTATTATCAGGGCATCATATAAAAATTTTAAGCCATCTCAGACATGGTAGGCAAAAGCCAAAAGTTAGGGTAAATCTTCCCTATACCTGCACTAGGAATTGAAAAACATGGCAAAAATATATCAAGAAGGAAAAGAAAGCCCTCGCCACCATGGTCTCATCAAACTAGTTTTCCAGCACCATTTTAGAGGAAACCCTAGGAGCTTTGATAGGTTTTACTCTACCCTAAATGATGTAATTTGTGGAGATGAGGATGAGGAGGAAGAAACAGATGCTGTTGATGCTATTGCAGAAGAAGAAACAATTGTTGCAAAGGTTGTTGTAGAAGAAGAAACATAAACTGCTATAGAAGCTATTGCAGAAAAAGAAACACACCCAACAACAGCAACAGAACACCTTGCTCCAGAACCTTCAACCTCCTGATCCAAGAAACAAAATAAAATAGGGTTTGGAAATGGCAGTAGAACAAAAAAATAGTAGAAGGTCCATTTTTTTGAAGTTGTTATGATTTGTCAGAACAGGGAAGTGAAGCACCTAGCCCAACAAAGGAAGAAACAACAAGGAAAACAAAAACATCTAAAAATTTCCCCATAACCCCTACTGTCACTAGAAAATAAAGCAAAAAGAAGAAGTTTGCATCTGGAACTAGGAGGTCTACAAGAATCCACTTGAGGGAAATGGCAGAATAGGTCATAGAAGAAGAAGGTGGACAAAGCAGTCTAGATGTCACAAAAATACAACCAGCCCCTGAAAACTTTCCAGAATTGTCTAAACAGATAATTGAGGAAGAGGTTGGGTAGGATAGCTTGGAGATGGCTACAGTTCAACAGGCCACATAAATGGTAGAGACAATTATAGACAGTTTCATAGAGCCTCCTGAACAAGAGCAAATAGCTATTGCAGAGGAAGAGATAGCTGTTGAGCAGCCTAGAAATGCCTCAATCATAACATATTTTGAACACTGAAATTGCCTACAAACTCTTATGTTTAATATGATATTCTAGTTAAGTTAATTCAATATGATGTGTATTAACTATTTGCATGATAAATGTATCCGAAATACTATATTCTAATTTTTACATATTTTTGCATAAGTTTTATGTTATTTTGTTATGACTTGCTAAATGAGATATGCTTAGGTTGATAGCAGCATTTCACTAATCATGTTTTGATATGTCTCAATATTTATTTTACTTAAATTTTGCAAACAGTGCAAGCAAACTATTACTGTGCAGCAAAAACTGGTTTTTCCCATGTAAATTCCAGCCAGCTGCCAATGAATGGCAAGGCATGGAATTCACATATGGAAAGAGATGAAGATCATTGGAATTTGATCTTGAGAGATAACCCACCTGAGAAATGTAGAGGAAATAATTTAAAGAGCACACATTTGTTCATTCCGAAGTCTCTTCGGAATGAACAGATATCTTCGGAATGAGAAAACATAGTGTCTTTGGAATGAGCGGATCTTCAAAATGAGAATTGCAGTCTCTTCGGAATGAGCCACTTATCTTCGGAATGAAAACAAAATGTGCTTTTTGACTTTTTGACCGATTTATGATGCTAGAAAAATGGAAATAAAGATTGAAAATGGTAAGGGAAAATATCTCCCATCTGACTTTTCCGTCCTTGCCGACCAAAACCACCATTTATAGAAAGATCAAGTTTGATCTTCTAGGATAAAACCAGGAATTGTTGTAGCATAATAGGATTAGATATTTTGAGATATTCTCAGTTTGTTAGTAGATCTTAGGACATCTATAAATATGGCTCTCATTCAGGTTGAGCTAGTAGAAGATAGAGAAAGCAGAGAGTAGATAAATATAGGAGAAAATAGGCAATAATCAGAAAAGTGACTCTTACAGTCCTATAACAGGTTTTTAGCAGAATTATTGTAATCATGTTCTTGAATCAATAAAGTGTACTATTTTTATTTCATATTGCTTGTAAATGAGTGTGAGTAAGATCTAGAGAGAGAGAGACTCATACCTTCTTCTGGACAAGGATGATGGCCACTTCCAGACCTATGAGGACTAACAACAGGTTTTTATTCTGATTTTGTTGCAGCAGAATGAGTTGTAGAACTTGTCATTCCATTTCTTTGTAAACAACTAATATTATTTGCAATATTAGCTTATTTTATGTTTAGATTAATCTTATGATTAATGGTTTGGTTGTAATCTCTACTTTCAACAAAGATTTCAATTTATTGTAGACTGTCATTTCCATAATTTACTATTTTCTATAATTTCCTGCATTTTGTATTTTGTTGTCAACCCCTGCATAGAAGATTGACAACGTTATGTTACAGAGCCTTGACAGGGTTTCATTTCCATGCTATAATTAGGTTTCCATTGCTGCAAAAGTAAATAGATTTCCTTTCGGCAATTATAATCAGACTTCTAATTCTACAACTGTTATTTTTGCAACATAATTAGGTCTCATTCTGCAATTGTAATTAGGATTTTATTTCTGTAGTTAATGATTAGTTTCCATTTCTGCAAACTAGATTAAGGTTTAATTTATGCAATTTAGAGATAGGAATTTCCTAAATCCTCCACATAATCGGTTTCACCAATAAGACCTGTTGCTCCAGATTGAACTAAGTTATAACCTTGCTCACCCCTTCTTCCACAGATAGCCTTGTACACTGCCCTGGATTGACAAATTCATTGAGAATTAATGATGTGTATAATGACTACGCATCAATAACTGATGTTGATGGCTTCAAGGAAGTGGTGGTGGTATGCTCCAATTTGTGTGACATAGATGGCATCGCTTGAGCATGCACTACCGGTTTACCTCCTAGTTTCCTTATTGTTGACGATGGTTGAACATCCAAGTGTATTAATGGGAGTATGAAACCCCTAGGCAAATTTGTTAGGTTCACAAACTTAAATGGCTCCTCATTCGAAGACACCACATGAACCAGTCCCTCGTGAATATATTTCATGCATTGATGTAGTATCAAGGGGACAGAATGCATTTCATCAATCCAAGGCCTATCAAGTAAAATATTGTACTGCATGGCCCCTTCTATCAGGTGACACATTACTAAAATGGTCTTCAAACCCACATGTACAGGTAGGATAATTGTGCCAACAGTCGAACATAGTGTGTCATTAAACACTCTTAATGTAAATGTAGTTGGCATAATGTGTGATTTAGGTAGCTTCAAATGACTTGGTGCCTTGGTCGTTATTATTTTTATCGATGAGCCAGTATCAATCAAGACCATTTTAAATGGTATGTGATTCACACACATTATTATATGCAACGATGGGTCAGTCGTAGTTGTAGAAACCATCCTTATCTCATGATCATAAAATTGGATCATCGGTTCCTGACACTATTATACATGTCCCATGAAATTTGTGAATGCCTACGCATCCTAGGCCTGTACTTCAATGGATCTTAAAATGTACATAAGAGTCTCCTTGTGCCTCAGGGAATGCTAAATTAATTCATATATTGACAACTTCATAGGAGTTATATGTAGGTTCTGGAACAACTTGCTCCTTAGGGTCACCACTGGTCTTGTTGGTGGGTCTGGAATATTCTGTTTTAGTTGTTGATTTGACATGGCTTGTATCTAGATAGGAGCACAAGGTTGATTTTGTTGTTTGTATCTCCCATTCCTAGTAACAACATTGACCATACCTATGAACCCCTGGGTAGGTGGTTCGACTCGTACCTAGTTAACTTGACCAACATTGTTTTGAGGTGCCTTAGGATTTGGTAAGGGGTTCTTGTAAATTCCCATATTTTGATTGTTTGGTGCTTGTGGATTGTGAGGCACTACAAGATCACCCTATCATATTTTAAACTAGGTGTTTGAAAAAGCAACACACCTCGATGTCATGTCCTTTCACTCTATGAAATATGCAAAATAAATCATCTTGAAACACCTTTATTTTAGGTTGATTTGGGTCTATCATTTTGATTTTGGGAAATATGATTGCCTTGGCCTCACATAACCGATGAAAAATCACCATCAATGATTTTGTCAATGGTGTGAACTGATGAGGTGGGTGTTGCTCTTTGGTTTTTCCCTTATAGTTATTATGCTTATTATACTGTGTAGGTGGAGGCTGGGCCTGGTAGTTTTGCTTCTGCTACCCCTTGTACTCTCGTTGGAGATTTAATACCACTTGATTTACATGGGCCTACTTGCCCTGATGCTTCATGGTACTCTTCTTCTATCCCTCTTTCCTTATTTTGAGCTTCAAGTTGCCCTCTTGCAACTTGATATCCTTGATCACCTTGGCTTGCCCCAAAGCCTCTTTGAATGTAGCGTATTGTTGTAGCTGCAACAATAATGAGATGTGCTTGGTACAACTCTTCATGAACATCCAAGTTAATTCCATGGTAGGAATAGGGAATGGAAACTTTGCCATTAATCTTCTCCACATATTTTTGTATTGTTCTATGAGATCATCATCACGCTGAGATAGCACAGCCAAATCAAAAATATTATCCTATTTCTTGATGCCAAAGGAATAGCATTCAAGAAATGCATCAGCTAATTGCTTAAATATTTTTAT
Source organism: Wollemia nobilis (assembly GCA_028583015.1). Taxonomy (NCBI): domain Eukaryota; kingdom Viridiplantae; phylum Streptophyta; class Pinopsida; order Araucariales; family Araucariaceae; genus Wollemia; species Wollemia nobilis. The sequence goes on along the minus strand of JAQPPZ010000886.1, from coordinate 2,237,199 downwards.
ACTATGCTTCTTTAGCTAGTTAAACCACTCTCAAGTAGGTCCTGAAAGTGTCACGATGAATGTGTGCAACAATAAGGCTTCGTCTCTTGCTATCTAAAAGTAAGCATCCAGAAAGCTCATTACATTTTCTTATACATATTCATCACCCTTGAACTTATCTAACTTGGGCATTTCAAAATGCTCAGGGTAGGCAAGAGTAGGCATTGAAGGGTCCAAAGGCTCGTTATAGATTTTCCTTAGAGTCGACTTTTGAATAGTTGTGCCTTGTCTCTCAATGGATTTAATTTTCTTAGCCAAGGCCTTATAGGCCTCTAAAGACAAAAATTCCTCCTCCCTAAGTTGACGCGTAGGTGGCTTAGGAGGTATTGTCTTCCTTATGTGAGATGGAGGTCTTTTATATTCCTCCTCTTTAGCTTGGAAGTTTTCAAGATATTTCTATTCATATCCATCTCTCGTTGCTACTTCATGCAGTCTATGCCTTTGAATATTGAGTGGCGGTAGCCACTCCCTTTGTTTGGCAGTAACATGAGTACGAGCATCTCTATGCTCTTGATGCATCTCAGATTGTGAGAAAGCCTTCCTATGCATATGCTTTTGATGCTCATCTTGAGGATACAAGCAAGCCCTAGCTAACTGATCCTCTTATTCTATGCATTCCTTTTGAGCAAGGATACACTCCTCGTGCATGCACTACTCATATAATATCTGTCTTATGAGCCTTTGTGCTTGAATATTTTCATCTTCGATATGCTACCTTTATAGGCGAGCATCATCCAATTGGTCTTGGAAGAGTTGGTATTTTTGCTCTAATGCCATTTGATGTGACCTATCGATCTGGTCAACTGTGGGAGGCCTTTGATACCCTTGCTTTGTATGAGTAACTTTGTGGGTTTTGTACCCATTAGACTGATATGTTGTGCCTTTTCCTCTATCTGTGAAGATGACATTGGCCTCATTCTATGTCCTATATTATGAATCACCATGTGCAAATAGCAGGTGCATGACATGAGGGCACTTGGAAGCCTCCCCATGTTCTCTAGTAGTACGGACGTCACTCCTACTATGCTCACTCAGGGCTTGAGTGGGTGGAGTAGAAGGCTTGTAGCCTAGATACTCTAGAACACTACCTAGAAATTCTAACTACCTAGATCACCATCACTCATTCAACAGTGTACCATTATCTCCCACCTTTGATATGTCAATGGTGATTTTATGTGTTGGACCATGCATGGGAGTATGTCCAGTTCTATGCTCGGTTGCGAGCCTATCTGCCTACCCCTGAATGGGTGGGTATCTAGTACTTCTGTACTCAGAAGGTGGAGCCATAGATCCCCTAGTAGACTTAGTACATAAGGTCACCAATCTAGTTCCCTACACAATAACTCTTTTATCGACCCCATGGATGCATGTGCATTGCAGTCTCGATAATGGCTCTCAAGTGGAACACCCTCGTGTTGCAAGGTAAACGATTCTACTCTATGCCTAGAGGATTGTACTGAAGCTCCTCTATTTGGGTTTTGCTATTCTGGCTCCCCCTATGTGGAGTTGTCTCCTTGAATTCTATTTTAATGACATTTAGTTCACTCATGTGGTTGAGTATCCGACATGTATTGTTGTGAACTAGTTAGGTGTTGGTCATTAGTGTTGGCTTTGGACTATTTTCGACCACCCCGTGTGTCCACCATTGTGTACCTAGAGTCTAAATGTATTATTATTAAGCAAACAAGGTATACAACAATGATTATCTCATTTTAAGTTTTAAAGTGAGTCCTAAACTATTTGATGTGTTTTCAATATGTGTTGTATCAGTTGTAGAAACTCTTATCATGTTTTTGTAAAACTTGTTGGATTTTATTCTTGGTTTAATGGATTTCACCTATACACTCGTAGCTCGACAACTTGGCTATGAACTCCAAGTCGCATAAATCTCCCATGTGTGGTAATGAAGCCCACACCCGGACAAGGAGCACAGGTCCTGCTAGATCCTCACCCAATCTCACCTAGTCAGTGTTATACCCTCTGAAGATGAGTACATGCAAATTTTCTAGGCTATGGATGGTTCTTGAATTTGGTATTGGTCTATATAACAAGGGTTCATAGGATTTGGGCCAACGGATGGAAGTTGTGCCCATCGTCGTTGAACCTTACTAGTGGTTGGATGCCAAGCCCAACTCACTAGCGTTGAAGTGTTTCATGGTGTGTGTGGTTCTTTTTAATGGACATAAAATAAATGCATCATATAGCACACATGCTCATTTTCTAAATGCTATGCAAATGAAAGACGTTTTAGATTTAGAAAATGCAAGATACTCTAGATGCTTTTTAGGACTATGCACATTACGATGCTAAATGACCACTAATTGGGCCTCACACATGCAAACCATCAACATATATTTATCAAGCACACTATAGCCTATGGCGGACTGCAATCATAGATCCGATGTTCCTAGTAGCACCTTTCTAGTGAAAGCAAAAATATGAAAAGCAAACTAGGACAATTGATTTACCATTTTCTTTTAGTTGCTTTCCTAATTTGCATTTGAAATTTACCTACTGTAAAAACACAGAACACAAAAAAGTGATAGAGGGCTGGAAAAAGGATCTACCTCATGTCTTGCACTATCTAGAATTTTGGAATTGTCTATATGTGTTGTCATCAGGAAACCGTAGGTCTGACCTACGATTCTGAATGTGAACTGTGCCTTGTACCTACGATTTAGTTTTTGGGTCATAGCTAATAGTTGTGGTTTATACCTGCAACTAAAAAATCCAACAAAACACAGTTAGATCCTAAAAATATGGGGTGCCATCATGATCACCTCTATAACCACCAGAAAGGGTCACACCCAATTGTGGCTCCTATTGCGATAAATGGTAAAGATATAACATGCATACAAGTAAATGAAATTGACAACAAATGAAGAAAGAAAGGAAACACTTTATTCCATTATATTTGAATTCAAAACCCAATTACAAGTACGTCCCTCTTAGGGATATTCATTTTGATACAATATTACAATAGGAGTGCTCAATTGTTTTCCCTCTTAAGGGTAGGTGTGATTTCCAAATACCTCTCAGAATGGCATGAACTACTCTAGGGTGGAGGTGCCCTCTTCTTCACAATGGGGAAGGAATTTTATGGTTTACTCTCCTTTGGAACTATTCCCTGTGGTCAAGAAACAACAAGAATATCAAAAATATAGGCAACCTCTCATGATGAGGCCCTTTTAGGTAAAATGCATAATGACACCATTAACATGCATAATCAAGAAAGCATAAAGAAAGCTATGAAACTATGCAAATCGAATTAAGATTCATCCAATAAATAAATACAATAGATACTCTATGCATGGATTAGATATATTAAATAAGGCATGAAAGTGAATAAAGAACTTATTAATGTCCTAATTGAAGCATAAACATAAAAAAATCTATACTAAACTAAATTATGGTCAAAAGTCTTCTAAATGTATTTTAACTATGCAAACAAATAATATAACCTAATTAATTGGACATAAATGAAATTAGGAACGTGGTTATATCTCTGCTACAAACCGTAGCTCTAGTGTGTGGTTTGCACTATAAACCATGGCTAACAACTGCAGTTAGCACTCTGATAAGCTTGTACTCAATTCCAAGGGTAGTGGGCTTAACCTCCTTGTCTAATTGATGTTCAAGGGTTGCCTTTGATGTCCTTCTGATAGATTTGGTGGTCAAATCACTATGATGGGTTTTTGTTTTCTCAGATTTGCATTTCTTGACTCTTCTAGACTCCTAGGGAATCCATAATGCAATTCATCATGAATCTTGGCAAGCGAATAGGGGATAAGTGCAATAGCTCTCTCTTAATATACTCAGTTGAGTGTACAGTTCGACAAGGCTCTGCTTCTCAAATATCCAATGCTCTCTTTGATAGTTTACCCTAATTTTGAGGGGTACTTATAGGACTACCCAAGGGCTAGGGGTGGCTTCCTGGAGAAGCCAAGATCAAGAAGGGGTGGTTAGGATAGTTGGAATGGAAGATTCCACCCTATAACCACCTTCTTCTAGATCCAATGGTCGTTTCAACCGATTTTTCTCGGATTTAAGGCCAACTAAACTTTAGTTAAGATCGTAGGTCACAACTACGATCTAGACTGCAATCCATAGGTCTTAGCTATAGTTTAGCTATAAACCATAGTTCTGGGCTACAGTTCAGATTGATTAGACCAAAGAGCCCAAATTGAGTGGTTAGAACCACTACTCTATCTTGGAGTGTGTCCAAGATCTTCCATATGGTCTTGTAGCATGTCCATATAAGTAGTCACCCTCGACATTACGCATTTTAGGTGTATACAATTTGAAAATCTAACTTAGAGTAGATCGAGTTAATAATTTTTACATACATGTTTATCGAGAATTCTATTTTTGTCAAATCAATATATTGATCTTATCATACTGAAATTGGATAATCAATATTTCTAAATATTTGGAATAGTTTTGTAAACATGCAAAAAACCATTTCAATAATGTAAATGCATAATTTATGAATGTTGTTAATCCTCTAGATGCTTTTCTAAAATTATTTGTTAGAAGATATTGTGTGGATGTCTATGCTATTAGCTTCACCCATCCATATTAAATCCATTTGTTTCTAACCCTACCATTTATATCCCTAAGTTTCCTATATTTTAGCTAAATAGATTCAACACTCATTAAGTTGAAAAGGAGCCAACCTTATTTGGAGGTTTAATCAAAGTAGTTTGATTCTCCCAATGTTTATTCTAGGCTACGATTAGTGGGTGCTCACCTTCAAATACCAAGAGATGATAATTGCAGTTCTAGTGTGACCTAGATGATAAACTAGGCTACAATAGTTTTTGGTATACCCAGTGGGACCAATCCACCACATATGTTTTACTAGAGGAATCAAAATTTAGTGAATTATTTTGACCTCATGTGCAAAGAAAGTAAATTCACTTGGTTACTCCTTGAAAATAAAATCTAGTAAAGCCTCAATCCTAACTTTTAAATTTTCATGTTCACTAGAGGCGCAAATAAGAAAAGTGAACAACCTACAAATTTCTATGAGCTATTCTCAAGATCTAAGTAACCTATATACTCTTACTCTAAAACTTTTGCAGAATAAATCCCAAAAACATCCTCTTATTTTGATTCTTCTAGAACTCAAACCAATATGGTAGAAGAATGGGATGATGTTATACATAATTACCTAGATTGGGATGCCCCAACTCCACTGTCATTTCTAGATTCACATGACATTTCCAAAGCTACTATTAAAGCCATATCGACCTATTATGGCATTGGAATAACATCGTATGAGCATTGTCAAGATGTATTATCAATGGTAGCTATTCATAACATAAGGCATGAAGATGTCATCGTAAAGTTGTTAGTTATTTATTTCAAAGGTAAAATTTTGCATTGGTTCAAAACCTTGAAAAATGGTTCTATCAAGAATTGGATCGATTTGGTAGGTCCTTTTTTAGGATAATTCAATGAGTCTAGAACTAATATTCCTAGAAATAATATTCAGGAGGCCTACCAACCCAAAAAAGGAGGCAAGTAACGAATGGTCCATCAGGTTAAAGTTGAAGCCTTTTACCATTTGAACATATTTTTCCTCCCTGTAATAGACTAAGGGTACTACAGAAGAGATCCCTATTGCGAAGGGCAAACAGGTTACTTTCCAATCCCGAATAGGGGAATTACAAACATATGGGATAGGTTCTCAAGAGGTACCAAGGAAGAGGATTGGGCCCTAATATTTGGGAAATGCATGACCTGTCCCAATTGAGCAAAGACTAGAAATATTGACTCTAGGAGAATCTATTGAGGGTTATGTGGAACCCAGGTATAAAGGTGATCAATATCAAGTCATGTATAGGAATTATATTGTGATATTCACATGTTCTACCTCCCCTTAGTGACAAGAGTAGCCCAGTACTTCACAATAACATGATCAAGAACCTGTTCAAGGAGCTATCGTAACCCTTTTTAGAATGCCTCAAGAAGAGAAACAAGAAAGAGAGGAAGGAGGGATAGAATAAGAGCAAGTTTAAAATCCATAAAATGAGTTCTCAAGCATGGGCCAAGATGCACATCAGTCCCCACCAAGGGACTCAGGTACATTTTCTATCTCTTCTCCTCCTAATCCTCCACCTCTAAGTTCCCAAGAAAATATCCCCTCCCATTCTTAAAGTCATGTCTCATCAATAGAGGTTCCCCCTCTTGTATCACCCCAAGTTGTTACATCCATCTCACCTCCATCCATGCAGCATCCATTAGTTTCCATTGGAACTCCACTTTCACTTTCATAGTCACAAGATCCCCCCAAAATTCCACCTATAATATTAGTAGATCCATAGATCATAATACCACTTCCCCCCCTACATCAACAAAGGTTGTGATAACTACTCCTTCACACCAAGATTCCACTATTTTGACCTCTCCACTTACCCCTATAAGTTTGGGATCATCTTTGATCATTGCATCTATTCCAACCACTAACTCTATTGTAGCTCAGTATCAAAGAATAGAAGATAAATCCTTCAATGCAATGGCCTAGTGGAACGAGTAGATGGTAAAATACTTGGAGGATGTATCCTAAAAGAGGAAAACTATAGTCACTAATCTAGTGTCCAAAAAGAGGATAAAATACACTATCACTCCAAAAGTGAAGAAACCAAGAAAGGATATGACTTTAGAAGAATACGAGATAGTTAAGAAAACTGTAACTATCATGTAGCTACCAGATTCTGATGAGTTGGTAATGTAAAAATGTCATATGGATGTAGTATTCTTGCAAGGGGATGTTATAAGAGAGGAGAATAGAGTAGTTGGAGACTTCTCTCAAAGAATGTGAAGACTTGGCCAACTCTCTTATAGATGAGGTGAAAGAGTGGCAATGTAAATATCATGAAATGGCTAATTTTAAATAATAAGCAGAGGGTCTCCAAGATTAGATAATTGCTCTTACAAAATAAAATAACCAGCTAAATCAACAATTGTTGTCAAAAAATCTAAATCTATTGGGTTCTCTAAAGAAACCTTAAAACAATCTTGAAGAAGGGTATGGTTAGAGATAAAAGTAAAAAGTACAGAAGCTAAGCTAATTTTTTTCTTTTTATATGAAGCCACGAATGAATTAGTAAGTGTAAGGAATACCCTTTAGAAAGTGAAATATAAGCTTCAACATAAGATAACCCCAGTGGAAAGAATTTGTAGACTAGAAAATACCAAGTCTAGATTCATGATCAAACTCATTTCCAATAGAAAATGGTACATAGTCGAGGGAATAACCAAGGATATTCTAGATAAAAATAATTTGTTATGGAAACATCTGCAATTGATATCTAGGTTGAAGGATAAGACTAACAAGATGATGAGAAAAATCTCACACCTTAGGCAACTCAGATTCCTTGATTACTTTGGAGAAGATCATCAATTTATTGAATAAGTAGTACTATCAAGTTGTATAGATTCCATCATGCAAGATGACTCTAAAATAGAAGGGTGGACTGAACCAATCTAGCAGAAACAAGTAATCCATCTAATAGAGAACTTGATAGAGGTAAAAGATGTCATCTTTAAACTAGGAAACGATGGTTTTGAACCATCCCACAAGAGACTATCTAGCTTACAAAGACTCCATAAGAACATATCATTAATGATAGGAATTCCAGAGAAGATATGGGAACAAGCCTTGAGCGCACTAAGCCATGTTACCCAACTACTTAGTGAAGAATATAATGATGATATCAATACAACTATAGAGGAAAGTGAAGGATATGGGTCTGATAAAATAGGTCTAATGATGAAGACCAAGAAGAAGGGGAAGAACAAATTGATGATGAAGTCAAAGAAGATGAAGAATATGATGAAATTCATGAAATCATCATTGAAAAGACAAAGAAGAGGATCATGATGAATAAATTGGTCTAAACAAGAGACCTATCAGAAGCACATTTTTGGTGAAGTTTTTTGCAGTGTGACAGTATTAAAAAATAAATAAATCATGAACATGTATAGAGCCTCATGCTCATGGCATGGAATATTACTAAGAAACTACCTATAAGAGGAACCCTCTTGAGAATTGAGAATCATTTTTGCTTCACAAATAGTTTCTTCATGACTATTAGTTGCAAGATGTTTTATCTCCAATCATGAAGTTGGTAGTCACGAAGGAGCAATTTTTGAACCATGATGTTGAGTCTAAGTTCACCATTCATTTCCCTCCATATCATTTCACAAATCCCTACCCACTCCACTCCTCCATCCATTTCCATGCATCCCAAATCATACCTTCCATCTCATCCCTATTTTCCATTCCATAAATCGTTCACCCCATTAACTCTGTAAATCCAGTGAATAAGGCTCTGAGTTCTTAAACCTTACGAGCAATATTATCCAAGAGGTACAAATAATATAGGCAAAAAAAATATACATTCATACTTAAGACAAAATTTTACAAAATTTGGCTATGTGAAAGAAATGCAAAAGTGCTACACACTACCCAAAGCTGAGAAGCACTAAAATTGGCTCAAAATTAAGAAGTATAGAAAAGGGTGCATTTATTGGTTTCCTTTGTACTCCTAACACAAAATTGAAGAACATTAAATAAATTAAAAGCATTATGTAAAGGTGGAAAGAGAGAAAGCGCTAAAATCAAGCTAAAAGTGAGAAGTCTAGAAAGATTGCATTTCTCAACCTTCTTTTGTATCAAGTGCACAGTCGAAAAAATCTAAAATAACCCAAAACTAAGAAGCACTGAGAAGAGAGTAAAACAAATAAGTCACATAATCTATGCTTCTCAATCATATTCACATAAGTCATGCAAACAAGAAAATATTAAGACAAGTCTAAAAATCAGAAGCATCGAGAAAATGCTAAAACTAAGAAGCATTGACAGAAGGTAGAAAAAAAAAAATCTATGATTTCTCTCCTTCTTTGCATAAGCTAAAAAAATGGGAAAGTGCTAAAATTAATCCAAAAGTGAGAAGCACAAAAAAATACAATACATGAATAAATATGAAAAGCTACGATTTCTCTCCTTCCTTCATTGCCATTGCGCAAACAAGAAGCAGTACAAGAGTTGTTTGATTATTAGATCTATGACCAAAATTAAAATTTTGCCTCCCTTGAGGATTTTTGATGAACTTTTGCATGTGTAATCTAGGAAGTAGGTAAAAAATGAAATTTATGCCAAATAATCCAAACAGAAAGCAATTACAGTTTAGAAACCTTATAGAAAATCTTACTAAACCAGATTTAGTTGTGATATAGACAGAGAGAAGACTTCAAGAATAACTAGTAGGATGTTCTGGTTAGTCTACTCTATTAATTTGAAAATATAACTTAGAGTAGATCGAGTTAATCATTTATGCATACATATTTATCGAGAATTCCATTTTTGTCAAATCAGGATATTGATCTTATTCTGCTAAAATTGGATAATGTGAACATGTAAAAAACCATTTCAATAATGTAACTGCATAATTCTTGAATGTTTTTAATCCTTTGGATGCTTTTATAAAATCATTTATTAAAATATACTATGTGGATGTTGAAGAACACAAGCTTATACTGAGAGGGGGAGTGAACAATATAAGAGCACTTTTTACTTTTCTTTCAAATCACTATTATGTAGTGTATAGATAGTAGTATTAATAGCAGTAATCAAAGCAATGCATAAAACACCATACACAATAGAGAAACCACAATTTACATGGTTCACCCAATTTGGGCTACTCCATGGAGAAAATATTTCACTAAAATTTTCTCAATCAATCTCTTGGTAATCCTTCCTAATTACAATGTTTATGGACCTATATCCAAAGGAGATGTTGATCCCCTAAATCTGGTTTGTGGATCTCTATCCATAGGAGAACTCCTTCTCCTCTACTATGATGGTGATCCTTTAGAATATGACTACCTCCACTACACTGGCTTGTGGATCTCTCTCCACTGAAGACTCTTGTCCCCACTTAGAAGACTTGTCCTCACTACCCTGGATGATGGATATCTTTCCATCGAAGAATTTATCATTTTTTCTCTGTCACCTCCAAAGCTCTATCTTAATTTTTCACTAAACATAGTCCAGTCGGTCTAGCACAACTTTGCTCAATCTTGCACTAAACATAGTTCATTCGGTCTAGCAAAATTTTGAACAATAATCTCACTCAAATTTGTACTAAACATAGTCCATTCGGTCTAGCACAAATCTGCTCAACTCTTGCACTAAACACAGTCTAGTCAGTCTAGCATAAATCTTCTAAATAGGCCACTCAGAACCTACTCAAATATGCTCAATAGGTCCACATAGAACCTGTCCAAATCAACTCAATAGGTCCACTTAGAACCTATCCAAATATTCTCAATAGGTCCACACAGAACCTATCCAAATCTGCTCAACAGGTCCACTCAAAACCTGTCCAAATCTGCTCAATAGGTCCACACAGAACCTAGATAACTATGCTCAATAGGTCCACTCAGAACCTACTCAAATCTACTCAATAATTCCTCTCTAGGACTTGCTCAAATTTGTATTGTAAGCTTCCACAAAATCTCACACAAAATCAGTCCACAAGTCTTCTCAAAGACTTGTCTCAAATTTGCTTAACAAGTCCACATAGAACTTGTCCAATATCATAGAAACATAAAGATAATTGTTAGATACGAAATATATTATTTACTAAATACTCAATCACTTTCTCAACTCAAATCAATCTCATAGAATCATAAAGAGAATTGTTAGAGACTCAATATGTTCTATACTCAAAACTCAATCACTTTATCAACTCAATCTCATAGAAGCATAAAGAGAATTTTTAGAGACTCAATATGTTCTATTCTCAAAAAATCAATCACTTTCTCAACTCAATCTCATAGAAGCATAAAGAGAATTTTTAGAGACTCAATATGTTCTATTCTAGAAAACTCAATCACTTTCTCAACTCAATATCATAGAAACATAAAGAGAATTGTTGTAGACTCGATATGTTATATTATCAAAACTCAATATCAACTCAAATCAGAATATAGAATAGTTTGTTTTATGGAACTTGAACAATCACTTCATACATCCACTTGACTAGGCTCAATCAACTCTACTCAACCAATCACTTCAAGAAACAACTCTTGCTCACAAAACCTAGCCCAAGCATGTATCATCCAACTCAAAATGTTTCCAACAATGCTCAACAACAAATATCACATAACAATGATACTCATGATTTTTTCAAACCCTAGTTCAAGTTATTTTCATAACAAATCACTTCAAAAAACATGCTCATCAAACAAGGTTTTAATCACAACTCTCAATTTCAAAAAACCTTGAAGCATCAACTCAAACACTTCACTCAACCAATGATCTCAACAATAATGCTAATAAAACAAGGTTTTAATATCAACTCTCAAATTAGAAAACCTTGAAATAATAACTCAACCAATTTCAAAAAGGAAATCCTAATCAAGTCCTTTTCACTCCAAACTTAATTTTTAATAAATCCAATCAACCAAGTCAACCAAAGAAGAATTTACCCATACCTTTTTAATGTCAAGTAGTTGACCTCACAAATCTGCCACACTCACAATTACTTCTTTGCCAATCTCAATAAGGGTTAGAGGATAATTTTCTTCAACCAAATATATCACAAAAATAATATCAAAATTGCATCTTATCACTCCAACTTAAATAATAATCAATATCCTCACAATAGTCACAAAAACCCTTAAATCAAAATAACATATTACCCACAAAGTCTTAACCTTTCAATATTCCACAATAGCAATTTTAAGACTTCAAAATAAAAATAGAATTCTCCTTATAACTCCTAAAGGTAATTCTCAACTACCACAATTTTATCACAAAGAAACCTTTCCAAACTCAACCACTAAACAACCTTATACCTCCAACTTAGGCATTTAACAAAATTTAATTAAAAAATAATTTACCAACCTTTGGAGGGTTTCAAACTCTCAACGCAGCCCACTCTAATGTCTCCACCATGGCACCAAAAACCACATGAGATACACGGTCATTGAATATATATGAAGCACCATGTACTTCAAAAGGATGACTCCACCTAGTTTTTCAAAACGTACGCCTCACGTTTTGTGCCTTCAACACACCTGCCAAGCATTTCTACCGAGACTCGAACACTAGTCTTCGTACGTACAAAAACTAAGCCGCAGTCCTCTTCCCACTAGGCCAAGGTGCCTAGTTGGGTTCAACTATTAGATGATGTCCCTTTTGTTTCTTTTTCTGGAAATTCAAACATAAAGTTTGCACTTCTGTTTCACGAGCTCTGCATTAATTAATTTGTATGCTTATCTTTTCAATTGAGTAAGGATAATAAATTTGGACTTTAGGCATAGTATTTATATGCTTCTTCCACTGCTTTAAAAACATCGCCGCTTTCCTTGTTGCATTATATGACATCGGTGGAGATCAAAAAGGCTTCAAATGCCTTTGGTCTTAAACCCAACCTTTGGGTTTATTAAAATATCTTTGGACTTTATAAACCCCACTTTTACCTTATAAAACATTATAATAAGCACCATGGCACATTTAATATTATAATAACCACTATTATAATAGTATACCTTTGATAGTGTACCTTTAATATTTATTTATAAAATTTAAATTCACACTGAATTTAAATAATTTATAAAATAAATATTATAACCCCTTTTTAACTTCTGTCTTTTGCACTATTTCACTTGATCTTTGGTCTTCTTCCTAGATATCAAATAATAAATTTTATCCCCTTTGTTTCCTACTAAAAAATTTGGTATTAATGATGACTTCATTTGGTGACATCAATGACAACTTTGACTTAGGGACTCAAAATCTTGGATATTTTGAGTCCCTAAGCTAAGACTTGTCATTGATGTCAAAAGGATCTATGTAACTAAGCACTATGTTTATGTTTCACAAAGAGCTTCATGAGAAGAAATTTTTTTTTATCAAAGGTTCAAGAAGGGATGCATGGCATGTGGTTCCAAAAGGAGCTTCAATGGAAGCTTTGCAAAAGGTTTTTATTTAAAACCATGGATGGCAGATTTGAAATGGGTTTTTCTTAAAATCCAAGTTGGCTTTTCGTTTCATCAAAAAAGGTGCCCCGGTGATGGAGATATTTAATTTTAAAGATTTAGTTTAAATTTAAATTTATTTAAAATTTAAATTAAAAGTTTATCCACCGACGTCATGAAGTTTCAAAAAGGCTGATGTTTCCAAAGCAAAGGGAAGGCATATAAATATGCCATTGAATTTTTTAATTCATTCATCCTTTCTCGTTGATATTTGCTCTAGATATTTACAAAGAAAAATATCTCATGTTTTTTATTTAAGTGACATAGCGGACATTAAAGGGAGACAACGACCACTTCCCAAAATGCATTGGACAGTGTGGCCTAGTGGTAGCGTGGATTGTGCAAAGGTGTTGGTGACAAGGAGGTTGCATTTTCAATTCCCATAAGAATCATTTTTTACTTTGTTCTATTGAGGCACCCAAGGCGCATACTTTTTGTTTGTCAAAAGAGGGTGAAGGATAAGAAGCGTGTGGTTATTCTTTTTCACCAACAATCCTACAGCTCGTGCGACAACTTGGCCGCGGCTAGGGCATTTGTGTTGGGGCAAGATGAGGGTTCAATTTCCCTTGAGGCAGGTATTAAGGTTTTTATTAATATATTTTTTGGATTACCTAAGGTGGAGTGATAAGGGGTAAAGGTTCTGAGTGAGCCTATTGAACAGATTTGAGTAGGTTCTGAGTGAGCCTATTGAGCAGATTTGAGCAGGTTTTGAGTGAGCCTATTGAGAAGATTTGAGTAGGTTCTAAGTGAGCCTATTGAGCATATTTTAGTAGGTTCTGAGTGAGCCTATGATAAAATTTGAGTAGGTTCTGAGAGAGCCTATTGAGCATATTTGAGGAGTTTCTGAGTGAACCTATTGATAGAGCTTTGGAGGTGGCATAGTACAGACGATAGAGTCTCAGTGGATAGAGATCCAACAACTAGGACAATTGAAGACAGATATGAGTGAGGAGTCTTCAAGTGGAGAGAGATCCACCAGTTAGTGTAGTAGAGAGACAAAGTCTTCTAGAAGATCACTAGCTAGAGCATAAGGAGAAAGAGTTCTCCTATGAAAGAGATCCACAAACTTGAGATTTAGGGGATCAACATTACCTTTGGATAGAGGTCCATAAATATTGTAATTGGAAAGGATTCCCAAATAGATTGATTGAGAAAATATTAGTAAAATATTTTCTTCGTTGAGTAGCCCACATTAGGTGAACCACGTAAATTGTGGTGTCTCTATTGTGTGTGATGATTGGTGCATTACTTTAGTTATTGCTATTAATATTGCCATTAATTATATTGATTAATATTATTTAGGAAATAAAAGTAAAATGTGATATTATACTATTCACCCCCCTCCCTCTCAGTATAAGCTTGTGTTCTTCAATTGGTATCATAGCCGGTTCCTCTAGAATAAGTTTAACAACTTTAAGGAAGATCCTACAAGAACACAAATGGCAAAAGTAGAAGCATAAGCAACAAGAAGAAAAGAACACCTCTGGTCATGAAAGAAAAGGAAGATGAGTTTAATATTATTGTGTCTGGAGGACACATGGAAATATATTCAAGAGATGAATCAAGTAATGGAGAAATATCCATACTAATAAAGTTTTGTACCAGATGTGGGAACACAGGTCACCATGCAGCTTATTGTCCACAAGAATATTTTATTTGTGGTCAACTTGGAAATGATGCAAGATATAGTAATGGGTTTAATAGTAGTGAAGATGAAGATGATATTATTGGAAATGAAATCCTAGAGATTGGTTCAAGAAAGGATAACAGGGACAATAAAAACATGTATGAAGAAGAAACTCTACTTTCAATAATAGAAGAAAAAGAAGATGCTTCAGAAAAAGAAAAAGGAAAAGCCACTCTTAAGGATCTTATTGAATTGAAAAGAAAGAATTTAGAATTTAAGGCTCAAATACAAGAAGATAAGAAATGTAAGACAAAGCTTCTACATGATATCTCTGACTTGAGAGATAAGGTTGAAAAAGTAAGAAGAGTTGAAAAAGGTATGATTAAACATTCAAAGGTAAAAGAGATAAAATTTGAAAGGCTTATGATTACTCTTGGATAATTAAAAAGGGAGAACTTAGGATTAAGGGTTCAAGCTCAAGAATATGATAATGAAAAATCAATTTTTCTATAGGAATTCACTAACTTCAAAATCAAGGTTGAAGAGACAAGAAAAATTGAAGAAGGTATGGCCAAAATATTAAAAACAAAAGATCTAGAGTGTGAAAGATTAGAACATAGGATAGTTTCACTAAGGATGGAAGTAAAAGGTTCTGAGTACAAGCTACAAAAGTTTGAGGAAAATTCAAATACCTTGGAAAGGACTATCAATGCACAAAGGTAATTTGTCACCTTAACAGGACTTAGTTCTAAATAAGAACAAGGAAAACAAGAAGCAAAAAAAGGAGAGCCAAGTTCAAACACCAGAAAAGGAGAAGAGTCAAAATAATTAATTAAAAGAGAGAGTGAGACCTCTAAGGATAAGTTGGACAATATAAATTTCAACAAGGAAAGGAACAATGCACAAGTATGGAATAGATGGAACAGGAAACAAGTAGAAGAGACTAAGAGACTAATGAGGTCTAGGTAAATTTTCTTCAATGGAATATGTTTTTCATGTCACAGGTTTGGGCACATGGTTTCATAGTGCAAGAGATATGAAAGACAAGTATATGGAAAAGGATAGCTTTTCCAAGGATATTGCTACTCATGTAATGAGTTTGGTCACAAGGCAATGGATTGCAGGGTTCATGACAGAAGAAGATATGGCTTTACTAGGAGAAATCCTAAGACATTTGCACCTCAAAGGAACAATAACATTAAGTGTTATAAGTGCAATAATTATGGTCACATAGCAAGATGGTGTAGAGCAAATATTCTAGAATCAAGTATGAACATAAATAGGAATAGGAATATGGATGAGAATAGGAACATGAACATGGATGAGAATAGAAATAGGAATAAGAACATAGATGAAAACAAGAATAGGAATAGGAATAGAAGTGATGACAGGAACAAGGATGATGACTTGGAAAGAAATAGTGAGAGGATTCAGAAAACTTAGAAAAGAAGAGAAAAATATAAATATAAAGAGCAATGCTTTTGGGGAGTAGAAATACTCCCACCTTAGAATTAACCACCTCATGTGGAGGTGGGAGAGTGGCTAAGCTAAGAGGCTCATTCTTAGCCCCAAGACCCAAAGGTGATCCTTTAACATTGATGTCAAAGGGGGAGAGATTTGTGTATTAAGGAGAGTTTTTGATATGGGGAGAGATTTGATATTTGAGAAAGATTTGAGCCAGGGAGAGCAAAGTCCTAGGAAGAGCAGAAAAGAAGGTCAGATTTTAGTAAAAGGATATGGGTTACCATCAATGACAAAGGGGGAGTTTTTTTGGACATTTTGAGTCCCTAAGATAATATTTGTCATTGATGTCAAAAGTATCTATGTAAGTAAGCACTATGTTTGTGTTTCACAAAGAGCTTCATGAGAAGCAAATGTTTTTGATCAAAGGTTCAAGAAGGGATGCATGGCATGTGGTTCCAAAAGGAGCTTCAAGGGAAGCTTTGCAAAAGGTTTTTATTTAAAACCATTGATGGCAGATTTGAAATGGGTTTTTCTTAAAACCCAAGTTGGCTTTTCATTTCATCAAAAAATGTGCCCCAGTGATGGAGATATTTAATTTTAAAGATTTAGTTTAAATTTAAATTTACTTAAAATTAAAATTTTATCCACCGACGTCATGAAGGATGTTTCAAAAGGGCCGATGTTTCCAAAGCAAAGGTAAGGCATATAAATATGCCATTAAATTTTATAATTCATTAATCCTTGCTCGTTGATATTTTCGCTTGGTATTTGCGAACAAAAAGAGCTCGTGTTTTTCATTTAAGTGACGTAGTGAACATTAAAGAGAGATAATGACCACTTCCCAAAATGCATTGGGCAGCATGGCCTAGTGGCAGCGTGGATTGTGCAAAGGTGTTGGTTACAAGGAGGTTGTGTGTTCGATTCCCGCAAGCATTATATTTGGCTTTGTTCTGTTGAGGCACCCAAGGCGCATACTTTTTTCTTAGTAGAGGAGGGTGAAGGATAAGAATTGGGTGGTGCTTATTTTTCACCAACGAGCCTGCAGATTGTGCGATAGCTTGGTCGTAGCTAGGGCGTTCACATTGGGGAAAGACAAAGGTTTGATTCCCCTTGAGGCAGGAATTAAGGTTTTTATTAATATTTTGTTTAGATTTCCTAAGGTGGAGTGATAAGGGGTAAAGGTGCTTCATTAGTTAATTTATCTAGTAACCTTAGGAAATAAAGTCATGGTGGCTGTTTGAGTTGTGAATTATTTTTAATTGTGATTTTTGAAATTTTTAGGAGTAATAAGGGTTTTTTATAAAGTTCTTTTTAGTGAAAGTTATTTTGAGTAAGGGTTTTATTTTAAAAAGAACTTTGGTTGATGTTAAAAAAAAGTAGGAGTAATAAGGTGTTATTTGGATATTATTGTTGTGTTATTACTCAAGATCTCTAACCCTTGTTAAGAGTTGAAAAAGAAAGTGTGTTGAGTGTGATAGATTTAGTGGAAAACTCATAAGGCATCAAAAAGGTATGAGTAATACTCTCCATTGATTTTATTTGGGTGGTTGATTTTTGAAATATAATTGGAGTGAAAAGGATTGATTGTGTTTTCCTTTTCAAAAGTGGTTGAGTTAATGCTTCAAGGTTTTTTGGATTGTGAGTTGTGATTAAACCTTGTTTGATAAGCATTGTTGTTTAGACCATTGGTTGAGTGAAGTACTTTGAGTTTATTCTTCAAGGTTTTTTGAATTGAGAGTTGTGATTAAAACCTTGTCTTATTAGAATTGTTGTTGAAGCCAATGGGTGATGCAAAGAACTTGAACTTGAGTTAGAAAAGAACATGATTATAATTGTTATGTAATATTTGTTGTTGAGCATTGTTGGAAACATTTTGAGTTAGTTGATTCATGCTTGGACTAGGGTTTGTGAGAAAGAGTTGTTTCTTGAAATGATTGGTTGAGTAAAGTTGATTGAGCCTAGTCAAATGGTTGCATTAAGTGGTTGTTCAAGTTCCATGAAATAAACTATTCTATGATATTGAGTTAATATTGAACTGAGTTGAGATTACTTTGAGTTGAGATTGGGATTTGAGTATAGAATATATTGAGTCTCTAACAATTCTCTTTATGCTTCTATAATATTGAGCTAAGTTGAGATTGCTTTGAATTGAGATTAGGATTTGAGTATAGAACATATTGAGTCTCTAACAATTCTCTTTATGCTTCTATGATATTGAGTTGAGATTTTGTTGAGTTGATTTGAGGCAAGTCTTTGAGAAGGCTTGTGAAATATTTTTGTGTAAGCTTTTGTGAAAGCTTGCTAAGCAGATTTGAGCAGGTTCTAAGTGATCCTATTGAGCATATTTGAACAGGTTTTGAGTGAGCCTATTGAGCAGACTTGAGTAGGTTCTAAGTGAGCCTATTGAACAGATTTGATCAAGTTTTGAGTGAGTATATTGAGTAGATTTGAGCAGGTTATGAGTGAGCCTATTGAGAAGATTTGAGCAGGTTTTGAGTGAGCCTATTGAGAAAATTTGAGTAGGTTTTGAGTGAGCCTATTGAGCATATTTGAGAAGGTTCTGAGTGATCCTATTGATAATATTTGAGGAGGTTTTAAGTGAACCTATTAACAGAGCTTTGGAGGTGACAGAGTACAGAGGATAGATTCTCAGTGGATATAGATCCAACAACCAGGACAATTAAATACATATATGAGTGAGGAGTCTTCAAGTGGAGAGAGATACACTAGTCAGTGTAGCGGAGAGACAGAGTCTTCTAGAAGATCACTAGCCAAAGTAGAATGGGAAAGAGTTCTCCTGTGGAAGAGATCCACAAACTTAAGTTTTAGGGGATCAACATATCCTTTGGACAAAGGTCCATAAACATTGTAATTGGGAAGGATTACCAAAGATATTGATTGAGAAAATTTTAGTAAAATATTTTCTCCATGGAGTAGCCCACATTGGGTGAACCACATAAATTATGGTGTCTCTATTATGTGTGATGATTGGTGCATTACTTTGGTTATTTCTATTGATATTACCATTGATTATATTGATTAATATTTTTTGGAAATAAAAGTAAAAAGTGATCTTATACTGTTCACCCCCCCTCTCATTATAAGCTTGTGTTCTTCACAAAATGTCCAACAATCTCTCCCTTTGTCATTGATGGCAACCAATACTCTTCTTACTCAAATATCAAATCTCTCCCCATATCAAATCTCTCTCCAATACACCAATATCTCCCCTTTGACATCAATGGCAAAGGGTCACCTTTAGGGCTCGGGGATAAGAATGAGCCTCTTATCTTAGCACCTCCACCTCATGTGAGGTGGTTAACTCTAGGGTGGGAGTATTTCTACTCCAAAAAGGAATTTTTATTTGTCTTTATCCTATTTATTTCTTTTCTAAATTTTTTGAATCTTTTGATTGTTTCTATCCGTGTCATCATTCATGTTCCTGTTTCTATTCTTGTTCTCATCCATGTTCATGTTCCTGTTCCTTTTCATGTTCTTGTTCTTGTTCTTGTTCCTATCATCATTCCTATTCCTGATCCTATTATTATCTGTATCCCTATTCCTATTCATGTTCCTATCATCATTCTTGTTCCTCCTCCTATTCTTATTCATGTTACTATTCATACCTATTTATAGAATATTTTCTCTACACCATTTTGTTGTGTGACCATCATTATTGCGATTATAACACTTAATGTTATTATTCCTTAAATTTGTAATTATCTTAATATTTCTCCTAGTGAAGCCATATCCTCTTTTGCCCTTTTCCATATTCCTATCTTTCATGTGTCCTACACTGTGAAGCTATGTGCCCAAACCTATGACATAAAAAACATATTCCATTGAAGCTTTCTTGTCTTGACCTCATTGGTCTCTTGTTCTGATTGTTGTTTCATATGTATATTTTTTGTGCATTGTGACTATCTTTGTTGAACTATTTATTTTCCAAATCATCCTATGATGTCTCACTCCCTCTTACATTGTCTTATTCTGATGTATCTGCATTTGAAGTTTCTTCTTCTTAGAGACTTGAAGTAGACTTTTCTTCCCATTTCTTTTGTACCTATTAAAAACCAAGACCTATCTTGTTTGTTTCTCCTCTTTGTATCTTGACTATTTTATCCACACTTTTTTACATTGTTTACATACTTGTATAGCTTATTCTTGGATTCTTCTACATCTTCCTTTAGTAGAGCCACTTCTTGTGTTAACCTCTCACATTCCAAGATATTTTATTCTAACTTATATTTGAACTTATTTGTCTTAGAATTTGATTTTTCTAAATCCTCTATGATCAATAATCTTTCTTCATCACATTCTTAAAACTAAATTTCAAGCTTAGAGTGTTTCTTTCTTACCTTATTTATCATGTCAAGGACATATATGAGTTATCCCTTGAGATCATAACCATTTTATCCTTAATAGTACTCTATTTGTTTACCTTTGTCCACATCATTACTTTATTTTGGCTTGTCATCTATAGGATCACCCACTTATTATTCTAATGCCATTAGAAGATTTTCATCTGGTCTTTCAATTACATCTTCATAGTAATAATCACTGAAACTATAACCATACCTTGTGCAATCATCTTCAATATGTCCAAATCTACCACATATAAAATACTTGAGAATAACTAGAGTCTTTTTATTAATTGGTTCTTTATCTTCAACATAAATAGGACTTCATCTCTATCATTGTCTAAAAAGCTAGCATCACTATCATTTGAGTACTTACTTACATTATTTGCATAGTAGCTTCTCTTTTGTATCTGGAAGAACTTATTTCCTTGTCTACTTTTTCCATCCTTGCTTTTATTTTGGTGCTTGTATCTTTCTGATTCCTTGTAACTATGATCCTATTTTTCTTCACCATTGTTGTTCTTTGGCTCTTTACAATATATTGCAAAATGTCCATACTTCCCACAATTGAAACACTTAATAGATCTCAGATCTATGGGTCTTATGAAACCTTTATCTCTTCTACCATAATTAGCTTCTTAATTATTGGATGAATCACTTCTTGATTCTGACTTCTTACCATTTATCTTCTTGTTCATTTTTAAATCAGCCTCTTTCAGAGGGATAGAATATTTTGTTCTTATCTCAAAAGTTGTAAGCATGCCAAGTAAATAATTTCTTGTCAGAAAATCACTATCAATTGATGTTTATATAGAATAAACCTTTTCGCTGTACCTTTTTGGAAAAGTTCTCAAGATCTAATCACAAGCATCAGATTCATTGACCTTCATTCCAAGACCTCTCATCTCATTTACAAGCTCATCAATCTTACTGATAAAGTCATGAATGTTTTCATCATCCTACATTCTTAGGTTTTCAAATTCTCCTTTGATATTTCTAATATTAGCTTTCTTGACACCTTTATCTCCTTCGTATATGTCATGCAGTAGTTTCCACATTTCTTTTATTATTTTACAATACATAACCTTCATAGATTTTGATCTACACAATCCTTTTATAATTGCATTCATAGCTTTTGAATTTGCATGCATTAGAAGCTTACCTTCCTTATCTGTAGGAGGATTGATTTTTGAATCATATCAAAGTTCCATTGCATCCCAAATTTCATTACCAAGGGCCATCAGGTGAAATATCATTAGCATACACTAGTACAAGAAGTCACTTCCATCAAATACTAGTATTGTATTATTGATGGACCCATCCCTTTGATCCTTTTGATCCATTGTGTTCTTGACCAATTTTTCTTCAAGTTGTCAAACTCTTCTGAAGGAATCCACTCTAATACCAATTGAAGAACACAAGCTTATATTGAGAGGGGGGTGAACATTATAAGAGCACTTTTTACTTTTCTTTCAAATCAATATTATGCAATGTATAGATAGCAGTTTCAATAGCAGTAATCAAAGCAATGCATAAAACACCATACAAAATAGAGACACCACAATTTACATGGTTCACCCAATGTGGGCTACTCCATGGAGAAAATATTTCACTAAAATTTTCTCAATCAATATCTTGGGAATCCTTACCAATTACAATATTTATGTACCTCTATACAAAGGAGATACTGATCATCTAAATATGGTTTGTGGATGTCTATATGTAACACCCTAAAATTGGCATAGTTAAACCATCAATAAAAGATAAAAAAATTGAATTTTAACCTTGAAACCACCCGTTAACCGCTCACCTTATTTTTCATGCCATTTTTAGAAGTTGTTTTGACCTTTGGATGATATCATCGCTGATCTAACGATATCATCCCCAATCAAAAGAATTCATCTGGAACAGAATGCCTAGATGATTTCATCCCAAAACCAAATTTTCATAATTATCTTTTGTTTTAACAATCGCTCCATCTCGGGCAGAAGCGTGTCTGCACGGTTGGAGATTCCTACATTGGATATTTACCATATTGGGATGATCCCCAACCTCCTAACCTCCATCTAATCCTATATAAACTTGGGATTTTCCCAGTTTATCCCCCTGGCTGATCATTCCCCTGTAATTTTATTTTTTGTTGTGTTAGAACATCCTATCCCCCATCATTTGCATTTGTGTTTTCAAGTTTTATTGCAGGATCTCATTGTGTTTCAGCTGGAGGAAGCTCGGATCATTGCAGGTGATTCAACCACAATTTTAGACGATCCTATCGAGATCGACGATGATCTCATACGATTGCAGACGATTTTGACTACAATTTAGATTGGGGGCAATCAGAGCCCTAAGTTTGCATTATCTATGCCCTTTCTTATTTAATTGTGTATTAGATTAATTCAATTTTGTTCTACATCTTGGAGTTCACCTCATTTAGCATATTTGCATGATAAAATTCAAAAATAAATTATTAAAACATTGCATCCTATTTGAATTGATATATGGATTTATCATTTAAGCATTTATATTCTTATTTCTATCATTTTGTATCATTCTTACAATTGTATTTTTGGTTTTTGGTGTCTGTTTTCATGATTACAGGTTTCTGACGAATTCATTAGGTCGCTGATGATCTTGACTGATCTCAGATGATCTCATGTGATCTAGATGATTATATACAATTACAGATGATCTTGTCATATCCGGGATGATCTAGACTCCTACAAGCTTCAAAATCTTCATCAAACATCAGAAATCAGGTGCACTCTTCTCCATTTTAGATATTTTCTATATTTAGGATTCATTTATGTTTTTTGTCTTCATATAAACCAGAAATTTCATATAGAATAGCTTAGATTCATTTTGGCCAACCTAGGAATCTGAATGATTGAACATAAAATGAACACATCAAACCCATTCTCAACCTAGGCATGGAAACTTCCACTCAAATTTTCCTGGTGAACCCCACCATCTGTCAAAAATTCACCCTTATACCCCTCCCCCGAGAGGCATGACCTTCAAAGGGCCTCTCCGTTCGAGGTATTATCCCATCCTTCTCGCATCCCCCTTCTGGGAATGAATCCTTTAGCCTGAAGGTAAGGGTGCAAAAAATTTGGGTGATACATTTTGGTGAACCCAACGTGAAACTAAAACACCTTTTGAAAACAATCCAAAAAAAAAAAAACACATTATTAAGAACATCTAGAATAATTAGACAATCGTTAAATTTGCATATCATATTTATATGGTAGATTATAATAGAAGACGAGTTGTCACCATAAATGTTGAAAATCAATTAACGGCCACAGAGATTACTTATGTGCTTAGAGTACCTCAAACAAATAGAGCCCAACCTTTTTGGGACGAACTTGATAGGATATTGGGTATTATTGAATCCAGATCTATAGAACTTAGGCAAATTAATAGTTTTGTACTAGATAGAATCCTGGATCCTGATCAGGTGACTTTGTATCATGAACTTCAGAGAGCTTGCCATAGGTGGTTAGCATATAAAAGAGCACTTGTGTCTTCTGAATTATAAACCTTTGAGGAATACCTTGAGAACATAGTTTTAGTACATATATTTCTATCTCGTATAGAGGATAAATAAGTCATTCTTACGGATAGAAACAGATGGAATAGAATTCCTAGAGCTATGTTGTATCGATAGTATTGCCATGAACTTTATTTCTACAATTCAGAGTCTGAAGTAGATCATATTACCATAGCACACTTTGTCAAATTCTTGAAAAACCACTTCCAATTTGAAGAGGAGCATTTCATGACTCCTGATGAACTTGACCCTATCAATGATATCCATAAACTATTCATAGAAAACTAAGTGATTATTTCTACTATTGTTATTTCTTGCAACTAGCATGTTGTTTGTTATTCTCGCAAAATAATAATATAATAATAAAAAAAACAAAACAAAAACAAAACATTTTCCTTTTAAAGTATTATAGTAGGTATATAGTTAAAATATATACCTCTCAACCCTACCACATATATATAAGTATATATATTTTCTAAAACCTAAGTGTAGCACAATGCCTAGACTTAGGAATGGAAAACAAACTAAAGAAGATGAAGATTGGTTAGGAAGACCATTAATTGACCAAAATGTCCCTCCCAAGGACCAAGTTTAGGAAGAAGAAATCCTAGACCAATAAGAAGAAGAGCTTGTTGTAGCAAATGAACAAGAAGAAAATAATAGAGAGGAAGGATCCTCATCCCCTAAAATATCTTCGAGAGGAGCTATCACTTTTGAAAACATGGAACAATTTTGGAAGTTCATTAACACTAATATTGGTGTTTTTAATATTAGTGACACTCAAGAAACTCTAGAAGACATATTTAAAACACACACTAATCCCTTGTCCTTTATTGATCAAGAGAGTGATCAAGCTGGACCATCCAATTTGGATATGGCAGTTGTGATCCAAAACATGCAACAACAGCAGGCTACTCAAAAATCTAAAGTGCCTGTTAACAAGCCTAGGGTCATTCTCGCATAAAATAAACCATCATTTACTGCTCTATTTGCAAAGCTCTTGATCAACATACCTCAAATCAACAAAAACCTAAAACAAAACCAAACACCAATTACCAACAATCTAGGGTACAACATAATACTATTACAAACCCTCTTCATAATACTCTTCCTACCAACACTTTGCATAATAGCAATACATCATCTAATACTTATGTTACATCATCATACACTCATAGATACCATGCCTATGTCCCACTGAATCAATATGGTGGAAAAACTAGTAATCTTGAAACCATGGTGAAATAGCTAGTTTTTCTCCTGGACCAGATAGATCCCTACCGTCCCTCGTACAACTATCGAGAGATGTGTAGTCAGCCTTTAGACCCTATAGTCGTAGCACAGCCGTACCCTAAACATTTCCTATTCCTGTTCTTCCCATATATAAAGGAACCGAAGATCCCATAGAGCATCTTCGTATGTTTAGAATAGCTTGTCATGATATATCACATGATGACTTGTTATTACTAAAAATTTTCCCAAAAATCTTGGGAGGAATGGCATTAGAGTGGTATTATCAATTACCCACTAATTATTTAAGGAATTTCGAAGAAAATGCCAAGTATTTTGTTCATCAATTTAGTGCCTACATCGAAATACATGTGACCATTAAAGATTTGTATAACTTAAAACAGGACAAAGATGAATGCTTTGTTGATTTCCTAGCTAGGTGGAGATAGTTGATAGGAAAATTTCACTTTGTGTTACCTTATAGGGAGATATTGGACATATTTATTAATAATTTGCAAGAGAAACTATCTTACGAATTATCAACTGCTACCTTGACCACCTTCGATCAGGCTATAGAATTAGCCCGAAGGGTGGAAGATGCTCTCATTAGGAGAGACCAACTTAAAAAGAAAGATGATGTGAAAACATCCAAAAATCAATATAAGAATAAACAAGTTGTGGATGATGGATTCACCGATAGCAAAATTATTGCTAATGTTAATGCTGCAAAGACAATGGAGAAGTTTGTACTGAAACCTACTAATAGACCTCCTCAAGAATTTACTAGGTTAAATCAACCTTTTTCAACTATTCTACCACAATTATTAGAACGAGGTTTGATTCAATTACCAAATATCTAGGAACCTGGTCCAACTATACCCGGATACAGAGCAAATTTACATTGTGACTTCCATAGAGGACCTGGACACACTACCAACTCTTGTAAAAGATTAAAACATAAAATACAGGACTTGATTGATAACAATGAGATGGAGGTGCAAGCCTTTCAACCTAAGCAAAATCCTCCTAATAATTTTCAACATAACACCCCACAAAACCAGAATCATAACGCCAATCAATCATTGGACATATTTCAATATCCCTTACAAAAACATGGTAAGGAGGTGGCTAATCAAATTGAACATAATAATGTCCCTCCTTCTGCCCGATATGTAGGAACTATTAGTGGGAATTTATCTGCTCATGATCTAGAAATATTTTACACAAATTTATCCGTGGTTACAACCAGGCCTCTATATAATATTTAGATACCTAATTTTAGTGATACAAAATACGATACTGAGAGTGATATGGAAATCACATCAAATAAATTGAATAGTTTTGAAGATGAATTGGATACTATTCACCCTATCACAAGTTATATGGTTCCAAAAGAACCATTTCCAAGAAGAGTCACTACTAGACCATCGTCTCACCGATTACTTTCTAACGAGCTAGCTATAAACGATAGACCAAGACCCATTCATCATCCATAGAATAATATTATGGGTACCATTGGAGCTGTTACTAGACAATAGGCTCAAAATTATCAACAAGATCAAATTCAGAATGGTATATAAACTCCATTTGTTTTGAAGGTTCCTAATAAATGGAATCATACACCTAATGTTCAACCTAAACCTCCTTATAATATTAATGAAAAATTATCAAATATTATAGCTAGAATTTCCCTCTTGGACATTTTAAGATCTTCTCCTAAACATAGAAATAAATTAATGCTCACATTAAGCCATATGATGGTACCCCAAGACATTCAACCTAAAGCCATGGCCAATACTATAATAACTTGTGAAGTTGATTGTATTGACTTTCGGGATAGAGACATACCTCAACATAGTTTACATAAAGATAACCCCCTGTATATTACAACTTTAATTGGAGATGTAGCAGTTAAACGAGTTTTGATTGATAATGGTTCATATTTAAATATCTGCACTTTTGAATTCTACCAAATATTTGGATTTAGAAGTGAGGAAATGAAAAGAACCAATATGATCATAAAATCTTTCAATGACGAAACACAAGAAACGTGTGGAGTTATTACCATTCCATTGTAGGTTGGTCCGAGAACCTTGGATACGACTGTTTTTATTGTACATTGCCTTGCATCGTATAATATACTCTTGGGTCGTCCTTGGATCAACGCAATACGAGCTATTCCATCAAACTTACATCAATGTGTTAAGTTTGAATTTAAGAATAAGTTGGTTACCATTCATGGTGATCCAAGACCCTTTGATATGTGTGCATTGGCAGAACCTATTGGAGTTCAATTTTTCCCTGCTCTATCATCCACACATCCTAATTCTCATTATCCATATAAATGTGTGAAACTTGCACCCACAAAGTCATCTACTTCTTCTCCATTAGTTGCACCTTCACATATAGCTCAACCATCTTTTGAACAAACCACATTAGGACCTAAGAAGGATCCTAATCCCACAACTAATTTCTCTTGTTCTACTCCTATAACTTCCATACCTTTCATAGACCCATCTATCGACTCCTCTACACTGTCTACATCCACCAAAGTCATATTTTCCACATCATAAGACGTAGGAAATGTTCCTTCTACCTCTTATGCTCTTACTGACAAACTCTTACCTGATCTATATAAAATTCTTATATAAGAAGAAACAAATGTTTCTATGCAATATTCTCTTATTTTAAATAATTTGCCACCATCTCCTCGTACCTTGGGCCTCCCATAGCCTATGGGAAGTATTTACCAAGTCGGGAGTTGTGCCTTTATTTATAATGGATATGACTGGGGTAGAATACCCAAAAACATCAGAACTCATTATGATGGATATGTTGGATGTTATTTTACTAATGAGTATATTAAAGGCAAACCTATAACGTTGAAATTGGGATATAAAGGGAAAGGTTTGGGACCTTTATAGAATGGTATGAAAGAACCTTTTGAGGTAGAAGTGTGGCCCGCTCGATGTGGTGTGGGCATATTTCCTAGTAAGGGTCAGCCATTCCCATTTGAGGATGATGACCAACTTATATGTTACCAAGATTATTTAGATGCACGCGATGCCTTGCATTTAATAAATAAGACATTCACATGTAATATGCTATCTATAGATTATCCTGAGATGATAGCTGAATCTAACAATGAGTTGGAGGGAGATATCTTTTTTGATGTATCCATTGAGGAATTATTACATAATGGATTTTATTTTGATGGCTCTATACCTGGTATAGCCCAGCCAGAGACCATGACTCCTCAAGATGAATTATCCAAGCTAACCTTGGAATAATTACAAGAATTGGGTGTTTCACCCACCCCACCTAATTTTGAGAGAGATCTACACATGGAAGTAGAAAATGTCATAAAAATTAACATTGGAACCAAGGATAACCCCCACATAATCAACATTGTATTAGAATTGAGTCAAGAAAAATAGGATAAATACATTGCATTTCTTAAAGAATATGAAGATGTCTTTGCTTGGACATATGAAGATATGCCAGGATTAGACCCTTCTGTAGTTATGCATCACCTAGTAGTGCACCCGGATGCTAAACCTGTTAAATATAAACTTAGAAAAATGCATCCTAAAGTGGCCTTACTAGTCAAAGGGGAGTTAGAAAAACTCCTGAATATTATTTTTATACAAGCCATTGATTATGCTGAATGGATATCGAATGTAGTTTCAATAACTAAGAAAGAAGCTACTAAGGTTAGGGTTTGTACAAACTTTAGATATATTAATGTTGCATGCCCTAAAGACAATTTTCCCCTTCCCAATATGGATCAGATCATTTATTTTACCGTTGGGAGTGGAATTATATCCTTAATGGATGGATTTTCTTGTTATAATTAGATCAGGATAGCTCTTGAAGATCAGGCTCAAACAACCTTTATTACCCCTTGGGGGAATTTATGTTGGAAAGTGATGCCATTTGGTTTGAAGAATGTAGGTGCAACCTATCAACGAGCTATGACTTATATATTTCATGACATGATGCATGATATACTACACAATTATGTAGACAACATTATAGCTCATTCTACTAAAGAATATGACCATTTAGATGACTTGAGAAAAGTATTTGATCGATTAAGGGAATATCTTATCCGATTGAATCCAACCAAATGTATATTTGAAGTTAAGTCAGGTAAATTATTGGGGGTTATAGTTTCTTTACGTGGCATCAAAATTGACCCTCTCAAGATTACGTCTATCACTGATATGCTTGCACCTACAAATATATCTAAATTATGGAGTCTACAAGGTAAGCTTCAAGCTATCCGTCGCTTCATTGATAAGTTGGCAGATAAAACTGGAACCTTTCTTAAGCTTCTTAAGAAGGATGTCTCTTTCCATTGGGACGACGAATGTCAGGAAGCATTTGAACTCCTCAAACAATATCTTCTTAACCCACCTATACTTTCGCCACCTAAACCTGGTCGCCCATTTATCTTGTATATTTTTGCTTTAGATTTTGCTTTAGGAGCTATGTTAGCTCAACTTGATGATGAGAAAAGAGAGCATGATAATTATTACATTAGAAAAACATTAATTAGTTATGAAACCCACTACACATCATTAGAGAAGTTATGTCTAGTAGTCATATTTTCTACATAGAAACTATGCCATTATATGCTTAGTCAGAAAACATACGTTATTGCTAAATTCGATCCCTTGCGCTATCTCATGAGTCGACCTTATTTATCTAGTCACACGGGGAATTAGGTTCTTGCTCTAAGTGATTTAGAACTCACATTTATAGGACAAAAGTCTATTAAGGGTCAAATCATAGCAGATCAATTAGCTGCTGCACCCTTAGAGTCCACCCATCCCCTCGTCATTGAGTTTCTTGACGAATGCCTTAAACTAGAGGCAGATCATTTAGAGAAATGGTCCTTATACTTTGATGAAGCTCGATGCATGAGTGGGGATGGTGCAGGTATTATTTTGATATATCCAAAGAAACATCTCATACCTCTATCCTTTAATTTAACGTTTGCCTGTACTAATAACACTGCTAAATATGAGGCTCTCATCCTTGGATTACGAGCAGCCCCAGAACTAAAAATTAAAAATCTATTAGTCTTCGATGATTCTCAACTTGTTATAAATCAAATTAATGATGTTTATTATACTAGAGATGATAAATTGCATCCATATAAAGCATATGTATTACAATTAATATATTTATTTGATCAAGTTACCTTGGAAGCTATTCCTAGAACTAGCAATCGTGTGGCTAACACTATGGCCGTAGCTGCATCTCTTTTACCCTTGGAGTTAGATGAAGAATATGCTACCATCATTATTCATCGACTCCAGGAACCCGATTCAATTAAATCATGCTTGGAACCTTTGGACGTGTTTCTAATCAACGAAACTACTCTTGAACTTTGGTACACTGATATCCTCAATTTTCTTCAAAATGGGACCTTCCCTGAAGGTTTTAATAGAAACCAGTGCCGGTTATTACATAGATGAGCAAGTCACTTCATCATAATTGGCAATACCTTATATAGGAGATCTTTTGAAGGTATCATATTGATATGTTTGAATCTAGAATATTCTAGATCAGCTTTGAGTGAAGCCCATGATGGATCTTATGGGGGACACTTTAGTGGTAGCGCCATTGCTAAGAAGCTCCTTAGGATAGGATAGTTTTGGCCTACCATGGATAATTATGCACATGATTATGTGTGCCATTGCGACAAGTGCCAAAAACATGCTGACCTTGTCTATGCGCCTGCACAAGAACCACAAGCTATTTCATCTCCTTGGCCTTTTTCAAAATGGGGCTTAGGCATCATCAAAAAAATTAATCTTGTGTCATCTGATGGACACAAATTCATCATAACAACCACCGAGTATTTTACGAAGTGGGTTGAAGCTATGCCCTTATCTTCTTGCACTGGAACGCAAGTTTCCAAATTTATTTTTAATCAAATTATTTGTAGGTTCAAAATTCTTGCAAATCTCATCTCGGATAATGGAACTTATTTCAAAAACAAAGATGTAAAGAAACTATGTCAAAAATATAAAATTCAACATCGTTGGTCCACTCCCTATTACCCTCAGGGTAATGGCCAAGCAGAAGCATCTAATAAAACATTAATTAAAATCCTCAAAAGACTGGTCAATAAATCTTGCCGTGATTGGCACATTCAATTATATCGTGCTTTGTGGGCTTATCGAACTAACATTCGTACTCCCATGGGCACTTCAACTTTTGTTTTGGTTTATGGCACTGAAGTTGCTTTTCCCTTTGAATTAGAAGTTCCTTATTTGGCTCTGCTACTTCAATATACTGAAGTAGGAGATGAATATCATGTTGGCAGATTTAGTCAGCTGTAACTCCTAGATGAGAAGTGCATTAATGATTTGGAGCATCTTTGTGCCTACCATAACAAGCTTAAACAAGCATATTTCAAGAAATTTCATCATCTATACTTTGAGATCGGTGACCTCGTCTTAAAAGAAAATAAAAAAATACTAATGCAACTAAAGACCTTAAAGGTAAATTTGAGCCTAATTGGCTTGGGCCATATATTATCACTACTAAATTTGGATCGGAAGCATACGAATTAGCTACCTTAGATGGTAAATATCTTAAAGAACCTATGAACATTATGCATCTTAAGCGTTTTTATGCATAAATATGGTAATTTATTCACTGTATATATTATACATATTGTATTATTTTCATAATTCATATAAAAATTTCAAAAATAGTAATATTATGTATTATATTAATTCATAAATTAAAATCAGAATATAAAAAAATCAAAATCATCAAAATCCTCAAAAACATCTTCTATTTTTGCACCTATCAATTCTTGAAGCATTGCAGTTATATTTTTAGTTATTTTGGATAAATTAGCATTTATTTGGAATCCCTCACTTTCACACTCACATGAATAAATATCTTGATCTTATTTGGTATGATTATTAATCTCTCTTATATCGAAGTCCATAGTTGAATTAAATAAAGTTTTGAGCATAGAAAACTGATCTTGTTATTTACTTGAACCAAGTACACCTTTTAACATTAAAATGATTTCATTGCAAATTCAAAGCGATGCTACACAGTAGAAATGGTCTCTTGAGCGAAAAGTTTACCCTGCTATCCTATCATGCACATGGTCTAGAATATTTGAGAATTGACAAAAGGACAAGCTCACCCCTGCCCAGAATAAAAATCCCTTGCTCTATAGCCAATCCGAGCAAGTATCCCTAGTATAAAAAAAAAGAAGGAAAATCAAGAAAAATCATGATAAAAAGAAGCAGTATTTCAGTATCATTTTGTACCACCTTAGCAATATTTCAGCATTATCTCAGTGTCAAGCAAAAATACAAAAAATAAAAATAAAAGAAAAGAAAAAGCAAAAAGCAATAAATCCCTTCCCTTACCCTTTGAAATAAAAGAAGGGTGACTGAGCTTGAATCCCTAGAATTCTCAATTATTCAAAAATCATGAGGTAATCCCCATAACAGGTGGTTTGTGCCCAACCCGCTTGACCTTGGGTAACTCCTAGCGTGGTGATATTTCTGTCATATTAGTGACCTTATTTTGTACAGACCTATGTCCGCTCATGGATCATCTAGCTCTTGATGACCCGACTTACATAGTAGTATGGTACGGTTACATGCATATAAATCATGGTCAATGAACACTCATTTGGTTAATTCAAATTACTTTTATCAAATTATCTTGCTCAAAATTGGTAATGAGCAATACAATTACACACACATTTGTGTTTGAGAGATTTTGCATCATTATGATAGATCAAGATCAACAATGAACTCACATATGCACATGGGGTTCCTTATAAATCTAAATTTTTTCTTTGAGATAATTTAAAAATATTTATGCAAATATTCTGGAATAATTTTATTTTATTACTTGAGAATATTGGCTTAGCGTAAAAACAATTAAATACACTTTTTCAAAAATCCAAAATTTCTTCAAAGCATGTTCAAAAATCTAGCAATAAAGTCACATTTATTTTTTACTTTCGTAACGATGGTATAGTTCCTAAACCTAAATTGGAATTTATGCCTAGTGCAAGTCCTCATTTTTATATTTTTTATCTCAAAATCAAAAATCAACTATGCAATAAAACTATTACATCAATTTCTTCTTTGGATTTCACGATGATGGTATAAGTCTATACCTAAAATTCTATGCCTAGCGCAAGCCATCATTCTAATTTTATTTCCCATTTATTTAATCCATAAAAGCATATGGCTTAAATCATTATGTTACAAAATTGTGCTTTAAAAATAATGAAAACTTTTCTATTTTATTTCATTATGTCAACATTCAGTTTTGCGACGATGGTATAATTCCTAGGCAATTGTTCAAATTTCTATCACACTTAGGAATTTTATGCCTAGCAAAAATCATATTTTTAATATTTCATGCATAGTATTTTTATGGAAATTTGAAAAAAAATAATCACCATCATCATTTTCATCATCACAACACAAAGTCTTAAGAAAGTCTCTTAAGCACCCTTTTACTTTTAGCAATATTTCTCTCATATCGGGATTAGATTGATGACCTAGCGAGCGACGACTCCATGAAATGGTCATGTAACAATGATAATGTCCTTTGAAATTATTGTTAGAAGTCACTTTATTTTTTATCAAATCAAACCACAACAACCAATTTGTTTACATAAGATTATTTCATTTAATTTTACAGCATGACATAAAATTATAATATTTTCAATGACATAATTACATGAATAGTCAATCAACAATTAAAATATTAAAGCATCATAAAACATATGCACAAGTCATATCACAAAAATAACATATATATATATATATATATATCAATAAATCTATACATCATATCAAAATGGATTGGTATACCACAATCTATACCCTGGCATACTCAATCCTCTAAAAAATATATGGTCTATGTACAATGAGCAACTAGTCTCGAGAAGCCCTCGAGCTCTTAGCCTCATCTCCTCTTCCACCCTAAGGTGGAGGAGGTGGTCCCATCCTGATCGGCTCTGCAATGCTGGCTAGCAGCGGTATCCTCTGCTCCTCTGGAACCACATGATAGTACAACCCCTGGTAGAACACGGTCTACACAACAGCCCACACCAGCTCTAGAATGCTTACCCCTCTGCTCTGAGCCCTGAGCCATGTCGCCTCATCTTGAAGAGTCTGCACCTGAGCTCATAGGTGGGCATTCTCCACCTGGAGAGCCACCATCTTGCTGCTCTACCCCACCTCGACACCCTTGCCCTTATTGAGCAATGGTGGCCTATCCCTCTATTGAGAAGGGAGTATCTCCCTCATCTCCAACTACTACTATCTCTCCAGAGCCTGTGGTACTCTCCAGCATCTCTCTTGAGGAGGTCATCATCGATCCCTCCCTCTACAAACCCTCGTTGCATCGATATCAGCTTGGCACTGCCTCTCCATCCATTGCACTACAGTGTGCATCGAACCCTATGCCCTTATCATCTAAGGAGGGTGAATGCCTACATACTAGGCATCATACCCGTCTGCTACCCCAGAATCATTCCCATCCACTAGCTGAAAGGGGGCATCGTCAGCATTCTGACTCCAAAACCACTGCATGTATGGAGCCCCGCTTAGTACATGCAGCAGTACTGAGCGGGGCTCCATAATCCCTAAGAGAAGGGATCCCCTTATTTAGATCGAACTGCCTCAAAACTCGATCATAGCAGTGGAGCTCTACCTCTCCCCACTATGTCCTCAACCATATGACTCATCTGATGTGAGCCAACTCCTGTCCGTCCTTTGCCCACCCTAGATTCTCTCTTTATGGTCCCAGGTGATGTGATCTGGGGTGAGGTCATCTAGAAACCTTTGGGACATCAGTAGATCTATTCATCGGTATGACCCTCTTTGAAGCCACCAATAGAAAACTCGAGGTCTCTCCCGTTCAACTCCTATCAGTGGAAGCACTACCAGCCTCTGCATTGCAATGTGCTCCTAGCACCAAACCTGTAGCAGCGATGTCAGCACCATACATCGACCTCCCTTGTATACGACCCCATATAGGATCCTATACAAGCGGCATAATATAAAGCTACCCCAAGCAAACCTGTATCCATGGTCTCTCATGTCACAGACCACATCTGAGAGGAGCCATAGTAACCTGCATCCACTTTGGTGGCATAGAAGAAGGCCACCCACCACCCCTACCAAAACTTGGGTCAATCGAGATGCCCCAAGCATCTGCCTCAAAGCCCCAATGTTCACTCCACCCTTCTCCAAGGCAAATCTTGGGTCACTGCACAACCTCATCATGGCATGGCCTTGATTGGCTAAAGGAGTCATGAACCGCCCATGTATGGGGATCCTCGAGATCCTCCATACATCCTCTAGAGTGGGATTCATCTCCCTTGTTGGTAGCTGGAATCAGGATGACTCCGGATACCATCTCTCTGCTAGGGTTGTCATTAGCCCCATGTATATAGGAATTTGTGGCATATCTGCCACATGCTGCAGTTCGACCTCTGCTAGTTTGTCTCTCTTGGCCTGATCGAGCATAGCTAAGTCATCCCTGAGACCCTCGTATTTCTACTCTTGACTCTTTAGCAATCCCTCTGCAAAATAAACAATAAAACAACAAAAATCATTAGTACATAATAATTAAAATCAATTTCATCTCATAAAAAAATGATATCGCCCATTATTGGATGATATCGTACCAAATTTAGTTAAATCATCCTTAATAGGATGAAATTATCTCAAATTCTTCAATTTGGGGATCGCCCCTTATTGGACGGGATCACCCTTATTTCTCTGATTTCATCCTCAGACGAAATCGGTGATATAGGGACAATTTCGACGAAATTCGGACGATTTCATCCCGACATCGTTGACAGCCTAAAAATGGCCATGATGCCCAAAAGCAATTAAAATTCAAGTAAAAAATTAAACAAATCCAGCTAAAAATATAGTACACTAGTTTTAGATCCTTACCCGCAACCCGTGTCGGACCTCTATCGATTTGTGTGCCGTTTCCACCATTTCGCTTGTAGAGCTCTGAAACAGTGAAAGTGAACAATAAAAATGAATTAGGGTTTTACCCTATTTTCCTATTTTATTTAAAAATGACAAATTTTTTTAATTAATTTTTGCTTTTCTATGCTTTTACCTCAAACGTTCGATTTGGATAAAAACTCGGAGGGGGAACCATAGCAAACAGTTGTACGATTCAACCTAGAATCGTCATCTAAAAAATGGAATAAATTTTTGCTTTCTCGTAAAGCATGGAGAACTCATATTTAATGCATTTTATTCAGAAAATTTGCTAAAGAGGGGGCAAAATGTAGCACCCTAAAATTGGCACAATTAAATCATCAGTAAAAGATAAAAAATTTGAATTTTAACCCCGAAACCACTCATTAACCACTCACCTTATTTTTCATGCCAATTTTAGAAGTTGTTTTGATCATTGGACGATATCATCGTCGATCTGACGATATCGTCCCCAATCAGATGAATTCATCTATAATAGAACATCCAGATGATTTCATCCCAAAACTAAATATTCATAATTAGCTTCTGTTTCAACAACCACTCCAACTCGGGTAGAAGTGTGTCTATGCGGTTGGAGATTCCTACGTTGGAGATCTCCCAGATTGGGATGATCCCAAACCTCCTAACCTCCCTCTAATCCTATATAAACTTGGTATTTTCCTATTTTATCCCCCTGGTTGATCATTCTCCTGCAACTTTAGTTTTTGCTATGTTAGAACATCCTATCCCCCATCATTTGCATTTGTGTTTTCAATTTTTATTATAGGATCTCACTGTGTTTCAACCAGAGGAATCTCAGATCGTCGCAGGCGATTCAAACATAATTTTAGATGATCCTGTCAAGATCGATGATGATATCATATGATTGCAGATGATTTTGACTACAGTTCAGATTGGGGGCAATCAGAGCCCTAATTTTGCATTCTCTATCCCTTTTCTTATTTAATTGTGCATTAGATTAGTTCACTTATGTTCTGCATCTTGGAGTTCACCTCATTTAGCATATTTGCATGATAAAATTCAAAAATAAATTATTAAAAAATTGCATCCTATTTGATTTGATATCTGGATTTATCATTTAAGCTTTTATATTCTTATTTCTATCATTTTGTATCATTCTTGCAATTGTATTTTTGGTTTTTGGTGTATGTTTTCATGATTGCAGGTTTCTGATGAATTCGTCAGGTCACTGACGATCTTGACTGATCTCAGATGATCTCATGTGATCTGGATGATTATGTATAATTACAAATGATCCTGTCATATCCAGGATGATCTAGACTCCTACAAGATTCAGAATATTCATCAGACATCAGAAATCAAGTGCACTCTTTTTAGATGTTTTCAAAATTTAGGATTCATTTATGTTTGTTGTCTTCATATAAACCAAAAATTTCATATAGAATAGCTTAGATTCATTTTGGCCAACCTAGTAATCTGAATGATTGAACATAAAATGAACACATCAAACCCATTCTTGACCTAGGTGTGGAAACTGCCACTCAAATTTTCCTGGTGAACCCCACCATCCATCAAAAATTCACCCTTATACCCCTACCTCGAGAGGCACAACCTTCAAAGGGCCTCTCCGTCCGAGGTATTGTCCCATCCTTCTCACATCCCACTTCTGGGTATGGATCCTTTGGCCTAAATTTAAGGGTTCAAAAAATTTGGGTGATACACTATCCATAGGAGAACTCCTTCTCCTCTACTCTGGCTAATGATCCTCCAGAAGATGACTGCCTCCACTGCACTGGCTTGTGGATCTCTCTCCACTGAAGACTCTTATCCCCACTCATAAGACCTATCCTAACTACCCTAGTTTATGGATATCTATCCACCAAATAATCTATCCTCTCTGCTTTATCACCTCCAAAGCTCTATCTCAATTTTGTACTAAATACAGTCCAATCGGTCTAGCACATATCTGCTTAATCTTGCACTAATGATGCACCTTGTTGGAGCCATAACTTGTGAATTGTACGCTTGTTTGCCTTGAAATTTAATAGGTGGTTTCACGTGCATGTTCTACATTAGGCTTATCCTTGATGCACCTAATCCTCCAAAAATCATGTTTTTGGGACCTAACTCCGACATCTAGTGCCCCAAAATTAGATTTTAGAATAGGTTCCTAGGTTTTTTGGGTTTTTTGGCTGTTAGAAGTTTATTATATTTTTTTATACCTTAATTTGAGACCTAATATTTTAAATTAAGGTTCATTATTGTAAGAGGGATGTGTGCACCAAATTTGGGCGCAATCCGACTCATTTCTATTTTTAGCAGTTTTTAGGAAAAAGATCTATTTTTAGCAGTTTTTAGAAAAAATATTTTTAGGGTTTCTTTAGGGTTTCTTTGGTTTTCGGTTGCTATATGATGGATTGTAATATTTTGTAGAAGGGGTGTGAATTCAAGAATGATAATAATATCAATTGGCAGTTTTCTTCCATTATTGCATTTGTGTTATGTGATTGGAGTCCATTTTGTTGGTCTCTTGTAGCTGAGTTTACACCATTTGGTATCAGAGCGGGTGTGATCTCACTAGTGAAGGGAAGATGCCACCTAGAAGATATGCCTAGATGAATAGGCATATTGAGGATCTAAATGCAAAAATAGCATGGCTAACTGGTGTGATTGATCGCATGGGAGAGAGACGTCCCAGGGCACGTGCAGATCAAGGATCTGATGATGAAAATATACCTGAGGAATATGGATCTGAGGTCCACATAGAAGTAGAACCAGAGGGCCCAAAGGAAGAAGGGCACAATTTTGAAAATCAACTGATACGAGCTCTAGAGGGGCTTAAGGGGAATCGAGATGGGATTAAGATTGAGGTTCCCGAGTATGCTGGTGGGTTGAAACTAGAGGAGTTGATCAATTGGATCAATAGCCTAGAAAAATATTTTGAATGGAGTAATCTTGCTGAAGAGAAGAAGGTTAAGCTCGCATGCACAAAGTTGAAGGGACATGCATTGATTTGGTGGGATCATTTACAGACTACATGATAGAGGAATGGAAAGGAAAATATCAAGGATTGGACAAAGATGAAGAAGAAGTTATAGGAAAAATTTATACTTGTAGACTACTCCCAAACCCTATTTCATAGATTTCAAAATCTTCGATAGAAGGATCAAAGCATTGAGGACTATACTAATGAATTCTACAAGCTATCCATTCGAGTGGAGCACAATGATATGGAGGACCAAAAGGCTTCCAGGTATGTAAATGGCCTAAGTTTTGTTGTTCAAGATGAGATGAGCATGCATCACACTCTTACAGTGGAGGATGTGTATCAAATGGCCCTCAAGGTGGAGGAGAAATTGAAAAGGATTAATAGAAGAGGTAAGAAGGGATTCACACCCTCTTCAGGTCGGGGTCGAAGTGGATCTAATTTTCTCAAGGGAGAATCCTCAATACCTGCTAAACAAGAAGAAGATGGACAAAATCTAAGAGGAAGAGGATACCAACGAGGTAGAGGTTATGGTGGTGGACGAAATGGGAATGATCCAAGGAGGTCGTATACCTATTATGGATGTGGTGAGGAGGGGCACATAGCATTTGAGTGTCCCCAATGTGATTTCCAAGAAAGGGGTCAAGGAGGACAAGGAAGGGTCAATCTGGTTGAGATGGAAGAGCAGGATGAGGATGAAGTTGTTGCTGACATGGGGGAAGCACTTATGATAAGGAGGACATTGATTGCTCCTAAGAAAGAGATGGTGTAGAGCAAAGCAAAGGGGTAGACCATAGATGGTGAAGATTCTTGGCTATGAACGAACATATTTTGAACAAGGTGTACATCAGGAGGGAAGGTATGTAACATTGTCATTGATGGTGGTAGTTGTGAGAATATGGTGTCAAATTTCATGGTTGATAAAATGCACCTAAAATGTGAAAAACATCCTTATCCATATCGCATCTCATGGGTTAAGAATGGAAATGAGGTAACAATAGATCAGAGGTGTTTAATTAAATTTTCAATTGGGAGCACTTACAAGGATGAAGTGTGGTGTGATGTGATCTCGATGGATGCATGTCACATTCTATTGGGAAGACCTTGGCAGTATGATAGGGATACTAACCATAATGGGAGAAATAATACTTATACATTTTGGAAGGATGGTGTAAAGGTAGTTCTTGTACCTTTGAAGGAGGATGAACCAAGTGAGAGCTTGTTGATGATGAAGGAGTTTCTTGTAGAGATCAGGGATGCTAGCTTCTATTATGCCTTAACAGCTAGGAAGCTAGAAATAGAGGAAGTGGTTATGCCTATAGCAGTAGCTAAGTTGCTAAGTGAATATAAAGATATCACACCAGAGGAGTTACCAGATGGGCTACCACAAAAAGGGATATCCAACATCACATGGATTTGATTCTAGGATCAACGCTCCCAAATCAGGTAGCTTATCGGTTGAACCCAACATAGAATGTAGAGTTGAGTAGGCAAGTGACATAGTTGATAAATAAGGGATTAGTTGTTAAACTCAACGAACAATAATTGTATTATTGCTGCAAGATTTAAATAGCGATTACAACTCGGGAATAGAACACCGGCGGAACTGAATATGTTACGCAGTTGTAACAGTAGCCTAATAATGCAATACAGACAATAATATTAGTACGCTAACATCCCCCTTTATTACATTATTTGGGTAATGTAATAACTAATAGCTATACTATACTACTAACATCCCCTTACATTATTTTGCAATACAAAGTGAGTTGCGAAACAATTCAAATTTGACACGTCCAAGTGCCTTAGTGAAAATGTCTGCAACTTGAGCATCGGTGGGAATGTGCTAAAGCTGAATTCGGTGCTTTGGAACTTCATCTCGAATGAAATGACATTGTGTGTCAATGTGCTTTGTTCTTTCATGATGGACTGGATTCTTGATGAGGTTCAGAACACCCTGATTGTCGCAAAACAAGTGTATTGGAGATTTTGATGGATGGCCCATACTTGTCAGAATGCGACGTAACCATATCACTTCGCACACAGCTTCACGTGCGGCGCGATACTCTGCCTCTGTTGATGAAATAGCAACCACCTGTTGCTTCTTGTTGTGCCAAGAGACAGGACCGGATCCCAGATGAAAAATGTATCCAAAAGTTGACTTGCGATCATCAAATGATCCGGCATAGTCGGAGTCCATGTATCCTTGCAAGAAGAATTTGTTGTTCCTCTTGTATTCTAGGCCATATTCCATAGTACCACGGACATAGTGAAGAACACGTTTTGTTGCTTTCCAATGAGTGGTCTTAGGCTCCTACATGAACCTCGAAAGATAGTTGACAAAAAATACGAGATCTGGCCTAGTATTGGTCAGATATATGAGACTCCCAATCAACTGTCGATAGAGAGTACCATCTACCTGAGGTGAGTCATCATATCGTGATAACTGAAGTCCATTCTCCATTGGAGTTGCCATTGGCTTGCAATCAGTCATGCGATATTTTTCCAGCAATGTCTTGGCATATTTTTTCTGAGACACTTTGATGGAGTGCTCCTTCTGGTTGAATTCCAGACCAAGACAATAATGGAGAAGTCCGAGATCTGTCATCTCAAAATATTTGCACAAGTTTCTTTTGATAGTAGAGATCATAGTTTCTGAACTCCCTATAATGAGCAGATCATCCACATAGAGTACAAGCAACACTATCTCAGAACCCTGTTTCTTGAAATAGAGGTTTGCATCTGATGGACATCTCTTAAATCCATGCTGCATAAGGTGATTGTCCATTTTTATATACCAAGCTCGAGGAGCTTGTTTCAGACCATATAAGGATTTGACCAATTTGCAAACTTTCTGCTTTTGGCCTTCCACTTCAAATCCTTCAGGCTGAGTCATATAGACTTCTTCTTGGAGATCACCATTTAGAAAGGCACTTTTGACATCCATCTGGTGAACTTTCCACCCATATTGTGCTGCCATAGCACACATAACCCGAATTGTGGTCATCCGAGCAGTAGGTGCAAAAGTTTCCTCGTAGTCAATGCCTTCTTTTTGAGCATAGCCCTTTGCAACAAGTCGGGCCTTATGCTTATCAATTGTTCCATCTGCCTTGTACTTGACTTTATATACCCATTTGCAGCCAATGGGTTTCTTTCCATGCGACAGATCAACAAGCTTCCAAGTTTTATTCTTCATCAAAGACTCATACTCTGTATCCATAGCGGCCTTCCACTGAGGCTCACTGAGAGCATCTTGCACTGATGCAGGTTCAAGACCATCTATGGTAGACATGAATGCCCTGTCATCATCAATATCCATATCCTCTACTTCTGTACTTGGAGTCACAAAAAGTTCCTCAAAAGATTGACAAAGATCATCAACCTCACCAGTTTCTTTGGCTTCTTTCTCCTTTTGAGCCATACTGCGTGTACGAGGTCTATCCAAATTCAAATTGGGAGGAGTGGATAAATTTGCATCTCTGATTGTATTTGTACACCATTTAGGATTCTTCTTCGGTGGAGGTGAAGAAGATGTAGAAGGACCTCTTGTCTATGTTGACGAAGGAATCTTCTCTTCCTTAGTTTCCACAATATCTTGGTGTACTTTAGATGTGCTCTGTGATGTGAAAGCTTCATCAAAGACAACATCTCTGCTGATATGAATTTTCTTGGTCAAAGGATCTATCAACCGATATCCTTTAGAGTGCTCAGAATAACCAAGAAAAATACATCTCAGTGTTTTCTCATCTAGCTTCTTCCTTTTCTCTTTCGGTATGTGCATGAAAGCGTGACATCCGAAAATACGTAGATGAGATATGGAGGGTTTTCGACCACTCCATGCTTCCTGTGGAGTCATTCCTTTTAGGGCCTTTGTGGGTGCCCTATTCAACAGATACACTGCAGTGGTGACAACTTCTGCCCAATATTGTTGCCCAAGAGTAGCTCCTATGAGCATACAACGAACCATTTCCATGATAGAACGGTTCCTTCTCTCAACAACTCCATTTTTCTGAGGAGTATAGGCATTTGTTAACTGTCTCTTGATTCCATGCTTATCTAGGAATGCTGAAAATTCATTAGAGGTAAACTCTCCCCCTCGATCTGAGCGGAGGGTTTTAATAGAAGCTCCTAACTCCTTCTCAACGGATTTCTTGAACTGCTGGAAGAATGCGAAAGCTTCAGATTTCAGTTGGAGAAAGAAAACCCACATCTTTCGTGAGTAGTCATCTACGAATAACTGAAAGTACCTCTTCCCTCCACATCTGTTGGGTGTGAAAGGACCGCACAGATCGGTGTGAATTAACTCGAGAGGTTTTCGTGCTCTTGTAGAGCTCTTCTCAAATGGTACTCTATGTTGCTTTCCGCCAGCGGTCGAGCACACTCGGCAATGTGGCGAAAGGGAAGGAAGACCCTTTACCATCTCATACTTACCGAGCTCAAGTAAGTAGCCAGAACTAAGATGCCCATATCTCTTGTGCCATAGGGAAGTTGCCTCCTTGGTAGAGACAGTCATGGCAACATGTGGAGTAGAGATAGCATCTAGTGCAAATAAGTCGTGCTTATATGAAGTCGTTGCAATATGCTTACCCTTCCCGGTAATAGTACAACACTTCTTTCCATTCTCAACACGAAAGTTGACAACCATATTTCTATCCAGGATTTGTGTCACTGACAACAAATTGTTGGCCAATCCCGAAACATAGAGGACTTTGTCAATTTGACACTTGCCATCAGGAAGAGTGACTGAAACTGTACCCTCTCCCTAAACCCTATAGGTTTTATCATCAACAATGGTGACAGGTTTGCCCTCTTTGGCCACAAATGATTCAAACCACGATCTATCACCAATCATATGTTTGCTAGCTCCAGAATCGACATACCAAATAGGATCCCTCTGTGTGGAATCTGTGGTAGTCATGAGCACCTTGTGTGCCCATTCAAAATCTGAGTCAGATTCTTC
This sequence comes from Wollemia nobilis, assembly GCA_028583015.1. Taxonomy (NCBI): domain Eukaryota; kingdom Viridiplantae; phylum Streptophyta; class Pinopsida; order Araucariales; family Araucariaceae; genus Wollemia; species Wollemia nobilis. The sequence continues at coordinate 2,192,926 of JAQPPZ010000886.1, read as the reverse complement.
AATAGGAACATTCACTTGGGGTTGCTTGTTTTTATTTTGTGGTTTGTTTTGGCCTTTCTTCTTGTTCTTATGCCAACACCTGTTGGTGTCATGGTTGTCTTTCTCACAGATCTTGCACGCCTTTTCCTTTCGTATCCTGTTGAGAATTTCCTCCTTTCTAAAAGTTGCCTCCTTTTTGCCCATTACCTTTCTTCCTAGAACCCTGCTTGTTGGTGTATAGGGCTGTATTGGAAGAATCATCCTTGTGAAGTTGGCGTGCCTCCTGTTGTTGAAGCAGATTGACCAACTCGATGTAGGTAATTTGTCGTTGAGACACCTGGATGGAGGTTATCAACATATCAAATGAAGAAGGTAAAGCTCTCATCACAAGTGAAATGAGAAGCTTTTCGTCCACGAGTATCTCCCAAAGAACTCAATTTCTCTTTCAACTCGGACACTCTGCACGTAAAGAGTTCAAGCTGTTTCACCCTGCCTCAAACTCGAGGTTATGAAGTTGTTGTTGAAGATGAAGAATGGTGGAATCATTATTTCCCTCATAGATGGTTCTGAAGGGCATCCCATGCCTCTTTACCACTTGCTTTGTCAGCTATATGAGGTTGCACTTCATCTGAAATAGCAAACAAAATGAGCACCTTTGCTCGACTGTCTTTCTTGTCAAAAGCTATCTGATCTGCTGAAGGACCTGTGGATCCTGCTGTTGGTGAAGGCCTAGTTGCTACTCCAGTAACAATATCCCACAAATCTTCCATTTGGAGATTAGCCTTCATCTTATGTTTCCATGGTGTATAATTTGGACCTTTCAATAACCGATGCGGATCAGTCATCAACTTTGCAACAACGGCCATAGTGAAGGTTCCTTATATCACCAATTGGTCCCCCTTTCGATATACCTTTTGCTAGGCCAATATACCGTACAAAATACCCGCCCTTACGTGAGGGAAACTATAGGTATTTAGAAAGATCAACAAAAATCACCCGCCCTTACGTGAGGGAGACTATAGGTGAGTTTTAGAGATCATACGATACGTGGAACATAAGCGGTATTGAAAGGGAATCGCCTTGTTGATGGCACCTACCATAGAAGATTCTTCTCATGCGTGGGGCGTAACTTCCCCTAAACACTATGAAGAATACTTCGTCAGGATTTACGCCTAAACACAAGTGCGATAAAGGGTAGTGGATGGAGTAAAAAAATGCAAAAATGGCTAACTTATCTCTCCCCGACGATTTATAGAGAACAAGCTCAGACGTCGTTGTAGCAGCTATATTAGGCGGCGGATACAGTAGCCAAATCATGACAGCTTTACCTGTAAGTGCTGGCCAGAGGTATCACAAATACCGAACGCTGCAGTGCAATAAAATTGCACGGATGGGTTTTAATTATTCCGGGGACTTAGGGAGTGTTTGATTTTAATTTTTAATGTTATAGTGCAAAAATGAAATATGCAACATACAACAAAAAAAATTGCCCACAAGAATAACCCACAAGGTGTCGGTCACAGCTGAAAATGCACCTTTTACAATTTGCCAAATTGCTATTTTTCGAAAAATTACTCACAATCCCCCTTTGATTTTTTGAAAAAATATCCCCCCTTAAAAAAGATTTCTTTAACAAAGCATTTTTAATAATTATTATATATTTAAAATTAAAATAAATAATTTTAATTTATATAGTTTTAAAACTTAGAAAAAATAAATTAAAAATTAAATTTTAATTTATAAAGTTTAAAACTATATTAAAAAAAAATTAAAATTAAAAATTTTAACTAAAAATAATAATAATTAAAAAAACAACTTTGAAAAAAAAAAAAAAAAGTAACGGACGCAATGGGAGGAAAAACAGACAACCCGCGGAGGTGCAGCGAGTTGCGGGGGTGGAGCGTCTGGTTACGCGGAATTTTTTTTCGAAAACAAACCAGAGAGCGCGCGGAGGTGCAGCAGCGAGTTGCAGAGGAGGAGGCAGAAGGAGGGGTTGAAAGAGGAGCAGGTCCATTGATCCCTCCGGATCAGCCCGCTAGCTCACTTGGCAGTGAGCTGTGTGGTAAGGCTCTGGGAGCCTGCAGGTAAGTGTTTTTTTTTTTTTTTTTATGGGGACGGGGACCGGGGCGATGCCTCTGGTAAACAAAAACCAGCGGGCGGTTAGAGGGGCGGGGGGGGGTTTATACCCCGTGGAATTCCCGCGTGGGGGGGAATTTAAAATTCCCACCGCGCGTACGAGGGGGTTTGCGTCCCCTTACCTCCCGGACGTCACGTCTTGCCTGGGGGGCTGCGTAGTGGACGCCTAACGCATCCTCCCAGTCCTATCTGGGGAACTACGCAGGGCGGACGCGTCTTCCCTCCTGTGCAGACTGCGTCCTACCTGGGGAGCTACGCAGGGCACAGTTGACGCATCACGCCCTAAATTCCTCGATGCGTGCTTCCTCCCGCGACGCTTGTGCGCGTCCCAGTCGCGCTCAGCGACCATCGCGGGGACGTCGTGACAGTGCGTTCGCGGCACGGGGGGGGACATCTACGTCCTCCCATTCGACGGATGCGCGCTACGTGAGCGTCGCGGCTCTGCTGTGTCACGGCGCATGACTACTTTTTTTTTTTTTTTAAATCTTCTGCGCCTGCAGCCTTGGAACGTAGCGCGCGTTCAACCGAGGCTTTCGCCCTCTCCACTGCACGACAAAAAAAAAAGTCTTCGCTTGGCTGCGCGGCAGGGAGAAGAGGTAGCGCACAGGCTGAGAATATAAAAAACACGTCCAGAAACAAAATCCTCGGCTGCACCTCGCCCAGAAAATCAGAACACAGCTCTGATACCATGTTAAACTCAGCGAACAGTAATTGTATTATTGCTGCAAGATTTAAATAGCGATTACATAGCCGGGAATAGAACACCGGCGGAACTGAATATGTTACGCAGTTGTAACAGCAGTCCTAAATAATGTAATACAGACAAATAAACAGTACGCTAACATTAGTTAGGGAGAGTATGAGTCCATGTGCGACTCCAACATTGCTAACCTTGAAGAAAGATGGTGACTGGCGAATGTGTGTAGACAATAGAGCCATAAACAAAATCATAATAAAGTATCGGTATCCTATGTCGAGAGTGGATGACATGATGGATGGATTGGCTGGAGCTAAATACTTCAGTAAAATTGATCTACTAAGTGGCTACTACTAGATAAAAATTAGATAAGGGGATGAATTGAAGACAAATTTCAAGACAAAATATGGATTGTACGAGTGGATGGTGATGCCATTTGGGTTGTCTAATGCACCCAGTATATTTATGCAGCTGATGAATAAAGTACTATGGGAATATAATGGTAAGTTTGTGGTTGTGTATTTTGATGATATTTTGATTTATAGTAAAAGTGAAGAAGACCATTTGTTACACCTAAAATTAGTGTTATACGTGCTCAGGAAGGAGAAATTGTATGTCAACCTGAAGAAATGTAGATTTCTTCAAGATATTTTAGTGTTTTTGGGATTTGTAATCTCGAGAGATGGCATGAGGATGGATGATGAGAAAGTGAAGGTAATTCTGGAATGGCCTCTTCCATGATCTATAACAAAAGTAAGGAGCTTTCATGGACTAGCTACCTTTTATAGGAAGTTCATTAGGAACTTCAATAGTATAGCTGCCCCTATAACTAAGTGCTTGAAGTGGAAAGAGTTTGTATGGACTATGAAAACAACAGAGAGTTTTGAACTCTTGAAGAAGAAGGTGTCGAAAGCCCCTGTTCTAGTGTTACCAGATTTTAGTAAGGTGTTTGAGGTTGATTGTGATGCCTCATTTTTTGGAATTGGTGGTGTCTTAAGTCAAGAGGGCTGACTTGTAGTATTTTTAGTGAGAAGTTGAATGATGCAAGGAAGAATTATTCTACATATGATGTTGAATTTTATGAAATTGTGCAAGCGTTGCAACATTTGAGGTACTACTTAATCTCAAAGGAGTTTGTGTTGTTTACTAATCATGAAGCATTGAGGTATGTCAATTCTCAGAAAAAGTTAAATAGTAGGCATGCCAAATGGGTTTCATTTTTGCAACAGTATACATTTGTCCTAAAACACAAGTCAAGAAAATAGAATAAGGTTGTTGATGCATTGAGTAGGAGAGTCTTGTTGTTGACCACTATGGAGAATGAAGTGGTAGGATTTGAGGGGATTAAATATCTATATGAATCTGATGTGGATTTTGGGAATATTGTGCAATAGTGCAAAAGTGAGGTAGGGGGCGAGTCCCATACCATTTTTGAAGAGTATTTTTTACATAATGGTTACTTGTTTAAGGGTAATCGATTATGCATTCCCAATGGCTCTATGAGAGAGAACATCTTGAGGGAATTACATAGTGGAGGTTTGGCTGGTCATTTTGGAGTAGCCAAAACTACCACTCTTGTAGAGGAGAAGTACTATTGACCAAAAATGAAGAGAGATATAATCAAGTTTAGATCTAGATGCAGATTATGTCAAATGGTTAAGGGCCATTCACAAAATATAGGGTTGTATATGTCACTGCCAGTTCCTACAAGACCATGGATCGATCTGAGTATGGATTTCATGTTGGGGTTGCCCAAGACACAGAGGGGTAAGGATTCAGTTTTTATTTTTGTAGACATATTTTCCAAAATGGTGCATTTTATTGCTTGTCAAAAGACTAATGATGCAACTAGGACTGTAGTCTTATTATTTGATGAGATTGTGCGGTTGCATGGTGTTCCAAAGACTATTACTTCTGATCGGGATACTAAGTTCTTGAGTCACTTTTGGAGGACGTTGTGGAAAAATTTGAATACCAAGTTGCATTTCAGTAGTGCTTACCACCCACAGACCGATGGGCAAATAGAGGTAGTGAACAGAAGCTTGGGAAACCTCTTATGATGCATAGTTGGAGAAAAACCAAAACAATGGGATTTAGCCTTGTCACAAGCTGAATTTACATACAACAGTTTAATGAATAGGTCAACAAGTAAATATCATTTTCAAATTATTTATGATAAAAATCCTAGAGGTGTATTATATTTGTTTGAGTTACCAATTGAGGAACAAGTTGGTGATGATGCAGAAGCATTTGCTGAGCATATCTAGAAAGTGCAAGAGTTAGTGAGGGAAAAATTGCAGAGTAGTAATGCTCACTACAAAGAGTCTGTTGATGCAATAGAAGGGTGAAAGTGTTTGAAGAGGGTTATATGGTCATGGTTCATCTTAGGAAAGAAATATTTCCTAAGGGGACATATAACAAACTGAAACTTAAGAAAATTGGTCCATGCAGGATTTTGAAGATCAATGATAATGCCTATAAAGTGGAGCTACTTGATGAATTTGATTTTTCACCTATTTTTAATGTTTCTAATTTATTTTAGTATCCTAGTACTATCGAATATGGAAAATTATAGGAGACAGTAAATTGGGCATGACAGATGCCTAATAAGAAAAAATATAGAGTTGCACAGGTGCTCGATAAGAAGGTGATCACCACCAGACATGGGAGCTACAACAAATTCCTGGTTTAGTGGGAAGGATTACCATAGTCAGATAACACTTGGGTTTTAGAGTAAGATCTAAAAAAAATTGATAACCAGAAGCTACAGGATTTCAATTCAGCTAAACTCATAGGAGCTGAGTTCTTTTTCACTAGAGGAGAATGATGCACCTTACCGGAGCCATAACTTGTGAACCGTACGCCCGTTTGCCTTGAAATTTAACAGGTGGTTCCACATGCATGTTCTACATTAGGCTCATATTTGATGTGTCTGATCCTCCAAAAATCATATTTTTGGGACCTAACTCCGACATCTAGTGCCCTAAAATTAGCTTTTAGAATAGGTTCTCGAGTTTTTTGGGTTTTTTTGGCTGTTAGAAGTTTATTATATTTTGTTATATGATAATTTGAGACCTAATATTTTAAATTAAGGTTCATTATTGTAATAGGGATGTGTGCACCAAATTTGGGCACAATCCGACTCATTTCTATTTTTAGCATTTTTTAAGAAAAAGATCTATTTTTAGTAGTTTTTAGAAAAAAGATATTTTTAGGGTTTCTTTAGGGTTTCTTTGGTTTTCGGTTGCTATATGATGGATTGTAATAATTTGTAGAAGGGGTTTGAATTCAAGAATGAGAATAATATCAATTGGCAATTTTCTTCCATTATTGCATTTGTGTTATGTGATTGGAGTCCATTTTGTTGGTCTCTTGTAGCTGGGTTTACACCAACTAAACATAGTTCATTCGGTATAGCATAAGTCTACTCAATAAGCTCACTAAAATCTACACTAAACATAGTCCATTCGGTCTAGCACAAATCTACTCAACTCTTGCACTAAACACAGTCTAGTTGGTCTAGAATAAGTCCACTCAAATCTACACTAAACATAGTCCAATCGATCTAGCATAAATATGCTCAATAGATCCACTAAGAACCTACTCAAATATTCTCAATAGGTCCACACAGACCCTGTACAAATATTCTCAATAGGTCCACTCATAACATGTCCAAATTTGTTCAACAAGTCCACACAGAACCTATCCAAATCTGCTCAACAGGTCCACTCAAAACCTATCCAAATCTACTCAACAGGTCCACACAGAACCTACACAACTTTGTTCAATATGTCCACTCAGAACCTGCTCAAATCTACTCAATAATTCCTCTCTAGGACTTGCTCAAATATGTATTGTAAGCTTCCATAAAATCTCACACAAAATCAATCCACAAGTCTTCTCAAAGACTCACCTCAAATCTGCTTAACAAGTACACATAGAACTTGTCAAATCTCATAGAAACATAAAGAGAATTGTTAGAAACTCAATATGTTATTTAATAATTGTTCAATCACTTTCTTAACTCAAATAAATCTCATATAATCATAAGGAGAATTATTAGAGACTCAATATGTTCTATACTCAAAACTCAATCACTTTCTCAACTCAATCTCATAGAAGCATAAAGAGAATTGTTAGAGACTCAATATGTTCTATTCTAAAAAAATCAATCACTTTCTCAACTGAATATCATAGAAGTAAAGATAATTTTTAGAGACTCAATATTTTCTATTCTCAAAAACTCAATCACTTTCTCAACTCAATCTCATAGAAGCATAAAGAGAATTGTTAGAGACTCAATATGTTCTATTCTCAAAACTTAATCTCAACTCAAATCATAATATAAAATAGTTTGTTTTATGGAACTTGAACAATCACTTCATACATCCACTTGACTAGGATCAATCAACTCTACTCAACCAATCACTTCAAGAAACAACTCTTTCTCACAAACCCTAGCCCAAGCATGTATCATCCAACTCAAAATATTTCCAAAAATGCTCAACAAAAAATCTCACATAACAATGATACTCATGATCTTTTCAAACCCTAGTTCAAGTTCTTTGCATAACAACTCACTTCAACAACCATGCTCATAAAACAAGGTTTTAATCACAACTCTCAATTTCAAAAAACCTTGAAGCATTAACTCAAACACTTCACTCAACCAATGATCTCAAAAACAATGCTAATAAAACAAGTTTTTAATCTCAAGTCTCAAATCAGAAAACCTTGAAGCAATAACTCAACCAGTTTCAAAAAGGAAACCCTAATCAAGTCCTTTTCACTCCAAAATTAATTTCCAATAAATCCAATCAACAAAATCAACCAAAGAATAAGTTGCCCATACCTTTTTAATGTCAAGTAGTTGACCTCACAAATCTGCCACACTCACAATTACTTCTTTACCAATATCAATAAGGGTTAGAGGATAATTTTCTTCAACAAAACATATCACAAAAATAATATCAAAATTACACCTTATCACTCCAACTTAAATAATAATCAATATCCTCACAATAGTCACAAAAAACCTTAAATCAAAATAACATATTACCCACAAAGTCTTAACCTTTCAATATTCCATAATAGCAATTTTAAGACTTAAAAATAAAAATAAAATTCTCCTTATAACTCCTAAAGGTAATTCTCAACTACCACAATTTTATCACAAAGCAACCTTTCCAAACTCAACCACTAAACAACCTTATACCTCCAACTTAGGCATTTAACAAAATTTAATTAAAAAATCATTTACCAACCTTTGGAGGGTTTCGAACTCTCAACGCAACCCACTCTAACATCTCCACCATGGTGCCAACAACCACATGAGCTACATGCTCGTTGAAGATAGATGAAGCACCACATGATTCAAAAGTATGACTCTTCCTGGTTTTTCAAAACGTGCACCTCATGTTTGGAGCCTTCAACACACCTGCCAAGTGCTTCCATCGAGACTCGAACGCTGGTCTCCGTATGTACAAAAACTAGGCCACAATCCCCTTGCCACTAGGCCAAGGTGCCTATTTGGCTTCCAACTATTCGATGTTTGTTTCTTTTTCTAGAAATTCAAACATAAAGTTCACATTTATGTTTCATGATCTCTGCATTAATTAATGTGTATGCTTATCTTTTCAATCGAGCAAGGATAATAAATTTGAACTTTAGGCATAGTATTTATATGCTTCTTCCACTACTTTGAAAACGTTGGTGCTTTCCTTGTTGTCTTCTATGATGTTGTCGGAGATAAAAAAGGGTTCGCATGCCTTTGGTCTTACACCCAACCTTTGGTTTCATTAAAATATCTTTGGACTTTATAAACCCCACTTTTACCTTATAAAAAATTATAATAAGAATTATAAATATTTTATTTGGGTTTCACCATGGCACTTTTAATATTATAATAACCACTATTATAATATTATACCTTTAATATTTATTTTTAAAATTTAAATTCACACTGATTTAAATAATTTATAAAATAAATATTATAACCCCTTTTTAACTTTTGTCTTTTGCACTATTTCACTTGATCTTTGGCCTTCTTCCTGGATGTAAAATAACCATTTTTATCCCCTTTTTTTCTTGCTGAAATATTTGGTATTATTGATGACTTCATCCGGTGACATCAATGATAAATTTGACTTGGGGACTCAAAATATCCAACAGATGTCTATGTTGTTAGATTAACTCATCCATATTAAATCCATTTGTTTCTAATCCTACCATTTCTATCCCTACTCTTCCTATATTTGATCTAAATAGATTCAACACTCATAAAGTTTACAAGGAGCCAACCTTCTATGGAGGTTGAATCAAAGTAGTTTGATTCTCCCAATGTTTAGTCTGGGCTATGATCAACAGGTGATCGCCTTCAAATACCAAGAGATGATAATCGTAGTTCTAGCATGAGCTATATGAAAAACTAGGCTACAACAATAATCAAGTTGTAATAGGAGCAATAAATATTGCATACATTTTGAGCAATTAATATTGTAAGTTGTTCTTCATGCATAGTACATGAATGATTCAGGCTATTTACATTCATATTTCAATATATAAATGAATATTATTTGATTTATTATAAGCCTTGATATACATATTAATTAGCTCATATTATTCTACTCATATTATTATCTTGACCTTTATTATTGTGGCTATTTTATATTTGGGACCTGTGTTATATAACTTATGATATTTTATGGTAGTAAAGGCTTTAAAAAAACCAACAATGGTATCAAAGCTACCACCAGACTCTATCTAGTTTGATAGAGTTATTTATTTATTTAGCCACCATTATAAATTAACTTTATCTACGTCTAATAAATTTTATTTAGAGTCTATCCACTTCAAAATTAGAGAAGACTTGGAATCTAATTTCTAATGGTCTTATTGAGTAGAGTAGGCTAGAGTCTTTCCACTAGGTTGAAGGAAAAAAAATGAAGACTAGGACTCAAATATACTGAATATAAGGGCTGACTTAGAAGAGAATTTGGACATTAATAGAGATAAAAAACTCAAAATAAATTTGGAATTTTGGGGACATACAAAGACACCCTGATCATATATTTGGATTATCTAGAGAAGAAGAGGAGAATCATTATTGATGATTGAAACAAATCCAAATCAAGATAAATTTGGTCATTTTGGGATAATCATAGTCACCCTGACATTGGTATTAGATTCTCTAGTAAGGAGGAGATTCATATTGGTGTATTATGTATGACCTAATACATTGAAATATTTTAGATTGAAAAAAGCAACAAAGATTAAGCTACAAAAGTTTGAGAAGCTTCCTATAGACATAGAAAAGAGTTTTAGCTTCTAAGTTGCAATGGATTGAGAAGAATTCAAAGCTTCCTAAGAATAGAGAATAGAAAAGTGGAATAATAGAAGAAGAAATAGGTCATATTGGCCTTGAAATATCTTTAGATAGAGATTTTTTTGCAATAACAACACAAGAGCGAACCATGGTGAGTGAGTATCTAGAGAATTTTGATTCTAAAATTGGTAGAAACTATCGATTAGACAATGATAACAAAGCATGGATATGGATCTCAGGATGGCCTAATGGTAGATGTTTAGGTCATGGATATTAGGGGTACCCTCCCTTGAACCTGATCTTAACCCAGCTTCCCTACCTCAAAATACTAACCCTATCTCCTTTGTAGAGATATTCCAAAAATCTCTGGCTTCCAAACCCTTGTGTAGGGCTTCGTTACTCTACTTCCAAGTAATAGATATTTGGTAATACCCTCAAGCATCATGGCTTCCTTTGTTTTTAAATATTCCTTCTCCCTTATTAGGAAATTAATTAGATCTTGCCTAGACATTGAATTTGTTAGGAACTGGGCTTTCTTCAAATGGAATCCATAAGGAAACATGGATATAGTAGGTATCCTAAGGGGTTTTTTCATAATTATATTGAATAACCTAAAATACTATGGCCATATCCTCACTAACAAACCCTAGCTATTGTAGGCCCAAAATGGCCACATCCTTAGAAAACATTGAAAATTTTATTCTAAGGTATGAAGTTTTTATTCCGCATATTTTTTAGTGCATTTTGGAGCAGATCCGCAACAAGAGTTTTCTAATCCACCCAACACTTAGTGCATTTTTCACTTGGAGCGATTCTGCACAGTTTATAACATATTCGACAATAGACTCATGACGCGTTTTCGATTTTGCAAAAGTTTTGGGCAAAGATGATGTCAGCACAAGGAGAAGTGCGAAATGGCGACCACTTGTATTTTTTGACATGCTTTGAGCGGCTAAGTGTTGATGAGACCAATTTCGATGAGTTTATAGAGTATTTTGGTCTAGAATGGTGATGAAGAGGTGGAAAATCATAGAAGAAGTGCGGATCGATGTCAAAGAGTATTTTGAACCGACTTCTTTTTGGATTGGCGATAAGAAGCATTTTACACTAACTCCAGTGCAAAATGGAGATAAATCTATTTTACTCTATGGCAAGTGTGGATTGGAGATGAAGGAAGATTTACACTTGCCCAAGTGTGGATTCCTGATTCTACAAAATTTTAAAGCAAATATGATGTCAACATCTTTTGTAGTGCAGATTTTTGGTTGCTTCAAAGTCAAAGAAGAAAGAGGAAGGTTGATGAGCGGATTTCATCCCACTTAACTCTTAATGCATTTCATGTCGGATTGGAATTCCACATAATCAAAGCCATGGAAGGTGATGTCATTGACTTAAAAGAGCAGAATGGTGCTTTGGTTTTTCCCTACCATTGTACAGAGTATATTCCAAGATCTAATTGAGCCATGCATGGGGAAGATCAACGATTGAGATTTTGCTAATAATTTTGAAGTATTTAAAAGCATTTTCTCATCAGATTCAAACATAGTCAATTGGGAGATAGGAAGCCAAAGCATCAAAGGGTTTCAAGAACAAGAACCAGAGGTAGTTGCAGATCGATGATGAAGCAAGCTTCCAAGAAGAGTTGATGGATGAGATGCAGTCTCTAACGACCTGTTCACCAACTATCACCAACCAACCAACAAGTTGTAGAGGATCTAAGCTACCATGGTGGTCTACATACAATGGATTTCCCAAAAGTTGAACCAGTAAGATGATGCCAACAAGAACTCTCTGTTGATCTGGAAAATATGTAATCTTTGTAATGTTCCTTATTATTATTTCATTTAAAAACTATAAATAGAGGTTGAACCCTCATTTTTTAGGGTCAGCTCTAGTGCGTTTGCTTGCCCTACTATAAATATTCTTGTGAGCTAATGGAAGGAGCATTACTCTGATTTTTCGACTCAAATTTGTCATCTTCATTATCTTGTGCAAGAGGTTCAAAGTCTTGAGCTGTATTTTTGTTAATACTTGAATGGTTAGTTCATTCCAGATTTTGGATTACTAGTTGTGAGAGTAGTTGAAATCTATTCTTGATTAGATCTGTATTTCTAGGGAGTTTATTTCTATTAAATCTAACTATTGGTTTATTCTACTATTTGGATTATCAATATTGGATGTTGGAATTGCTTTCTGCAATATTTCTCTGCTTATGTTTTAATGTGTGAAGGTTTCATTAATTTGGGTAATGTGTATTTGAGTGATGGGACACTAGAAATAGCTTGTGGGAGCCTTTTTTTGTAGTTGCCTATGTTGTTAGCCTATCCAACCACTATTTCTTTATAACATTTCTAACCCTAAACCTTTTCTAACCCTTATCTCAAAACCCTATTGGAGCTTTAATTGAATCAACACCATTTTAAGTTGACAAGGAACCAACCTACTCTAGAGGTTGGATTGAAGTTTTCTTTGATCCATCCAATGCTTGAGTGTCGAGCTGTGACTATCGGGTGCATGCCTGGATAGAAAATTGGAAGATAGACAGTTGTAGTGTCAAGTAAAGCTTGATGACATTTTGGTGCCCAACAATTTTTGGCATGCTCGATGGGACCAGTTCACAAGGAACACGAAAACCCATCATATGAGTTATTGTTTTATCTCTACCCAAAGGAATCAAGATTTGGTGAATTGTCTTGACCTTGTTAAGTGGAGAATAGCAAATTCACCTGGTGACTCCCTGGTCTTTAAACCCATAAAATAATCACCCCTGTAGACCAGTGTCCTTTCATGTATACCAGGTCTTTCAAAAGGAATAACCCTAACTCATATTTCTATTGTGAGCTACCTTATAGAGGGTCTACTGTTATCAAAATTTTGAATCAATATTTCCTCTCAGAAGAAGAGCTTCCTAAGGAAAATCCTGTAGTTAATCCAACAGCCCCTCTAGCAAGACCTACACCTAGAAATATGGTAGGAAATGCAGCCCAAAATCAAGGAAATGTAGCCCCAAATCAGCCATTACAGAAGTACCCCAGCTAGAACACAGTTGGTCCCCTTAGGTTAGCCCATATGAATGCCATTCCCCAGGATGTGTCCAAGGCTATTCCCACTTATGATGGATCTAGGAAGACTGCATATGAGCACTATCAAGATATTTTGAATCTGGTAGCAATCCACAACATAAAGGAGGAGGATGTTATTGTGAGAATCCTAGCCCTGTCCTTTAGAGGAAATATTTTGCATTGGTTTAGGACTCTTGAGGATAACACCATTACCTCATGGGAAGCATTGGCTGAGCCTTTTGTGGAAGAATTTAATGAATCTGCTGACCCTTTCTCCTTGCTTAATAAGTTTACATCCATGCAAAAATCTTAGCAAGAGACTATCTCAGATTTCAATTTGAGGTTTAGCAGAACATGGAAGAGAATTCCCCCTACAGCTAGACCAGCTGCATGCTTGGCTTATATGTATTATATCAGAGCTCTTGGATCAGAGCTAGGCTTGCAAACCCAACAATCTAGGGTGGAAACCTTTCCACAAGTTTATAATGTAGCAGTTCATGCAGAGAATATCCTAATTAATGTGGGGAGGTTACCTCCCAAAGTTGTGCTACCTTATAGTTTAGAAACCACTAATGGCCAAAGCCAAGCTACAAACTCATCTTACATGGATCCCCCTTCCTTATCATCCCCATATCCACAAATGAATCCTATTCCTCAGCTGAAAGCATCATCTATTGTAGTTCCTTTCCCTCCCCTTCCTTCTCAAACCTCTCAAGAGTTTTTTGCCATTCTTGATATACAAAATACTCTAAAAACTCTGAGTAAAAAAATGAATTCAATGGAAAAGAGAGATCAAGAAAGGTCACAATAGAGGATATTTCCATATGTGAACAAATATCAAAGACCTGGTCCTAGTAATAGTACTGGGGTTAGAGTGAATGCAACATATGAAGAGCCTGAGTGTTCTTCAGAGATAAGTCTGGTTAATGTCTGGTGTCTGGTATGTAATGATCCTCATGATTCACAGTCTTGTGTCATGTACCAACACCATGTTCAACAAGCTATGGATCAAGCTAAAAGAAATCAAAAGGGAAGAGTAAGTATGTTATGGCAGCCTGACCAAATCATGGTTGGGAAAGAGCTGGATGAGGATGGCCCAATTGTTGTTATGACAAGGTCAAGAAAGAAAACCTTGCAAGTAGATCCCCAAAAGATGGGATAATTCTAGGTTCCTTCTTAGAAAAGGAATGACCCACTCCCCCAAAGCAGTGATACTTTTCCTATTCCCTAGGCTAAAGGGAAAGAGAAGACATATAGTCTCCCCAAGAGATTCGAGAAAGAAACTAAAGGAGATCGAATGAAGTCTAAATATGAGGCTCAAGAGAGGCTTAGATTCCCTTCTATTACCAAAATATAAAGAATAGAAGCCACTCAACAATATAAAAGAAAATATGGTGAGCCAGAAAGAAGGCCTAAGAGGACCACTTTGGCTAAGTCTGAATACAACATTGTGGAAGAGATGAAAAGGATTCCATCAAAATCTAGTTTATATGATACCCTTTTCATTCCTGGCCAGATTGACTTGCTTAAAGCTTCTCTCAACAAGTATCCACAGGATAGGCAGGCCACCACAATCCTTAGTATACCCCTAGAAAAGAAAGAAATATCCCCTACTATTTTAAAGAATAAACCCCTTCCTTTCTATATCTCTTTAAGAATGGAAGGTTGGGTAGTCTAAAATTGTATGATAGACTTAGGGGCATCAACTACAGTTATGCCTAAAGCAGTATGTGAAGAGATGGGTATGGAGTATACCCGATCTTGCCCTGGAGTACTGCAATTGGATGGGACACCTATGAAAATAGTGGGAGTAATAAAGGATGTTTTAATGAGGTTACATAGAGCCCCTGAGGTGACAATAGTACAAGAAATAGTAGTGGTTGACCTAGAGCCCTACTTTGGTTTATGCCTCTCAAGGGAGTTCACTGCAAAATTAGGTGGATGCATGTACATGGATTATTCCAACATGGTCATTCCCTTCAAAGGGAAGAGGATAAGGATAACACCTAAAAATCTTGTGTCTTATCACATAGAAAAAATTGAGGAAGACATGTGCAACCTCACTCCTCTTGAAGAATTTGAAATTGTGGATAAATTTGAGGAACTAGAACTTGAAGATGAATTACCTTTTAGAGAGGATTACAGTCAGTTTGGGATAGGCATGGGCACATATAGTATTTTTGCAGAATCAAAGAAGAAAATTCTTGCTATATCTAATCAGTATCTGAGAGAGATAGAGGTATGGACCATGCACTTTGATGGTGCTAGATGCAGAAATGGAGCTGGTGTTGGTGTGGTACTACAATCCCAATCAGAAGGGACAAAGAGTTTTACCTATAGATTAACATGGTCATGCACCAATAATGCTGTAGAGTATGAGGCTTTATGCCTTGGACTGATGCAAGTAGAAAATATGGGCATTAAGGTCCTGAACATATATGGTGACTCTAGGTTAATCATCCATTAGGTAAGAAAAAGGTGCAGTAGTAAGCACCATTACCTAAAAGCATACAAAAATAGGGTATGGGATCTGATGGAATCCTTTGATGCCCTAAATATAAAATTTATTCCCAGAGAAAATAATACTTTGGTAGACTCTTTAGCAGCAAGGGGAGCTAACTTCAACCCTTCTACAGATATTGGAGTCAAGAAAGACAAGGGAATCAAAATGATTTTCAGGCCTACAGTGCTAGATAAGCAAATTTTTTGGCAGGTTTTTGAAAATGATGAATAGATAATTGATTTTCTGGTAAGGGAAGCCTGTCTCTCCACTATCCAAGAGGAAAATCTAGAGGAAATTGATCAATAGGATGTTATTCAACTTAGAAACAATCACATACCTAGGGGTTTGGTCACCTTAGAAAGCCTGTTTGACAATGAAGATATAGAAAAAGGACCAGAACCATGGAAGTCAATAAAAATATTTATAAAGAAGTTGAAGTCGGTACTAAAAAGAAGCTCAATGTTGGAATTCGATGTTCACCAGAGGAAGAAGAGGATATCAAGGCCCTATGTCTAAGGTATCCAGATATCGTAGCTTGGTCATATGAAGACCTCAAGGTTTATGACAAAAAGATTATCCAACACACTATTGAGCTAGAGCTTGATGCAAAGCCTTTTAGGCAGAAGCAAAGGCCTGTAAACCCAAGGATCGAGGCCATAATGAGAGAAGAGCTCTTAAAGTTGTTAAAGGCTAAGATCATCTATCCCATAAAACACTCCACCTGGGTAGCCAACTTGGTACCTGTAAGGAAAAAGAATGGTGATATTCGCCTGTGTGTGGATTTTAGAAATCTTAATCAGGCATCATTAAAGGATCACTACCCCCTTCCATATATTGATCAAATATTACAAATAGTGGTAGGGGAAGAAATGTTCTCACTATTGGATGGTTTCTCTGGCTATAACCAGATTTGGGTGAAGGATGAAGATCAGTATAAAATAACATTCACCACAAAATGGGGTACTTTTACCTACCAGAGAATGCCTTTTGGGTTGTCCAATGCAGGAGCCACATTTTAGAGATCCATGGACTATGCCTTTGGGGAACTTATCAATAAGGTCATTCTGATCTATTTGGATGATATGACTATGTTTTCCCATAACAAGCATGATCACTTAGCACACCTTGAGCAAGTCTTTCAGAAATGCAAAGAATTTGGCATTTCCCTTAATCCTAAGAAATCATTCTTTGCAGTCCATGAGGGAAATTTGCTAGGTCATGTAGTCTCAAAAGAAGGTATGGCCATAGATCCAGATAGAATCAAGTCCATTCTAACCCTTCCATTGCCTATGAATAAGAAAGTCTTACAATATTTCTTGGGTCAAATAAACTTTGTCAGGAAATTCATTTCTGACTTTGCACAAAAGGTGAGGCCCATTTCTGAACTGCTCAAGAAAAATGCTAAGTTCAAATGGACTAAAGTCAGGAAACAAGCCTTTGAGATAATCAAGCAGTCCATTGCAACAACCCCAATGCTAGTAAATCCATATTTCAGTAAGGATTTTATTCTTTATGCTTATGGATCTAAAGAGAGTTATGCCTCAGTGCTCACTCAAAAGGATGATCAAGGTGAGGAGCATCCCATATTATTTTGGAGCTAGACCCTCCATGATTACCAGGTTAAGTATAATTTTATTGAGAAACAAGTATTTTCTGTGATGAAGTCATTGAAGAAGTTTAGGTAGTATTTGGTTCAAAGTAAAACCCTGGTATATGTTGTTCACCCGGATGTAAGAAGCTTTATTATGCAAGGTGAATTAGGGGATAAGAGAGCTGGATGGATCACCAAGATCCAAGAATATGATGTGGAGATACACCCCACCAAGTTGGTAAGAGGTAGGGCCTTATGCCAAGGTCTAATAGAGGTAGCAATATCAATAGAAATAACAACTTTCCAGGTAGCAAAAGATGATCAGATTGAAAGAATGTAGCTAGGAGACTCTGATTGGGTAGACCAGATGATCAATTACTTTCAAACCGGAGTATGCCCTCCTGATATTAATGCATAACAAAGAAGAAGATATAGAATTCAAGATTTGAAGTATGTCTTACTTCTAGAAGGGCTATACAAAAGGAACCTTGATGGAGTCCTCCTTAAGTGCTTGAAATAAGATCAACAACAAAAGGTCATTGAGGAGTTCCATGGAGGGCCATCTGGAGGATATTTCTTAGGTAGGGTCACAACTTTGAAAATCATAAGAGCAGGCTATTACTAGCCTACTATATTTGCTGATACTTTCAAAATCACTAGAGCTTGTGACAAGTTCCAGAGGCATGTGGGGAGAACAAGGATTGCATCATTCCCCCTCAGGCCAATACAGGTAGAAGAACCATTTCAGCAATGGGGGTTGGACTTCATAGGTGTCATCAATCCAAATTATTCAGCTGAGCACAAGTATATTCTAACTACCATAGACTACCTCACCAGATGGGTAGAAGCTATCCCTACCAAGAAATCAGATCAGGAAGTTGTGATCAATTTTATGGAAATTTTGATTTCAAGGTTTGGATTTCTGAAAGCCTTGGTGAGTGATAATGGGCCAGCCTTTATAGGAGCCAAATATATTGAATTTTCCAGTAAGTATGGCATAACCATTAAGAATACTTCAAATTATTACCCTCAAGGGAATGGAATTGCAGAGTCTACCAACAAAAATTTGTTAAGGATTTTGAGGAGATCACTAGAAGGGAATAAAAGAAGTTGGCACCTAATGCTGGAACAAGCTTTGTAGGCAAACATGATTACCATCAATAAGTCCATCAAGACTTCCCCTTATGCTCTGGTATATGGCAAGGAGGCAGTGTTACCTATCCATTTAGAAATTCCAACACTCAAACTGATAAATTTAGAAGAAGAATTAGAGGAAAATCTAGTGGATACAAGGTTGACACACCTACTACAGTTGGAAGAGAAAAGAGCTTAGGCCTATGAGAACTTTTAGAAGTATTATATGGACATCAAGGTATGGTTCGATAAAAAGGTAAGGTTAAAAAAATTCTAGGTTGGAGATTCAGTTCTAAGGTGGAATGTTGAAAGAGCAAAACTAGGTCACCATCAGAAGTTTAACTCCATCTGGGATGGCCTTTTCAAGATAGTAGAGGTCAAGGAGACCAATGTTTTCCAACTTGAAGATCTAGAGGGAAACATACAACCAATTCTAGTTAATGGTTTTCATCTCAAACTCTACTTTGATTGAAATATAAGCTCATTGTAATATATGTATATACATTGTATCATATTTCCTTTCTTTCTGCACTTTGTATCAAGTTTTGTTTTAATAGTATGTTGTGCAAAATGTATAAAAAAAAAGAAAAGAAAGAGAAAATTTTGTAAAATTTGGCTAAGTGTTCCCACAGGATGCAACAGTTCCTATTCCGCACTCAAATACACTAAGTGCAAAGCAGAATATTGTCGGACTCCAATCCACATTCAAAAGAACCATCACACTAGTGGAGTAAAGAGAGGGTTTCAATCTGCACCTAAATGAACTACATTTTAGTGGAATATAATGTGTGCTATTTTTCTGCACTCAAATGGACAACAATGCAGTAGAGTAAAGAGCGGGTTCCAATCCATTGGGTTTCTAAAATTCTAAGGTGCAGAATGAGGAAGGTCCTAATCTGCTACAATTTAGAGTTGAGTGGTGAAAAAAAGGAAGGTGTCACTAATCCACTATTTTCAAGTCTACATCTGAGCAGGGCAACAATTCCACATCATATAACTTGGAAAAGGGTAAAAGGTCCATAACAAATGCTAAATTTTCCTATGCTTGAAAGAGAGGACAAAGCGACGCTGCAAGGGTGAAGCATGTTTGAATTTGAACCAATAAGAGGTTAGAACACCACCTCTAAGCTACCAAAAAGGATAAAGTGCTAGTTGAAAAGTGTGCCAATGGGAAAGTCATGCAGTAGCTGCATTAATGGTGGAAGACATGCATGCAACATTAATTGAAAGAACAAAGTATATAATCCTATTCATTTGACAAAAGTAGCATCCACTAAGCAGAGAAAGAGTATAAAATTAGCAGAAGAATTGCCTGCAAATTCAACAGAGAAAATCTAAGGCATTGCAAATGAAGATGGCTTCCGAAGATCCCCAAGATACTAGAAAATTAGTGAAAACGGTAGTGAGCCAATATATCGACAAGGTAGAAGCTATGGCAGATACCAATATGGTCCTAACAGATATTTTTAAGCTCATGAGAAACATCAACAATAGATACAAGGTTGGAGAGGCCTTGTTAGTTGAAGGTAGATGTGTTGTGTTCTCATATATGTCTTTTTATATTTGTGATTATGTCCATTCTTGCCCTAAATTAATAGCAATAATCATTAAATTTTATGACCCAATGGTAAAAGTAGTAAATACTGCTAAATGCAAGACCCTGTTTAGCATCACAACTGCAAACTATAATAAGTTTTTTGCCATAGAAGTAGAACCATTGGTAAAACCAAAGGAGTTTAGAACAACTACCCAGGTCGGGTATTGCTCCCTAGGGAAGAGGGCTAATAATGGTGAGTCTTTTAGAAAGTGGGTATATAAACAACTCAAGGATACTAGGCCCAAAAAAGGATTACCTCGGGTCCCAATTTCCATTGAATATTTTGAACACCTAGAGCTTTACTCTATGTTAGTTTGTATGGATGGTCTGGATTCTGATAAAATGGTGTAGGTTTGGCAAATAGTCATTGCATATTGTATTGAAAATAAGAGGATGTATGAGGAAGACACAACTAAAAAGGGTATTAGGGTTATCTATTTTTACTGGTCGAATTTCCTTACCCAAAGAATACATGAGCAATTAGTAACATTGAAAAGAAGCTCTGATGCACCTTGTTTTTGACATTGTTCAAGCTTGGTCTAGTTGTTTTTCACTGCTATGAAGGATATGATGCCTTGGATTCCAATCAAAGATAAGACCAATGAAGGAGAACCCATGCCAGTTTATTACTAGACTAAGCATCTCAGAAGTATTGAGTCTTTTTACAAGTTCAATTTGGAATTCTTAGGGCCAACATTAAAAATAATGTATGGAGTTTGCCCTAGGATACCACTTTTGGCTAAGAAAATATTGAGAGTAGGAGGTGCAGAGGAAGGATATTGGTATCTCCTAATAGAGGGCACAATAATTAGACTGTATGGCATCCAAGGCAAGCCTTTTTTGCTACTTCAATTTGTAACAAAGAGGCTATTCACCTTAGAATATTTGAGGCAAGCAAAATATATTGATTTGAACTATGGTTTTGGGAGAAAGAGGAAGTCTATGTTGACCTACCAAAATGTTAGTGATATAACTATTACAAAGAAGTGGTAGGGTAAAAAAATTTACCAATACCTAGATAGGTTGGGTATGTTCTATATTCCTCAGTGATGGAGTTATGATCCATATGACATATTCTGTAAAAGAAATATTGCCGAAAATGGAGAGAAGGCCTACAAATTTGAAAAGAGATCTAAGCCCCATTTTGAACAAGGTAGAAATAACAAAGAAACTGATATTTTGGAATGGAATGTTTCTAAAATGGATCAACTCCCTCCATGGTTGGACTTTTATGAGCAAATTGTGGACTTTTATCCAAACAACAATGTAAAAAATTAGTTGAAAGAGTCTACCATTAAGGATATTGAAGATGAAATATGAGGAAGATATTGCTAAATACCTACTTCGTGTTGATGAAGTTGTTAATACCATGCATCGACTTCTATTCAAAATTGAGCACTCTAGTGTTGCTCATAAAGTATTAAGATCACTCCATATGAGGTATGATGCAAAGGTTTCAGTAATAGAAGAGATGAAGGATCTCGATAAGTTAACAATGGATGAGTTACATGGAATTCTCATAGCTTATGAGATGAGGATAGAAAAAGATCAAAATTCCAAGAAAGAGGTGGCATTCAAAGTTTCAAAGAAGACAAAATATAAGAAACCAGAATCAAGTAATGAGTCAAGCAGTGATGAAGAAGCTAACTATGTGAGACAAAATAAGGACTCAAGAAAATACAAAGATATAAATATTATGAAATGTTTTAAATGTGGTAACTTTGGTCACTATGCATTTAATTGCCCACAAGCTGGAAGTAGTAGCAGTTAAGAGAAATGATATTATAAGAAAAATGAAGAAAGAAAATTTAGGTATGAAATGAAAAACAAATATGGTCAATGCAAGTACAAAAAGAATATTTTTCAAAGGTACAAGAAGATTTTCTATGTTGAATAAGTAACCAGTGCTTCAAGTGATAGTGATGAAATATTCTCAAATAGTGAAAAAGGAGAGATTCTATTTTTGGAAATAGAAGAGGAAGAGGACACTCTTATTGAAGACCTAGAGGAAGGTTCAAAAAATAAGAAGCCACATTTGATCTAGAAGAGGAACTTATTGTTGCTCTTAGAGAGTTGAAAAGAGTTAGGAAGCAAAACTCAATACTGAAGGCTCAAGTTCAGGAAGATGAGGAAATAAAAGAAAATCTTCTAAAAGATCTCAAAAAGTTAAAAGTTAAGGCAAGGAGACTTAACGAAGTTATGGTTTAAAAATTAGAGGGTAAAGAGTTAGAATGCAAAACATTAGAACATGAAGTGGTTTATATAAGTATGGAAGTGAAAAATAATAAGGATAAGCTACACAGGTTTGGAAAAAGCTCAAAAACTTTGGATACCATTATCAAAGCACAAAGATCTTCATTTATCAAAATAGGACTTGGTTTTGAAAAAGGACAAGAGGTACAAAAAGAGGAGTCAAGCTCAAAAGAAAAGGAAGTTTCAGAGGAAGATATTGAAGAAGAACCTAAGACCTATGTTGATAAGTCGAAGAGTGTAAGCTTCATTGAGAAAGAAAATAATGCACAAATAAGAAACATGGATCATCACAGAGAAGACAAATAAAGGACTAAGAGACCAAAATTTTCAAGACAAGATGAATATTTCTTCCAAGGGCATTGTTTTTCATGTAATCATTTTGGTCACAAAGCTATGCATTTTAGAGTTCATGAAAAGAAATATTATGGCTTTACTAAGAGGAACTTCAACTCATTTGAATATGCATATTTATTTCAAGGTTATTGCTTCTCATATAATCATTTTGGTCACAAAGCTATACACTACAGGGATCATTATAGAAATGATTATGGCTTCACCAAGAGGAACTTCAAGTCATTTGCACCTTCCAAGAACTACAACATTAGGTGTTACAATTATAATAATTTTGGGCATAAGGCTAAGTGATGTAGAACAGAGTTTTTGAAACTTCCAAATTCAAGCAAGAATAGGGAAACTCAAAAGGATAAAAAGGGTATAACTACAAAGTTGTTAAAAAATAAGGTTGAAAAGGAAGAAGAGCATTGTAAGTTGGTCACCTCAAGGAGAGGAGGTTTTGATGGGGTTGAGTTAAGAGTATTATTTTTATCCCTAAAGAAGCCCTTTTCCATTGATGTCAAAGGGGAATATTTTCAGTAAGGGAGAGAGAAATTAGTAAGGGGAGTAGATTTGAAATTCAATGGTTGTAAAAGAAATTTTTAGAAAGGGTTGCCATCAATGACAAAGTGTCGCGATATCATGACATGTCGGTTTATCATGACCAAAAGAGAAGAGAAATAGCAATATGGAAAAAGTGCCATGATTTCGCGACATGTCATCCTTTCGCGACCAAAAGAGAAGAGAAAGAGTGAGAAGGAAAAGTGTCATGATATCGCTACATGTCGCATTCTCACGACCAAAATAGAAGAGAAAGAGGAGGAAAGAAAAAGTGTCACGATTTCACGACATGTTTAGAATGAAAGAAAGGGTTTCGCGATATCACGACATGTCATTTTTTCGCGACCAAAAGTGAAGAGAATAAGCAAGAGGGAAAAAGTGTCACGATATCACATGTCGTATTTTCATGACCAAAAGAGAAGAGAAAGAGCGAGAAGGAAAAGTGTCACGATTTTGCGACATGTCACTTTTTTGCGACCAAAAGAGAAAAATAGGAGGAAGGAAAAGTGTCACGATATCGCGACATGTCGCAGTTTCACGACCAAAAGAGATGAGAAACTGTCAAGAGGTGAAAGTGTCGACTGCCTGTGTTCTAAGGTGTGTGTCATATTTTGTAAGGGTGTTGCTCTTTGTTGGCTGTGTGGCCCCAATAGGGGGCTAAGGATAGACTGTCCCTATTGAGGTCTTGTTTCATTTTAGCATTGTGCTGATTTTGTAATAGGTTTTGGGTCAACCTGTAAAACTCGGTTGTAATGTTTTTGTTTCTTAATTACTAAAAAAAAACAAAGGAGGAGATTGTTGGAAATATTGAGTACATTGGTTTTCATTGATGTCAAAGGTGAAATGGTTGAAAATCATCTTCAAGGTTGAAATATTAAAGTGCAAGGCAAATATCTTCAAGGGTACAATAATTATCAAGGTAAAAGCATTCTTCATGGTTGTGTGTGCAAGAAAAGGACAAGGTGTTATTTGGTTAAAAAGGTTCTCCATAGTTATATTTGCAAGAAAAATATAAGGTTCTCCATGGTTATGTTTGCAAGAAAAATACAAGGTTCTCTATGGTTATGTTAGCAAGAAAAATACAAGGTTCTATTGAAAAATATTTATTTATTGCAAGGTTGAAAAATATTTCAAGAGCAAAAGACAAAATATTAAAAGATAAATTATAATATTTAAACCAAGGTTTAAATATTATAATAAAAATAAATTTGAATTTTAAATGGTGCTAAAATTCAAATTCAAATGGTGGTAAGTGAAAAGAGATCTGACGTCTTCATAAAGTTTCGAATTACATATATAAGGAGGAAGTAAAATTCATGTGCAAAGATTTTTAATGATTGAATAACAACACCATTCATTCCATTCATGATGGTATAGTGAAGTAAGGAGAGAGAATGAAGTTTAACACGAGGGTAGAGTGAAGTAAAAAGAGTGCACAAAGTTTAATGCAAGGGAAGAGAAAAAGGAGGATGATGCATGAACCTCAAGATAGGAGGCAACACTCTGAGTGGTTCTAATTGGGTAGCTAGCCCAGGTGGCAGGCATAACTTATGCAAGATACTGACAATGAGAAGGTTTCAGGTTCAAATCATAGTGGCAATTTGGTTTTTGAGTTACTTTTGGCTAGAGGAAATATTGATAATATTTTGTTGGTGCACCTTTGGTTCTAGTGGGTGGGCCAGTCTAGCTGGCACTCTAGCTCACACTAGAGCGTGGGCTCCGTGAGGTTTCGTGTTCGACTCTCTTCGGTGGTAGAAGTAGTAAGGGCACAAAATTTTTAATTAAATTTGCTATAAGGTATGTGTTGGTTTTATTATGTTAGGGAGTCATAAGGGTGTGAGTTATAAAGTTTTGCTTTGCAAATAGGGATTCATAAGGATGTGTTATAAAAGCTTTCTATTTTGCAAATAGGGAGTCATAAGGATGTGTTATAAAAGCTTTCTATTTTGCAAATAGGAATCATAAAGGTGTGTTTTATAAATTTTTTATTTTGCAAATAGTATAAAGATGAAATACAAAGGGGATATGTTTGCATGTGAGAATAGGAGGTATAAGGTGTATGAAAGTGAAATTAAAATTTTATTCTGCACATAGGATTTTGGATGATTATAAGGTACATTATTGATATTGAAAATTATTTGTATTTTACAAGTAGGAGTTATAAGGTGTTATTGTGGTTTGATTTTTGGTTGAAATTTTTGTATGGTGAAAAGAAAGTTTGAGGGGTTTTGATAATTTTTAATGCCCTATACTTTGAGAATAAAAGGAGAGTCATTGAACATCATTTTCAGATTTCATTGTGCACATATTTTTGATAAGAAATTTAATGTTGATGGTTTGAAAGATAAATCTACTAACCAATTTTTAAGTGGCACTTTGAAGAGGAAATTATTTTGAGACAATTTTTTGAGGGCACATTTTCATCAAAGCAAGTTAAGAGGTATGGTGACATTATTTCTTCTTTAAGGTGTTTGGTTGAGAAAATATTTTTGAATATTTAGGTGGAGAAATAAGGATTATGTATGTGCATTGTTGGAAATATTTGAGCTAGGGTTTGTGAAACAAATTATGCATCCTTTTTGAAATAAATTAGAAATATTTGAGATAGATTTTGTGAAACAAATTGTGCTTCATTGTTGAATGAGATTGGAAACACATGTGCTAGAGTTTATGAACAAATTGTGCTTCATTATTGAATGAAATTGGAAACACATGTGCTAGAGTTTGTGAACAAATTGTGCTTCATTTTTTGAATGAATTTGTGAAGATTTTGGGTATTGGTTTGAGTGACATTGAATGTGGATGAGCAAGTGTTAAGAAACCAATTTTGTGAAGCAATTTGTGCATTGGGCTTGAGTGATATTTGGAAAGAACATATTATGAATTTGTATTGCATATCATTTTCTATATGTTCTTGAACAAGAATTCTTGGTAGAATATGTTTGGAGTATTATAATAAAAGCATGGATTTGAGGTAGATTTGAGCAAGTCTTGTGAGAATACTTGAAGCAAGTTTGAGGCAGATTTGAGGAAGTCTTGTGAGAAGACTTGAAGCAGGTTTGAGGTAGATTTGAGCAAGTCTTGTCAGAAGACTTAAAGTAGGTTTGATGTAGATTTGAGCAAGTCTTGTGAGAAGACTTGAAGTAGGTTTGAGGTATATTTGAGCAAGTATTGTGATAAGAATTGAAATAGAGTTGAGATAGATTTGTGCATGTAATGTGTGTAGATTTGGTACAAAGTTGAGATAGAATTATGCATATAATATGTGCATATTTAGGATAAAGTTGAGATAGATTTGTGCATGTAATGTGTGCATATTTGGGATAGAGTTGAGATATATTTGTGCATGTAATGTGTGTAAATTTAGGATAGATTTGAGATAGATTTGTGCATATAATATGTGCATATTTGGGATAGATTTGAGATAGATTTGTGCATGTAATATGTGCATATTTGGGATAGAGTTGAGATAGATTTGTGCATGTAATGTGTGTAGATTTAGAGCAGAGTTAAGCAAAGGTGTGTACCAGCTTTGGAGGTGATCAAATTAAATGAGAGGTGTCTCCTATGGATAGATTTACATGAAATAGAGAAAATAGGAGAGGTGTCTCCTGTGGATAGGGTTCCAAAAACTAGAGCAAAGGAGAGGTCTCTCACGTGGATAGAGTTCCACGAACTAGAGTAAGGGGATAAAGTTCTCCTATAGATAGAGTTCCACAAACCAGATTTAAGGGGATAGATTTTCCCTATTAATAAAGGTACATGAACCTAAGCATAGGGGATTGAGATCTCCTTTGGATAGAGGTCCATAAGCATTGTAATAGGGAATTGGTTCCCAAGAGTTTTGTTGAGAAAATTTAGAACAAATATTTTCTTCATGGACGTAACTCACATTGGGTGAACCACGTTAAATTTGTGTCTCTCATGTGTGTGATGATTTGTGCATTGCATTTTTATTGCTATTGATGAGATTGGTTAATACTGCTAAGAAAAGATATTGCAATTGATAACATTGGATAATATTATTTGGGAAATAAAAGTAAAATTTTATCTTATACTATTCACCCTCCTCTTAGTATAATCTTGTGTTCTTCACTGTAATGTGATTTTGAGACAAGTATACCAATTAATTCCAACCCTTGACATTCCTTAATAAACTTCCTTTTATAGCCATTTAATGTTTCTAAATTCCAATAACTATTTTTTGGTGTAGTATTCCTTATAACTCCTTAATATTGGAATATTAAAAATCAATAATATTTACAATAATAGAAATTAAATTTCCAAGTAGCAATCCTTACTTATCCTAAGTTTTAAATTGTAAATATTAAGTTATTTTGGGTGTATGGTTCCCCTTTATTTATTTTTTCTTTCAAATGTGGTTGATTTCCCTATAGTGTCAAACTTTTATCGTAACTGATATAACTCATTCAATAAAAGTAAATTTAATAAAGTAATTTATTACCTTTATATTATTGGAAACCCTAAGTATTCAACACAAAAATTGGATGTGTATGACAACTCTTTTTAATGCTAGTCTTGAATCATTTTTATGGTTAATGGCAGCAAACTCTCCTTTGACTACAATATTTGGACAATGGGCACCTCAATTCTTTCTCCACTTTAAATGCTTTGACCAAGAGCTTTGAATGCTATTCTCTCCTATTATATACTGTACACCTTTGCTATTATGAATGTGCTTCCCTTCTTGGTCTTTGGTATCTCAAATAGGAAGAGGATATTTTAAAAAATGACAAGTGTCATGGTAGTTTCTTTCAACGCTTGGAAAGGGTAGATGCTATTTTATACTTGTTGAACTTGTTGTAGGAAGGAAGATAGATGTTAGAGTCTTTATGTGAGCACTTATATATCTTGTGACAAGTTTCACCCCTTCTTTAAGTAATGCTATTTTGTGTAACACTGCTTTGGACTATTCCTTTCAATCATGTAGAATTTGAGTATTATTTTGAGCGCTCATATGGAAGGTATTAGGGTTTCTTCAAAAGTGACAAGTGGAACATTTTATCTGAAGAACACAAGCTTATACTAAGAGGGGGGTGAACAGTATAAGACCACATTTAAATTTTCTTTTCCAATCAATATTATGCAATGTAAATATAGAAATATCAATAGCAGTAATCAAATCAATGCACAAATCACCACAAATAATAGAGACACCATAATTTGTGTGGTTCACCCAATGTGGGCTACTCCACGAAGAAAATATTTCACTAAAATTTTCTCAATCAATCTCTTGGGAATCCTTTCCCTATTACAATGTTTATGTACCTCTGTCCAATGGAGATACCAATCCCCTAAATCAAGTTCGTGGATCTCTATCCATAGGAGAACTCCTCCTCTACTCTATTTGGTGATCCTCTAGAAGACAACTGCCTCCACTATATTGGCTTGTGGATCTCTCTCCATTGAAGACTCTTATTACCACTCAAAATGCCTATCCTCACTACCCTAGCTAATGGATCTCTATCCACTGGAGACTACTGTTCTCTCTGATATGTCACCTCCAAAGCTCTGTCTCAAATCTGCACTAAACATAGTCCTTTGGTCTAGCACAAACTTATCCTTAAATATGCACCAAAATCTACTCTCAAATCTGAACTAAAAACATTTCTTTGGTCTAGCACAAATCTATCCTCGATCTCTATACTAAATCCTTAACTCAAATCTTGACTCAACTCTATTGGATCTGCCCTAAAAATTAACTCAAGGTTTGAAAAAATTAATCAATTCTACTCTCAAGTCTTCTCAAATACTTGTCTCAAATTTTCCTTGTAAGCTTCCATAAAATATCACACTAATCTAACCATAATTCCTCTCTAGAACTTTCTCAAA
Organism: Wollemia nobilis; assembly: GCA_028583015.1. Lineage (NCBI taxonomy): Eukaryota > Viridiplantae > Streptophyta > Pinopsida > Araucariales > Araucariaceae > Wollemia > Wollemia nobilis. Next base: position 2,163,903 of record JAQPPZ010000886.1, on the reverse strand, counting down.
TTTGCTCCATAAGTCCTCTCTAGAACTTGCTCAATCTGCTCAATAAGTCCTCTCAAGAACTTATCCAAATTTGTATTGTAAGCTTTCACAAAAGATCACACAAAATTTGTCCACAAGTCTCCTCAAATATTTACCTCAAATCTGCTCAAAAATTCCACACAGAAATTGTCCAATCTCATAGAAACATAAAGAGAATTGTTAGAGACTCAATATGTTCTATACTAATCACAATTATCAATTACTCTCTTAGAAACATAAGGATAATTGTTAGACTCAATATGCTTCAAATTCAACTCAATGCTCAATCACTTTCTGAACTCAATTCAGAATATAGAATAGTTTATTTTATGGAACTTGAACAATCACTTCACACATCCACTTGACTAGGCTCAACCAACTCTACTCAACCAATCACTCAATGAACTAATCCTTGCTTACAAACCCTAGTCCAAGTATATCAACTCAAAATATTTCCAACAATGCTCAACAACAAATCTCACATAACAATGATACTCATGTTCTTTTCAAACCCTAGTTCAAGTTCTTCACTCAATAACTCACTTCAACAACAATGCTTATAAAATAACTCACATAACAATGATACTCAAACCCTAGTTCAATTTTTTCACACAACCAATGGCTTCAACAACAATTCTTATCAAACAATATTTTAACAACAATTCTTTATTCTAGAAAACCTTGAAGCATTTACTCAACACACTTAATAGGAAACCCTAATAAAGTACTTTTCACTCCAAAATTATTTTCCAGAAAACCAATAAATCAACTCAACTATGGAAGAATGTGCTCATACATTTTCCTTGATAATGAAGTGTTCTCATAAATCTGTCACAACCACAAACACTTCTATGCCAAGCTCAAAGATATTAGAAGATAAATATTTCTCACAATGTAATGTAAAAACTCAATTACACCTTATCACTCCTTTCAAAACAACCATCAACATACATAAAATATTTTCCAAATAACACCTTATAATATCCCAATTAAAAATAAATTCAACATCCACCAAAATTAACTCAAAACCTCTTTAAATAAAATTTTAATGGCAAGAAGAACTTTGGAAAAAATCAAATCCACTCCAATAACATAAATCAATTATCAATCAAACAATATTCCATAAACCCTTATAACTCCAAATAACATAAATCAATTATCAATCAAATAACCTTTCATAAAACCTTATAACTCCAAATAGAAATTTATAGAAAACCTTAGGTGAATAAAATTTTAATTAAAAATACCTTTTCCACTAGTGGGATTCGAACCCACAATCTCTGCCTCTGCAAGTGCTCTAGCCGTGGGTTTGACCCCATGTGCACTAGATGCACGCTTGAGAGCTTAGGAGCACTTCGTGCTCTTTCTCCTAATATGGAACTCAAAATGAGCATGTCCCAAAAAATTTCCCCTTGGCGCTCAAGACAAACATGCCAACTCCACGTGAATCGATCGTGGATACTTCCACTCCCAATGCTCTTATAAAATGCGTGCTTCCAATGGACCACCGTGTCCTATGGGAGTGAGGCCTTCTCCTCCCTTTTCATATTTTTCCTTGGTGCTAAAAACAACACGAGTTCATCTTCTTCCTCAATAATCACACGAATTATTTTTCTCTTTGGTCGCATAAAATAATTGAAGAAGGGTAAGTTCTAATGTCCTTTGGTGTGGTATTTATACATGATTTTTCCTTTTGCCATAGATGTCGGTGCTCCACTAAGATGACATTGGCACTCCTTTAAGATGACATCGGTGCTCCTTTTTAAAACCTTTTATAATTTATAAATTATTTAAATTCTAAAAGAATTTAAATTTTATAAATTATATTTATAAACCTTTGACTTTAATAAAAATTAAAGCCTTCCTTGGGATGAAATTTAAACCTTTAACTTGTACTCCACTGACTTGATGAATATTAGTCTGCCACCATGGTTTTAATAAAAACCTTAATTCTGCCATCACAATATTTAAGTAAGCCTTTATATCATTATATTGATTTTAATAAAACTCTTTTAATTTTCACCATGGTTTTACCACAAACCCTTATGAAAAAATATTTTGAAATTTTTTTCTTCAACTCTTTGCGTTGTTCCTAGTGATAGTAATGGTGTACTCCATGGTATTAATGATAGCTTCATGTGTTCACTTTGGCATCAATGACAACTTCTCACCTTGACATTAATGACAACTAAATGAGCTCAAAATGTCCAACATTCTCTTTTGCATGAACCTGCCTTCTTAAAATATTTTTTTAAGCTTCCTCAATGTATTATTTCCAACTCTTTCTTTACTATTTTTTCTCATCAATGCTGTGATGACGCTTGGTGTGAGTTTTTTCTAGCTATGATAATGAGCAACGCTTTGATGGTTTTGATCTAGGATTGTGAGCAAAACTATGGTGTTTTGTGATACTCTAGTGGTGTTTTGAATGCTCCTTGTGGACATACATCTAGCTCTTGGGTATTGCTTTATTTATGTGTAGACACCAAAAACTAGGTATCCATAACATCATATTTGCCACCCCCACATCAAATCCTACATAATATATGTATATGCCTAAGTTTAGAATTAGGTATATAAATCCTGCACATTATCCTAGTTTCTAGATTTATTAAATTTGGAAAATTAGCCTAGGATACCCTGGCTACCCACTAGACATGTGTCCTAGACACCTCACTAACATCCCTTGTTCCTTTTTTCCCTTCACATGGGCAACCTTACACATATCACTCCACTTGCATCCAACTCATCCCAGTTAAGTGAGACACCTTGGGTGACTCACTTTAACTACCCCCTCCATTTGGCAGCCCCAAATTACCACTTGATAATCCTGACTTACCACATATCATTTTCCTCTAAAACCCTAAGGAGCCTATAAAAGCATCTTCACCTCATCCATGAAAGAAGGCTGAACATTCATATCATCAAGATGCTAAAATAGGACTAGAGCATTGCACACATCCCAAGAAGAAAAGATATCTAAAACCCAAAGGTCACTTTCTGTAGCAATCTACCACTTAACAAAAATCGCCCATCCATATTTATACAATCAAAACCACACTTGTGTGGTTTCCCCACTGTACATGCATGTTTTACTTGTTGCCACAATGCAACCATATTTTTTCAAAAATAGAAAAGTGTGACGAATCATATCAGTAAGTATTATTTGTAGTAAGGTATTTGAGTTTATTTATTTCTTTATTTTTTGCATTACATGTTTTCTCTAGTTAGGGTTTGATAGTAATAGTTTATATCTTGATTTGTAGGTGATACTAACTCTAATTTAGTTTTCATGTGTTTAGGGAATATGTTACTTGGAGAGCTGATGAATATGGAGTGGTCCCCACATCAGATACCCAAGCCCACTCACCCCTTGGAGCTGTAGCTGAATAACAAAGAACACACATCTTGATAGAAGACTTGAAAGACCCTTGTCCCATCATCAAAGCATTGTAACATCACTCCAACACATTTGGGGTAATTCAAAGATCTATTTGTAATACTATATCAAAATATTAATACAAAGAGCAATTTTGGCAATTTTATTTATTTGTATTCATATTTATTTCATGTTCAATTATTTAAAAAAAAAAAATGGTGATCATAGTGGTCACCATTTTATGTAACAAAAAGAACTAAACACAAAATAAAGATGAACACAGAGAAAGAAAATTGCCAAAATTGCTCTTTGTATTGATATTTTGATACAGTGTTACAAATGAATCTTTGAATTGCCCCAAATAAGTTGGGGGTGATGTTACAATAATATTTCTCTCTATATGATATAATGCTCTAATGATGGCACAAGGGTCTTCCAATTATTCTACAGGGATGTGTGTTCTTTGTTATTTAGCTACAACTCCAAGGGGTGAGTGGGCATTGGTATCCAATGCGGGGACCGCTCCAGCTTCAGCAAATCTCCAAGATGCTTGTTCTCTACACATGAAAACCAAATCAAAGTTAGTAGTACCTTCAAATCAAGTTATAGACCATTGCTATCAAACCCTAACTAGAGAAAACATGTAATGCAAAAAATAGAGAAAGAAATAAACTCAAATGCCTTGCTATAGATAATACTTATTGATTTGATTCGTTGTCCTTGTATATTTTTGAGAAAATGTGATCATGCAGTGGAGACTGGTAAACTATGCACAGGTGGTGGGGAAACCACATAGGTGTAGTTATGACTATGAAACCACAGATGGGAAATTTTTATTGAGTGATATATTGCTATATAAAATGATCTCTGGGCTTCAAATATCTCTTCTTCTCAAGATACGTGCAATGCTCTGGTCCTATTTTGCCATCCTGATGGTATAAATGTTTAGCCTTCTTTGGTGGATGGGGTGAAGGTGCCTTTATAGGCCCCTTAGAGTTTTAGAGAGAAATGAGAAGTGGTAAGCCAGGATTACCAAGTGGTAATCTAGGGCTACCAAATGGAGGGGATAGTTAGAGTGAGTCACCCAGGATGTCTCACTTAACTGGGTTGAGGTGGATGCAAGTGGAGTGATATGTGGAGGGTTGTTCCACGTGAAGGAACAAAGGGGAAAAGGGTGTATGAGATGTGGCAAGGAATATTGGTGAGGTGTCTAGGACACATGTCCATTGGGCAGGCAAGGTATCCTAGGCTTATTTTCTTGATTTTATAAATGTGGAAAATAGGATAATGTGTAGAATTTATATACCTAAGTCTAAAATTAGGTATATAATATTATTATGTAAGATTTGATGTGGTGTGGCAAATGTGATGTTTTGGATGCCTAGTTTTTGGTGTCTATAGATGCTCCTTTTTGTACTGCATTTTGTGAAACACCATGTGGTACAAAAAAAAATAACACCTATCTTTATTGGATGGATGGACTCAAATATTCTTGATTCACATGAATGACCAATTTGTTTTTGAATTATTTTATGGGATTTTGATTTGTTTGCTTACCCTCTCAATTTGTGAATGGGTAAAGGATGAAATCCATGAGCCAATTGACCAAGTGTAGATGATGAAATGAGGTGGATGATTGCATGGTGTGGATGGTGAATGGAAATCCATGACATTTTGATCAACTTGATGCCCCAAGGTTGGGTTTGTTTTTGTTGTTTTGAATTTACCTTTGGTTTTGATGAGGTGTTAAAAATGATATGGTAAAGATCATCGACCACATTTAGATATCTAGGTCCTTTTTACATTTAGCAATTCCTACCAAATGATGGGTTTTAGAAACCATTTATTTAGGAATTTAAGACTTGTGTGACTTTTTATTATACCAAATTGTGTTTGGTTGTTTTCCACTTTTTACCCAATGGAAGGGGGTTAAGGATAACCTTGTACAAATTTGTTTGAATACAGTCAATCTCAAATATTGAGGGATCTAGCTGATTTAATGCCATATTAATTTGATTGTTTGGATAAGTGTCCTTATGGTGAGCTACCCATACAACTTAATTGCATGGATTGCTAGTCATTACAACCACTAAGTGTATATGATAATACACTAAATATGAGGTTCACTAATTTATGTGGTGATAATGATGATGATTTGAATGCATTTGTGTTGATTTGAGGGGCTATTTTTTGAAGCCATTTGCATTTTAAGGGGAGTAGAATTTGTAGATGTTGTCTATCCCTTCAAATGATGAGGTGATGGAGAAGATATGAAATCATGAAAGTGATGAAACCTATGACAAAGGTAAAAATTATTAGAATGAAATGGATGTTTTTTTTTTTTGTTACAATTGTGATTTCGACCATTATTGGTTATTGTACACCTATATCCCTTGGAGCAATACAATTGTATGGCTTTATTAGGGAATTGAGATGATAACAATTTGATATTTATCAAGGTGAATCACTGTTCAAGGGACTTATGGTAACCTACCCATCTGACTGTATTGCATGGATAATTAGTCACTACAACTTCCAGGTGTATAGGATAAGTTACTATATACAAGGATCACTTGAGACTAAGTGGAAGAAGTAAATGTATACCTATCTTTTGGAGCAGTCCAACCACATGGCCTTCTTAGGGTGTTGATATGAGAGCACTTATATTATTTTAGAAGCATGTTGAATTTGTTTATTTTTACCAAAGGAATTGAGGTACCTTTGGAGCTTTTTGCTTTTGTTGTTTTTTTTTTATTTTTTTATTATTTTTTGTGTTTTATATTGTTTTTGTGGTTTTTATGTTTGTTGATTGATTTTTTTTTTTTTTTTGACCAAAGGAATTTGGGTACCTTTGGAGTTTTTTGGATTTATTTGACCAAAGGGGTAGTGATGAGCACCATAAATGCTCATTTTATATACACTTTTAAGGGGCATAATCACTTATTTAATTAGCATTATAAATGTATTTTTACTTAACATATGCATATAATTGGTAGGAAATCCGGTATTATGCTTAACGAGTGTTTTTAGTAGAAACTGTGTATGCTTGCAATTTTTGGTGCTAATCCAGTGTTTTCCCAGTCTATCTTCCAAATGGACCTGGCATGCTTCTACTTAACTGCATCTAAGGTATATGGAGTAGGCGCCTTACTCTGGCACCTTACTCCCATACATGGGGAGGCACCTTACTTTGGTGCCTTACTCAAGTAGGTGCCAGGCAGGTGCCTTACTCAAGTAGGCGCCAAGTCGACGCCATACTCTAGTAGATGCCTTATTGGTGCCTTACTCCCATACGTTGGAGACACTTGCATTGGAGATGCCATAGTACCAAGTCAACATTGACTAGGTTGACCAATGGGCTAAGGAGGAGGTTGCATGTGAAGACAAAGGAGAACTATTTTAATCATGCATTTATTAAATAGAATAAAGTATTTGTTATTATTATCAATCGATTGGTCGGTTGACCTTGTAAAGCTCTTAAGGCATTATTTTTAGGATGTATTAGTTTAGGATTTTTTTGTTATGTACACCTAAGGATTTTTATATATTTATCATTATGTGAATGAACATGCTTTAAAATAGGGAAATAAAATTTGTGTAGAACCAATTGTAACTAATCATGTCATGCAATTAAATTAGATTAATTTGTTATTGTAAAAATATTTGGCCATGTTTTATATAAAAATGCAAGTCAGATGAACGAATATGAATGATTAATTTTACACAGAATATTATTCTAATTTTTTTTCTTCTATAATTTATTAAAAGTGCAATCCCTCTTATTTGAGCAGGCTCTACGTAGCTAGTCGGGCGGACTATCTACGGGAGCTTGGGCCCACTCCCTATAGTAGTCCTCCCCTATTTAATTTCTATTATTTATTTTCTATAGATTAGATTTATTTTTTTATTTCCTGCTTTATCTAATTTAGTTGTGTGTTTTATTTCTTGCATTTTATTTCCGCACTTTAATTTTAGCTTGTAATTTATTTATTTAATTTTTTGCACTTAGTTTATTTAAATTTGGCTGAAATCAAAATGTTTAAACATCCCCCACCAAAATAAATAAGGTACAAATAGATTCATTCCCCAAAACTATAGGCATATATTGTGCGTGACACTCGTAAGTTTACGGACTTACCGAATTGATAATTTATGGAAGAGAAATGATTATTTTTTGAGACATGATTTCTGCTCACCATTTTGGCACCATTGTCGGGGAGTGTCAAAACTGTAGTGTTATGATTTATAGGTTAGATAAAATGCCTATTTAAAATTACCTGTATATATTTTATTTGAGAAGTGTAAGTCTGCCAAGGGCCTTTTTATAAGGCCAAAAATAGTTCACGGTACAGTCAGAGCCAAATCCCACAGGCAAAAGTTAAATTTATCAACTTCTTAGGTAAATACGAGAATGAACCTGATGTACCATATTAAGTGTAGACGTAGAAATAAAATGTGTTGTTGAATTTTTTTTAGAAAATCAGGCGATGAAGGATTTCCATCAGGTTCTAAATGGTTTAAAAAAATCAAATAAATAACACAACCCAGATATAATTAAAAATTTTTAGGGATGTGTTTTTATATAGAAACTATTGGAAAATTATGCCTCTAAAAGCTTGGTTTTAGCAATGATTTTTTTTACAAGCTTAACGCTTTGCAACATATTGAAAATTTCTTTTAATGATGCAGGGAAAATGATAGAGCTAAATTTAAAAGAACATCTTGCTATGGAGTATGCTCTTCACTTGTGCTTAAGGTGACCTGGTGAATCAAAAACTAGCATGTGTTTTTAAAAGGTTGCTACATCCTATTTTCTTCAAGGTGCTAGCCACGGGTAGTCATTTATCGACATGCATATTTTACCGTAATTTTGAAAGAGTTTGGTTGTGAGGCCATGAAGGAAAATACTCTCCTCATGCTACAACATATCAGACTAGTTGAAAAAGAAGAAGATGATTTTTTTTAGAAGACTAGTTCAAATGTAGGTATGGGGGGAACCCCACCTTCGTCATTGCCACAAACAACATAATAAATGTTGTTCACAGTGTTCATGGGAAGAAAAAAAATTATCTTCTACTAAAAAGGCTCCAAAGTTAAGAGCAAATAAAAAATAGATTTTTTTTTTACTACCTGTTGGAAGAGAGTATCCTCTTTCCCAAGGACCGGCTTTGTATAGAAGATAAATGAGAAATATCCAACCGATAGCTAAAAAAATAGGAGAGGAGCCTAGAAGAAATCATATGTCTACACGAAGTCTACATGGTTCCTGAGCATGAAGAAAAAAATGAATGGAGCTCATAGTGGTCAGAAAAATAGCACATAAAATATCAATGAGGTGTCTCATAGAAGCATCACAACTGAACACCCAACACATGCCATAGATGATGGTGAACAGATTGATTTATCCCCACTATCAGAAGTAGGGAATCACAGTGCTACTCTAATTATGCATGCAAGAAAAAAATCCAAATGGGGAGATCATTCTGATTCAGATGCATTGTGTTAGGACTGTATAAATTTTAATCAATGGAAAAAAAAATAGTGACACATTCAGGAGAACACGGTGAGAAAATGAAATAACGCACAAATAGTAATCCCTAAAAATACATTTAGAGAGAGATACATCAAATTAGGATTAAAATATTTTTATATATGCCATTGATGATGAGTTGAGTATTTCAAATGCGTAGTGCCAAAATTACAGATTTTTTTGGTAGCATTTTTAAATGTGGAAAAGAAATTATAGATAAGAGATGAAATTTCACTACGGTGGAGGAGAATGCCACATTTTAAAATCATCGGCTCACATTTGTGCAATTGAAATTTTGTTCTTTGACATAGACGATGAAAAAAATGATAAGACAAGATCTATTCTGGTCATGGCAGAATAGACAAAAAAAAAAGAGAAAAGAAAAAAAATAGTTAGAATTTTATTAATGCTTTAGTTTAGTTTTTTTATGTTTTGTAGGACAACATGAAGTGCAAAGTGTCATACCAATAGTTTTCATGAGTGCCTTACTCAAAAAAGTGCCAAGCAGGTGCCTTACTGAGGTAGGCACCTTACTAAGATAGGTGCCTTACTAAGGTAGGTGCCTTACTAACGCAGGTGTCTTACTGAAGTAGGTGCCTTACTCAGGTAGGTGCCTTACTAAAGTAGGCACCTTACTGAAGTAGGCACCTTACTTAGGTAGGTGCCTTACTAAAGTAGGCACCTTACTAAAGTAGGCACCTTACTCAGGTAGGTGCCTTATTGAAGCAGACACCTTACTCAGGTAGGTGCCTTACTAAAGCAGGAACCTTATTGAGGTAGGTGCATTACTGAAGCAGGTGCCTTATTGAAGCAGGCACCTTACTAAAGTAGGCACCTCACTAAAGTAGGTGCCTTACTCAGGTAGGCACCTTACTCAGGTAGGTGCCTTACTGAAGTAGGCACCTTACTTGGGTAGGTATCTTACTAAAGCAAGTGCCTTATTGAATTAGGTGCCTTACTTAGGTAGGTATCTTACTGAAGCAGGTAACTTATTGAGGTAGGTGCCTTACTAAAGTAGGCACCTTATTGAAGTAGGCACCTTAATCCTAAAGTAGGCACCTTACTCAAGTAGATGCCTTACTCAGGAAGACACCAAGCAGTCGCTTCACTCAGGCAGGCGCTAAGCAGGCACCTTACTCAAGCAGGCATCAAGCTCCTCAAGCAGTGTCTCAATGTCCATTAGTGGAGGCACCTGATCATGGAAAAAAAATACAAGCACCTTGATGTCATGCATCAAGGGTGCCTTGATTATTATTAAAAAAAACCGCACATCATCTATCCTGCTTAGCATAAAATTTCTTTTGTTGCTTTCATGTGTTGTAGGGAAAGTACCCACATGCAAGTTGTAGGTATCCTAAGATCCAGGGCCTAATAGGCATGGATTGCACTAAACTACATTTTAGTTTTCTTAGTTTTTCTTTTGCAGGGGAAATGACCTGATTGTATGAAAAATAGGCATCTTGGGAGACAAGGCCTATACCAGCTCAACATTCATGAACCTATACGTTTTTTAGGAGGTAGAAACTTGAATGTTTCTATTCGGAGGAGATAGTCACCATCTGGGCATGGACATGGGTGTTAATTTTCTATAAAGAGAAGAGGTACCCACCTCTATGTTTGGGCAACACAGATGTTGATGCAGTACAAAAAAAAGAAAACAATTGGAGGGCCTGATCAACCCTGCAACAATAGACACATTAGTAACTGTTCACTTTTCAACACCAAGAGGGTGCCTTGATTTCATGCATTCTTGAGCACCTTGATGTCCAAGAAGTTGCCTTGACATCATGCATTCTTGGGTGCTTTGATTAGAGGTGCTTAATTTTTGTTGAGAATTCCATAAAAAAAAAGAGCCATGTGGAGAATCTGAGTGCTGCAAACGAAAGCTGCAGACCCCATTTATACCGAAAAGTGCCCAAAATTCCTCTCCCTAGGATGGGTATGTCAGTTAATCAGTATGGGACCTGATGTTCAGAGGGTTGCAGACCTGTTGTATAGAGGGACCTATTACTGGTGACGAGGACATCACCAATTTAAAGTGGGGGGGCATTTGGGTGAACTAGAATCTCACACATATAAAAATATTTTGTGATAGATTCCCAATTGAAATGCAAAGCTTGTATGGGAACGTCAACAAAAGACGTATCAGGCTAAATATATGAAAAAATAAAATAAAAAGAAAAAAATAATAATAATAGTTGCTACGACGCGTCCACACCTATGGAAGAATACCTCAATGGACATAAATTCCACTAAAAGGTAGTGTGTGATCCATAAAAATAGATGTTATTTGCTTGTGAAAAACACCACAGAAATAATACCATATCTTTTACTATTCTCTATCAGCAATATGGATGAGCACAAAATTTTATATCCACCTTTTGGAAGTTGCGTAGGAAGGATCCATTGGGGGAAATTTAAAAAACTACATCACTTTCCAGATTGTCATGCTTAGGGAAAGTGACATATTCATTGATTATGAGGATCATTGATGGTTGTTTCAAAACTTGTTCAATTTATCGGCTTTACTGCGGGAGTAATAACGCTCATAGGAAGAATAATGATGACTAGGGATGTGGATGAAGAAGGTGGCCAGAAAAAGAAAAAAAATAAAAATAAAAATTCTTTGGGTGCACCAACATCACAATAATATTTTTTGGAACACCTTGGTTACAGACAACATGGAAATATTTTTACACCACTAGCATGCTACAGATAAAAATCTATGAAATTCACCCAGGTATGTACTGATTTTTCATTAATTATGTGTATAGTTATTTTAAAAATAATTTATATGCTAAACTCAATAGATGCCCCCTTAAATTCTTCATCAAAATATCCCAGTAGAGATCAATCACATGACATGCCTCGGATATGAAAAAATTCATTACCCTAGAATGAAAAAAAAAATAAGAAGAAAAAAATTATTGAAGATTTTAAAACCACACGGGATGGCATAAGAACACATGCAACAAGTGGGAGTAATGATAATTGATTCCAAAAATGAAATCACAATTTGAAATTTTGAAGGCTTTATTTACAGTAGAATGATGAGTTCTCATATCTGGGACATATGCAACAATCCACTGCCAAAAACAAAGCAGTGAGAGCGAAATGAAATCTGCTGGAAAATACACAGGAATAGGAAATAGAACAGATATCGGTGATGAAAATATTAAGTCATGAGCATATTAGAATATGCAGATGTCAATAGACTGAAAAGAAAAAAAAAGAGAATAAAAATAAATAAATAAATATTTCAAGTGACTGACTTCACCACTTGGACTTCTGTGGATTTACAATCCACTAGTTTTCACAAGTACATGGCAGTGCTCAAAGGAAGAAAATTGCAGCGCTCGATATAAATAAATATATATATATATAAGAGACTTAGTATATCTTTGTGTTGGTTTCCTATGACTCTAGGCTCTTGTTGTACTAGGATGGATTTCAATTATTGGTTGTGCCAGTTTCCTGTAGCGTTGGTTGTGCCTTCCTATCATGCTTTGTCCAACAACTCTAACTTTCGCTATTGTCGCAGTGCTTCCACTGGTGATGTAGTACATAATGAAGAAAAACATAGATTCTAAAGGCAATATATATATATATATATATATATATATATATATATATATATATTATTATTTTGAGGGCTATTTTCTTGGGGCTATTGTCATGAGGACGTGACAATATTTAGGCATGGGGGGATGATGAGCACCAGAAATGCTCATTTTATATACACTGTTAAGGGGCATCATCACTAGTTTAATTAGCATTAGAAATGTATTTTTACTTAACTTATGCATATAATTGATAGAAAATCTGGTATTATGCTTAACGGGTGTTTTTAGTAGAAACTGTGTATGAATGCAGGTTTTGGTACTAATCCAGTGTTTTCCCAGTCTATCTCCCAAATGGACCTGACATGCTTCTAGTTAATTGTGTATAAGGTATATGGAGTAGGCACCTTACTCTGGTGCCTTACTCCCATACATAGGGAGGTGCCTTAAGTAGGTGCCAGGCAAGCACATTACTCAAGTAGGCGCCAGGCAGGCGCCTTACTCAAGTAGGCATCAAGCCAAAATATTACTCAATTAGGCACTTTATTTGTGCCTTACTCCCCATACGTTGGATACACCTACATTAGAGATGTCATATGGCAAAGTCAACATTGACCAGGTTGAAAAAGAGGCTAAGGAGAAGGTTGCACGTGAAGACAAAGGAGAACTATTTTAATCATGCATTTATTAAATAGAATAAAATATTTATTATTATTATCAACCGATTGGTCGGTTGACCTTGTTTATCCTTGTGTGAATGGACATGCTTTAAAATAGGGAAATAAAATCTGTGTAGAACCAATTGTAACTAATCATGTCATGTGATTAAATTAGATTATTTTTTATTGTAACAATATATGGCTGCGTTTTATATAAATATGTAGGCCAGATGAATGAAGATCAATGATTAATTTTGTACAGAATATTATTCTCATTTCATTTCTTCTATAATTTATTAAGAGTGCAATTCCTCTTATTTGAGCAAGCTCTACATAGCTAGCCGAGTAGACTATCTACTGGAGATTGGGCCCACTCCCTACAGTAGTCCTCCCCTATTTAATTTCTATTATTAATTTTCTGTAGATTAGATTTATTGTTTTATTTCTTACTTTAATTAATTTAGCTATGTGTTTTATTTCTTGCATTTTATTTCCGCACTTTATTTTCAGCACTTTAATTTTAGTTTGTAATTTATTTATTTAATTTTCTGCACTTAGTTTATTTAGTTTGGCTGAAATCAAAATGTTTAAACATCCCCCACCAAACTAAATAAGGTACAAATGGATTCATTCCCAAACACTGTAGGCATATATTGTGTGTGACACTCGTAAGTTTACGAACTTACCGGATTGATAATTTATGGAAGAGAAATGATTTTTTTACGAGACATGATTTCTGCTCACCAGGTAGGTTCCTTTAGGTCTTTTGGAATTGTTTTAATAATGTTTGTCCTTATGGTAATCTACTCCTCCTACCATATTGTATGGATAGCCAATTTCTATAATCGCTAGGGAACTAGAGTAAATCACTATATACAAGGATCACTTAAGGCTAAGTGGAAGAAGGAAATGCACATCTCTATCCCATGGAGTAGTCTAGTCACATGGCTTTCTTAGGGAGTTGAGATTATAGCACTTTGATTCTTTCGAAAGCCTTGTTGAGATTGAATTTGACCAAAGGAATTGGGGTACCTTTGGAGCTTTTTGGATTATTTTGACCAAAGGTGTAGGTGCCTTTGGAGCCTTTTGAAATGAAATTTTACCAAAGGGGTTAGGTTCCTTTGGAGCTTTTTGAATTGAAATTTGACCAAAGGGTTTATGTTCCTTTGGAGCCTTTTGAATTGAATGTGACCAAAGGAGTTTGGTTCCTTTGGATCATTTTGATCTAAATTTTTACCAAAGGATTTTGGTTCCTTTGGAGCCTTTTGAATTGATGTAATGGTGACTGTTATTATGGTAATATTATCATCCTACCATATTGCATGGATAAACAATCATTGCAACCTCTAGAGGACTAAAGTATATTACTAAGGGCTTTATTCCTTATGGTAATATTATCATCCATTTGAAGCCTTTTTGAATTGAATGTGACCAAAATGGCTTGATTCCTTTGGAGCCTTTCTGAATTGAATGTGACCAAAGGGGTTGATTCCTTTGGAGTTTTTTTTAATTGAATGTGACCAAAGGGGTTGATTCCTTTGGAGATTTTTGAATTGAATGTGACCAAAGGAATTTGATTCCTTTGGATATTTTTTAAATTGAATGTGACCAAAGGAGTTTGATTCCTTTGGATATTTTTAAATTGGATTGACCAAAGATGCTTGATCCCTTTGGATCCTTTTTTTAATTCCATATGACCAAAGGGGCTTGATTCCTTTGGAGACTTTTTAAATTTAATGTGACCAAAAGAGTGGTTCCTTTGAAGCCTTTTGAATTGAATGTAATGATGAATATCCTTATGGTAATCTACTCATCGTATCATATTTCATGGATAACCAGTCACTGCAACCACCAGGTTTATAGAGTAGATCATTAGATATGAGGTTTGCTTGTGAGATCTTGAAATCCCCCCAATTGTTTTGATTGATTGTTTGATGTGATTGATGGGGAAGGTGGAAGACCTTGAATCCCCCTACTTGATGTGATTATTGGGTAATATGTAAGACCTTGAACCCCCCTAGTTGGTGTTTTTGTGATTGTTTATGTATATGTGTAATGATTGATTGTTCAAATTTTTTTTGGTGTACATGTGATGAAATGAATGTATTATGAATGAATGCAATTGGTGGTGATGTATGCAAATGAATGAATGGTGTTGCCTTATTAATCATTTTTCAAAGAGGTTTTGAACCATTTGAATGAATGGTGTTGCCTTATTAATCATTGTTCAAAGAGGTTTTGAACCATTTAAATGAATGGTGTTGCCTTATTAATTGTTGTTCAAATGGGTTTTGAACCATTTTAATGAATGGTGTTGCCTTATTAATCATTTTTAAAAGAGTTTTTGAACCATTTGAATGAAGGGTGTTTCCTTATTAATCATCTTTCAAAGAGGTTTTGAACCATTTGAATGAATGGTGTTGCCTTATTAATCATTGTTCAAAGAGGTTTTGAACCATTTGAATGAATGGTGTTGCCTTATTAATCATTTTTCAAAGAGGTTTTGAACCATTTTAATGAATGGTGTTTCCTTATTAATCATTTTCTAATAGGTTTTGAACCATTTAAATGAATTTTGTTGCCTTATTTTGTAATAAATTCAATTCCTTTTTATTCCCTTGGTCAAATTCAATCTCAAAAAGGCTTTTGAAATAATTAAAGTGTTATAATATCATATTATTAAGAAATCCATGTGGTCGGACTACCCCATGGGATAGAGATGTGCATTTCCTTCTTCCACTCAGCCTTAAGTGATCCTTGTATCTAGTGATTTACTCTAGTCCCCTAACGGTTGTAGTGATTGGTTATCCATACAATCCAATAGGAGGAGTAGATTACCATAAGGACAATCATCATTAACATAATTCAAAAACTCCCAATGCACAAACCTCCTTGGTCAAATTAAACCAAAATGCTCCAAAGGTACCCAAATTCCTTTGGAAAAAAAAATCAATCATAAAACATAAAAACCACAAAATAATATAAAACTAAAAAAAATAAAAATAACAAATTTTTTTGGTCAATAACAAATTTAAAAAGCTCCTAAAATAATAGAAATACTCTCATCTCAACTCCCTAAGAAGGTTGTGTGGCTAGACTGCTCCAATAGATACATGTGTATATTTTCTTCTATCACTTAGCCTCAAGTGATCCTCATATACAGTAACTTACCCTATATACCTAGCGGTTATAGTGACTAGAAATCCATGCAATATGGTATGATGGGTAGGTTATCGTAAGGGCCTTCAACAATGATTCAACTTGAGAAATAATCGAATTGTTATCATCTCAATTCCCTAAGAAATCCATACGATTGGACTACTCCAAGATATAGAGGTATACAATTACTAATAATGGTCAAAATCACAATTGTAAGAAAACAAAAACATCCATATCATTCCAACAATTATCATTTGTTTCATCACTTTCATATATTCTCCATCGACTCATCACTTTAATGGATAACACACTCAACAAAATCTATTTTCATGATAAAAGTCAACACTAAAAACACTCAATCATGCAAAGTATGCTCATTAAAATGAGCATATTTTCTATGATTGGGGCAACACAAGTTGAATTTTATTTGTGACCATCTTACATAACTCCCATTCAAATGCAAATGACTACACAAATATTGCAAAACCCTCCAAATCATCATCTTACATCATCATCTTGAGTGAACCATGTATCTAGTGATTTACTCTAGAAACTTGGTGGTTGTAGCGATTGGTTATCCATGCAATATACTAGTATGGATAAATTACCATAAGGAAACTTATTGAAAATATTTTCACATCATCACATTGGAAATTAAATAAGGGATTCATGTTGGTACTTCAATTTTTGAGTGACCTAAATTCAAGCAGATTTGCCCAAGGTTGTAATTGATGCCTACTCCATGGGGTTACAAAACACAAAAAAATTATACTTCATCATTTTGCATTAAGGAATTGCTAGTAGTCACTAGGACAAGACCCTAGGATGATTGGTTCCTTTAATTCATCATCTTGCATGTCAATCAAACCAAAAAGTAAATTTATGACAACACAAATCCATCCCAAACTTGGGGTATCCAACTTGATCTTGATTTCCAATATTTGCATTAGGCATTTTCACAAACATCATATTCATCATACACATCATTTAGTGAACCTCGTATCTAGTGGATTACCCTATACACCTAGTGATTGTAGAGACTAGAAATCCATGCAATCCAGTTAGATGGGTAGCTCACCACAATGACACTCATTCAAAAATTCAACATCAAATAAATATGGCATTGAATCATCTAGGTCCTTCAATATTTGAGCTTGGTTGTGTTAAAATAAATTTGCAAAAGGTTATACTTAAGCCCTTTTATGTTGGGTAAAAAAGCGAAAAATTATTAAATCAAATTTAGTACAATCGATAATCACTCGAGTATCAAACTCCTAGTGCACTGGTTTTGACACATAGGAATTCTTAATAGTAGCAGGATCTCCAAAATCCCAAATGTGGTTGGCAATTTTACAACAACATTTTGCACATAAACAAAACCAAAGGTAAATTTACAAAAATAAACAATCCCAAACTTGGGGTATCAAATTGATCAAAATGTCATACATTTGCATCACATCCACATCATGCAATCATCCACCTCCTTTCATCATCCACATTTGGTCAATTGGCTTGTGGGTTTCATTATTTACCCATTCACCAATTGAGGGGGTAAGCTAAAATCAAAATTTTCAAGTCATTCATTCTTTGCATCGAGAAGATCTGAGTCCATTTCTCCATCCAAATAAGCCAAGTATCTTTTGTTTTTGCACCACATTATGTTTTACACAACATGGTACAAAAAGGGGCATCTGTAGACACCAAAATCTAGGCATTTATATTTCATCACATAATTTTGCATATTAAATTATATGCCTAGGTCTAAACTTAGGTATATCAATTACTGTACATTTCACCCACATTGCACATCATAATTTTGCATAATAATATATACCTAAGTCTAAACTTAGGCATATAATTCCTACACATTATTCATTCACATTTCACATCTTCATAATAAAAATAATATACCTAAGTCTAAACTTAGGTGTATTTTAATGCACATTAATTTATATTTTCTAGATTTATCAAAACTGGAAAATCAGCATAAGATACCCTATATCCCCACTTGACACATGTCCTATCTACCACTACCCCTCACATTGCCATATCTCACACCTCACTTTATACATCACTCCACTTGCACCTACCCACTTGCCACATCTCACACCTCACTCCACACCTCACTCCACTTGCACCTACCCACTTGCCACATCTCCCTAGTTAAGTGAGACACTTCTAGTGACTCACTACAACTACCCAGGATAGGTGGTTGTCCAATACTTGTCACTTGGCAGCCCTTGATTTCCACCTATACTTCCCTCCATAAACCCTGAAAGGTCTATAAAGGTATTATCACTTCACCAAGAAAAGGGAGAGAGGGGAATTCTAATGTTATGCTGCTAAAATTATCACTTATGTAAGCAATATATTCATTTATTTTAATCAATTCACATTTATTCATTATATTTATCATATTCATTATGAAAAGTGATATGAAACCCTTAGTCATTTGCATGTGTGCAGGTTCCAGGTTCAACAAGCTTAAGGTCATCATGGTGGTCATGAAAAACCCACCTTCCACATTGTTGTAGCATGAAGAAGAATGAAAGAAACCATATATTTATTATAAAAGGGGATCACCCCCTTCAAGAATTTGTATTGTGAAAGCACCCTACAAAGGGGATTATTGTATTACAAAATTAATTTTACAAAATATAATGCAATATTTTGTGTTTAATGCAATGGTTTTCTTTTTATGTATCCATCCTCACTCACTCTTCTTAAACTACTTAGAAAATTTAAACTACAACAATGAAATAAAAAATGGCCCCCTCCCCTATATATAGCTACTTTTTGTGGTGAAAACTGTGTGCCCGCCATTTATGAAGCACGCAAAAATGCACACCCGTAGTTAGGGCAAGGTGCAACTGCACTTGCATGATTAAAATTAAAAAAAAATATACCCCCTCACAAAAATCAAAATCACCCAATATACATCAACATCATCCATCACACCATGCATTTTCAAATACATCATCATCACCATCATCAAATCCTTTAGTGAACCTTGTATCTAGTGGATTACCCTATACACTTGGTAGTTGCAATGACTAGCAATACATGCAATCTGGTAGGATGGGTAACCCACCATAAGGACACTCATTCAACATCAAATCACTATGGAATTAAATCAGCTAGGTTCCTCAATATTTGAGCGTAGCTGTATTCAAACAAATTTGCACAAGGTTATCCTTAAGCCCTTTCTATTGGGTACAAAAGAAAAAACAATCAAATAAAATTTGGTATAATAAGAAATCACTCAAGTGTCAAATTCCCAGAATGACTAGTTCCTTGATACCATCATTTGGAAGGAATTTCTAAAGTTAAAAGGGCACTAGAACTCTAAATGTGGCCTATGATTTTACCACAAATATTTTACACCTCATAAAAACAAAGGCAAATTCAAAACAACACAAACTATACCAAAATTGGAGTATCAAAATTATCAAAATTTCATGCATACATCACATCCACATAATGCAATCATTAAATTCATTAATCATCCACACTTGATCAATTGGCTTGTGGGTTTCATCCTTTACCCATTCACCAATTGAGGGGGTAAGAAAAAAAAACAAAATCCCATAAAAATTTATTTTAAAAAATGGTCATTCTTGTGCATCAAGAAGATTTGAGTCTATCCATCCAATAAATTAGGTGTAATTGGTTTTTACACCACATTGTGTTTTACACAATGAGATACAAAAAGGGGCATCTATAGACACCAAAACCTAGGCACCCATAACATTACATATTCCACCCCTACATCAAATGCTACATAATAAAGTTAAATACCTAAGTTTAGACTTAGGTATATAAATCCTGCACATTATCCTATTTTCCAAATTTATTAAATCTAGAAAATCAGCCTAGGATACCCTACCTACCCACTAGACATGTGTCCTAGCCACCTCACTAGCATCCCTTACCACATATCATACACCCTTGTCTCCTTTATCCCTTCACATGGGTCAACCTTCCACATATCACTTGATTTGCATCCACCTCACCCTAGTTAAGTGAGACACCCTAGGTGACTCACTGTAACTACCCCCTCCATTTGTCAACCCTAGATTACCACTTGGTAATCTTGGCTTACCCCTTGGTAATCCTAGTCTACCACTTGGTACTCTTGGCTTGTCATATCTCATTTCCATCCAGAATTCTAAGTAGCCTATAAAGGCATCTTCATACCATCCACTAAAGGAGGCTAAACATTCATACCATCAGGCTACAAAAATAGGACCAGAGCATTACATGCATCCTAAGAAGAAGAGAGATGTGAAACCTAGAGGTTACTTTCTGTAACAATCTACCACTTAGTTAAAACCACTTATCCATGGTTTCACATTCGAAACCACACCTACATTGTTTCTCTACCACCCATGCATGGTTTACCAGTCACCACCACATGCCCATGTTTTCTCAAAAATAGAAAAGTATGATGAATCAAATTAGTACGTATTTTTTGCAGTAAGGCATTTGAGTTTATTTCTTTATTTATTTTCTACATTAAATATTTTATCTAGTTAGGGTTTGATATCAATGGTATATATATTGATTTTTAGGTGCTACTAACTTTGATTTGGTTTTCATGTATGTAGGAAATAGGTATCTTGGAGAGCTGCTAAAGTTGGAGTGGTCCCCACATCGGATACCAAATACCACTCACCCCTTGGAGTTGTAGCTAAAGAACAAAGAACACACATCCTTGTAGAAGACTTGGAAGACCCCTATCCCATCATCAGAGCATTTTATCATACAGAGAGAAATATTATTGTAATATTTCCCCAACACATTTGGGATAATTCAAATATTCATCTATAACACTGTATCAAAATATCAATACAAAGAGCAATTTTAAAAATTTTCTTTCTTTGTGTTCATATTTTTTTTGTGTTTGGTTCTTTTTATTACATTATGCTTTAATTTTATCCTGATTTCAAGATATTGTATTTCTACCTTTGTAGATGATAGCTTCTCTGTGTGCTATGCTATGTATGATGTGCAGGTTACTTATTGTGGATATCCAAACTATGGATGATGTGAGCTCTTTGAAGGCCATTTTTACCTTGTTTGGATGATTCTTCTCTATGGCCACTTTGAGATACTTCTTTATTGTAAAAAATGATTATTTATGAAACTTAGACCTTATCCTTTTTACTACGTAGGATAAAATATTATTGTGCAAGATAATGTAAATAAACTTATAATTAGAATACCTTCATTTGCACCTCCTTTTACAATCTTTTTCTGCTGGTTTTAATGGCAACTTTCTTGTTGGAAATGGCTGATTTGATGTTATCTCCTTTCCTAGACAACTCTCTCCTTTTGTTTGGTTAATCAAGTCTCAATTTGTATCTTCTTTTACTAATTTTTATGGTGGCTTTCTTTTCCACTCCTTGGAGGAATCTGATCTATTTTTGGTGGCTTCTTTGGGCCATGAAATGCTACATGTTTTGTGCACCAAATAGTGTCTCTAGAAACTTTTATAATCTGCTACTTTTGTGCCCTTGATCTTAACAATCAAACCCTTTTGAGAGTAACTGGTTAAATATAAACTAGTATAGTGCAAATGGATTAATAATACCTCCAACTTAATGCACTTTAATGGTAACAACAATATCATCTTATTGCTCCTATAAATAAAATTTCAAAATAATTCTAAATGCATTTAATAATATCTACAAGTTTTAAGAGTAATTTTAAAAGAATCCATTATGAATAATCTACAATTTTCACTACAATAAATATTGTAGGATGTAGTCTTCTTTTCTTCTTAGATAGATAATAGGTACGTGATAATTTTATTTCTTTCAAAAAATATTCATCTCCTATTTTAATATGCAAATATATCTTAAAATGAACTCTCATTTTTGCACTTTCTTGAAGACTATAATATAATATCTTTTTCTTTGCAAATTTAATCCCAATATGGTGCTTAATGGACTTTGATAATAAACCTTAATTTGAAGTTTAACTAATTGCACCCAAGTTGCTTACCTTTTAATGGATTCTACAGATGATGTAGATCATGGTGTTTAGATTCACCAAGTTGCTACCCTAAGATAAATTAATTCCATAGCTTCGTGTTGGCTATCCAAAATAGCTTATTGCTTCACAAAATGGTGGACTTGAACCTTCTATATTGAGCCTAGGATTTGGTGGCTTAATCCTTCCAGTGGTCTTCATTTTTTTGTAGTAGATTCAAAAAGTTCTTGCTTCTAAAATGTGCCTTATATATATGAAAGGTAATATATAAATATCTTAGATTTGGTAGGATTATTCTTCTATCTGAGTCCTTATTCAACATTCTTCTTAACTTTAAACCTAAATATTTTGAATGTCTTGAGGTCTTCACTGGATTCTTCTTCGGTAGTTAGCACTCTTTACCAAATTCTTCTCCTCTTGGGATTGTTATTAGATTACAATAATTTTTCCAAGTCTTTCACTATCAGGAGCTTATCCTTGGTAGTGGATTTCTCTAATGAGTTATTCTAGGAACTCTTTTGATGATGCTTATATGAGATTTGCAGAAAGGCTCTCCAAGCCTTCTTATTTTTCTCCTTGAGACCTCTCCAAGGTCTTGAATATTACAACTTCTATGGTATTTCAAATGAGACCTTTCCTTCAACCTTTTACTTGTGGAAGTGTTGGTAATGAGATATTCTTCTTGGAAATTTTAAATTTGTTACTTCTTTTATTAGGAACAAGACTTTGCTAATCTCTCTTTATCACTTCCATTATTAGAAGTTTTCCAATAATATCTTCTATGGATCTCTTCAGATTATTCAGAAAGAATTCTTGAATTAGTAAAGGAGATCACCAATCTCTTATTTCATGAACTCTTATTTGGAGTCTTCTTCAAGAACACTTATTTGGAGTCTTCTTATGGAACTTTTCTTTGGAATATTCTTTTAGATCAAGAACTCTTCTCTGGATTATTCTTTAGAATTAAAGGTTATGTGGCCCTCTATTTTGTATCAAGGCTTCTATGGCATTTTTATTCTATATCAATGCTCCTATGGCCTTTTATTTTGGTACAAGGCTTCTATGGCCTTTTATTCAGGTGCAAGGCTTCTATGACCTTTTATTTAGGTGCAAGGCTTCTATGGCCTTTTATTTTACAATATGAAGTTTTTCAATCTATCAGTGGAGATATCCAATCTCTAAATTTCACCACAACTCTTCTCCTCGAGTCTCTCTTGCACTGATCTACAATGTTTATTTTCCTACAACAAAAAAACTAATCTCTACATGAGGAAAGCACATAGACTTTTAGGCAACAAAGGTGAAATCCTTCTCTATCTATTGTAGGAAGTGTCCCAACTTCTAAGAGTTAATCTTCTACAACAAAGAAAAATCAGACAGTAGTTAGCATGAAAAAATTATAGATCTCTTGAGATTAATAGTATTCACTAGTTGATTTGTCAAAATAGTGGAATGAAAGTTGATTTCTAGTCTTCACGAGTTTTTTTGCAACTCTATGTAAAGACTCTAGCCAAATGTAATATTAGAATTTTTGTAACTAAAATTTATTTTAGTCTTCACTTATGACTCTTCCTAATCCTATCTGGATGCACCATGGATCTGATACCACTATTAGCTTTTGAGGATATATGCAGTGAGAGATATCTATCGCAGGGCCTAATAAGATGCAAAAAATATGAAAGAATAAAATTCTGCAATATGACTAATATATACTATAAATAGAAAGTTGAAAAAATACATTGCAGTATGGAGGTGATGGTCATTCCATTAATACAAGCTAAAGAACTACATTGTGCTCCATCAAGGAGCTATACCACTATCTACTACTCACTACTATAAAGAACTTGATATTCTTGATCTCTATATGATCAGTCACTATGAGGCCTTTTATATAGGAATATAGATTCCTTGGCCAACACTCTACCTAGTTGTATAAGGGGACACCTTGCACATTGACACTTGTGCATTTATTACATTGCTTTAAGTAACTAGCTAAATTCCCCCTAAAGTAATCTCCTACTCTATGTATGTACCAAAGGTGGTACATTTACATGACCCAAATGATGTAATATACTCTAACATTTTTCCTCTAAGGATAAAATCAAAGAAGTTGGAAAACAAACCAAACCCATCTCATCCCATGGTAGAGGGGGAAATAAGTCCAAAAATATTAAATTAAGATCCTCTCATGGAATGTGAAAGGCCTCAATAAAAAAACCAAGAATCAAGTGGTAAATTCCATGAGGAAATATCAAAAGCCTACTATGGTCCTTCAGGAAACCAAGATTGATTAGAACAATTTTGAGAAAGTTTCTAAAAAAATATTGAGAAACAATGAAGTTATTGCTAGCCCAACTCAAGGTGCTTTTAGAGGGCTTTTTTGTCTTTACAACCCATCCAAAGTGAAAGGTAGAATATTTTCTATGTTAGACCGAGTTGCTAACATCCTTTTCTATTATAAAAATAACAAAACAAGATGTATTCTCTCAAATATTTATGCTTCTAATACTCCAAATGGTTGATCAGACCTATGGGATACTCTAAGCTAGATGAAACACATTTTCTTTGACAAATATTGGATGTTAGTGGGAGACTTTATTTCCCTTCTCTTCTCATATTAAATTAGTGGAGGGACAACCACACCTAGATTCTTTGAATATTTTGCAAATTTTATGTAAAATAAAAAAATCATGGACATTTAGATCAGGGGAACTAGGTTCACATGGAGCAACAAGAGAATTGGTAGCTAGCTCATACAACTCAGATTGGATAGAGTTCTTCTTTCCATGGAATTTGTTCACCTCTTATTTTACACACCTTCATAACATACATCCATCACCCATATTTCTTTATCTTATATTTTCAATATCATCAAAACACAAAAAAATAATAAAAAACACAAAAACATTACAAAAAATGATAAATTGTAAATCAAAAAAGGAAACAATCATCAACTACATAGTTAGTTGACATTGGAACTATAATCACATCCACAAAAATGCTTAAAAATTTACCTATTTTTTACGATATTCATGGTTTACTTAGTTAAATTTTATTACAAAACTAATACAAATACTAGAAAATAAACTCATACACAGTCCAAAACTTTATTGTGTTAGTTTCCCCACACTTCTACCTCTATAACCTATATTTCACAAGTTTTTATGGACAAGTATAATCCTTTTGTTTATATAGAGGTGCAAATTAATGCATTGTAACACAAACACTTCCAGAGATACCAAAATATTTAGCCAATTGCCTTCATTTGTAAAACTTAACTACAACCTAGTCTTTCAGCCTCCCTACCAAATATGGTTCTTACCCATAGTCAAGCATGATAAAAAATATATATTTCCATGAAAGCCTCTCAAGGGAACCCTCCTACCTATACTCATATTTCAAGCCAATTAGATTCAATTATCTCCACTCCGATACAATATCCACCCTCTCACTCAAGAAACCAACACCAACCCAATCCATCACAACCTTGATATGTACACACTACACAAGATCCAACATGACAAGTCATTTTTAATTTACCTATCAAAAACCCTCATGATAGAGTCCCTTAACCTAATTCTTTCCTGAGTGTCATCTACTTTATACTTGGTTATTTCCAACCATCCATATCCCATGAAGAATATCACCCACTCATTCATCCTATTCTACACATATTTTTACACTCTTCTTCCCAATCACTCTTAGATACTAATAATAACATTCTCGCTCAAGTTCCATTGGACCCTAATACTACATCCCAAACTATAGCCATGGTGTTTTCTACCCCCATACCTCCTATTTTCAAGGGTCTTCTTCTCCCAATATTGCTTCTTCCTCACAACATTCTCCTCAACACCCATATTCCTCTAAATATATGAATTTCAATTTATTATTCAATAAAAAAATAAAAGTCTCTTCCCATTCTAGTTCTTCTATTTTGATCACAACATATTATCCACCTACTCCCTCTCTAAAATACAACCTTCTTAATATCACTCCTCCTCCAAACAGTTCTCATCCCAATCTATATCATGCAAGCACACAAGTCATCTCTTATTTGGGACATCCAACTTATTTTTCTTCTACATCCTTCATAGTTTTCCCACATCCTCCTTATCAACCACCTTATTCTAACCCTCAAATTATTTTCAATACTTAATTTACTCCCTATATTTGAAATCCCCCTACCCATTTATATCATCAACAACTTCCACCATAATATTCTCACTATCTCCATCCTATTCATTCTCATGTCAGCTCCTTCACATATCATCTCACTCCTCAATATCCAAGGCACAATCCTCCTCTCCCTCCAAATCAAGGTGGTTTCTTCACTTATCCACCAACATGGACTTAGACCATACCTATGGCATCCTCTTTTCATCCTCCCCCACCACTCCCTATGAATAGTTGTTTGCACATAATCAAATATCAAACCAAGGGCACACTCACCTGCTTCACAAAGGGTATGTCAAAGACCCACACTATATGCACACTCAAGTTCCAATCCATCCTAATAAGAAAATATCAAATATAACCCACCAATAATTACTATTTCAAATGCATCATCTTATGGACCAAAAAAATCCCATAAATCCAAATCAACCTCCAAAAGCTCAACCAAATCAATGGGACACTCAACAACAATAATAATTTCTCCATTATTTATATTTTTATATTTATTATCCCACTTATTATTTACCTCTTCCACCATAAATTATTTCATTCAAATCAATATTACATACCATCATGCTCAAGATCCTCCTAACTATTATCCACCTCCACCATTGCACCACTACAATTACCCCTATGACTATTATCCTGAGCAAACTATCATGGAGACATTGGTTTATCCTACCCATATACCACAAGTACCCTCCAATGATATCCAAATCATGAAGGAGAAACTAAAGAATTTGGATTTGTGCACTGGTGGTTATGGGCCACAAAAACCAACCTATAGACAAATTTGCAATGACCCTATTAACCCTTCAGTATTCATGCATCCCTATCCATACCTATATGAGATACCTAACTTTAAGAAGTTTAGGGGTAAGGAGGATCATAAGGAGCACTTGTGCAATTATTTATATGCTTGCTACTAGATCAATGGTAGTGACCCCCTCATGCTCTTAAATTTCCTCCTATATCTTAGGGGTCAAGCCTTGGACTATTTTAATAACCTTCCCCAAAATAGCTTAATCACATTTTAGCAACTAGCTAAATCATTCCTAGAATATTTCTCTATAAACATGAAAAATATTTTTCTACCTAATATTTATAGCTTATTATAATTTTATGATGAGTTTGTTGATGACTATGTTTCTAGGTGGTATGGGGTCATCAATGACTTGACATTTTCAATCCCACCCATATATTTGGTAAATATGTTTACAAATATTTGTGCTAAGAACATATATACAACATTGTAAATACAACACCACTCATTTTAATATGCCATCACTCAAACCAAGGTAATTGAATATATTAAAATCCAAGAGGGGGAAGTCAAACTCTGCAAGAAAACTGAATATCCTACCAATACTAGATTAAAAAAGGGTACCCTAAAACCCAATCCTTCAAAGCTACCTTAATCAAATCAAGTTGTATTGAGTGCAACACCTACTTTACAATAATAATACACTTGACTATGATAATAGGGTTAGTCACAATTGGGGCCTACTACTCCTACTCAACCCAATCAACCTCTCAGTTGCTAACAACACCTTTTGTATCCACCTCATAATTGGATCCCTCTCTGAGCCACTACCCAATATTTTAAAACATTTATATGATGTAGGACATATTGCTTTACCTAAATTCAGGCTATATGATCCCAATAAACCCAATCCAAATTGGTATAATGAGCATACATTCTACAAATATCATAGGAAAATGGGCCATGACATCAACAACTACTATCAGTTCTAGCATCTATTTCAAGACCTACTTGATTAATGAGCCATTCAAGTCAATAACCCTTTGACACAACCCAATTAGAACTTGGATATCTACATGAACCTTTTACCCAAACATGGGATACAACAAAACCAAGCCAGTGCTTCAAAACCACAACCCCAAACTTGATAGATCAACCATATCAATTGTGTTCCATATCATCAAAATTTTATGGGTATGATTAATGTTACCACATGGAACTAAACCTAAACCATGCAACCAAATCCACCATTAAACACTTCCAATGTACCAATTATTTCTATGACACATCACATGCAAGGTCTTCATTCTCTTGCACATTATAATATCATCACCATACGAAGCAACCTCACACATCAACTACACATGGCACCAACCAAGCTATCCATAAATGATATTTTACAAAAATAATAACCTCATCATGAAGCTATAAATGATATTTTAAGATCTATAGATTTAGAAACTCATAAATATTATCAGTAGTGTGAGAACATGCATGCACCCATCAATTATATTCTACAATTGTAATATTACAACCCGTCAAAGAGAAAGGGTTGATCTCCCTATGCATATCATGGTATGTGTTGATGGAATAACATTTAAGTATATCCTAATCAACACAAGTTCCTCCATAAACATAATTTCTATTGCTTTCCTCCAACACCTAAAGCTTCCTTCTAGCAATATAGCCACCTCAACCATTGACTTTAGGGAATTTAGTGGTTCTATTTGCTTTGATATAGATACTATCATCCTACCTATTCAAGTAGGTATCAAGACACTACCCATCCTATGCCATGTAATAGAATGTGAAATGCAATATAACCTTCTCCTAGAATGACCATGGATTTGTGATATATAATGTGTTCCTTCAACAATTCATCATTGTTTAAAATATCTTCATGAAGGATAGATGCATCATATTCCTACATATGATGATCCATTCTAATTCTATAATATGGTCACTCTCCTACAAGGCTCTCCTCTTACATAAATCCATATTGATACTAATATGGCTCAATCCATCAAGTCATTACAATCGATGCATCCCACCCCCCACTCACCCTATTCCTACAACAACCACCCACTCTTATCCATATCCTTCAACACAACTTTACTTTGATTAACCTACCCTACCATGGCCTAATTTTCAACCACTTACTAGTTTTTCTCTCATAATATATCTTTCACCCTCTATATATATGACTCACTTGCATTCTTTCTCTCTAACCTCTCAATAATGGAGTAACACCCTTTCTACTAGCTCACCTTCCTTTCTTCCTACACCATATAATAATTCTTCCAATCAACTAGCCTTTCCTACCATATTTAGCCCTCAACCTCCACATACTACCATTACTTATAGGAATAATCCATAATTCCCCTATGCTGCTCATCCCATATCACCCATATTTGGTGAATGTCATTCATGGGAATGTCATATTACCCAACTCGATGCATGGCTCACAATACCTGCTCCATTTATTGCTCCTAAATTGGTCCACATCCCTTCATTGTCACAACAATCATCATCCTATTCACTACATAATAACCAAGAGAAACAAGGTAATGTTCCATAACATAAACAACAAGGAACACCCAATGTATCAATTTTGATGACCAATCCTTGTCTAAGGGAGCATACTGTATATAATGCACATATCTCCTCTACTATCCAAACTATTAGATATTTTGGTTGTACCTACAATGCCTCACTAACTATAGGTATAGTTATCCCCATTGGTACTCAAACAAATCAAACAATTGTTTTTATGGGGGAATTGACACTACATCAAAAAATCCAACACCCAAAAGTTGAAAGCTTAAATATATGAAAATCTCAATTATCTATCCAATGCTTCCTTTGCCATTATGATATTTATAAAACTTCAATTGGCATGGTTTTGGCCTAGGGTGATATGAAAAGGGACCTATAACCATTATTAACCACCCATATAAACAACCATGAGATATATTTGGTCTTGTATTCTCTCGCTCACATGTAGATCTTCTCACATAGGAACTTAACGACCTCACTCTTAGTCCTCCAATAGATGACCTTGATGAGCACTTGCAATGAGAACAAAATACTCTCAGTGAGAGTTCCTCTCCATACTATATGGTTGATATTCCTTCCACATTTTTCCATTCACCCTCAAATGACATCCCTTTAATAGATACCTCAAATTATGAGCTTCTTCCTACAATTGGTAGTCTTCTAATATTTGATGATATCATGATTAATGTAGATAGTTGAAATGATGCATATTATCATTTCAGTACACTCAACTACACCTCCCCAATATTTTTAACCAATTCCTCCTCATTCCTTCCTCATCATATTGTAAATATGATATCCATGGACCTCTTCACTCCACATTGTTATGCATCCCATCCTGATTGTATTTTAAACATAAATACTACTTGTATCAATTTTAACAATCTCTCTTTTTTTGGAAATAGAGTCTATTCCATAATTTGGGTTATGTAAATGTATCCTCCAATATACCTACTTAGATTATTTTCTATACAAGTTATCTAGTTACTTTATGCAATGTAATAAATGCACAAGTGTCAATGTGCAAGTTGTACATGTGCAAGTTATCCCTTGCACAACCAGATAGAGTGTTGGCCAAGTATCCTATTTTACCTATAGAAGGATGGCCTCTTAGATCGATAAACATAGAGTTGAGGGACACAATCAAATAGTGTAGCTTAGTGGATAGTACAGTTCTATGTGTCTCACCATTCATTGGTGATGGATACAATGTAGGTTAGTAGATTTGTTAATGGAGTGCTCATTTCCTCCATAGTTACATTATAATATTTTATATGATTTCTATTTATAGCATACTTCAGTCATCTAGCATATTTTTTTTTCATATTATTATGCATATTGGGATTGTTATATCCCAAGGCTCATTCATCAAAATCTAACAGTGGTATCAGAGCCACAATAGATCTAGTCTGTGTAGGTTAATAAGGAAATCGTCATTATAATTTAACCTGATTTTTTTGTCAAATTGATGTACCAATGGATCAACCACTATCAAAATATCTCAAAAGAATCTAGGTGGTATATTTAGGGAGTCACAAAGTTAGGACTGAAAGGAATCTTAGTTTCAAAAAATATTATCATTTTTGTCTAGTATTTTCCACAGAGTTGTTAGAAAAACTCATGAAGACCAGGAATCAACATTCAATCCACTAGATTGATAAATCATCTAGTGAAGATCATCCAGGTTATCTAAAATTTACTAAATAGTATCTAAATTTTATTTTATTATAGAAAATTAAGTCTTAGAGGATTGAGACTCCTCCTATGATAGAAAGCTAGAAGACTCCAACTTTGTTGCTTGAAGGTCGGTCTACCCTCATAGTGCAAAGGTTAGTTCATTGTACAAGAGAAGAATAGTACAAAAGAATACTTCAAGTGAAGGATCATGGTGAATTTAGGAGACTAAATATCTCCATTACTAGATTGAAAAATTCCATAGTTAAATAATAGGCCATAGGAGCCTTGATACAAAAAGGCCATAGAAGCCTTGAAGAAGAAGCCATAAAAGTCTTGATACTAAAAAGGCCATAGAAACCTTGAATAATAAGCCATAGAAGTCTTGATACTAAAAAGGCCATAGAATACGTTAGATAAAAATTACTTACAAATAAATAACCCCTTGGCTATCGATAAAAACTAACATATTTAAAGGTCCTCTACCCAAGCATGAGGTCCAAAATGAACAAGTTAAGTACATGAATGAAGTAGGCATTATCCCACCTAATGAGGTTTTTATAGGTATGATAAGCATCACAATGGGGCATAAGAAATATCTTGATTAGTCCACATCATCAAAAATTCCAAATAAAGTTGATCATGTGTCAAAATCCTTACAAAAATTGAATTCAATTCAATCATATAAGGATCCTATGATTACCTTTCATAAGTACGAGATTAAGAAAATACTTAGATATGAAACTGATCCACCTCTACATATCATGGCAAGCATTAATTAGATCCCATACAAGTGAGTTTTTATTGACATTGTTTCATCCATCAACATCATCACTGTTGTGGCTTTGAAACATGATCTACCACCTTGATACATTAAAGAATCAACTTTCACATTAAGAGCTTTCAATGATGCCACTTCCCCTATAGTCATTGTATCGCTCCAAATTTTTTGCACCCTTACCTTCAAGCTAAAGGATCCACGCCCGAAAGGGGGATGCGAGAAGGATGGAATGGTACCTCGGACTGAGAGGCCCTTTGAAGGTCCCGCCTCTCGGGGGAGGGGTATTAAGGTGATTTTTTGACGGATGGTGGGGTTCACCAGGAAACGTTTAGTGGCAGTCTCCACGCCTAGGTTGGGAATGTGTTTGATGTGTTCAATTTTATCTTTAATCATTCAAATCCTAGGTTTGGCCAAATGAATCTAAACTGTTCTATATGAAATGCAGATTTAAATGAATACAGAAAATAGATTTAAACAAAAAATACAGAGAACAAGCTAGATGAGAAAAACCATACCTGATTCCGGATGTCTGATGGAGGTTCTGATTTTTGAGCAGTCAAGATCGCCTGGAATTTGACAGGATCATCTCCGATCTGACAGGATCGTCTGAGATCTGACGAATTTGTCAGACAAATTCGTCAGAGACCTGCAATCAGAGAAATGGACACAGACTACAAAAAATGCAGCTATGCTGATAAAGGAAAATGATGTGAAATGACAAAATGATGTTAATAAGATAATCCCAAATAGAAATGCAAGTAAATTATCATGCTTTAATAGCTAATCATGATGTTATTATGTACTTAAGCTATATGGGTGAACTCCAAGATGCAGGATAACAGGAAATAATAATAAAACTAACTAGATGCAGAATAAAATAGCAGAAAGGTATAGAAAAAGCGCAAACTCTGGGCACTGATTGCCCCCAATGTTGACTGTAGTCGAAATCGTCTGTAGAGTGCGAAATCATCTCGAATTGTACAAGATCGTCTGCGATGATCTGAGCTTGCTCCGACTGAAAAATGACAAAGTTCCTGCAAGAAAATTTGAAAAGCACAAATGCAGATGATAATCCAGGGTATTATAATGCACGCAAAGATCAAATTACAGGGAAATTCAGCCAGGGGAATGTCAAGGGGGGTCCTAAGGTTTAAATAGGCTTAGGAGGGAGGTTAGGAGGTTGGGGATCATCCCAATTTGGGAGATCTCCAATGGGGAGGGTCTCTAACGATGCAGACACGCTTCTGCCCAGATTAGAGACGTCGTTGAAACAGAGGCTAATTATGAAAAATTAGTTTTGGGACGAAATCGTCTGGACGTTCTTCTCTAGATGAATTCATCCGATCTGAGGCGATATCGTCTGATCGGCGACGATATCGTCCAACGGACAAAACAAACTCTAAAAATGGCATAAAAAATGAGGAAACGGGTAGCAGGCGGTTTTGGAGCGGTTTTGGGGTTGAGATTTGAATTTGAATTATTACTAAGGTAATTTTAATTATTTGCTAAGTTTTACTGTGCCAATTTTAGGGTGCTACATTTTGCCCCCTCTTTAGCGAATTTTTTGAAGAAAATGCGTTAAAGACGAGTTCTTCTCGATTTACGAGAAAGCAAAAATTTATTCCCATTTTTAGGCGATGATTCTAGGTCGAATCGTACGACAACTTACTATGGTGCCCCCTCCGTGTTTTTACCCAAATCGAACGTTTGAGGTAAAAATGCGAAAAAGCAAAAATTTTAAAAATGTTGTTAAGTGTTTTGAATAAAATTAAGAAAAATAGGGAAAAACCCTAATTCATTGTTACTGTTCATTTTCCTGGTTTCTAGAGCTCTGCAGACAAGAATGGTCGAGACAGCACACAGATCGACAGAGGTCCGACGCGGGCTACGGGTAAGGGTCCAAACTTAATTTAGAATGCTTTAATTTTGAATTTCATGCTTTTTAGATTGATTTTGAATGATTTTTGAGCATCACGGCCATTTTTGGGCCGTCGACGTCGTCGGGACGAAATCGTCTCAATTTCATCGAAATCGTCTCGATATCGCCGATTTCGTCCAAGGGCGAAATCAGCGATATGGAGACGATTTCGTCCAATAAGGGACGATTCCCTCTTGCAAAATCGGAGATGAATTTGCTCAAATTTTGGATGATATCATCCAATAGTGGATGATATCATCATTTGTATGAAATTGAACTTGTTTTACTTGCATTTTTAATCACTGTTTTATTAATGATTTTTATTGTTTTGTTGTTTATGTTGTAGAGAGGATTACTAAAGAGCAGAGAATGGAAATACGATGGGCTGAGGGATGACTTGGCCGCTCTATCTCAGGTAGAGCGAGATCAGTTGGCTCAAGTCGGCTTACAGCATGTGGCAGATATGCCACAGGTTTCTATAGATATGGGGCTATTGACAGCCCTAGCAGAGAGGTGGTATCCGGGTTCTTCTTGTTTTCGGTTATCGATAGGGGAGATGACTCCCACATTGGAGGATGTATGGAGGATTTTGAGGATCCCCATACAAGGATGACTAATAACTCCCATGGCCAATCAGGGCCACGTGATGATGCGATTGTGCGGAGATCCGAGCTTCACCCTGGAGAAGGGCAGAGTGAACATCGAGTCGCTACGCCAGATGCCTGGGGCATCTAGACTGACACAGGTTTTGGTTGGGGTGGTAGGTGGTCTGCTGCTATGCCATCAGAGTGGATGCAGAGTACCATGGCTACTGATAGATGTGGTCTACGACATGAGAGACCACAGGTACAGGTTTGCTTGGGGGAGCTTTGTACTATGCCGATTGTATAGGATCCTGCATGGGGTCGTATACAAGGGCGGCCGATGTCTGGTCATGACATCACTACTATAGGTTTGGTGCTGGGAGCACATCATGGTGCGGAGGCCGATAGGGCTCCCACTGATAGGGATTGATGGGGAGAGGCCCCGAGCTTTCTACCGGTGGCTCCGGAGAGGGTCACAACGGCGGATAGATCTGCCAATGTCCCGGAGACTACTTGATGACCTTGTCTCCGACCGCATCACCTAGAGGCCTTGGAGAGATCATCCAGGGTGGGCCAAGGATGGACAGGAGCTGGCTCACATTAGGCGAACCTGTTGGCTGAGGATGGAGAGGAGAGAGGTGGAGCTCCACCGCTATGACCGAGTTTTGAGGCAGTTCGGTCTACAGTAGGGGATCCCATCTCTCAGAGACTACGAGTTTTCCTGGACCATCCGGGATAACACTATAGTCAGTGGGGCTCCAGATATGCAGCGCTTCTAGAGTGAGGACACGGACGATGCCCCCATTCAGCCAGTGGATGGGGATGATGCAGGGGTTGCTGACGGCTATGATGCCTGGTACGTAGGCATCCGCCCTCCTCGGATGACGAGGGCTCAGGGTCCGATTCATGCAGTTGTGCATCGGATGGGGAGGCGGTGCCAGGCGGCCATTGAGGCGGCACAGGGTCACGACGGGAGAGAGCAGAGGAGGCCACAGGCTCAGCAGAGGCCATGACAGCAGGAGAGGAGGGAGGAGAGACCCCCTTCTCCATGGAGAGAGAGGCCACCATCGCCCGATAAGGGCAAGGGTGTCGAGGTAGGAGAGAGTAGCGAGATGGCTACTCTCTAGGTGGAGACTATTCATCTCTAGGCTCAGGTGCAGACTTTATAGGATGAGGCTGCACGACACCGAGCTGAGGCCACACAGCTCAGAGATGAGGTCACACGCCTCAGAGCATAGAGCGGAGGAGCGAGCACTCGAGAGCTGGCACGGTCGGTTGCTCAGACCACCTTCTATCAGGGTATATACTTCCAGCTGGTGCCAGAGGGTCAGAGGGTACAACTGCCAGCCGGTATTGCAGATCCGATCAGGGTTGGGTCATCGAGGACTTCATCCCGATCGACGACTAGGACTCGCAGTACCACACATACTACGATGGGGCCACCTCGTCCACCTCAGGGTGGGGAGGAGATGAGGCTGAGAGCTCGAGGGGTTCTCGAGGCTAGGCTACTGCACTGCACAGACTGTATATATGGTTTGAGAGGATTGAGTATGCCAATATGTAGATTGTGGCATACCAATCCAGTTTTGATATGATGTACATATATTTTTTTGAGATATGTATATATATGATCTTTTTTTTGTGATATGACTCGGCTTATGTTTGTATGATGCTTTAATGTTTTGGTGTGATTGATTTGATGATTCATGTAATTATGTTGTTTTGAAATATTATAATTTGATATCATGCTGTAAGATTTTAAATGAAATAATCTGATGTAAACAAATTGGTGGTTGTGGTGCGATTTGATAAAAAATAAAAGGGACTTCTAACAATAATTTCAAAGGACATTGTCGCTATTATAGACCATTTCATGGAGTCGCCGCTCACTCGGTCGTCAAGCTAATCCCAGTATAGAAATATTGTTAAAAAGTAAAAGAGTGCTTAAGAGACTGTCTTAAGACTTTGTGTTGTAATGATGGAGATAATGATGGTTTGATGATTTGTTTTCAGATTTTCATAAAAATAGTATGCATGAAATACGAAAAGAAATATGATTTTGCTAGGCATAAATTCCTAAGTATGATAAAATTTTGAACAATTCCTTAGAATTTATACCATGGTTGCAAAAACTGAATTTGAACATAATGTCATGAAATAGAATAAGTGTTTGTTTGTTTGTAAAGCATATTTGTGTAACATAATGATGCAAGTCACATGTTTTGATGAATTTTGTTTTTAAAATATATGGAAAAGAAAATTAGAACGATGGTTTGCGCTAGGCATAGAATTATAGGTATAGACTTATACCATCATCGCGAAATCCAAAGAAGAAATTGATATAATAGTTTTATTGCATGGTTGATTTTTAATTTTTTGAAAATAAACAGAAAATATAAAGATGAGGACTTGCGCTAGGCATAAAATTCCAATTTTGGTTTTGGAACTATACCATCGTCACGAAAGTCAAAAAGTTATATATAAATGTAACTTTATTGCATGTTTTTGAAAATGATTTTGATTTTTTTTTGATAATGCATGTAGTTGTCTTTATACTAAACAACTGTTCTCAGATGAGAAAATGAAATTATTCCAGACAATTTGCAAAAAATATTTCAAAGTATCTTAAAGACAAAAGTTAGATTTATAAGGAATCCCATGTGCGTATGTGAGTTCATTTCCGATCTTGATTTATCATAATGATACACAAAATCTCTCAAATACAAATGTGTGTGCAATTGCATTGTTCATTTACCAGTTTTGAGCAAGATAATTTGATACAAGTGATTTGAATTAACCAAATAAGTGTTCATTAACCATGATTTAGATGCATATAACCGTACTAGACTACTATGTAGGTCGGGTTATCAAGAGCTAGCTAATCCATAAGCAGACATAGGTCTGTACAAAAGAAGGTCGCTAATGTGACAGACATATCACCACGCTAGGAGTTACCCAAGGCCAAGCGGGTTGGGCACAAACCACCTGTTATGGGGCTTACCTCACAGTTTTTGAATAATTTGAGAATTCCAGGGATTCAAGCTCATCAACCCTTCTTTTCTTTTCAATGGGTAGGGAAAGGGATTTTATTGCATTTGCTTTTGCTTTCTTTGCTCTTTTTTTTTTTTTTTGTACTTTTGTATTTTGGCTTGATATTTGAGATAATGCTGAAATAACCTTTTTCTTTTTCTCTTTTTCTTGAACTTTTCTTTTCTTCCTATGCTAGGGATACTTGCTCGGATTAGCTCGTAGAGCAAGGGATTTTTATTCCGGGTAGGGGTGAGCTTGTCCTTTTGTCAATTCTCAAAGATTCTAGACCATGTGCATGATAGGATAGCAGGGGAAACTTTTCGCTCAAGAAACCACTTCTACTATGTAGCATAGCATGGACATTACAAATATAATCATTTTATTGTGAAAGGATATGCTTGGTTTAAGTAAATAACAAGATCAATTCTCCGTGCTCAAACTTTATTTAATTGAATTTTGTGGACTTTGATATAAGAGAGATTAGTAATCATGCCAGATAAAATCAAGATATTTATTTTTGTGTTTGTGAAAGTGAGGGATTCCAAATAAATGCTAATTTATCCAAAATAATTTGAAAATATAACTGCAATACTTCAAGAAGAAATATATACAACAAATACTTTTGAGGAGTTTGATAATTTTGACTCTCTCTTTCTTCTCTATTTTTTTGGTTTCGAAAGAGTCTATAATATTGTTGTTTTTACTTTTATTTTTGTTTGTTTTTGTTTAAACAAGTTATATATATATTTTTAAAATGAGACAACATGCAAAATATATACAAATGGTGAAATGACCAAATTTTATGCGTAATATCGCTTAAGATGCATAATATTCATAGGTTCTTTTAAATCTTTACCATCTAAGGTAGCTAATTTGTATGCTCCCGATTCAAATTTAGCAAGTGATAATGTATGGTCCAAGCCGCTTGGGCTCAAATTTACCTTTAAGGTCTTTAGTTGCATTAGTATTTTTTTTATTTTCTTTTAAAACAAGGTCACCGACCTCAAAGGATCGATGACGAACTTTCTTAGCATATGATCTTTTAAGCTTGTTTTGGTAGGCACGAAGATGCTCCAAAGCATTGATGCGCTTTTCATCTAGGAGTTCCAGCTGACTGAGTCGGCCAGCTCGATATTCATCCCCTACTTCGGTATCTTGAAGTAGTAGAGCCAAAGAAGGAACTTCTAATTCAAAGGGAAAAATAGCTTCAGCGCCATAAACCAAAACAAAAGGTGAAGTTCCAGTGGGAGTTCGAACACTAGTGCGATATGCCCACAAAGCTGGATATAATTGAATGTGCCAGTCACGGCCAGATTTATTGACCAATATTTTGAGAATTTTGATTAAGGTTTTGTTGGATGCTTCTGCTTGGCCATTACCCTGAGGATAATAGGGAGTGGACCATCGATGTTGAATCTTATATTTTTGGCATAATTTCTTAACATCTTTATTTTTGAAACAAGTTCCATTGTCTGAGATGAGATTTGCAGGAATTCCGAACCTACAAATGATTTGATTAAAAATAAATTTAGAGACTTGTGTTCCAGTGCAGGAAGCTAAAGGCATAGCTTCAACCCACTTCGTGAAATACTCAATGGCGGTTATGATGAATTTGTGTCCATCAGATGACACAGGATTAATTTTTCCAATAATGTCTAAGCCCCATTTTGAAAAGGGCCAAGGAGATGAAATAGCCTGTAGCTCTTGCATAGGCGCATGGACAAGGTCAGCATGTTTCTGGCACTTGTCGCAATGGCGCACATAATCATGTGCATCATTCTCCATGGTAGGCCAAAAGTAGCCTATCCTAAGGAGCTTTTTAGCAATGACACTACCACTGAAGTGTCCTCCACAAGATCCATCGTGGGCTTCACTCAAAGCTGATTTGGATTCTTCTAGATTCAAACATCTCAAGAGGATACCTTCAAAAGATCTCCTATATAAAGTATTGCCAATTATTACAAATCGACTTGCTCGTCTACGTAATAACCGACGCTGGTTCCTATTAGAACTGGCAGGGAAAGTCCCATTGTGAAGAAAATCAAATATATCCATATACCAAGGTTCAGGAGTAGTTTCATTGATTAGAAACACATCCAAAGGTTCTAAGCATGACTTATTTGAAGTGGGTTCCTGGAGTCGATGAATAATGATGGTGGCATATTCGTCATCTAACTCCAAGGGCAGAAGAGATGCAGCTGCGGCCATAGCGTCAGCCGCACGGTTGCTAGTTCGAGGAATAGCTTCCAAGGTAACTTGATCAAATAGAGATATTAATTGTAAAACATATGCTTTATATGGGCGTAATTTATCATCTCTGGTCTGATAAACTTCATTAATTTGGTTTATAACAAGTTGAGAATCACCAAAAACTAGCAGATGTTTAATTTTTAGTGCCAAGGCAGCTCGTAATCCAAGGATTAGAGCTTCATATTCAGCAAGTATTATTGGTGCAAGCAAATGTTAATTTAAAGGACAAAGGTATAATGTGTTTTTGTGGAGATATTAAAATAATACCTGCACCAGCCCCACTCATGCATCGGGCTCCATCAAAGTATAAGGACCATTGTTCAACATGGTCTGCCTCTAATTGAAGACATTCATCAGGAAACTCAATGATGAGGGGATGGGTAGACTCTAAGGGTGCAACAACTAATTGATCTGCTATGATTTGACCCTTAACAGACTTCTGTCCTATGAACGTGAGTTCAAACTCGCTTAGAGCAAGAACCCACTTTGCTGTGCGACCCGATAAATAAGGTCGACTCATGAGATACCGCAAGGGATCATATTTAGCAATGACATATGTTTTCTGACTGAGCATATAATGGCATAATTTTTGCATAGAAAATATGACTGCTAGACATAGTTTTTCTAATGTTGTGTAGCGGGTTTCATAACTGATGAGGGTTCTGCTAATGTAATAATTAGCACGCTCTCTCTTCTCATCATCAAGCTGAGCTAACATAGCTCCTAAAGCAAAATCTGAAGCTGAAATATATAGGAGAAATGGGCGATCAGGTCTAGGCGGTGAAAGCACAGGTGGGTTAAGGAGGTATTGTTTGAGAAGTTCAAAAGCTTCCTTACATTCGTCGTCCCAATTAAAAGGGACATCCTTCTTAAGGAGCTTAAGAAAGGGACTGGTTTTGTCCGCCAGCTTATCGATGAAGCGACGGATGGCTTGAAGCTTACCTTGTAAACTTTGTAACTCAGATATATTGGTGGGTGCGGGCATATCAGTGATAGCCGCAATCTTGAGAGGGTCGATTTTGATACCACGTAAAGAAACTAAAACCCCTAATAGTTTACCGGACTTGACTCCGAATATACATTTGGTTGGATTTAATCGAATAAGATATTCTCTTAACCGATTAAATACTTTCCTTAAATCATCTAAATGATCATCTTCATTAATGGAGCGAGCTATAATATCATCTACATAATCATGTAGGATATCATGCATCATATCATGAAAGATATAAGTCATGGCTCGTTGATATGTTGCGCCCGCATTCTTTAAACCAAATGGCATCACTTTCCAACAAAAGGTACCCCAAGGGGTAATAAAGGCTGTTTTAGCCTGATCTTCAGGAGCTATCCTGATCTGATTATAACCGGAAAATCCATCCATTAGGGACATCATTCCACTCCCAGCAGTAAAATCAATGATTTGATCCATGTTTGGAAGAGGAAAATCATCTTTAGGGCATGCAACGTTAATATCTCTAAAGTCTGTGCAAACCCTAACTTTGGTAGCTTCTTTCTTGGTGACTGGAACTACATTCGAGATCCATTCAGCATAATCAATAGCCTGTATAAAAACAACATTCAAGAGTTTTTCTAACTCCCCTTTGACTAGCAGGGCCACTTTGGGATGCATTTTTCTAAGTTTTTGTTTAACAGGTTTAGCATCCGGATGGACTACTAGGTGATGCATGACTACATAAGGGTCTAAACCTGGCATATCTTCATATGTCCAAGCGAAGACATCTTCATATTCTTTAAGAAATGCAATGTATTGCTCTTGTTTTTCTTGACTTAATTCTGATCCAATACTGATTATGTGAGGATTATCCTCAGTTCCAATGTTAACCTTAATGACGTTTTCTACTTCCATGTGTAGATCTCTTTCAAAATTAGGTGGGGCAGGTGAAACGCCCAATTCTTGTAATTCCTTTAAGGTTAACTTGGATAATTCATCTTGAGGAGTCGTGGCCTCAAGCCGGGCTATAGTAGGTATAGAACCATCAAAATAAAAACCATTGTGTAACAACTCTTCAACGGAGACATCATGGAAAATATCTCCTTCCAACTCATCGTCGGATTCAACAATCATTTCAGGATAAGCTATGGATAGCATATTACATGTAAATGGCTGATTTTTTAGAGGCAAATCATCATGCCCATCTAAATAATCTTGATAACATATGAGTTGATCATTATCTTCAAAAGGGAAGGGTTGACCCTTACTAGGAAATAGGCCCACACCACATCGGGCGGGCCATGGTTCTACCTCGAAAGGTTCTTTCATACCATTTTGGAAAGGTCCCAAGCCTTTCCCTTTATATCCCATTTTAAGCATTATGGGTTTAGCTTTGATATATTCATTAGCAAAATAGCACCTAGCATATCCATCATAATGTGTCTTGATGTTTCGGGGTATTCTGCCCCAATCATATCCTTTATAAATAAAAGCACAACTCCCAACTTGGTAAGTACTTCCCATAGGTTGTGGGAGGCCCAAAGTACGAGGAGATGGCGGCAAATTACTTAAGATAATGGAATCTTGCATAGAAGCATTTGTTTTTTCTGATATAAGAATTTTAGATAAATCAGGTAAGAGTTCACAAGAAAGAGCATAAGATGTAGAAGGATCATTCCCGATATCTTTAGATGTGGAAGGTATGATAGATGTAGATAATGTGGAGGTGTTAATAAATGGGTCTATAGGTTTTGAAATTATAGGGATGGAACATGAAGGATTGGTTGTGG
Source organism: Wollemia nobilis (assembly GCA_028583015.1). Classification (NCBI taxonomy): domain Eukaryota; kingdom Viridiplantae; phylum Streptophyta; class Pinopsida; order Araucariales; family Araucariaceae; genus Wollemia; species Wollemia nobilis. The sequence continues at coordinate 2,121,130 of JAQPPZ010000886.1, read as the reverse complement.
ATTTAAGATCTTTTTGAGGTTCTAGTGTGGTTTGTTCAGAAGATGGTTGAGTTAAATGTATAGGTGTAGTTGATGGGGTAGATGATGTTATGGGTGTGTGTTTCACACGTTTGGATGGATGATAAGAACTAGGATGTGTGGATGACAGGGCAGGGCAAAATTGCACTCCAACGGGTTCTGCCAAAGCACACATATCAAAGGGTCTAGGATCACCATGAATGGTGACCAACTGGTTTTTAAATTCAAATTTAACACACTGATGTAAAGTGGAGGGAACCGCTCGCATCGCATTGATCCAAGGGTGACCCATAAGTATATTGTACGATGCAGGGCAATGTACAATAAACACGGTTGTATCTAGGGTTCTAGGACCAACTTGCAAGGGTATAGTAATGACTCCACACGTTTCTTGTGTCTCGTCATTGAAGGCTTTGATAATCATATCCGTTCTTTTCATCTCGTCACTCCTAAAGCCAAATATTTGGTAGAAGTCAAAAGTGCATATGTTTAAAGATGAACCATTATCAATCAAGACTCGTTTAATAGCTACATCTCCAATTAGGGCAGTAATATATAAGGGGTTATCCTTATGTAAACTATGTTGTGGGATATCTCTATCTCGAAAGTCAATACAATCGACTTCTCGAGTGATGATAGTATTGGACATGGCTTCAAGTTGAATATTTTGAGGTACCATCATTTGGCTTAATGTAAGCATTAACTCATCTCTATGGGTAGGAGAAGATCTTAACAAGTCCAAAAGGGAAATTCTGGTTGTAGTATTGGATAATTGTTCATTAATATTGTAAGGAGGCTTAGGTTGAACATTAGACATATGATTCCCTTTATTGGGATTTTTCAAAACAAATGGAGCTGATCCATCCTTCTGAGTTTGATCCTGTTGAGAGTTTTGAGCCTGTTGTCTGGTAACAACTCCGATGGTACCTACAATGTTATATTGAAGACGCTGAACTGGTCTCGGTTGAGCGTTTATGGCTTGTTCATTAGGAAGGAACTGATTAGAAGAGGGTCGAGTAGTAACTCTTCTAGGAAATGGTTCTTCTGAAACCATAGCATCTGTGATAGGTTGAATCGGATCTGATTCATTTTTAGAACTATTCGATTGGTTTGAGGTGATGTCTATTTCACTTTCAGTATCCGATTCTACATCACTAGGATCCGGTGTTTGAGTATTATACAGGGGTCTGGTCGTGACCATGGAGAAAGTTGTGCCAAATATTTGGGGATCCTGAATAGGTAATTGTCCGCTAATAGTCCCTACATATCGGGTAGGAGGGGGAACATTATGATGTTCGATTTGATTAGCCACCTCTTTGCCATGTTTTGGTAAAGGATGTTGAAATATATCCAATGATTGATTAGCATTTTGATTCTGATTTTGGGGAATGTTCTTTTGAGCATTATTAGGAGCATTTTGTTTAGGTTGAAAGGCTTGCACCTCCATTTCATTATTATCAATCAGATCTTGTATTTTATGTTTTAATATTTTACAAGAGTTGGTAGAGTGTCCAGGTCCTCTATGGAAATCACAATGTAAATCAGCTCTGTATCCGGGTATAGTTGGATCAGGTTCCCGGATAGCTGGTAATTGAATCAAACCTCGTGCTAGTAATTGAGGAAGAATGGTTGATAAAGGTTGATTCAATCTAGTAAATTCTCGGGGTGGTTTATCAAGAGGTTTTAATATAAACTTCTTCGTTGTTTTCGTAGTATTAACATTAGCAATGTTTCTACTATCAGTGACTCCGTCACCCACAACTTGTTTATTTTTATATTGATTTCTGGATGTTTTCTCATCATCTTTCCTTTTGAGTTGACCTCTTCTAATGAGAGCATCTTCCACCCTTCGAGCTAAGTCTATAGCTTGATCGAAGGTGGTCAAGGTAGCAGTTGATAATTCATAGGATATTTGTTCTTGCAAATTATTAATAAAAATATCCAACATTTCCCTATAAGGTAGCACAAAGTGCAGTTTTCCTATCAACTGCCTCCATCTAGCTAAGAAATCAGCAAAACATTCATCTTTGTCTTGTTTTAAGTTGTATAAATCTTTAATGGTCATGTGTCTCTCGATGTAGGCACTAAATTGATGGACAAAAGATTCAGCTGTTTCTTCAAAATTTCTCAAAGAATGAGTGGGTAGTTGATAATACCACTCTAATGCCATTCCTCCTAAACTTTTCGGGAACATTTTTAGTAATAGCAAGTCATCATGTGATATATCATGACATGCTATCCTAAACATACGAAGATGCTCTATGGGATCTTCAGTTCCTTTATATATAGGCAGGACGGGCATGGGAAAGTGTTTAGGGTATGGTTGTGCTACAACTATGGGATCCAAAGGTTGACTACATATCTCTCGATAATTATACGAGGGACGGTAGGGATCTATCTGGTCCATGCGGGAAGCTAACTGTTTCACCATGGCTTCCAGATTACTAGTTTGCCCACCATATTGGTTCGATAGGGCATTAATATGGGATTTGTGAGTATATGATGGAGGGACATGAAGATTAGATGCTATATTGCTATTGTGTAAATTGTTGGTAGGAAGGGTGTTATGAAGAAGTTTTGAAGTTGTATTATGTTGTATCCCAGATTGTTGAAAATTGGTGTTTGGCTTCATTTTAGGTTTTTGTCGATTTGAAGCATATTGATCAATAGTTTGGTGAAATAAAGCAGTGAATGAAGGTCTCTTTTGTGTGGGGATGATTTTAGGCTCAATAACAGGTTCCTTAGGGGGTTGGGTAACCTGTTGCTGTTGCATGTTCTGAATCATAGTGACCATATCTCTATTGGATGGTCCAACTTTATCACTTTCTTGATCAACAAAGGACAAGGGATTGGTGTGTATGTTAAACATATCTTCCATGGCTGCTTGAGTGTCACTAATTTGGCCTCTATCAATACGAACTGCCATATTAAGAGCACCAATATTATTATTGAAAAATTTCCAAAAATGATCTAAGTTATCAAAAGCAATAGTTCCGTCTGGAGCCATTCTAGGGGATGAGGATCCTTCCTCTTTAACATTTTCTTCTTGTTCATCTACAACAAGCTCATCTTCTGGCTGTTCTAGAATTTCTCCTTCTGGAATTGGATCCTCAGGAAGGGCATTTGATTTTTTTGTTTTCTTTCCTAACCAATCTTCTTCTTCTTCTTCTTCAGTTTGTTTACCATTCCTAAGTCTAGTCATTGTGCTTAAACTTAGATTTCAACTTTTTAATCGACAAATAAACATAGTCAGTAATCCATCCCTTGCATCAAAAATCAAGAAGATCCTCCTAAGCAATAAATTAATATATTTGTAGCTCAACTCTTTCATCAAACTAAGTCAGAGCACCCTACACACTCAAAACACCAACAACGTATTTGGACTTCATTAAATGAGTCTATGTCAGTCATTTTTTAGAAATTGCAAGAAGCTAAGGTCATCACCTTACCTGAAATAAGCCCTTTATACATAAATAGAGCTAAACCTAAAGGTTATAGGGAAGATCAATTTTCTCTTTATCATCAAATAAAGGGCCATAACATTCATAATTATTATGGATTCAAAAATGTGGTTCAAGACCTTATTGATAATAAATATTTTCCCATAGATGATTCACCCATAGAACCTCATCCTACCACAATTCAGGCCACACCATCCCATTTATGACCCCAAGGTCATCCACATCCTCGCATGCCTAATAAGCCACCTCATTGAGTAGTCACATTTTCAATGACTACTATGGAGCTATTCCAAAATATATACAAGGCAAATGCTATCATAGTACCAGAGGTTAAGCCAAAAGCACTCAAACCTAGTTCACAAGATGAAAGGATTTATTGTATATTTCACCGTATACATGGTCATGACATCCATGATTGTTATTCATTCAAGAATATGGTCGAAGAGATGGTAGAATGCAATGAGATTTGCATAGATGTTTCACTTATTTTATCCCATAATAACACTGGCACCTCAAAAATATTTGTCTCAATAGGGAGAGTTGATTTTCATCACTCTTCCTAAGTAGGCTGATTATATTATAGTGGATGACATGCACAACGGGGATCCTCACGGTAGCGCACCTTCCCCACCATCCACATCTTGGTAAATGAAGCAAAGTGAGATGTTTAAAGGTATTACAACTTATTCACTTTCATTGAGTGGCACACATACTAGGGGTAACAAAGGTATTGTACCTTCTCCCTGCTAATATAGAAAAACAAAATCATTAAAATCCAAAAACAATTGAAAAGTAAAAAATTCAAAAATAATTCAAAACATCAAAAACACAAAAACATTTGCATTTACATTTTGCATATGCATTCAAATAACTACATTGCATTAGGCATCATCATCCATTGCACTTGCATTAGGATAGGTTTTAGTTACAATATTACAAATTACACCATATTTGTATGCCAATCATGCATCCACAAATCATCATCATCCATAATCCCCTATGAGTAATTGTACTTTTCAACACAACCATTCAGTTGCTATGATGCATATACTAGGGTTTTCGATCATTCAACCATACCTAGTGATCTTTTTAGATTTTGTATAAAGTTATATTTACTATCAGAAGATGAGGTCTAGTTTTGATAGCACCTAGAATATGTCAAAATCCTATCATAATTTAAACATTAACAATCCTATTTTGAACAAGGATGACATTACAAAGTGGTCCTAGTCACCTTAAGTGAAAGGTTTTCCCTTCTCATTGTGTCATGCACATGGTCTAGAGTGTTGATTATTGGCAAAAGTACAATCTCCCCCCCCCGCCCAAAAACTCCCTTAATTTCATAAAAAAATAAGCAAATTTCCAAATAAAATCAAAGCAAAATAAACAGTAATTTTCATCACTAAGAAAATCCCTTGCTCAAAAGAAAATAAAATTGCAAAATAAATAGTGCTTGTCATCACTAAGCATGAGAAATTATATCAATAAATTAAAATAAAAGAAGGGGTGAAGAGCTTGAATCCTTTGAATGGTCAGTATTCAAAAGCCATTGAGTGATCCCAATTATAGCAATAAGCTGAATGAATTCTGCCTGGCAATGGGGTAGTTCTAAGTAATTTATAGATGAGCTAGTTTTAGGTGGCTTGTATTACCTAGTAGTATAATCCAACTGCATCCAAATCTAGGATTAGGATGAACATATGGTGATCCTTATTGTAGCAATGGGTTGAATGAATCCCACTTGGAAATAATGCAGTCTTATGTTTCATCTAATAAATTCATTTGCACACACAGGGATAATGAATATCTTGGTCTTCTTAACAAATATTTTATCTTTCAAAAGTCTTGTGTAGTCATTATACAACTTTTGATTAGTCAACTAGGGTGTTTGAGTCTCATGGAAAACCTCAACAATCCCTTAATAGCAACAAGACATCTCATCAATCATACACAAATTTCCATAGGAATTTTTGTTTATTAAGGGGTGTTCATGAAATAGTATAGATACTATATGGATATCAACAATGATATTTAGACAGCCACTGACTATTTTGTGCATATATTTAAGTTTTTATAATATTATAAGGGAAGCCTACACATATCACATAATCACATTTATATATTTAAATTATTTTTATTTAAATATTGTATTTTTAAAATCTAATAATTTGTTAATTTATTTTAAAGTTATTTTTTGACACAACCTACCTTATGGCAAGTCATGTAGCTGATCAATGCCAGGCCCTAAACTATGCATCGATGACCTAACAAGTTGATGATGATAGCTAGGGTGGTGGTTCAATGGTGGCCATCTAGAAACCAAATGACAATCAAAGGTAGCCCATCAACAACAAAGTGTTCTAGTTGGCAGCAATCCTTGAGGCTACATGGGGTGATGGGGGAGGGGCCTTGAGTCTTCACCATACCCATTAATTTTTTTTAAATAAAATAATATTTAAAAAGGGAGGGTGGTAGGCTTGTGGGACCACCCTCCTATTTTTTTTTTTTTTAATATTTTGGTGGTGGGTTCCATAGGACCCCCTTTTTTTAATTTTTAAAATTAAAGGTATTTGAATATGTTTCTTTTTTTAGCAAAATAATTTGTAGATTATTATTATGTTTTATGAAATTATTTTTACAATTATACTAACATGTTTGTGATTTTAGTCATGAACTCTATCTATATACCCCTAAGCATATTATTGAAGGTAAAAACTATAGTATTTGGGATCCTAGGATGAGGGTGGAATACCAAGTGATGCAACTTTAGAATATTGTGAACAAGGAGAAGCCACAACCCCAAAATGGAAGAGCACTTGAATAATGGAATGTAAAAAATTAACAAACCCTTCCTATGTCATTTAGGGTTATAAGAGATGACATATTAGTACATAATTCTAATTTTTATTTTGTATATGAAGCATGGTATGAATTAAAAACCATGTTCATAGGGTCAAACATGGGTAGAAAATTTTCTCTTATTTCAAAATTGTTTAACACAAAAATATCATGTGGAGAATCTGTTGTAATATACCTATCTAAAATGAGGGAAATTGGGATACAAATACTTGCATGTATTTGTGAATGGATGAATAAAAATATCTTATGCTTCATTGTACTTAGAAATCTCATTGAAAAATTTAAGAAATTTATAAATTTCATCAATACTAGATTTGATAAAGAAGACAATCTACCTACACTAGCGGAACTCTCCAACCTACTTGTTCAACTTGAAGAAACAATCAAGCTACAATAAGGTACAAAGGTAAGTGAAGGTAAGGACCCTAACTCTACTTCTATTGACTTGAATGTTCATAAAGGTAATAAACCTAGAAAGTGGAAAGACAAAAACTTTAAACGTAATAATCAAAGTAGTTATTCAAAACCTAAGTTTGAGAAGAAATAAAAGAGAAACAATCCTAAATTTAATGGTAATTGTAACTTTTGTGGAATTTTTTTCCACAAATAAAATGATTATTACAAGAAGAAGACAACCTCAAAAAATACGAAGATCAAGAAAAGAGGTAAGAAAACTAATAATATTGCTTTAGTTCATGCATTGAATTCCATTCATGATAAAATAGACCATAATTCTTGGATTATTGATTTAGGACACACTGATCATATGACTAATTCTAAGACATTTTATTTCATTAAACTTAGATTACAATTATGTAGTTACTATTGGTGATAGTTACCAAATTTTTATGGAATGAATTGATAATTTCAAGATAGGTAGATAAGTATTTAATTATGTTTTTTTATTCCTAATCTTACAACTAACCTACTTTATGTAAGGCAATTAGCTTATCAAGGAAGAAGCATTCAATTTTATGACAATAGTTGCATCATAAAAAATATTGTGGGAGATATTTTTGGATAAGGTATGCTTTCCAACAACTTGTATGTATTCTCTCCACATCAAATTCTAGGTAAACATTGCCTTGTGATGTATGTTGATAATAATTCTAACTTATGGCATAATAGATTAGGATATCTAAACTATATAATTATGATTTATATGTTTAAAAAAAGCATGGTAATTGGTCTTCCTAAAATTGAAGCTAATGGAGGACTTTGTGAGTCCTACATTTTATCCAAGCAACCTAGGACTAAGTTTGGTGAAACTTCTTTTAAATATTCTTATAGGTTGCAGTTAGTCCATTCTGACCTTACGGGTCCATTTAAATTTAAATAATCAAGTGAATGTTTAGATTCTTTAACTTTTATTAATTATTTTCAAGGTACACTTGGATTTATCTTTTGAAAAACAAGTCTCAAGCATTTGAATATTTCAAAAATTTTAAGGCACTTGTTGAAAATGAAACCTCTTCCTCCATAAAAGTCTTAAGGATTGATAATGGAGGAGAGCATGTGAGTAATTATATTAACTCTTATTATATTAAAATGGATATTGTAATACAATTCACATGCCCATATTCACCCCAACAAAATGGGGTTACTGAGATTAAAATATGTCCATTGCAAATATGGCAAGGACTTTCCTTCAAAATTTGATTAATTTATTATGGGCTGAATTTTGTTTTAATTTTGTATATTTTCTTAATAGGTGTGCCACTAAGGCACTAAATCGATTCACTCCACTTGAGGCTTTGTTTCAAAGGAAGCCATAAATTAAGCATTTGAGAGTAATTGGGTGCATTTCTTATGTACATCACAATAACTCAAATGATATTAAAGGATTAGATGATAGATATTTGAAATATGTATTAGTAGGTTATGATATTCATTCCAAAGGATATACATTATAAAACCCTAATAGTAGGATTATATTTGTGACTAGAGGTGTCACATTTGATGAGTCTACTTTATATAAATCTAGTTATTTTAGCATTGCTGAAAATTCTCCCTTAGAAAATCAAACTAAGAGACCAAAATGGTTAGATAAAATGCAATGTACAAATATAGAACTAGAATTTAAACATTAAAATTCAAAATTTGAATGAACCTCAAACCTGTAATAAATCTAAAAATGATCCAAATTGGATCAAAGATATGGAACAGGAATTCAATTCTCTCATCAAATATGATACTTAGGATTTAGTCCCAAGGCCTTCTAAGAGAAATATAATAGGTTGTAAATGGGTATTTGGAATTAAATTCTTTAGGAGAAGTTGACAAACATAAGGCTAGAATAGCAGCAAAATATTTCTCACAAAAGTATGGAGTAGATTATGAGGAAAAATTTTCTCTGGTTGCTAGAATTCCTACAATTAGATTAATAATAGCATTAGCCACTACTTTTAATTATAAAATTTATATATTAGATGTAAAGAGTGCATTTATTAATGGCAACTTGGATGTTGAGATTTATATGAAGCAACCTCAAGGATTTGAGAACCTAGAAAAGCTAAATTAAGTTTGTATATTAAAGAAATCCCTATATGGAATTAAGCAATCTCCAAGGGTTTGGTATGATAAGGTTTGCAAGTATTTTTCTTCAATTAGTTTTAAGTGTTATTTTGATATAAATTTTTATATTTCTTGGAAAAATAATAGCATTTCTATAATTGTTTAATATGTAGATGATTTCAGTGGCATAAAATATTTAAAATGATCGTGGCATGGTGGTTATAGGGGTGAACTGCATGGAGATCTGTATGGTGGCTTCCAAGCTGGATAACATGAAATACTATGGCAGCCATAAAAAACTAGACAACCTTCCTCGTATTCATGGTGGCTACTGATTCCACCATGTAAAATAATATATATATATATATATATATATATATATATATATATAGATGATTTAATTTTAACAATAAATATTGAATGTATAATTTAAATATATAAAAAGTAGTTACTAAATAGATTTGAAATGTCTGACATGGGTTTGTTGCATTACTATTTGGACTTGCAAATCTACCAAAAATCCCATAATATTTTTATTTCTCAATATAAATATATATTAGAAATCTTATGAAGGTTTAAATTAAAAAGTTGCAAATGTGTTTCTACTCCTATGGTTGCTAGCAAATTTGAAATTAATAAAGATTCTAATCTTGTTTATAAAACTGAATATAGACAAGTTATAGGTAGTTTACTCTATCTTATTATATCTAGGATTTATATTGCTTATGATGTTAATCTGATGGCTAGATTTATGCATAAGCCTTATGATGTTCATGTTAATGTTGTTTATAGAATACTTAAATATCTAAGTGGAACTACTAATTTAGATTAGGAATATTTAAGTAATTCTCATGTAAATTTGTTTGGTTATTGTGATAGTTACTATGTTATGGATAATATTGAAAGAAAATCCACAAGTGGATATTGTTTTTCCTTGGTATCATGTGTGATATCTTGGGGTAGTAAGAAACAACCAACCATAGCACTCTTATCAATTGACGCTAAGTATAGAAGTGCTACACTAGCATGACAAGAAGCCATTTTGATTCAAAGACTACTAATAGAAATTGGGTTTAACAACAACAAATATATCATAATATATTATGATAACCAATCTCCAATAGATTTAACAAAGAATATTTTTATGCATAAAAGGACAAAACACATTTATATTCAAGCACACTTAATTAGGGATAATGTATTAGATAAAACAATTAAAATCATATATTACCCCACAAATTATTATTTTTTGGTATTTTCACAAAACCATTAGTATAACTTAAATTTTCTTACTTTAGAAGTAAACTAAGCCAAAAATAATTACCCTCAAGGGGGAGTAATGCATAATATTGTGTGATGTCAATTATTTTAGGTGTGATGTGAATTCTATATTGATGGATGTATGACACTTTTTTTTTATGTTGATGGAATATGTGTGTGTGTCATTTATTTATCCATGTTGATGGATGTCATTTTTCCATGTTTATGGAATATGTATATGCCACTATATCGCTCCAAATTTTTCGCACCCCTACCTTCAGGCTATTGGATCCGCGCCCGGAAGGAGGATGGGAAAAGGATGGTGCGGTACCTCGGACGAGAGGACTTTGCGAAGGTCCCGCCTCTCAAGGGAGGTGCATTTTGGTGATTTTTCGACGGATGGTGGGTTCACCGGGAAACATTTGATGGCGGTTTCCACGCCTAGGTTTTGGGAATGAGTTTTGATGAGTTCGTTTTATTTTTAAACATTCATCCTAGGTTTGGCCGAATGATTCTAACTTAAACTACATGAAAATGCAATTTAAATGCATACGGCAAACGAAAAGGAAAACAGGAAACGAGAGAATTTGCGGGAGGCCAATGAAGATTACCGATCCGGAAGTCGATGGAGTTTACGAAGCTTGAAGCGATCTGGATCGTACTGCAATTCAACGAGAATCGCCTTCAATTTGATAAAATCGTCTAAAGCGACAGGATCGTCCGCAATCCGCAGATTCGTCGGACAATTCATCGAGAGACACCAAAACGACAAACAGATCACGAAATACAAGAAATTCTATTTTGCAAACGAGGGGCAAACTATGTGAAACGGGTAATATGAGTGTTGAACAATATACAAGAACAGAAAGTAAATGCAAATCACTTGTGTTTAGATAGCGAGAATATGATCTTAATATGCAAACTAGACAACATGGGTGAACTCCAGATGCAATATAGTATAAAAGCTGAATAAACAATCTAATTTATAGCATAAAATGACAGAAAAAAGAGACAAGAAGAGCAAACTCCGAGCGCATCGATTGCCTCGATGTGTCGCTGCGGTCGAAATCGTCTCGCATCGGTGCGAGATCGTCCCGAATTTGGACAGATCGCCTCCGATCTTGACAGGGTTCGATCGGGCTTGCGATAGGTGCTTGGCTCCGGCTGAAAACCGGTGGTGTACACTGCAATGAAATGACTATAGGACTAATGCAAAATATGAATTACGATGTTTTAGAGCATAAGGGTTCAATTTGCATAAAAATTCAGCGAGGGGTTGGGGAGGGAAAAGTCTTAGAGTTAAATAGGCATAGGATAGTTGTTGGGAGGTTGGAGATCATCCCAATTTGGGAGATCTCCAACGGGGGAAGGGGGTCCCAACGGCGCGAGACACTGCTTCGCCCCGGATTGGAGACCCGTTGGAGCGGATTCCAACTATGCAAATTCAGTTTTGCGACGAAATCGTACTGGACGTTCTAGTCCGGACGAAATCGTCAAATGCAGGAGGCGATATCGTGCGATCGGAGACGATATCGTCAAGCGGTCAAAACAAGCTGCTAAAAATGGCGCGAAAAAGGAGGAAACGGGTTTCTCGGCGGTTAACGGGCGGTTTGGGAGGTTAAATTTGAATTTAAATTTATTTACTAAGGTGAATGTAATTATTCCAATTTCTTGCGCCAATTTTAGGGTGCTACATTTTGCCCCCTCTTTAGCGAATTTTCCGAAGAAAATGCGTTAAAGATGAGTTCTTCTCGATCTACGAGAAAGCAAAAAATTATTCCCATTTTTAGGCGACGATTCTTGGTCGAATCGTACGACGACTTACTATGGTGCCCCCTCAGTGTTTTTACCCAAATCGAACGTTTGCGGTAAAAACACGGAAAAGCAAAAATTATTGTTGAATTATTTTGAATAAAATTAAGAAAAATAGGGTAAAACCCTAATTCATTGTTCTTGTTCATTTCTATTTTTAGAGCTCTGGAGCAAAAATGGTAGAGACAGCGCACGAATCTGCAGAGGTCCACCGCGGTCTACGGGTAAGGGTTTAAACTTAGTTTAGATTGATTTAATTTGAATTTACATGCTTGGTAAATAGATTTTAAGATGAATTTTGAGCATCGCGGCCGTTTTTGGCCATCGACGTCGTCCGGACGAAATCGTCCCTAGTTCGACGAAATCGTCTCAAGTTCGTCAATTTCGCCCAAGGGCGAAATCGGCGAAAAAGGGACGATTTCGTCAAATTAGAGACGATTTCGACACATGAAATCGGAGACGATTTTGCTCAAATTTCGGACGATATCGGCCAATAGTGGGCGATATCATCAATTACAAAATTTTGATCTTTAAGTTGCATTATTGATTGCTAAAATTGTTATTAATGATTGTTTGTTGTTTTGGTTGTTTATGCTTGCAGAGAGGATTACTAAAGAGCGAGAGAGTGGAAATATGGAGGATTAAGAGATGACTTGGCCGCTCCGACACAGGCGAAGCGAGATCGGCGGCACGAGCCGGCTTACTACATGTGGCGAGAGATGCCACAAGTTTCTACTGACATGGGGCTCCGACGGCCCTAGCGGAGAGGTGGTACCGGGCTCTTCATGCTTCCGGTTACCGACGGGGAGATGACTCCCACACTAGAGGATGTATGGAGGATTCTTAGAATCCCCATACAAGGGAGGATGATCACACCTGCGGCCAATCGGGGCCACGCGATGGGACGACTCGCGGTGACCCGAGCTTTGCCCTGGAGAAGGGCGGAGTGAACATCGAGGCACTGCGCCAGATGCAGGGCATCTACAACGACACGAGTTTTGGTGGGGTGGTTGGTGGACTTCTTGTGCCACCGGAGCGGATGCGGGGTACCATGGATCCTTGGCGGATGTGATCTACGACATGCGGGACCACGGCTACAGGTATTGTTGGGGGAGCTTTGTTCTATGCCGATTGTATAGGATCCTTTACGGGGTCGTGTACAAGGGCAGGCGATGTCTGGTTATGACATCGCTCCTACAGGTTTGTCTGGGAGCACATTGCGGTGCGGAGGCCGGTAGGGCTTCCACGATAGGGGTTGATGGGGAGAGGCCCCGAGTCTTCTCTTGGTGGCTCCGGAGAGGGGCACGGCGACGGATCGACCTGCCGGTGTCCCGGAGACTACTGGATGACTTGGTCCCAGACCAGATCACCTGGAGGCCATGGAGAGAGCATCCGGGGTGGCCAGAGGACGGACGAGGCGGCTCGCATCGGGCGAGTCTCGGCTACGGATGGAGAGGGAGAGGTGGAGCTCCACCGCTATGACCGAGTTTTGCGACGGTTCGGTCTACGGCGGGGGATCCCATCTCTCGGGGATTATGAGTTTTCTCGGACTGTCCGGGATAACACCACGGTTAGCGGGGCTCCGGATATGCGGCGATTCTGGAGTCGGGACGTGGACAATGCCCCCATTCAGCCAGTGGATGGGGACGACGCAGGGGTAGCCGATGGCTACGATGCAGTACGTAGGCATCCGCCCTCCTCGGATGACGAGGGCTCGGGGACCGATCCATGCAGTTGTGCGTCGGATAGGGAGGCGGTGCCAGGCGGTGGTAGAGGCATCCAGGGGTCACGGTAGAGGAGAGCAGAGGAGGCCACAGGCACAGGAGAGGCAGGCGGAGGGAGAGGGAGAGGAGGGAGGCGAGACCCCCATCTCCATAGAGGCCACCATCGCTCGATAAGGGCAAGGGTGTGGACATTGGAGAGAGTAGCGAGATGGCTACTCTCCGGGCGAAGAGAGATCGTCTGCGAGCTCAGGTGCGGACGTTACAGGATGCGGTGCACGGCACTGGGCGAGGTGTCGCGGCTACGAGACGAGAATGCTCGTCTCGGGGCACGAGGCGGAGGGGTAAGCACTCAGGAGCTGCTGCGGTCGGTTTCTCAGACCGCATTCTATCAGGCGCTATACTACCAGGCGGTGCCAGAGGGCCAGAGGGTACAGCTGCCACCTGCCATAGCAGATCCTATCAGGACAGGGTCGACGAGGAGCTCATCCCGGTCGATGACGAGGACTCGCGGTACCACACATACTGCGATGGGACCACCTCGTCCTCCGCAGGCGGGGGAGGAGATGAGGCCGAGAGCTCTAGAGGCTCTTGAGGCTAGAGGTCGGGATACGCCACTGATATTGTATTATACTTGTATTGATAGAGGATTGAGTATGCCGAGGTACAGATTGTGGCATACCAATCTAGTTTTGATGATGTATATATTCTGTTGATATATATAGATGAGATATTTTTGATCATATGACTTGTCTTATGTGATGCTTATGATGCTTTTTATGTTTGATTGATTGATTGAGTTGATTGATGTAATGATTTTATTGATGAGTCATGTAATTATGTCGTTTTGGAAAAAATTATAACTTGGATGTCATGCTTTAAATATTTTAAATGAAATAATCTGATGTAACAAATTGATTGGTTGTAATGAAATGTGATAAAAAATAAAAAGAGATTTCTAACAATAATTTCAAAGGACATTGTCGCTATTATAGACCATTTCATGGAGTCGTTGCTCACTCGGTCGTCAAGCTAGTCCCGGGATAGAAATATTGTTAAAAGAAAAGAGTGCTAAGAGACTGTCTTAAGACTTTGTTGTGATGATGCAAATGATGATGATGATGATGGTTTGTTTTCAGATTTCCATGAAAATATTATGCATGAAATATTGTAAAATAATTTTTGCTAGGCATAAATTCCTAAGTGTGATAAAAATTGTTGAATAATTCCTTAAGAATTATACCATCATTGCAAAATGCAAAGGTTGACATAATGATATGAAATAATAAAAATGTGTTTGCTTTTGAAAAGCATAATTTGTGTAATAAAATGAAGTCATATGGTTTTTATGAATTTTGATAAATTGGGAAAAAATATTGTTACAATGGTTTGCGCTAGGCATAGAATATGTAGGTATAGACTTATACCATCATCGCGAAGATCAAAGAAAGGATAGTTTTATTGCATGATTGATTTTTAATGAACAGAAAAGATGAAAATGAGGACTTGCGCTAAGCATAAAATTCCAATTTTGGTTTTGGAATTATACCATCGTTGCGAAAGTCGATAAGATATATATGATATGTTGTTAAATAATTGTACTTGATTATTCCAAACAAGTTGCAAAATAATATTTCAAAGTATTTTGAAGACAAAAATTAGATTTATAAGGAATCCCATGTGCATAAGTGAATTCATTGCCAATCTTGATTTATCATAATGATAGACAAAATCTCTCAAATACAAATGTGTGTGCAATTGTATGGTTCAGTTACCGATTTTGAGCAAGATACTATGATACAAGTGATTTGAATAAACCAACTAAGTGTTCATTAACCATGATGTAGATGCATATAACCATACTAGGCTACTATGTAGGTCGGATTATCAAGAGCTAGCTAATCCATGAGCAGACAGAGGTCGTACAAAAGAAGGTCGCTAATGTGACAGACATATCGCCACGCTAGGAGTTACCCAAGGCCAAGCGGGTTGGGCACAAACCCCTGTTATGGGGCTTACCTCACAGTTTTCGAATAATTGAGAATTCCAGGGATTCAAGCTCATTCACCCTTCTTTTCTTTTCAAAGGGTAGGGAAAGGGATTTTATTGCTTTTCTTGCTTTCTTTTGAACTTTGCTTATTTTTCTTTTGCTTGATAATGCTTGGAACATTGTTGAAAACATCTTTCTTTTCTCTTTTTCTTGAATTTTTCTTTTCTTTTTCTTTTTCTTTTTCTAGGGATACTTGCTCAGATTAGCTGTAGAGCAAGGGATTTTTATTACAGGTAGGGGTGAGCTTGTCCTTTTGCCAATTCTCAAAGATTCTAGACCATGTGCATGATAGGATAGCAGGGAAACTTTTCACTCAAGAAATCAGTTCTACTATGTAGCAAAACATGGAAATTACAAATATAATCATTTTATTGTGAAAATATGTGCTTGGTTTAAGTAAATACCAAGATCAATTCTCTATGCTCAAACTTTATTTAATTGATTTTGTGAACTTTGATATAAGAGAGATTAGTAATCATGCGAGATAAAATCAAGATATTTATTGTGTGAGTGTGCAAGTGAGGGATGCCAAATAAATGCTAGTTTTATCCAAAATAAGTTGAAACATATAATTGCAATAATTGTAAGAAAATAATGATTTTGAGAAAGTTTTGAGAATGTTGACTCTCTCTTTATTATGTATATTGTTTTGGTTTCGAAAGAGTCAAGCATATAGCTGTTTTTGGATTTTTATGTTGATTTTTGTTTTAAAGCAAAAGGAACTTTACAAAATAAATGCAATAAATATTTTTGAAGATTTTATGAATGTTTTTGAGGTTTTTGAATAAATTGAAAGAAATACAAGATAATGATTTTGAACAAATATATACATGGATGAAATAATCAAATTTATGCATAATAACGTTTGAGATGTAAAATATTCATGGGTTCTTTAAGTTCTTTACCATCTAAGGTAGACAATTTATATGCTTCTGATTCAAATTTTGCGGTAATGATGTATGGTCCAAGCCAGTTGGGCTCAAATTTACCTTTCAGGTCTTTGGTTGCATTCGTATTCTTTTGATTTTCTTTTAGAACAAGATCGCCAATCTCAAAGGATCGATGACGAACTTTCTTATTATATGCTCTTTTAAGCTTGTTTTGGTATGCACGGAGATGCTCTAAAGCATTGATGCATTTTTCGTCTAGGAGTTCCGTGGTGAGTGCGCCGGCGCGATATTCATCTCCTACTTCGGTGTCTTGAAGTAGCGAGCCAAAGAAGGAACTTCTAATTCAAATGGAAAAAGCTGCTTGGCACCATATACCAAAACAAATGGTGAAGTGCCCGTGGGGGTTCGAACACTAGTTCGATAAGCCCACGAGTGGATATAATTGAATATGCCGATCCACGGCCGGTTTATTGACTAGTCTTTTGAGAATTTTGATTAGAGTTTTGTTAGAAGCTCGCTTGACCATTACCCTCGAGGATAATAGGGAGTAGACCGGCGATGTTGAATCTTATATTTTTGACATAATTTTTTAACATCTTTATTTTTGAATGGAGTTCCATTGTCAGAGATGAGATTTGCAGGAATTTCGAACCTGCGGATGATTTGATTAAAAATGAATTTAGAGACATGTGAACCAGTGCAGGAAGCTAAAGGCATAGCTTCAACCCACTTCGTGAAATACTCAGTGGCGGTTATGATGAACTTATGTCCATCGGAAGACACGGGATTAATTTTACCAATAATATCCAAGCCCCATTTAGAAAAGGGCCAAGGAGAAGAAATAGCCTGCGGCTCTTGTGCGGGCGCATGGACAAGGTCGGCATGTTTTTGACACTTGTCGCAATGGCGCACATATTCATGTGCATCCATTTCCATGGTAGGCCAAAAATATCCTATCCGAAGGATATTTTTTAGCAATGACGCTACCACTAAAGTGTCCTCCACAAGATCCATCGTGGGCTTCACTCAAGGCTGATTTAGACTCTTCTAAATTTAGACATCTTAATAGGATACCTTCAAAAGATCT
This sequence comes from Wollemia nobilis, assembly GCA_028583015.1. Taxonomy (NCBI): domain Eukaryota; kingdom Viridiplantae; phylum Streptophyta; class Pinopsida; order Araucariales; family Araucariaceae; genus Wollemia; species Wollemia nobilis. The sequence continues at coordinate 2,103,458 of JAQPPZ010000886.1, read as the reverse complement.
CCTATATAAAGTATTGCCAATGATTACAAATCGACTTGCTCGTCGACGTAATAACCGACGTTGGTTGCGATTAGAATTAGCAGGGAAAGTCCCATTTTGGAGGAAATCAAATATGTATGTATACCAGAGTTCAGGAGTGGTTTCCTTGATTAGAAACACATCCAAAGGCTCTAAGCATGACTTATGTGAAGCGGGTTCCTGGAGTCGACGAATGATGATAGTAGCATATTCGTCGTCTAACTCCAAGGAGCAAGAGAGATGCGGCGGCGGCCATGGCGTCGGTTGCCACGGTTGCTAGTTCGAGGAATGGCTTCCAAGGTAACTTGATCAAACAAGGCCATTAGTTGTAAAACATAGGCCTTATATGGGCGAAGTTTATCATCTACAGTGCGATAAACTTCATTAATTTGGTTTATAACCAATTGGGAATCCCCAAAAACTAAGAGGTTTTTAATTTTAAGCGCTAAAGCGGCTCGTAATCCAAGGATTAGAGCTTCATACTCAGCGATATTGTTGGTGCAAGCAAAGGTTAGTTTGAAGGACGAGAGGAATAAGATGTTTTTGCGGAGATATTAAAATAATACCCACTTTGACCCCACTCATGCATCGGGCTCCATCAAAGTATAAGGACCATTGTTCAACAAGGTCTCGCCTCTAATTGAAGGCATTCATCGGGAAACTCGATAATGAGGGGATGAGTAGACTCTAAGGGTGCAGCGACTAATTGATCTGCTATGATTTGACCCTTAACGAGACTTGTCCTATGAAGGTGAGATCAAACTCGCTTAGAGCAAGAACCCACTTGGCTGTGCGACCCGATAAATAAGGTCGACTCATGAGATATCTTAAAGGATCATATTTGGCAATGACATACGTTTTTGGCTAAGCATGTAATGTCGTAATTTTTGCGTAGCAAACACTTGCTAGACATAACTTCTCTAATTGTATAGCGGGTTTCATAACTGATGAAGGTGCGGCTAATGTAATAATTAGCACGTTCTCATTTTCATCATCAAGCTGAGCTAACATAGCTCCTAAGGCAGAATCTGAAGCAGAAATATATAGAAGAAATGGGCGATCAGATTTAGGCGGTGAAAGCACCGGAGGGTTAAGGAGATATTGCTTGAGAAGTTCAAAAGCTTCTCTACATTTCGTGTCCCAATTAAAGGGGACGTCCTTCTTAAGGAGTTTAAGAAAGGGACCAGTTTTGTCCGCAACTTATCAATGAAGTGACGGATAGCTTGAAGTTTACCTTGTAAACTTTGTAATTCAGATATATTAGTGGGTGCGGGCATATCAGTGATAGCCGCAATTTTGAGAGGGTCAATTTCGATACCACGTAAAGAAACTAAAACCCCTAATAACTTGCCGGATTTAACTCCGAATATACATTTTTTTGGATTTAATCGAATGAGATATTCTCGTAATCGATTAAAAACTTTTCTTAAATCGTCTAAATGATGATCTTCAATAAGAGAGCGCGCTATAATATCATCTACATAATCATGTAGGATATCATGCATCATATCATGAAAGATGTAGGTCATAGCCCGTTGATAAGTTGCCCAGGCATTCTTTAGGCCAAAGGGCATCACTTTCCAGCAAAAGGTACCCAGGGGGTAATGAAGGCTGTTTAGCTTGGTCTTCGGGAGCTATCTGATCGATTATAGCCGGAGAATCCGTCCATTAAGGACATCATCCCACTTCCGGCGGTAAAATCAATAATTTGATCCATATTTGGAAGAGGAAAGTCGTCTTTAGGGCATGCAGCGTTAATATCTCTGAAATCTGTGCAAACCCTAACTTTGGTGGCTTCTTTCTTGGTGATTGGAACTACATTGGAGATCCATTCAGCATAATCAATAGCTTGTATGAAGATAACATTCGGGAGTTTTCTAACTCCCCTTTGACTAGCCGAGCCACTTTGGGATGCATTTTTCTAAGTTTTTGTTTAACGGGTTTAGCATCCGGATGGACCACTAGATGGTGCATGACTACAGAAGGGTCTAGACCTGGCATATCTTCATATGTCCAAGCGAAGACATCTTCATACTCTTTAAGAAATGCAATGTATTGTTCTTGTTTTTCTTGACTTAGTTCTGCTCCAATGTTGATTATGTGAGGGTTGTCCTCAGTTCCAATATTAATTTTAATGACATTTTCTACCTCCATGTGTAGATCTCTTTCAAAATTAGGTGGGGCGGGTGAAACGCCCAACTCTTGTAACTCTTGTAAAGTTAATTTAGATAATTCGTTCTGAGGGTCGGCGGCCTCAAGTTGAGCTATGGTTGGTATAGAACCATCAAAATAAAACCCGTTGTACAACATCTCTTCAACGAGACATCATGGAAGATATCTCCTTCCAACTCTTCATCGGGGTCGACAATCATTTCGGGGTATGCTATGGATAGCATGTTGCATGAAAATGATGGTTTTTAAGAGGTAAATCAACATGTCTATCCAAATAGTCTTGATAGCATATGAGATGATCATCATCCTCAAAAGGAAAGGGTTGACCCTTACTAGGTAATAGGCCCACACCACATCGGGCGAGGCCATGGTTCTACCTCGAAAGGTTCTTTCATGCCATTTTGGAAAGGTCCTAAGCCTTTCCCTTTATATCCCATTTTAAGCATCATGGGTTTAGCTTTAATATAATCGTTGGTAAAATAGCACCGAGCATATCCATCATGATGGGTTTTGATATTATGAGGGATTCTTCCCCAGTCATATCCTTTGTACATGAAGGCGCAACTCCCGACTTGGTAAGTACTTCCCATAGGTTGTGGGAGGCCCAAAGTACGAGGAGATGGCGGCAATTGATTTAAAAGGTCTGAATCTTGCATGAAAGCATTCATTTTTCTGATATTAAGGTTGTAGATAAATGCGGTAAAAGATCATCAGAAAGGGCATAAGATGTAGAAGGCTTATTACCTATGTCTTGAGATGTGGAAGGTATGATAGATGTGTCTGAAGGTTTTGAATTTATGGGATTAGAACTTGAAGAATTGGTTGTAGTTTTAAGAGTTTTTTGAAGTTCTAGAGTAATTTGTTTAGAAGGTGGTTGATCTATATGGGAAGATGAAGTTAATGGAGGAGGAATAGATGAAGTGATGGGTTTATATTTCACAGTTTTAGATGAAGAAGAACTAGGATATGTGGATGACGAGAGCGGGGCAAAATTGCACTCCAAGCTGGTTACGCCAATGCGCACATATCAAAAGGTCTAGGGTCACCATGAATAGTGACCAAGCTGATTTTTAAACTCAAACTTAACACATTGGTGTAAAGTTGATGGGACTGCTCGCATGGCGTTAATCCAAGGGCGACCCAAAAGTATATTGTACGATCTTTGGGCAATGTACAATGAACACGATTGTCTCAAGGGTTCTAGGACCAACTTGCAATGGGAGGGTAATGACTCCACACGTTTCTTGTGTTTCGTCATTAAAGGCTTTGATAATCATATCGGTCTTCTTCATTTCATCACTTCTAAAACCAAATCGTTGGTAGAAGTCAAAGGTGCGAGATGTTTAGAGATGAGCCATTATCAATCGGGACTCGTTTGTGACTACATCCCCAATTAAAGTTGTAATATACAAGGGATTATCCTTGTGTAAACCGTGTTGTGGGATATCTTTATCCCGAAAGTCAATACAATCAATCTCTCGCGTGATGATAGTATTGGCCATAGCTTCGGGTTGGATGTTTTGAGGTACCATCATCTGGCTCAAAGTAAGCATCAATTCATCCCTATGGGTGGGGGAGGATCTTAATAAATCTAAAAGGGAGATTATGGCGGTGGTATTAGACAATTGCTCATTAATGTTGGTAAGGGGTTTAGTTTGAACAATAGGAGCATGATTTCCTTTATTAGGATTTTTAGAACAAATGGAGCTGATCCATCGTTATGGTTTGGTTCTTGTTGGGGATTTTGAGCTTGTTGTCGGGTGACGACTCCGATGGTACCTACAATGTTATAGTGACGACGTTGAAACGGTCTCGGTTGAGAGTTTATGGCTTGTTCATAAGGAAGGACTTCATTAGAAGAAGGTCGAGTAGTGACTCTTACGGGAAATGGTTCTTATGGAACATTAGCATCTGTGATAGGTTGAATAGGATCTGATTCGTTTTCAGAACTATTCGATTGAATGGTGTCTACTTCACTCTCACTATCTGACTCTATATCGCTAGAATCAGAAGTTTGAAAATTATGTAAGGGCCTGGTTGTAACCAGGGATAAGGTTGTGTCGAATGTGTGAGAGTCCTGAGCAGGTAATTGCCCGCTAATGGTTCCTACATATCGGGTAGGAGGGGGAACATTGTGATGTTCAATTTGATTGGCTACCTCTTTACCATGTCTTGGTAAAGGGTGTTGAAATATGTCTAAAGTTTGATTGGCATTCGATTTTGATTTTGGGGAACAGTCTTTTGGGTATTATTAGGAGGGTTTTGTTTAGGTTGGAAGGCTTGCACTTCCATTTCATTATTGTCAAACAAATCTTGTATTTTATGTTTCAATCTCTTACAAGCATTGGTAGAATGTCCAGGACCTCTATGAAAATCACGGTGCAAATCGGCTCTATATCCGGGTATGCTTGGGTCAGGTTCCCGGATAGCTGGCGGTTGGATTAAACCTCTTTCAAGAAGTTGAGGTAAAATAGTTGATAAAGGTTGGTTTAATCTAGTGAACTCTCGAGGAGGCTTATCAGGAGGTTTCAAGATGAATTTTTTGTTGTTTTTGTTGCATTGACATTAGCAACATTTCTGCTGTCAGTGACTCCATCACCGACAACTTGTTTGTTTTTATATTGATTTCTAGATGTTTTCTCATCATCCTTCTTTCTAAGTTGGCCTCTCCTAATGAGGGCATCTTCTACTCTTCGAGCTAAGTCTATAGCTTGATCGAAGGTAGTCAAAGTAGTTGTTGATAGCTCATAAGAAAGTTGTTCTTGTAAATTGTTAATGAAAATGTCTAACATTTCCCTATAGGGTAGCACAAAGTGCAGTTTTCCTGTCAATTGTCTCCATCTTGCTAAGAAATCAGCAAAACATTCGTCTTTATCTTGTTTTAAATTGTATAGGTCTTTAATAGTTACATGCCTCTCGATGTAGGCACTAAATTGATGAACAAATGACTCAGTTTGTTTCTTCAAAGTTTCTTAAGGAATGAGTGGGCAATTGATAATACCACTCTAACGCCATTCCACCTAAACTTTTGGGGAACATTTTTAGTAATAGCAAGTCGTTATGCGATATGTCGTGACATGCTATCCTAAACATGCGAAGATGTTCTATGGGATCTTCGGTTCCTTTATAGATAGGCAGGACGGGCATGGGAAAATGTTTAGGGTATGGTTGAGCTACCACTATGGGATCCAATGGTTGGCTACAAATCTCTCGATAATTATACGAGGGACGGTAGGGATCTATCTGGTCCATACGTGAAGCCAATTGTTTCACCATAGCTTCCAAACTACTAGTTTGCCCCCCATATTGATTCGGTGGGGCATTGCCATAAGTGTTATGGGCGTAGGATGGAGGAACATGCAGATTAGATGCCATGTTACTATTGTGTAAAACATTGGTAGGAAAAATATTATGGAGGAGTTTTGAAGTTGGATTGTGTTGTATTGTAGATTGTTGAAAGTTTGTATTTGGCTTTGTTTTAGATTTTTGTCTATTTAAAGCATTTTGCTCAATAGTTTGGAGGAAGGAAGTAGTGAAGGGAATTTTCTTTTGTGCGGGAGTGATTTTAGGTTGAGTAACAGGTTGCTTAGGAGGTTGGGTGACCTGTTGTTTGGTCATGGCTTGGGCTATAGTGACCATATTCGCATTAGATGGTCCACCCTTATCACTTTCTTGATCAATGAAAGACAAGGGATTAGTTTGCATATCAAGCGCCCGTTCTAAGGCTGTTTGAGCATCACTAATTTCCCCTTTATCAATACGGACTGCCACATTAAGGACGTCGATATGTTGATTAAGAAATTTTTGAAAATGTTCTGCGTTGTCAAAAGTGATGCCTCCATTTGGAGCTATTCTAGGGGACGAAGATTCTTTAACACTTCCTTCTTGATTGACCTAGAGTTTCACCTTCCGGATTTGTATCTCCAAGAAGGACATTTGGGTTTTCGGTTGTATTTTGTAGCCAATCTTCTCCTTCTCCTAAAATTTCTTTACCATTCCTAAGTTTAGTCATGGTGCTAAGTTTTGATTTCAGCAAATATATATATATATATATATATATATATATATATATATATATATATATGCAACAAATTAAAAGGTATATATTTATATATACCTAATGCAATATTGTAAATGAAATGTTTAAGTTTTTTACTATGTTTTTTGATTTTTGTGTTTGATTTTTAGTTTTTTTTCTTTGAAACAATATAATAAAGACAGCAAATGAAACAATAAATGCACACAATAATAATAAGGCTGAAAGTAGATGAACTAATCTTCTATGAATAATTTATGAATATCATTAATAGGTTCAAGATGTTCAGGGGTCATGAAATGTTCTTCTTCAAATTGAAAGTTTTCTTTTAAGAATTTGATGAAAAGGGCTATGGTGATATTGTCTATCTCGGATCTTTGGTTGGAAATAATAATTCTCACGACAATATTTACGATATAACATAGCTCTAGGAGCTTTGTTCCATCTTCTCCTAACTATAAGATCATCTTCTAAGGTAATCTATATGGACTAGGAATGGGCGCACTATAGCGGTGCATTCTCGAGATCTTCCTCTGAAAGTTAACAACTTTTGCAGATACAAGAGCTCTCCTATAGGCTAACCACCTATGGCAAGCTCTCCGAAGTTCATGATAGAACACTAATTGATGAGGATCCAGGATTCTATCCAATACTAGCCTCTTAATCTGTTTAAGTTGTGTGGACCTAGATGAAATGATACTAAGTCTCTCGATAAGCTCGTCCCACAAGGATTGATTTCTACTTGCTTTAGGGACACTAAGGACAGAATTAACTTCTATGGCCGCTAATTGGTTTACTACGTTTATAATAGCTTGCTAACCTCTTTTTAGGAGCTACCATCTAAACATGATTTTGAACCTTAAATGTTTTAAAATGCATCTAAGTTTTAGTTGTTCTAATTTTTTTTTTTTTGTCTTTGTTTGTTTTTGTTCAAAAGGTTATGATGCATTCACGTCGGGTTCACCAAAATGTATCGCTCCAAATTTTTCGCACCCCTACCTTCAGGCTATTGGATCCGCGCCCGGAAGGAGGATGGGAAAAGGATGGTGCGGTACCTCGGACGAGAGGACTTTGCGAAGGTCCCGCCTCTCAAGGGAGGTGCATTTTGGTGATTTTTCGACGGATGGTGGGTTCACCAGGAAACATTTGATGGCAGTTTCCACGCCTAGGTTTTGGGAATGAGTTTTGATGAGTTCGTTTTATTTTTAAACATTCATCCTAGGTTTGGCCGAATGATTCTAACTTAAACTACATGAAAATGCAATTTAAATGCATACAGCAAACAGAAAGGAAAACAGAAACGAGAGAATTTGCAGGAGGCCAATGAAGATTACCCGATCCGGAAGTCTGATGGAGTTTCCGAAGCTTGAAGCGATCTCGGATCGTCTGCAATTCAACGAGAATCGCCTTCAATTTGATAAAATCGTCTAAGCTGACGAGGATCGTACGCAATCGACGAATTCGTCGGACGAATTCATCAGAGACACCTGCAAAACGACAAACAGGATCGCGAAATACAAGAAATTCTATTTTGCAAACGAGGGCAAACTATGTGAAACGATAATATGAGTGTTGAACAATATACAAGAACAAAAGTAAATGCAAATCAACTTGTGTTTAGATAGCGAGAATATGATCTTAATATGCAAACTAGACAAAATGGGTGAACTCCAGATGCAATATAGTATAAAAACTGAATAAACAATCTAATTTATAGCATAAAATGACGAGAAAAAAGAGACGAGAAGAGCAAACTCCGAGGCAGCTGATTGCCTCGATGTGTCCTTGCGATCGAAATCGTCTCGCATCGGTGCGAGATCGTCCCGAATTTGACGAGATCGCCTCCGATCTTGACGGGTTCGATCGGCTGCGATAGGTACTGGCTGGCTCCGGCTGAAAACCGGTGGTGTACCTACAATGAAATGACTATAGGACTAATGCAAAATATGAATTACGATGTTTTAGAGCATAAGGGTTCAATTTGCATAAAAATTTAGCCAGGGGTTGGGGAGGGAAAAGTCTTAGAGTTAAATAGGCATAGGATAGTTGTTGGGAGGTTGGAGATCATCCCAATTTGGGAGATCTCCAACGGGGGAAGGGTCCCAACGGCGCAGACACGCTTCTGCCCGGATTGGAGACCCGTTGGAACGGATTCCAACTATGCAAATTCAGTTTTGCGACGAAATCGTACGGACGTTCTAGTCCGAGACGAAATCGTCAAATGCGGGGCGATATCGTGCGATCGGAGACGATATCGTCAAGCGGTCAAAACAAGCTGCTAAAAATGGCACGAAAAAGGAGGAAACAGGTTTCTCGGCGGTTAACGGGTGGTTTGGGAGGTTAAATTTGAATTTAAATTTATTTACTAAGGTGAATGTAATTATTCCAATTTCTTGCGCCAATTTTAGGGTGCTACAACCACTTATTATTGATATTTTCCATATTGATTGAAACTTTATTTACATGACATATTTTCTAAATGATTACTGAATCTATATCATATTTTTCTTTTGTAGATCTATGTTGATGGATGGTACCTTATCTTTTACCACACAACCTCGAGAAGTCTTTGCCAAAATGTACGCTTCTTGGTAAAATTGGTTATTTGGAGCCTCACCTCTTTTAAAATTGTATTATAAACCCAAAATTAGATTAAAGGGAAGTATTGGAACAAATAATCCAATATTGGGATTATATTGTAAATTTTCTTTTTTGGTTGGTAAATAAAATTTGCATTAATGAAAGGGTTTTGGAAGGAACCTCAAAACATTAATACATTCAAAGTGAAACTGAAGTACATCAGGCTTAACAACCAAAACAATAAAATCTATAAAAAATGATGAGTAACCCCCCCCAAAAAATTGGAGGACTTGTTGTATATAAGGGATGATCCCATCCTAGAAGTCAATCCCATCCCAAGGGGGGACCCCAAAATCAGGGCCAAGCATTCAATTGTCATAAAGGTTGGTGCAGATCTCCTTTGCACCCTTAAATATGATATTGAGCTATGCATGGGCAGCACCAAGGTCATTCACCACCTACTAGATTATAGTCCATTGGGACTTAACAACTTCAACAACCATAGAGAGGGTGGCTGCAGAGCTAGCCAAGTGACTGAGAAATACATTGTAGAGAGCACCCTTATCACTGGTAACATTCATCAGTCTCGTAGCACTAATATTATTAGTATTCATATCCACTTGAGCAGAAGTATTTTCCACTTCGATAGATTTAGCTAGAGAATAGTCATTTTTTTACCCAACTTGCTAATTTTAGCAGGGGAAGTCGAGTTAGCTTTAAGTTTCTTCAGCCACGAGGAGACATGTGTGCGGAAAGGGCTAGTATTTTGGAGAAAATTGAATGAAGAACACTTCACAACTCTTGGATTAAGCTCAAAATATTTTTGAACCTCAAATTTGATCAAAGGAGTAGTAGGGGAGTGAAAATTAGGGTCCGAGTCATCGTCAGGGACCTCTTGGATGTGGGTTTTGCTACTAGAGTTGTCAATAAACTTGGTATGGATGGGGTAGGTGTGAGGATATTATGGGGGGTAAAGGGGTGGACAATAGGGGGCTAAGAGGGTGGGTTGAGAGGGACTAGGGGTGAACTAAAAATAGGTAGAGGAAAAGAGGGGCAAGGCAAGAGGGGACAACATACGAGGAAGAGGTAATGGTGATAAAAGCTCTTCTAGAAAAAGTATCAAGGGTATGTTTGTAGAGGATGTAGTTTAGGCCCTAGTGGATAGTATAGTGGGCTTTCCCAGTGTGAACATTTATGATGAATAGTTTAATGGATCTAAAAAGGTAATAAGGAATGTTGATTTTTTTTTTACCTCTAAAACAATTTAGAAAAGCAATATGAAAGCTACATAAAGTAGCATCAATTTTGTCAATAGTGAAAAATTAAAGTATAGGAATCATTACTTAGTCTCGAGTATCAGGGAGCTTGGTTATTTAAATACCCCCATCAATGGTGAGGATATCCTTACCTTTATTTGGGAATAACTCGAGCTTCACTACCATTGAATATTTGTCTCTATGAATGCTCATCCCATCCATAGGAAGGCCTATCACCTCTGCCAGTAGTTGCACATCAATGGTAAACTTGAGGCCATGAATGGAGACATAGCCATTCTCATAGGAATTGTGATGGCATTGTTAATGTACTCATTATCGATGAATTTTTGTAAGAAGGGAAGGCAATTATAGCTTTTTAGGATATCTTCAACCACAGGGTCAAGGTTCAGGGTTGAGGGTTCAAGAATTACCATTGGGAGAACTCAACAGAGGGTTTTGAACTTAGGATGCATAAGATGTGAGTGAGGCTAATGAAATAGAAAATTTTTGGATACAGGCTCAATTTAACAATCCAACCAGCACACATGCCGAAGATATCAGGATTCAAGGTGCACTGGAGCAATACAAAAAATGGAGGGTAATGTTTCATGAGATGTGTGTTTATCAGTGATACCTGAGAATTGCATGGGGAAGGAATGATGGTGAAGTGGTGGTTTTCATTGGCACAATGGATAATCATGATGGATATTGTAAATTCACTTAAGTATAAATGTGAATAATAAAATTAGGTATCTAGGCTTAATTATAAATTAAATAGATAGGTATTTAATTTATATTTATATACCTAGGTTAGATTAATATATATTAAGGTATATAGATAAAAAGTATATACCTATATTTATTTTATCCTACATTAATTTTTTTGTTTTGTTTTTTAATTTACATGGTGGAATCAGTATATATCCTACATTACTAAATTAAAATAATTTTAATAGATAGTCTAACTCTAGTTAACTCAAAGTCCAAGGTGACATGGTATGAGACTTGAGTGTGGTGGCATGTGGTATAAGTGTGATGACATGTGGCATAAATATGGTAGCACATGTTGTGGAGGTTTTCCTCCATGATTATTTTCCAATGGGAGGATAGCCCAAACTATAAATTTGGGCTAAAATCTTTGTATTGATGGTGATCTAATTGTGTATTTCTAAAATTGCAGTGCTAATTATGTAGTTTGAACTATGGATAATTAATAGTGATACACTATTGTTTAATTGAGATATTAGTGATTTGTACCAATCACATCTGATAAAAATGCTTGTATATTTTTTTGAAGATAATACACAAGTGGAGATACAAATTTGGTTGTGTTTTTCCCTTTACAGGGTTTCAACATATTATTTGTGTCTTTTATGTGGTTTTATTTATTTCTATATTACCTTATTATTTTTTCAAATTCATTAAATTTTATGTTATTTAAATTTGTATAATATATAGCTAAGAATGGATGTTGACCATGGATGTTGAGCTTGAATTTTCAATTTTCAAATTTTCTTTTCAAAATTTTCTCTTTCTTGTTATTATTTTCAAATTTCTCTTTCTTCTTAGAGGTTTAGAGTCCCTGACCATGGATGTTGAGCTTGAATTATAACAACTTATGCAATTTGGCTTGCTAAGTGTAGAAAATTGATTCTTATGAATGAAACTTTCTACACTTTTTCCTAGTAATACTATAGTTAAGAATGTTCTTAGTTTCCAAAAATTCTTAATTATGAAGAAAATAGGCTTATACTGAGAGGGGGGTGAGCAGTATAAGATCAAATTTTACTTTTATTTCCCAAATAGTATTATCCAATATTATCAATGGCAATATCAATAGCAATAATTAAAGCAATGCACAAATCATCACATACAAGAGAGACAAAAATTTAACATGGTTCACCCAATATGGGCTACTCTACAGAGAAAATATTTCCTCTAAATTTTCTCAACAAATATCTTGGGAATAAATTCCCTATTACAATGCTTATGGGACTTTGTCCAAAGGATACACCAATCCCTATGCTCTGATTTGTGGATCTCTCTTCACAGGAGAACTCTCTCCCCTTTTATCTAGTTTGTGGAACTTGATCTAGTAGAACTCTATCTCCTCAAATATTTTGTGGATATCTCTCCACCAAAGAACTCTATCTCCCTAGTTGGTGATGAGCACAAAATATGCTCATATTTTTGTATATGTACTAATGGTTTTTACATGACAATATATCATGAGTTGTATATTTTTATGAAACATTATGTATTTATTTAATGAAATAATGTGTATTATCTAATCCATGCATGAAGTGTGTTTTATGTAGTTATTTCCTTGATTTTGTTGTCTTTTACTTAGTCGAGGTCCTACATGGACCTAACATAGTTTCGCTCAATAAAATGAAGGCATACATAATTAGGAACCTTACTGAAGTAGGAACCTTACTGAGGTAGGTGCCTTACTTAAGTAGGCACCTTACTGAGGTAGGCGCCTTACTGAGGAAGGCACCTTACTCAGGTGGATGCCATGATTATGCATGTTGACCAAGTGACTAAAGAGAGACCCCGTTGACCAGTGTTCCATGTCATCTGTGGGAAACCACTGATGAATGAGCTATCCCAGCCAGGATGGATGAGCGCACAAACACTCAAGAAGAAAAACTATAATGAAACAAAAATTGCTTGATTGCAAGGAAACAACGAAGAGCTAATCATTGTGCACTAACTATAGTAATTGAACTGTCCTAGTTTAGACTGTAACAGGGATGCCTATTGTAACATAACTGCAATAGGAAGTCTTGTGTGTGGTATATAAACACATGGAATTCTATGTAGTAGGGGAGGCAAAAATCAGAAGAACATTACTGCACATAATATTTCATTGCACTATTAATAAAAAGCTTTAGTGTTCTTTATCAGTGAGTTATCTATGTGCTTTGTTGGGTGATATTTGCTGGAGCTCGAAACCACTCCAAGCCAGTATTCCTCCCCTACTTCTTAGTTAATTTCATTAATTTAATTATGTATGATAGTACGTTCATTTCCTAGATTAAGTTTAATTATTTTAAGAGGTGTTCTTTTTACATAAAATATGTTATTGCTTTCAGTGTGGTGTGTTTACTTTTACATATTGAATTTATTTATGAGTTTTATTGGTGCAGATAAATCAATTGCCATTTTATAAATACTCCCCAATTATAGTTGAATGAAATCATCTCAAAATTGGTAGTGTAAGTAGTCTCAACCATGGCACTTCGAAAGTCTACGAGCTCCCTAGTTTGACAATTTAAATGCGAGTGTTGTGACAAATTTAACTAGTATTTGGCACCCATAATTTTGGCACCATTTTTGAGGAAGCGTCACTAGTATACTGATTACATTATCCCTTAAAAACCTTCAGCTTGACCTTGCATGAGTTTGACAAGAAAAATATGACCTGATGGTCGCTTTATAAGATAGATCCCTTCAAAAAATATGGAGTTAGCTGAAGACTTATAATTTGAATTAGATTCTCCTGACTCATCGCCAGTAGTCCACTGGAGTGAGCATCCTCACTTCATGCAAAATTCCTCCTCGTCTCATCAACTTGGGAAAGAGCAAATTATCCTAAACCCATTGTTTAAAAGAACACCCTCAGAGGAAACCCTATTGTGGAAAGTCATAGAGGATCATACTGTAACACTAGATGAATTGGAGGCTCTAATACAAAAAGTTCTAAGCAACTAAAAGACCGTAGAAGCTACATTAGAGACCACATTTCCTAAAACATTGGCTGAAGAAGTCTCATTCAGGATCAGCTTCCCGATAGAGGAAGGATCAACGGAAACCAAAATGAAGAACATATCCCCTACCCATATTCCTACCTTTAGGGGATACCCAATCAAATAACCTAACCTATTTTTGTTTAAATTTGATGTGTTGTGCATGTTTGTTGACTATAAATCAGACGCTTAGAAGATGAAACTCTTTCTTTCAACATTAGAAAACTCAGCTCTACGATGGTTTATCGGGTTGGGAAATAAAATGCTCACCACATGGGAAGAAATGATGAAGCTCTTTCTAGAATAGTACTAGGACTTCAGTAGAGCATGGAATTCCAAGGAGGAAGTCCTCAACATGACATAGAAGGAGGATGAGTCCCTGGAAGAATATTGGGAGGTTCAATTTCAACCTGCAATGATCTCCCCACACAGATCTAGGAGATAAATCTTTCAAGAGCATTTTTTTTAGAGGAATCAATGAGTCACTAGAAGCACTAAACATGATTTTAGGAGGAGACGTTTACTAGCATGCCATGGAAGATATCTTACAACTATGTCAAAATTAAACATGGAGGAGAGGCAAACCAGCTACCAGGACCATGAAAGCGATTGCATTAGTCAAAAAATGAGATATAGGCAAAATGTTGGAAGATTCAAAGAGTGAAATTCTATCCTCTCTAGCACTACAGTTGGATACGCTCTTACTGGAGAAGAAGAAATAGGAGAATGATGTAGCGTTGACCTATTTTTATCTAAAATGTAGAGGAAAGCATGCTAGAAATGCGTACCCAAAAACAAGGTTATATTATGCACGATTTGAAAATAGAAAAAAAATTAACTATGCCCGTAGTTGCCCAATACCAAGGAGGAGGTTGACGTAACTAAATCCTATTTCATGGGTAATTGAATAAATTGGCAACAACCCCCTATGGGGAACATGCCCATAGGGATGCCACCCTATGAAGGAGGATCATATATACCACAAGGGAAGCCACAAACACCTAATATGGGATGGTGGGTACCACCACATTAGACAAATATGCCTCCAAGAGCTGCATTTTCCAATCAGTAACCATGGATGTCTTATCAGCACCCTAGGTAGCAGTAGAGAAACCATGCTTTATGGAACTCCATTCCACAAAACATGGAACAAGTTGCACCTTATCAAGGCTTACCGACCCTATCTACGATGAGACCTACACAGTTACCATAATAGCTAATGGTGAATCTGAATAATAAAGTAAACCAACCAGTGTACCAAGTAGAAGGAGAGATTATCTGATGTATCATATTAGTTGTAATCATATGCAACTTAGATTAGGAAAGTAGCTAGAAGTAGAAGCATCTCCCCTGGTAGAAGAGGAGGAAGATGTAGGATATTCTCTTCTGATAGAAGAGGTGGAGGTAGAGAAAGTTATTGAGAAAATAGAGTCTCCATTTACTAAATGGTTGCAGGAGCAGAGGAAGTTGACACAACTAGAATTTGATATCCTCTCTAGCCTAATGAATTTTTATAGTCACTATCCCACTATTTCAAGCCATACAAGATGTGCCCATATACACCAAGGTGATAAAAGTTATGTTTAAGGAAACCAGGATGTAAGGCAACACAAACCATCAATATAATGGGAAAATTGGCTTATTTTTTTATGGGCAATGTATAGCATTCCAAATATGCAGACCCAGGCAACCCAGTGTTAATGGTAAAAATAGGAGGGTATTCACTGGCGAACACCTTAGTTGAACTACGTGCAACCATCAATGTGATGATGTAGGAGACCATGCAGAAGCTGAAACTTACAAATATGAAACCCACCAAGATGGTATTATAGCTGGCCGACCGGTCAACTATAGCGCTAGAAGGGATTCTCGAGGACATCATCATAATAGTTAATACATGGTAATACCCAATAGACTTCTTAGTGCTACAATAAAAAATGGGATTGGGTGGTTACCCACTCATCTTAGGAGACCATGGTTAGCCACGACTGATGCCTACATCAGCTGTCACGATGGACTAATGACTATTTTTAATGGGCAAAACATTAAGAGATTGATAATATTCCCTCCTACATAGTCCGTGATAATGCTGGGGGAACCCACGATGGAAAATTAGGAGGATAGTTCATTATCTATGCTCCAACCGATGATGAAATTAATAGAGTTGGAGGAATAAGTTGATGAATATAGTGTCATCATGAGATTCCTTCAAGGGAAATCCTCCCTCTTAGTCCTTGAGTCACCATTATTGGATACTCAGGACCACCACACTAGGAAAAATGATATTGAGCCTAGTAGGACATTGAACGTCAGTAGTGGGTTGACCCCTACACAATTGATAGAGTTTAAGGAGATCTTAGTCAAGCACTAGCAAGTATTCGCTTGGGATTATTTAGATATGAAGGGAATCAGCCCAAATATTTGTACTCACTAAATTTACCTTGAAAAATATGCAACTCTAGTTAGACAACCATAGAGAAGGATGAACCCGACCATGAAGGAAATTGTCAAATCCAAGTTATAGAAGCTCTTGTATGTAGGTTCCATATACCCAATTTATGATAGCTAGTGGGTGTCACCACTTGTGGTGGTCCCCAAGAAAAATGAGAAATGGTAGATCTGTGTTGACTATAGATCACTAAAAAAAGTTACTAAGAAGGATCACTTCCCACTTTCCTTAATTGATCAGGTGTTGGACACACTTTCCAGGAGGAAAAACTTCTTCTTCTTGATGGATTCAGTGGGTACAACCAAATCTAGATCAGGTAGGAGGACCAAGACAAGACAATGTTAACCTACCCATGGGGAACATTTGCCTACAGAGTGCTGCCTTTTAGGTTGTGTAACGCACCAACCACCTTCAAAAGGGTAGTGCTGAGCATATTTTTGGATATGATGGGAGAGGTAGTAGAGAAATATATGGATGAATTCACTATTTATGGAGAAACATTCAAAGAAGCGACAACAAACTTGGAACATATGCTCCAGAGATGCGAAGAGAACAACTTATCCCTCAGCAATGAGAAATGTTTTATGATGATGTGTGAGGGCATAATGATGGGATATCATCTCTCAAAAGAAAGGATTAAAGTGGATCAAAAGAAAATAGAAGTTATTAAAGACTTACCCATCCCAAAAATGCATAGGGAAGTGAGGAGATTTCTCGGATCTATTGGGTACCATAGGTGATTCATCACCAATTTTAGTAAGATTTCTAAACCATTACACAATCTATTGATGGACATGGAATTCATATAGATGGAGGACTACGAGAAAGAATTTTAGATGCTAAAGGAGAAGTTGATTTTTGTGCTAGTGTTGTGGGATCCAAATTGGGTTGTCACGTTTCACATATATTGTGATGCATCCAATAATTCAATTGGAGTGGTCCTTGGACATAAGGATGGCAAAGAATTCTACACCATTTATTATATCAGTAAGAATTTAGCAGGGGATAATATAAATTACATGATAATGGAGAAATAATTTCTCGTAGTGGTACACACCATCAACAAATTCTGCCACTACATCACTAGGTACAAGGTGTTCATTCACACGGACCATGCGGCCATTAGATACCTAATGAGTAAACCAATGATCAGTGGTAGGATAATTAGGTGGCTTTTATTGTTGTAGTAATTTGACATCATCATAGTTGAAAATCTTGGGAAGGATAATGTAGTCATGTACTTCCTATCCAGACTAATACCAGCAGATCATGTAATGATAGAGGACTAGTTCCTAGACGAGCATTTTTTTGTCATCAACAAACAAACATCATGGTATGCAAACATCACCAATTATCTAGCCATTGGTAGAATGTTCCCTACTCTTTCATACCAAGAGATTCAAGTGGTGACTAAAAAGAGCACTTTATTTCAATGGATTTATGGCCACCTATTCAAAATAGTGCCCGACCAGATCATGAGGAGGTGCATAGCAGAGCATGAGTTACCAGAGATACTCAAAGCCTATCATAACAAGCCATGTGGAGGATACTTATCAGGGAGAAGGACTATATATAAGGTATTACAAATTGGGTATTTTTGGCCTACTCTATTTAAATATGTAGTATCATACGCTAGCAGGTGTGATGAATGCCATAGAATGGGTAGGCCAACCCATAGGTATGAAATAACCCTTAAACCTCACATACACATTGAGCCCTTTGAAAAATGGGGTATGGATTTCGTAGGATCCATCAACCCACATTCAACCGGGAAGAGGTATATTTTAGTCTACACAGACTACATTACTAAGTGGCTCAAATTTCAGGCACTAAGGGACTCCAAGGAAAATATGGTAGCAAAATTCCTATTTTCCCATATTTCAATGAGGATTGGAGTTCCCAGGGAGATTACAACGGACCAAGGGCCTCAATTTACCTCTAGGCTAATTTATGAGCTAATGGAGCAGTACAGGGTTCAACACAACAAGACTAACCCCTACCATTTGTAGGTGAATGGGCAGGTGGAGGTAACCAATAGGGAAATAGAAAACATCTTGATAAAAATCATGCAACAACATAAGAAGGATTGGGCTACAATATTACTAGAGGTGCTATGGGTGTATAATACAACGTAGAAATAGACCACAAGCTTTGCACCCTTCTGATTGGTATATGGAAAAGACGTAATGATGCCCACCAAATTCAAGGTTAATATGTTCAAGATGGTGGTAGAACTGGACCTAAGCCTGGATGAAGCATAGAGGAAATGAATTCAATATTTGAACCAACTAGATGAATTTCGAATGGATGCCCTTCAAAAAACATAAATCATGCAGAGGTAGAGGAAGCGATGCATGACCACCACATTAAAACAAAATAGTTCAAAGAAGGAGACTGGGTATTGTTGTTTGACTCTAATTTCTAGGAGCAGAAGGTAAAATTGATGCAAATATGGATGGGACCATACGAGGTGGTGGAAATTATCAGAAATGGTGTTGTGTGAGTCAAGACAATTAATGGTAGCAACACCATTCTAACAACCAATGGCCACTAGTTGTGTCCATACCACAGGTCTTAAATCTTGTTGGTGGAAGCCAGATCAGGCATGGGGGAGGCCCCATCCAAGTAAATTTTGCCATAGTTCTCAACAACATGGTGTATGTAGAGGTGTCCATAAAAAATAAATTAGTTTAGTTTCTAGTTTTTAGCTTACGGTGTGTTTTGTAGGGACAACACCTGCATGCAAGTTGCAGGCATCCTAAGAGCCAGGGACTAATTGGCATGAATTATGTTTAACTCCACTTTTCTTTTCTTTTCTTCATTTTATTTTTGTAGTGAAATGGCCTAATTTCTCAAACAATAGGCATCTTGGGAAACAAATCCTAGATCGACTCAACATCTATGAACCTGCACAATAAGAAGATAGTATCGATCTAGGCATGGAGTGGGTTTCAATTACCTAAAAATAAAAAATTATGCACCCTCGTGCCTAGAAAAAGCGGACACTGATGTAGTATGAGTAGAAATTGAAGGGGCTTGATCAACATCACATAAATATACACGTTAGCCACTGCTGAATTTTCATGATGAAGGAATGAACAACTCTAGAAGGGAGGCACCTTACTATGGTACCTTACTTAGGAAGGGAGGTGCCTTACTATGGCACCTTACTCTGGAGGAGTGGTGCCTTGCTCCATCAATGAGGTACCATCCCAGAGCATTTATTTCATTGGGCAGTATGAGGAGAGGCACCTTACTTTGGCACCTTACCTTGTAAGGGAGGTGCCTTACTCTGGTACCTTACTCTAGAGGAGCGGTACCTTACTATGCCAAGGAGGTGCCACCTTAGAGCATTCTTTAAGGGTCAAGTAGTGCCTTACTGAGATAAGGCACCTTGCTCAAGTACGTGCCTTATTGAAGAAGACACCTTACTAAAGGAATCACCTTACTGAGGTAGGTGCCTTACTACAAAGGAGCGACACCTTGCTCTGCCAAGGAGATGCCACCCTGGAGCATATAAAAAAAATATCTAGCACTTTAATCTGGAATGGAGGTGTCTTACTCCAAAGGAGCAGTGCCTTACTCTACCAAGGAGGTGCCACCTTGGAGCATTCTTTATAGTAAAGCGACACCTTATTGAGGTAGGTGCCTTACTGAAGTAGGAGCCTTACTGAGGTAGGCACCTTACTAAAGTAGGTAAATTACTGAGGTAGGCACCTTACTAAAGTAGGTAAATTACTGAGGTAGGCACCTTACTCAAGTAGACACCTTTATTGACTCAAAAAAACATGCACAACTTGGTAGTACATGGAGTAGCTGAAGCCAACACCATCATCTCACATGATGGAAATTAGGAAGCACCTAAAAATATTTTAAAATTATTGGGCAGAATCTCTACACGTCCCAAGGCCAACCATAGAAGAGATATGCATCCCAACCTGAACCAATAGGATCCACCATGTTTTTAGCATAGGACCTTAAGAGAACTAGGAATACAGTATCCAAGGTGACATAATCAGCACATTGGAAAAATATTATCTAGTACCAATTCGATATACTCCATGTAGAATAAAATGACCAATCAGGTATGTGCATGATTTTATTTAGATATATACATAATTTTTCATATGATATGCTTCTATGAAAATAATGTCGGTGCAAGAATTAAATTCACCCCTCATGCCTAATACATCATGTTGGAAGTTAATTCGGGTGACGTACCCTACCAATTCCAATGTAGAAACAATTTCTACAGTTAGGCACCTGAATTTATAAAAAAGTGCCTTACTAAGATCAGGGCATCAAACTAGTCGAAACCAACAGGAAATTTGCCATGGGTGGATGATCAAAGAATCATGCACTCAAAAAGCATGATCCCAATGGCACTAAGGGGATTAGGGGAGAAGTTTGTAATAGGTTTGAAGCAGTCAGGTGGATGAATTACTATAACTTGGTTAACCAAGACCAAGACGTAGAAGCAATAGAGAAGTTTGTTTCCATTGTGAGTAGAGGAGTTGCCTGGTTGCATATAATGGAAATTCCAATCACCCCAAAGCACATTTATTAGGTCATCGACATTTCCCTTACTAGGAAATGCATATATAAAGATGGTGTGACAAAGAAGTATGAATAATTATTGCTCAAAAAATGGGGTGTCCCATGCGACCAACATAGGATCCCAAAGTAAAGATTATCTATGCACCTGAGGAAGCTTTTTTATTAGGTTGCAAGATACTTCACATGCACTGGAAAGTATTTGCACCTGAATGCGAACCATATGCAATTTTTGAATCATCTAGTGCATAGGCGAGAAATTAATATCTCGTTCTACCTGGTAAATTGCCTGTAAGATGAGGCATCATGATATCAGAGAGGGGTGGTCTCTACCCTAGCCGACCATGGGATAATTACAACCCTGATACACCATGTAGATGAGCACAAGGGAAGCTCATTTGCGACTAGTGTCGAATACTCTAATGTGCAAGAGCAGGTGGTAGTCAAACTAGAGTAAGAGGCAAAATTATGAGGGATGACAAAAGAAGTTAGGGCCAAACCTTCCAATGTATAGGAGAAGGTGAAAATAGAGGTAGATAACGATGTCAAATTGGGAGGAATATTCATAGAGGAATACCCCTAATTTTCATTAGATGCTACGGATGAAGGGCATATTTTTCTACCCATTGATATGGAAGATAGACTAGAATCCTCCAGCCCTGAACTGATAGTACAATGGATAGAGTGTATACACGGTCAAAGATGACTGCAACACCTAATCCTCTCAAGTGAGGAAGAGGAGGATGATGCAGATCTCGGCTTCATGGCTCAAACCCTACAAAATTTGGCCACTCACAGTCCACAAGACCCACAACCCTCAACAAGTCAACAACAACAGTTTGAGGTGCCGATAGAAGGGGACCGTGCTGAGCAGAGTGAGAAATCCATGATGTAGGAACTATTTAAAGAATATAAGGAGATGTCTATGAGAAAAATATAGAGGTAGGAGGCTACCATCATCCAATTTTAGCAACTGATCTAGTAGCTCAAGGTAGAGAACCTACAATTATAGGTCAAGATGATCAAAATACAAGATGCATCTACCCAAACCAATTGGGCAATTGATGTGCCCACAAACTATTCAAACTCACCAGAGAGAGTATTCTAATATGGAGTAGTCAGGTTAGATGCTCAGAATGAAGAATTAGAGGTAGGTGAAGGTTCATGCACCTTTGATAGGGTAATTACAGAGGAACATGGAAATTCTATTTTACAAATATAAACCCATGTTATCAACATTGATGATGATGAGGAGCCTTTAGAATAGATCCAAGGGTATAACCCTAATCCCGAGGCCATGAAGGACTCTCTAGAATTCTAAGGACCAAAAATTGAAGGACCGCTACCTGATGAACTAGAGGAGTAGGCCCTAGGCAAAACAAGAAATAGGACCAACAACCATAGAGGGCCTAAGCACAGAAGGATAGATCCCTAGATCCTCTATTAGGAAGGCAGTATTTGCAGGAAAGGATGACCTACCCACATAGGCCACCATAATACCATAAAGGAAAAAGGAGAAGGTGCCTCAGACAATGCATAAGAGGGTCAAAATAAATGCTAGAGTGACATTTATTAAATCGAACCCCCACTCCGACAAGGAATGGGAAGAAGACCTACAGGTCTTCACTGAACAAAAGGAAAATTTTGAAAATATTTGAGAAGAGTTCAAGGTGGAAAAGGTAGCTAGGAAAGCTACCAAAAAGGTTGAAATGGGGCCAGGCATCTGTCTTGACCCTACTATGGATGACCAATTTTAGGAGATCTATGGTTCGTCATAGGGTTGGTCCTCCAAGATGAGGAAATTTCTAGAAATATGATGGGCATATGGGCAAGAGGCAGAGCCAGCAACAATCATATAAGAAAACACCAACCTCACCCTTGAATAACTTTGACTATACAAGGCCAATGTGGTTGTGTAAAAGAGGGATGACTCTAACATTCCCTTTGGAGAGTTACATCCTCAACACACTGACTTGTGGTAGGAAGTAGAAGTAGCCTTCTAGAAGGGAGTGATGACTATGGTAGCAACACCCAGCATAGGTGTTGCACCAAGCATGATAGGGAGGTGTAGACAGCATAACAAAAAGCCAACACAAAATGAAGGCCAAACCAGTACAACTGGAAGCTGGCGTAGCTAGAGGGTAGCACAACCCAGGGATGCCCCACAATAAACTAGGGTCCCTATATAGAAATAGAAGCCTTAGGATGGATAAAAAGTTAAGGCCATCAGTAAGAAAAAGAAATAGGGAGTGGTGGCCTATACAAAGGAGGTGATCACTAGTTTTAGGTGCCATGAGGGCATGGCACATATTAGGCATGGTGGGATGATGAGCAACATATGCTCATATTTTTGTATATGTACTAATAGTTTTTGCATGACAATATATCATGAGTTGTATATTTTTATAAAAAAATATGTATTTATTTAATGAAATCATGTGTATTATCTAATCCATGCATGAAGTGTGTTTTGTTAGTTATTTCCTTGATTTTTTCATATTGTGCTCATTCGAGGTCCTACATGGACCTAGCACGGTTTCACTCAATAAAATGAAGGTATACGTAAGTAGGCACCTTATTGAAGTAGGTGCCTTACTAAAGTAGGCACCTTATTGAAGTAGGCACCTTATTGAAGTAGGTGCCTTACTGAAGTAGATGCCTTACTGAGGTAGGTGCCTTACTCAAGTAGACACCTTATTGAGGTAGGTGCCTTACTCAGGCGGATGCCTATATTATGCGTGTTGACCAAGCGACTGAAGAGGGACCCCGTTGACCATCGTTCCATGTCATCTATGGGAAATTTTTGATGAAAGAGCTATCCTAACCAGGATGGATGAGTGTGCAACCACTCACAAAGAATAACCATAATGAAATGGAAATCACCTGATTACAAGGAAATGATGAAGAGTTGATCATCATGCGTTGGCTATAGTAATTGAACTATCCCAGTTTAGACTGTAACCAGGATGCCTATTGTAATAAAACTACAACAAGAATTCATTTTTGTGGTATATAAACACATGGACTTGTATGTAGTAGGGGAGGCAAAATTCAGAAGAACATTACCGCACGTAATATTTCATTGCACTCTTAATAAAAATCTTTAGTGTTATTTATTAGCGAGTTGTCTATGTGTTTTATCGGGAGGGATATGCTGGATCTTGGACCCACTCCAAGCTAGTATTCCTCCCCTACTTCTTAGTTAATTTTAATCATTTAATTATGTATGATAGTACGTTCATTTCCTATATTAAGTTTAATTATTTTAAGTTGTGTTTTTTTTATGTAAAATGTGTTATTGCTTTCAGTGTGGTGTGTTTACTTTTACATATTGAATTTATGTATGTTTTTTCTTGGTGCATATGAATAAACTAACATTTTATAAATACCCCCAAATTATAGTTGAACAAAATCATCTCAAAAGTGGTAGTGTAAGTAGTCTCAACCATGGCACTTCAAAATTCTATGAGCTCCCTCGTTTGACAATTTAAATGCGAGTGTTGTGAAAAATTTAGGATAGATTTAACCAGTGCTTGGCACCCAACAACTGGTTCATGGATCACACTCCATAAGATAACTCTTTTTATTTGATATATTTCATGGATCTCTATCCACAGGAGAACTATATCCCCTTGCTCTGGTTTGTGGATCTCTCTCCATAGGATAACTCTTTCCTCTTGTTTTGGTTTGTGGATCTCTCTCCATAGGAAAACTCTATCCCATCCATTCTGGTTGGTGATCTTCTAGAAGACTTCTACCACCACTACTTTAGCTTGTGGATATCTCTCCATAGGATACCTCTACCTCCACTACACTGGCTAATGGATCTCTATCCACTAGAGACTACTATGCTCTTTGCTCTATCACATCAAAAGTCTTCTCTTAAATCTGTCTCAAATATTCACCAAACATTGTCTTAGGTCTAGCACAAATTTGATCTAACTCTACTCATAAGTATACTATCAAGTCTTCTCAAAGAATTTCTCAAATATATCCTCAAGCCTTCTCAAAATACTTGCTCAAATCTACCTTCAATTCTTCTCAAAATACTTTCTCAAATATGTCCTCAAGCATTCTCAAAAGACTTGCTCAAATCTACCATCAAGTCCTCTCAAAAGACTTGCTCAAGTCTGTCCTCAAGCCTTCTCAAAATACTTGCTTAAATCTGCCCTTAATGCTTCTCACAAAACAATACCAAGTATTTCCAAACCTTGCACATAAGAAAAGCTTATATCTTTTTATAAATGCTTTCTTAAAATAGATATATTATACTCATAATTCTTTTAACCTATGGAACATATAGATAATTATAAGCACTTGCAAATAGATCAATATGTTCTACTCAATAATTAAGTCTATCACTTTCACATGTCTCACATTTATTGCTCTTTTAAAGGTAGATATAGTCTAGCACATGACACCTATCTTCCTGATACACACACTTGCTTTCACAAATCTGATTTCTAATTTTTGCACATTCACTTTCAATATCACTCAAAACCAATGCCCAAAAGCTTCACACAATCATTCAAACAATGAAGCATAATTTTCTCACAAAACCTAACACATGTGTTTACACTTTCTTTCAATAAATATGCACAATGTAGGTCTCAAAACCTAAATCAAATATTTCCAACAATGATTATCAAATAATCCTTTTCTCTCCACCTTATGTTCCAAAATATTCACTTCAAAAAAATACTTTAAACAAGGAATGATGTGCCCATACCTCTTAATTTACTCTTATGGAGATATATATTCAAAACCTATCTCACAAAAAACCAATTCTCCTTGTGCCACTTCAAAGGTTAAATAGCAAGATTCTATTTCAAAATATCCACATGAATTTTCCCTCAAAAAGGTGCTCAATAAAATCTGAAAATAATGTTCTAGGACTCTTCTTTTGTTCTCAAGGATAATGCATTAAAGCTCAATAAAACTCTCTCAAAATTTTCCTTTTTATAAAGCAAGAATTACAAACAATAAAATCATATTTTACACCTTTTATCTCCCACTTTCTTAAAATAATTTCCAATCCACTTTAATGTCAAAGAACAAAGATTTACAATTTAAAATAAACTATTTACACCTTATCACTCCAACCTTTGCATATATAAAATAAATAACAACAATACCCTTAAAATATTATGCAAAATTAATTTCCCCTTATACCTCCTATATTCCAAAACCATACACCAAATCACATCCACCAAACACCAAACATAGCCAACATTAATCACTTTGGAGCATACCTTAAAAATTAAATTCCTTGCTGGCATGGATGGGAATTGATCCTTTGACCTCAAACTCCTAAGCACAATGCTCAACCACTTGTGCTAGCCAAGCGGTTGAAACCTAACATGTGGCCTCCACTTTTTATTTCCTGCCATGTCCATCAAAAAGAATAAAATGCTTCAAATCAGTGCTAGGGATAATCGAACCGTGAACCTCTTCTCTACCACACCTTACGTAGAACCTGCTTGCCACTTGGGCTACCAGACCTTGCTGAAATACAATGTCCAACTCCTTATCCTTATTCATTTCCACTTGCTCAAAAAATGATATTTTGAATACTTTTCTCTACACTCCTCGATTGATTAAGACTTGTGCAGTAACGTTGGTAACTTGGAAAATGATTTAGCTCCTCCATTTTATATGCATTCGAAGCATTGCTATGACATCAACGAAAACCTTTATTTTCCTCCATTTAAATTTGAAATTTGGCACCTTTTGACAATTTCAAATTTAATTTTATATTTAATATAATATTTAACTTTGTGTTAAATATTATATTATTTAATTTTAGTATTAAACAATACTTTTGCATGGAGTCCTTTATCAACTTGATTCCTTTTAAGACCTTTGTCCAAAGCACTTTTTCATTTTCTTTTTAATAAGCCCTTTTGGCCTAATTATTATAATACTAAAATATTAAAATATTTTCTCTTTTCTTTTAAAATCATGGGCGTAAAATCAAAAAAAAAATTATTAGTATTCCAAATATATCTATATATCTATATATTTGGAATACTAATAATTTTTTGTTTGATTTTGTTTTAATCCACTACATTTGGGGAATTTTGCTTACTTCCTCCCCCTTAAGTACTAAGACAATAAAATTTGTAATAAAACATGGCATTTATCTAAAGGCCTCCTCCAACTACTATCCATAAGAAAGTGAATTATTAGAGTCCACAAACAATAATCTACTAAGGATCATTAAAAGCATAGTTAGAAAAAATCATAGAAACTGGAATCTAATGCTAGATCAAGACTTATGGGTCAACTACATTACAATCAATAAAGTATTGAAGACAATACCATATTCTTTGGTTTATGGTAAGGAAGCTATATTAACTCTACATCTAGAATTACTAGCAATGAAGCTTATAGATAAAGGGGAATTATTGAATGTAGAGCCATTAGAGGCCAAAATGGCAAATTTACTATTCCTAAAGGGCCATAAAGAAAAGTCCTACAACAACTTTCAACAACATGAATCCATTATAAAGTGATGGTTTGATATAAAGTATTCTCCCTAGGATTTTCAAATGAGCAACTTAGTATTAAATTGGGATGAAGAGAGAGCTAAGTTAAGAAAACACTAAAAGTTTGATTCATTTTGGTCTAACCCTTACCAAATTACTACAAAATATGATTCCAATGAATTTTAAGTGACAAATAATGATGTTTAATCTTTTTTTATTATGTTAAATGACCAAAATTTGAAGCACTTTGTATTAAATAAAGTGCTACCAAATTGTATCATATTTATAATAGATATGTGTAAGTGAATAAGACACAATAATTTTTATTTACAAGAAGTCGGTGGGCCAAATCAAAAGGTGAAAATAATTTTTTTTGAAATAATGCAAGTGTATTGGCCTAAAAATGAAGTGGCAATAATTCCAACAAGCCTACCCAAGTTCTCACACATATCAATAGATTGCAAGGATGACTTGAGCAGTAAAGCAAGGCATGTGCATCCCTTCACATTAATTGTACTATCAACTTTGAAATATAAAAGCATAATATTATGGGATCATATTGCATGATGAATTGATGAATAATTAAGAATTTTGGGAAGCTAAGAATATTATTAGCTATAGTATTACTAGGAAAAAGTGTATAAATTTTCATTCATAATCATCAATCTGTTGCACTTAGCAAGACAAATTGCATAAGTTCTTATAATTCAATCTCAACATCCATGGTCATGGACTCTAAACCTCTAAGAAGAAAGAGAAATTTGAAAATTAGAATGATAAGGGGAAACAAATTTAGAAAGAACCAAAATACCTTCAATATTGCATGTGTCAAATTTATTACTTACAACTCACCCTCAAATCCAAGCACATAGGTCTTAAGGATGTAGTAGAGCAAAAAGCTCTTAATTTATCACCTAGCAGTGTAGGTGAGGATACATGGAACTCATTTTATCATTATATATATCTAGGTTCATGCACCCCTACCCAAAATTAGTCCAAACAGTGGCAAATCATTACAATCCTAGAACCAAAGTTATCAAAGATGTAGTAGGACTAGAATTTTTTAATATTATACCTCACCATTTTACAAATGAATTTGTTGTAGGTGCCTACCCTTAGATAACCCCTAAATATTTTAATTATTAAAACTAAATAAAATATTATGATGGTAATAATATCAAATATTGGTTGAACTAGTGATGCAGTAACAACCTGACCCCTCTAAATATTAAACAAGAAACTAATATTCCTCCTTCAATTGGTCAAGAGATTACAATTGTATGATCAAGGGATAATAATTTAGTTTAGTAAATCATTTAGTTCAATCAGCTATATGATTTAAGGAACCATACACTCCATGAAATCGTATAATAGTTGGGAAAATGAACAAGTAGAAATTGTACAAAGTTGGGCAATTGTTCAATTCTAGCTATAGTTGTAAAACTCTAGAAAAATTGTACAACTCATTCATCAATCACACAACCCTAGGAAAACTATTTCCATAATTTGGCATTCATATAGCTCTGGAAAAAATCCCATGATCCAATCAACAATCATACAATATTGGGGAAACAATTCACTTCATTCAACAATTGTACAACTTTGGGGAAAATCGTACAATTTAGTTAACAATCGTACAATCATGGGGAAATCATTCACTTCATTTAGAAATTATACAACTCTAAGAAAAATTGTATGATTCAATCAGTAATCATACAATCTTGGGGAAACTATTCAATGCAACTTTGGTAATCTTTCAATATGTTAATTCAATCATTTAGTTGTATGATATTTTCTTTATTTATATAGTTCATCGTGCAATTGAACAATTCAACCTTAACCCTAACTACATAGTCTTATTCTATGAATTTGAACAATTTATCTCTTCTCATGATATCCAAGTGGAATCAAACTTTAGTATGTCTACTACAAGGTTAAATAATTACTTGATTACTTATGGCGTCCAATTTCCTTCATTTCAGTCTGGCTTCAAATGAACCTCAATTATCCCTTGCATCATATATTTTCCCATGCTTCAGTTTAAAAACAAATCCATTGTTCATTCATTTCCTTTAGTAATTCAAACAAAGTTCTTGCCCATGGGACTATCTCCCAATG
This sequence comes from Wollemia nobilis, assembly GCA_028583015.1. Classification (NCBI taxonomy): domain Eukaryota; kingdom Viridiplantae; phylum Streptophyta; class Pinopsida; order Araucariales; family Araucariaceae; genus Wollemia; species Wollemia nobilis. The sequence continues at coordinate 2,074,035 of JAQPPZ010000886.1, read as the reverse complement.
GCTTTACTATATTTCATTATCCTTTCACTCAATGGGCTCCTCATATTCTAAAGTCTCCACCACAATTATCCCTTTGCTTAACTATAGTGCATCAAATTATTGCTAGAACATATACAATAGGAAAAATAGAACACAAGCAATCCCAAATACACAATTCTCAACAACAAGTCTTACAAGGATTAATGGATAAAGTAGTTTTTATTTATTTTCTATAATTACAAAGCGTAGTTGAGACCTCTCCTTCCTCTCCTTGCTAGCCCTCCTTCCTAAGATAAAATATTAATTTATAATTTTTAGAGCAGTCATATAATGGCCCAGCAGATGGCCTTCCATCTCCATGATGATTCAACTTCTATAGTGCTATGTCGGTAGGGTGCTCCACATAATACTCATCAAATAAAAAAATTATTTCATGAGATCCAGATCATGAAGTGTGCTTCCAAACTATTATCATCCTATCTTAGATATCTACACAAGGCCAAATTTATTGTCTTGTATTGGTCTTCCTTTGAGTATTAGACTACTTATAAAATACACAACATTTATTTCACCTTGTTCAATTATAGCACATCCATCCAACTGCAATCAACATGCACTTTATTGGAGATTTCCTCTTAGTGCCAACACTTGAAAATGAAGTGATTTCATCCTACACAACTTCCACAAGTATGTAGGTTCCAACACCTAGTTGCTACATGTCTAGATTTTCCACACCAATTGTAATAATCCATTCTCAAACCTTCATTACCTGTACTGCTCTCTCCTTTCATAAATCTAGTCCCACTACTTCCAATCATACCTACATACCCAAGGCCTTAATTCTTAGTCCTTATCTATAGAATTATGGATATTTTCATACCTTACCCATATCTTCACAATACTTTGCCATCATACCCCATTCTTTTCATCAAGTTGGAGCCAATACCTATAGTATGCCTTTAAAAGCACCCAAACTCTTCATCACTACTCTAACCTCGATCATCAACACAATGTCCTTCACCACAAGCTAAAGTACCATTGTCACTATTAATTCTAACAACATGGCCTTTATCGTGGACAACCATGAGCTGATGAGGTCTATTTTTATCCACTACCTATTTATAACTCATTTTCTCCTTCTATTTCCCCTTATCTATTGTAAGAGTCATTGCACTTTCTTTGTCACCTTTACTATTGGTGACCTGGACCATTGGATTCTTAATGATGCCTAGCCTCTTAAATGCATCCATATTTTCCTCCACTTATTTCACAAACTCTTCCAAAATTGGTACTTCTCCCTTCAACTTGGTTTCATAACCCTCACTACTAGTGACTTGGATTATCTACCTCTTTATTATGCTTTTTAATTTGCTTGTCTCTATCCATTTCTCATTCTCCATTGCTATAAATTTAAGACTATAATCTATATTATGACTAATGCTCCTTATTAGTGGCAACCCATATTTTATAATAATATTTGCATGTTATACCAACAAATCCTTCATACCATGTAGGATTTCATTCTTATTTTCCATTGTCCCTCTTTCTATGGTTTCATTGATGAAAGAAAACCAAACTTTCTTCTTCTTCTTTCCCTTAAAGGATTGCTTTTCTATACCCTAGCACTTTGTAGGCCTACTATCCAATTCTTTTACCTTGTTCTTCAATGGGCTTAACGTGTACCTCTTGCCATCCCTCTCAATGGTATAGGTGTTCTCTCTACCATAATGCACTACCATTTTATCAAACTACCATGGTCTACTTAATAAGATATGACATGCATCCATCAACATGATGTCACATATAAACACATCCTTATAAAAGCCAATTTGAAGGTCTACTATACATTATTTTGTTACAAAAAATTGATGTCCCTTTTGCAACCATGACACCTTATATGGATTTGGGTGTTCCATTTTCTTCAACCCAATTTTCTCCACCATATCTATTGACACCAAGTTATTTGTGCTTCCACTATCCACAATCACCTTGCAAAATTTACCCCCTAATTTAAAAATCATCCTAAATATGTTCCTTCTTTGCTCGGGTTCATGCATCTCCTTTGCTGGTTTCAACAACACTCTATCTATCATAAGGAATTCTCCTTATTTTTATTTTTCCATGTGCTTCAATGAAGCAATATTGTCTTCGTATACTTGTACAACTTGGTTACAAGCTTCCCTTCCATACATGTTAATATTCTATGCTTGTGGAAATTCAAATACATTATGTCCTTCTTCAAAACATCTATAGCACTTTCCAAAAAAACTACATCCTCTTCCTCTACCAAATCCACCTTGCCCTCTCAATGATTCACATTTCTACCAGGTGTTCTAATTGGAATTACTTAATAAGTAATAACTTCTCCTTCTTGTTCTTCATTATGAACTTCAATTTACTCCTCTTAATTATTTCTTACATATTTGACTTGAATGCTACTCCTTTGAGAAGTTTCAAGTGCATCTAATCGAGTTATGACTCCTCTCATCATAATAACTATATTCGTAACTTGAGGCCCTCATGGTCTCCCTCTTCCTTGTATTGACATCTCTCCTTAGGCCCATATCACTCCCCACTCCTAAGAGATCTTCTAGCTTTGATACATATGATACAATGACAACTTGGTCCCTCCAAAAAGATTAAAAAATAAACTAATATTCTTCCTTCAATTCGTCTGGTGATTATAATTATACAATCAAGGGATAATCATTCAATTTAGTAAATCATTTATTTTAATAAACTATACGTTTTAAGAAATCGTACACTCCATGCAATCATATGATAGCTAGTAAATTGTTCGATCCAAGTAGCAACCATAAAAACTTGGATAACTAATTCAATTCTAGCTATAATTGTACAACTCTGGGAAAATTGTACAACTCATTCATCAATCGTACAACCCTAGTGAAACTATATGCTTCATTTAGCAATCGTACAAAATTAAGAAAAATTATACGATCCAATCAAAAATCATACAATTCTAGGGAAACTGTTCACTTCATTCAACAATCATACAACTCCATGAAAATTTTTACTATTCAATCAACAATCATACAATCCTAGGAAAACCATTCACTTCATTCAGTAATCGTACAAATCTAAGAAAAATTGTACAATTCAATAAGAAATCATACAATCTTGGGGAAACCATTCAGTAAAACTCTATCAATAATTCAATATATTAATTCAATCATTTAGTTGTATGATATTTTATTGATTGATGTAGTTCATCGTGCAATTGAACAATTCACCTTGAACCATAACTATGTAGTTTTCTTCCATGAAATTAAAAAATTTATCTCTTCTCATGATATCAAACTGGAATAAAACTTTAGTATGTCTAATACAAGGTTAAATGATTAATTCATAATTTGCAACCTCCAATTTCCTTAATTTCAATCTAGCTTCAAATGAACCTCCATTCCCCCTTGCATTATATATTTTCCCATGCTTTAGTTTGAAAAAAAATCCATAGCTTCTTCATTTCATTTGGTAATTCAAATGAATTTCTTTCCCATGGGGCTATCTTCCGATGGCTTTACTATGTTTTGTCCTCATTTTTCTTGACAAGCTCCTTAGATTCTTAGGTTTCCAACATGATTCTCCCTTGCTTAACTGTAGTGCATCAAATAATTTTTGGAACCTGCACAATGGGAAAAAAAGAACACAAGTAATCCTAAATACACTCTCAACAACAAGTCTTGTAAGGGCTAATGGATAAAATAGTTTTTATTTATTTTCTAGAATTACAAAACCCAATTGAGACCTCTTCTTCCTCTTCTTGTCAGTACTCCTTCCTAAGACAATATTAATTTATAATTTTTAGAGCAGTCACGTAACATACCAGTAGTTGGCTTTCCATATTTGTGATGGTTCAGATTCTATAGTGCTAGGTAAGTAGGGTGCTCCACATCAACCAAAAAATGCACCATCCCCAACCTAGCCCTAATCTACCAAAGTACGCACTTTTGCTTGATGAGTTTAAACACTAGAAAATTTTCTCTATGATGGTTGTAATATTTGGCTTAGAAATTGATAAGCATTTTTATGACTATAAGATGGCCATGACATATACCATCACCAACCTATGAATATATGATATGAACAAATCTAACCCCCCTTAAAATCCTATTTTCTTTGGTTGGGCCCATATTTTGTGTGTGAGAATACATGAACAACTAGTAGAGTTACAAAAATAGAGTATAAGGTATTTAGATATCCCTCACATTTAGCATGAATATTTTTGTACTTTAGAAAGAATTACATGGTTAGAAATAACAAAGAAAACCCATAAGGAGCTAATCTATTTATAATAGATTGGACACACATTATATGAGCCACTAATTCCTATTTTGAGCTTAATAGAAAATTATTGGATTTGACATTGGCCTACATATATGGAAGAATTCCAAGATTGTCTTAATATGTAGTACACTAGCTCAGTACCCCTTAATAAGAGTTTGGATATTGGCATTTCATGAATGGGGGTTCCATAATAAGGGCGTATGGTTTCAAGGGAGACCCTTTTTACTCCTCCATTATGTTATAGATTAGATTTTTGGGATGGAATTATGTTGATAGGTAGATGAAATAAATAATAAAATTGGCACAATTATGAACAAATTTTAAACACATGAGATACCATTTATTTTTGGGCCAATTACATTGAATAGGCAAGGACAAGGTGAGATTCTAGAAGCCAATCTCAAATGCTTCAGGCTACGAGTGGTTCTTGATAAATGAAACTATGAACCGAAGGGTAAGTTCAAGGTAATCTATTTTACTTAAAGAAATCTAAACCTATGGCATTCAACCATGTCCCACAACCTAAAATAGAAAAAATCTAGAATAATCTAGAGGAGTAGGAGGTAGAATTTGATATAAGTTGTAGGAAATGTCTCCTTGGAGAAAATACTATGATATAAAGAAGTTGTTTGAGCTAGCCATGACAAAGACAAGGTCTTATATGGAAAATTGATAGAAGATATGTACGAAAACCTAGGTTGGTCAATAGTAAAATTTATAGAATGGTTTATGCTCAAATGTCAATGTGGCCTTCAACATTAGAATTATGGACTCATTATAGAAGGAATTTGTAGACAAATATGATAAAAATATAAACACTTGGGTACCTAAAAATTAAAACAATGTCCATGTGATAAAAGAGGATGATTATGGAGAATACAATTATTCTTAAAAGGATTAGTAGAATGGTAAGAAAATTTTAAAATAAGTATATTTTTAAGAGGAACTTGCTAAAGAGGATGTGCCACTAATAGGAATAAATTAAACTAAATATTTGAAAGTAGTGAGTTTGGAAGAACAATGATGACATTCCAATCAATAAATCCCTCCACTCTCACCTAATGAATTATAGCTAGAAATTTATTTAATACGAGTTAAATTGATGAAAACAATGGGCTATGCTAGAGGAGGCCTAGGAAAAGAATCATCAAGAATACTCAATCCCCCATAGGTAGACCAAAGATAATGTAGATTAGTCATTCGAGATAGTATTGATCAACCATAGAAGAAGAATTTTCCCTAGTTTATGCCTAAATCTTCTAAGTCCTTAGTTCAGTTAGAACACTTAGTGGAGGTTGGAAACATGCAAAGAATGGGATATGTTGTAGAAGGAAGTTATGAAGTAGATATAAGCTTAAGTTATTGTATGTAGCTCAAACAAGGGAAAAACCAAGTAGCAATTGGAGCTAATAATAGCCAACCAAATAAAAAATAATCTCCCAACTTAAGCCAAAAATTTCTAGTCCCTCAAATCAATTGAGGGTTTGAAAAAAATGAAAAGGAAAGGCTCCCCATTAAGTCAACAAGATAAAGGATAAAAATAATTAGTAGCTATCATACCATTCTAGCAACTCAGGAGCAACCTTAGGCACAAGGATTAGGTATGTTATTTCAAAATTCTACTATCATCTCTTCTAATACCTCTCTAGCATATTATTCCCCTCTAAAATAAAACACCCAAGAAGAAGTAGAACCAAATTAATATTTTACCAAAATTATAGCTTCTACCACTCCCTTAAGAAAAAACAAACTTTTAGAATCTCACAATTTCAAAATACTTTAGGTGTTACTCCAAATATCAAAAAATACCCCTTGTATCCATTTTCCTTCATCTACTTAGTCCTCACTACAAAATTTGTAGTCATCCATCCTTAGAAATCCAAATCCAATTACAATAAACTAAATAAGGAAAATAAAAAGGTACCAATGAGAGTGATGAGCATGGTGGATCAAATTAAAAATAAGTAAAAAAGAGCAACCTTTATTCCAACTGTGAATAATATTGCATCTTAAATGACTAAAGCAGACTATAAAAATATGGTGCAAGAAGTTGATATTATTAGGGGCCTACTAGAAGACACTTTCCAAATGGTCGAACCCAAGTTAGCATGGTGTTTCTTAAAGGAGCCATGATAGAAGGAAAATACAAAAATATTAAGGAGAAGGTAAATCACCTAGAGGAAACACTAGGATAGGAGCAAAATGAGAGGAAGGCTTTGCATTCCAAGGTTAAGTAGTTGTAGTAAAGCCTCAAGATAGCTCCAACTCCAAAGCAATTATAGAAAATAGATGAAAGAGTCCAAAATGTAAAGGATCAATTAGAGAATCTATAGCTAGAGCTATATGAAGAGAAAAATAAAGCACAAGTTCCTCACTTTTCCTAGGAAGCATTAATACAACTTAAGAGGGATTATTGGAATGAAATCCTTGAAAATACCCTACAAGCATACTCGACCATGAAATATTTAATTTTTAGCTTGCAAGTCAATAAAGTTGCATTAACTAATTTTAAGGAAATTCAAATCAATATAGCTAACAAAATAGAGTAGGATAAATACATTCTCAAACTTTTGAAGAAAATATCTAATCCAAAACTAGCATCATTTACAAATAGGGACTTGGATGGAGCAATTTACCTAACCCAAGAGCTAATAGAAGGAAACCAATTACTATAATAAGTGTGTTAGTTGATTGGTTAACTAAGTAGGAAGGTAGAGAAGAAAATAACTCCACTAAAATAAATTTAGGGTCTTTGGTTCCTAGTTCTCTAGGATGAATAAGAACAATTACGTGCCATTAAACAACTCAAGCTTTAGATAGAGCTAATTGGTAGTAATGAAGAAGAATTTGATCTATGGATAGAACCTATTGGAGAAGCCAAAGTTTTTGAATTTTAAATGGGCTAGCCATGATATAGGTAAAACTTTAGGAGCTAGCTCATATATATAAGGACCCCTCATATCAAAAGGTCTATTAATTGAAAGTAATTCATGGTAAGGTTAGAAATATTAGGCATACAAATCAAGAGTCCTATAATTTAGCTTATCAAGTATTACAACTAAAAGAGATTCCCTTAGTTTATCAAAGTATTAGTAGGGATGAACAACAAAAGGGACCAGTAGAGATAGAGCAAACATGTGAAGAACAAGGTGAAACTATGGGAACCTCAATTGTTAGGACCTTTGAAGATATAATTTGTTAGATATTGAGTGGTGCACAAGAATATACAAAGGAAAATTCATGAAATATAAATTCATTAGCTTGGTGCCTTGGTACTTTGATGATGAAAGAAAACTTGAGGTACCCAATTGGAAAATATTGTGCTAGCAAAAAGTTACTAGCCACAGGAAAGAGAAGACATGTGAATAAACCTCTAGCATAAAATGCATATTTTTGGAAAGTTTAACGACTTTGAAAACAATCCAATATTATGGTAAAATATAGCTATGATAGATTCCAATAAAGGATATAAAAGAAGATGTGAGACTTTGGTGATCCACCAAAGTTTTTTTTTGCTTGGATATTTTAATGAGTAGCAAAGCAACCATGCATATCATAAGAGCATTGAGATGCTTTGTAGTTGACTACAACTCTAAGGAGTACTTGCATAATTTTATTAATAAGAAGAAAACATGGAGTAATGAACGGAACTTACTTTTTGAGTGCCTAGAATATTTACCTAAGATAATTTACCTTGGTTTGAAGTAGCTCTCAGTTGTGGCAGACTATACAAAAGAAATCTAGTTTTGGTAGAGGTACCACCAATCAAGTATCTTTATTCCCCTTCCTTTCCTTTATTTTTCTCATCTCTTACAATATTTATTCTTCTACTTGCCATTTTCCCACACTCTTCTTCCCCTAATTAAGCTAATTATAATTAATTATTCAATAAATCACTACCTTCTCCACCCATATTAATTCCTAATTTTTATTATTCTTCTTCCATAATAGCTTCCTAGTATTCTCTTCCTCTTCTTGTAATTTTATTCATTTGGATTTGGTAGAAAATATCATGTTTTTTAGGAAAATTGGATGTAATGTAATTAGGGGTATCTTCAAATTCAAGTTTTAAATCCCTTGTTGTAGCTACAAAATCCTTATCCAATTAAGCCCCAAATATTCACCTCCTTCATACCCCCAATATTTCTTCTTCATTTTTCCTATATCTTCTATAGTTTTTTTGCCTTGTAAAATGTCAACTCCATGCCCAATAGATAATATTTTCTAGGATCTCTATTTACATGAGCAAAAATCCTCAAGAGGCACCAATAATGTGGGCCAATGCTATTGTACACACGCATAAGTCCTTGTAAGTCATTTTGAACTCTAATTTTTGCTATGGTAAGAACCTAGACACATGGCTAGACTTATATTTTTTGCAAGTATAAGTTGTTGAAGGTCCAAACATATTGGTCTAGGGCTAAATTTCAAAGTGGATGTCTTTTTATAATGGTTGGAACTGCACAATAATGTAGAAAAGCAAGATATATCTAGCTAGATAAAAAATAGCTAAGCCAATTTTTTTTTGGTAAAGCTAAAATGTGAAAAAGGCAATCCTAGAATTTTCAAGTGCTAACATCACTTGAACTTTCAAAACTTTTTAGAAAGCCCAGAGGCTAGAACCAAATGATCCTAGGATTTTCAAATGATGATGTCAAGGAAAGAACCTAAAAATTCTATCTTGGCCTATCAAAAGCATGGAGCAAAGCTATCATAGGACTTTCAAGTGATAACATCACACAAAGTATTTAAAATTTTAGCCCAATAAATCAAGAGCTTGGAAGACAAAGGGAATTATGAAGAAGTAAAACCTGCCCCAAGAAAAACTTGAGTATAGGATTTTTAAGAGATGACATTAACAAAGCTTCATACAATCCCAAATTATTCTCTAACACCTATGTAGTAGTAAAAATATCCCCATAATGAGTAGATATTTCATGGAAATATTATTTTCATCAAAAATTCTATCTGAAGCCTCAAAATCCTAGCCACTCCTTAGCCACTTAAATACAAACCATTAAAATAAGTTAGCAACTTTGACAAGATAGTCCAAAAACTAGGTATAGTAGTAGAAAATGATAGCAAAATATCCCTAAACCTATTGGGGACACATGAATATAATGTTTGAAGAAGACATCTAGATTGACCACATCAACACAATAGAATCCAAAATGGATAAGCTGAGTTGATTGATACAAAGCAAGAAAATGACTTCCATGTCCCACAAGCATGATGGCAAGGCAATCCCTATTAGGCCTATAGATTTATTGTAAGATTATAAATAGCTGAAGTCACCTTAGTATGAGTATCAAATATTGAGAAATTTTCCTATTATATTTTGTAGAACTTGATCTACAATCAATATAATCAAAAAGTTGTTTGGCCTCCACGTAAGATAGCATTTCAAATTTTTACATTAATGTGAATTCTATAAGTTGATACATTTTTCCTATTGCTTTATGGTTGATTAATTCTATTAGATAAATTATACTATAACTTGGATTGTTGTTTGAATTATCTTCCTTAGAATTATTAAAATGTTTGCTTGATGAATTTTATGATGCTCTGTAAAATGGCTGGTCTATTAGGCTTGGTATTAGTTTTATTATAGGGAATTATTCTAGTGTATTTCATTATTATTATTAAATTATATCCTAGCCATATTTTAGTCAATCTATAACCCTACCTCTTCTCTAACCCTTGCATCTCTATCTTTAGTCTTGAAACCTTTTTTTTTTCTTTAGCATTACAAGGAACCAAACTTATTTAGAGGTTGACTCAAAAGAAATTCAAAGTCATCCAATCTTGGTTGTAGTCTAAGGGTGTATTTTCCACATTAGGTAGATTGCTATCCAAGAGTTTGAATACAAAATTAAATATTTACCTAGAGTTTGAATACTTATGAAGGGTGGTATGTGGCCTTATAAAAACATATATCATTTCCCTAGATGAACAAAGAAAGTTTGATAAAGTTAATCAAAAAACTAGATTGATCATAATGTTCAACATATCATATGATATCTAGCCACACATTTATGATGTAATAACCATCTATTATGTAGGTGAAAAGTTGAGTATGGAATTTTTATCTAAGAATAAGATTTGAATTCCACACCTATAGAACTAATTGTATTTCTTTAATATGGCGATCAATGAGAAGATATAAGGATTTGTATGATGGGTTGCTAAATTATGAGCCTTTTTACAAGCATTGGGTGAAACCATCAATGCTTATGTGCTTTTTCTAGTAGTGCTATGTACACTACACCAACATACACTATTTTTATAACAACTCTAAATATGATAAATTAGAATCCCACTTTTAAGACTCTTGTAAATTTACTTGAGCAAGAGGAATCAATTCAAGACACAAATACTAAAGATGAACATGCTTTTCTCACACATTAGAAAAGAAAAAATTGATGTAGTTGAAGAAATATGGTAGACCATCAACAAGCACAAAAACCAACAAATAGATAAAGGGTAAAAATAACAAAAATATCAAGGATAAATAAGCATCACATGTTTGATCCATGGGAAATTAAGACATATCCTTTAGAAGTGTAGGTACAATAAAATCTCACAAGGATCATCCAAGAATCAACTAAAGAATTAATTAGGAGGAAAATAAAATATTTCTTATTGGAAAAGGAGGAATGAACCTCAATGTCAACATGCAAATGTATCTAAGGATGTTGATTTTTATGTAGAAGGACAAGAGTAGTTGTATTCAATTTAATATCTTTATGCTATTTTAAAATCAATCCTAGTTTTCTAAATTGATTTAGGAGCTACCAAACATATTGGTGAACCTTGAACATTCATCTTCTATGTATAAATAACAATCATTAATAATTTGACATATACCATTACTATAATTGGTGATGTTCTACTACATTTTGGAGAGAATATATATTGCTCAATTCAAGTTATTTATATTTCTAGCCTCATTAATAACTTATTTTTATGTATCAATTGATTTATCACAACTTGCATGTTGAATTTTTAAACATAGGTGTAAGAAAAGTTTGTCTCATTCAAGATAAATCCATAGGTTTGACAATTATTACTTGTGCTACTAGCATAGGCAATATGTTTCAACTTATAGTTATAACACAACACAAACAAGTATTGGTAGTAAAATAGATGAAATTACCTCACTATATCATAGGCGATTTAGACATCTAAGCTTTGGATATTTGATGTCTTCCTACATCATAATATGGTATATGGACTTCCATATTTGATGAAGATTCATGACCTTTGTATGAGTTGTTTGGCCAAAAAGAAACAATGAGCTCCATTTTTCTCAAGTAGTCATAGAGTGAATGGTCCACTTGACTATTGGAAATATGAGCAAGATTTGTTGTCATTGATGTCAAAAGTCAATTTCAGTGCAAGAAGAAGGATTTCAAGAGTCAGTTTCAGAAATAAGAAGGTGATCAGATAAGGTCTATAGGAGAATTTAGAAGGCCCAAAAAAATAATATTATAATATTTTACTATAATATTAAAGATCTAATGGAAAGACCTAAAATAATTAAATTAATTTGAAATTTTATTTAATTAACCCTATGGTTATTAAATTAATTATAAGTTAATTGTAATAACTTTTTAATTAATTAAATTATAATATAATTTAATTAATCCTAAAGTTAGGGTTGAAAGGCAAAAAGAAATGTGTCGACATCATAAATAAAATCCCTTTACCGAAATCTAAAAATAATGATGAAATAATAGTATAAATACCATATGCCTTAGTGGCAAATACCTTACCTTCGTTCGAATTCTAAAAGGCTTGTGATTTCGTGAAAGGAAGAAGACAAATTTTTTTTGTCTTGTGTGTGCCAATGAAGGAATAATTTTGGCAAGGCTAAAAGCCTCATATCCATCTGGTGGGTTGGTCTGGTGGAAAACGATTGTAACTTAGTGCTTTGGTTATTGGAAGGACCCATGATCAAATCTCGGTAGCAATGTTTGTGAGTGTTTTGTTTGGGTGCCAAAGGAAGCAGTGCAATTTTTTTTAGGTGCCAATAGGGGAGTATATAGAGCACATGGTGCTCTTTGCTCCCAAGGTGAGCACCTAGCTCACGTGGTGCTTGGATCCGTGGCTAGGGCACTGGTGGAAGTGCAGCATGGGTTCAATTCCCACCAAGGGAAAAAGGTATTTTAAATTTTCCAATTTAATTTTTGTCCTAAGGTTGTTTTGGCATAAGGTTTTTAGGGAGATATAAGGGCTGTGAAAGTTGATTTTTTATATTGTGATTTTTAGTGATTAGAATATTGAATGGAGTGATAAGGCATTAGATGGTTTTGAATATTATTTCAAAATAAAGGAGTAATAAATATTTTAAAGGAGTAATAAGGTTAATTGATTTCTCATATTGTGAATTGTGAAAATAATTTGTGAGGAAATTATTGATTAAATTCTGAAAAATATTTTTACTACCTAACCCTTAAAATTGGCAAAGAGAATAATTATGATGGAGACATGTTTTTAAGGGCATTTATTCATAATAAAAAAAATGTATGGGCACATCTTCCTTATGAATGATTGTTGGATGTTGTGAATGCTAAGTTGGAGTGAAAAGGGTTGTTTTATAAGCATTGTTGAGTTTGATTGTTAAAGGTTTTTTTGGAATAAAAGTTAAAGATAGAAACCTTATTTGATAAGAATTTTTGGAAACATTGAATGAACCTTCATATGCATGATTAGGGTTTGTGCAATATCATGAGTATTATTGTTATGTGAAGTTGTGAACTATCTTGAAATAGGGTTTGTAAAATAACATAAGTATCATTGTTATGTGAGATTGGTTGATAAGCATTGTTGGAAATAATTGAGTGAGTATTCATATGCTTGGACTAGGGTTTGTAAGCAAGGAGTATTTCATTGAGTGATTGATTGAGTGGAGTTGATTGAGCCTATTCAAGTGGAAGTGTTGAAGTGATAGTTATAAATCTATGAAACAAATTATTCTATATTTTTGTTTGATTTCATAAAGAGATTGAAAGTGGTTAAGCATTGTGATGAGTGTGAAGCATATTAAGGCTCTAAAAATTCTCTATATATTTTTGTGATATTGAACTAGTTTTTGTGTGAAGCTTGTTTGTGTGATTGAAAAATATTTTGTGTTAGATTTATTTGAGGTGATTAAGATTTTGTGGAAGATTACAATACAAATTTGAGGTAAGTCTTGGGAAGACTTGTTGAGCATATTGGACAAGTTCTAGTGAGGAATTGTTGAGCAGATTTGAATTAAGTCTTGGTGAAAACTTGTTGAGCAGATTGGAAAAGTTATAGAAAGGAATTGTGGACAAATTAGTGTGAGATTTTGTGGAAGCTTACAAGGCATATTTGAGACAAGTCTTGAGAAGACTTGAGAGCATAGTTTATTGATTTATTAAAAACTTTGATTAAGGTTTGGGGTAGATCTAGCATATTTGATTTGTGTTTAGTGTAAATTTGAGGACAAAGACTGAGCATATTTGTGCTAGAATGAAGGACTATATTTAGTGCATATTTGAGGACAGAGACTGAGTAGATTTATGATAGACTAAAGGACTATGTTTAGTGCAGATTTTAGGATAAAGACCGAGTAGATTTATGCTAGACTAAAGGATTGTGTTTAGTGCAGATTTAAGGATAGATATTGACCAAATTTGTGCTAGATGAAGGACTATGTTTAGTACAGATTTGAGGACAGATATTTAGCAAATTTGTTCTAGACCAAAGGATTGTGTTTAGTGTATATTTAAGGATAGAGATTGAGCAAATGTATGCTAGATCAAAGGACTATGTTTAGTATAGATTTGAGAATAGAGATCGAGAAAATTTATGCTAGACTAAAGGACTATGTTTAGTACAGATTTGTGACAGATCTGAGAGCAAGCTTTGGATGTGACAGAGTATAGAGGACAAAAGTCTCCATTGGATAGAGTTCCATTAGCCAGGGCAATGAAGATAGGTGTTCTATGTGAGGGTAAGATTCTTCAATGGATACATATCCATAAGCCAGTGTAGTGGATGCAGTGGTTCTTCTAGAATATCACTAGCCATAGCTAATGAGAAAGAGTTATCCTATGGATAGAGATACATGAACTTGATTAGGGGATTGGTATCTCCTTTGGATAGAGGTCCATAAACATTGTAATAGGGAAAGGATTCCCAAAATATTTGTTGAGAAAATTTTAGTGAAATATTTTCTTTGTGGAGTAGCCCACATTGGGTGAACCATGTTAAATTGGTGTCTCTATTGTGTGTGGTGATTTGTGCATTGCTTTGATTACTGTTGTTGATATTGTTATTGATACATTGCATAATATTGATTTGGAAAGAAAAGTAAAAAGTGATCTTATATTGTTCATCCCCATATCAGTATAATCTTGTGTTCTTCATTGACCTGGTGCATACTAGTCTATGCAGACCTATGGATTTAAGTTTTAGTAGACATTGGTATTTTTTTATTATTTATTATTTATTATACATGAAGAATATGGGTGTATTTCCTAAGGATAACATATGAATCTTTTCATTATTTTTAATAATTCAAAACTTGTATGGAGAATATTGTTGGTCGTCCCATTCATGTAAACCACTCAGACTTAGGAGGAGTATACAAATAATAAAATTTCTACTTTCTTGAAGCAACATGGCATCAAATGATAGTTTACAAATGCCTACTTGCCTTAATAAAATGGATTTTAGAAGAGGTATAATTATATTTTAATAGATAGTGTGATGTATGCTAAGTGATGCCAATTTAGAGCCAATATTTTAGATAAAATATATTTGTATTATAGTATACTTTCTAAACCATGCACCCAAACTTCCATTCAATGGTTTTATACTTGAAGATGCATGTTTAGAAAACAAACCTTCTGTATAAACTATCTACATATTTGGATGCATTGCATTCATGCACATTGTAAAGCAAAAGTGGATGAAGTTGGAAGATAAATATAAAATATGTATCTTCATTGGATATAATATTAAGTCAAAGGGATATAATCTCATGAATCCTAACACCAAGAAGTTGTATATTAGTATAAATGAGTTTGATGAAAAGAATGAGTGTACCTCTTCTTGTAAGACACATGCTATTAAAAAAACACTTATTTTCTTGTCTAATGATGATGAATCCTTTAAGAGAGAATTTTTCTTTTGATGAATATGAAGGATATGTTCCTCATGGAGCTAATGGAGCTAATGACCCAATACCATCCACTTCAAGTATGACTTACATATCCAAGTGATATGTCAATATAGTTTATGACGTAATATAGGATCATATTTTAAACACATTTAGTTCTTGACCAAGGATACAGATCAAAGTTTAAAATGAATTTAATATATCCCTAATGAGAATTGTGGTGTGTGTATATGAACCTTCATTAGTTCATTAAGCTCTGGCATAAAAGGAGTGAAAGGATGCTATGAACGTCAAGTATCAAGTATTGATGAAGACCAAGACGAAAAATCTTGTTGATATTTTACCTAGAAAGAAACCAATTCGTTGCAAGTGGGTATTCAAGATAAAATATAAAGTTGATAAGAGTATCAACAAATACAAATCAATATTTTTTACAAAGGGCTATGTGAAAATGAAATGAATTGACTATATGATGAAAATTTTGCACCAACAACAAACATCAAGACCATTCATAAGGTTCTTATAATAGATACACAATTTGGATGAATGGATATGAAGAGTGTATTTCTCAATGGTCACCTCAATGAAGTATTCAACAACATAGCCTAAGGGATTTGTCATACCGAATTATATAAACAAGGTTTGTAGGCTCATCAAATATCTCTATGGGCTAAAGTACGAACTTAAAGCCTAATATGTAAATATCAATGAGCATATTTTGGGCCAAATTTTAATAAAGTTGATTGAAGAGACCAAGAAAGCATTGAAGCATTTGTTTGATGTGATTAATATTAGGCTAATGTGTTGTTTTATTGGATTAGAGGTGTGAAAATATAATAACCATGTGTTAATGTTAAAAATGAAGTATACTAGGACATTGCTTGGGAAGTTTTGGATGATAGATTACAAGCCCATGCATACTCTAATGGAAGTAGGATTGTAGCTATAACTCTATGGTAAATATCCATAGGTAAGTTAAAATATCTATCACAAATTTATCAAGAGTTTTATTTATCTAACATACACTAGAATTGACATCATCTATGTTGTGATCTATATTTTATAGTTCATGCAAGAACCAAAGATGTGTCATTGGAAAACAACAAAGTAAGTACATAGTGTTAGAAATATGAGTAGTTTTGTTGTCATTGATGTCAAGAAGTCAGCACCAATAAACATCAGTTTCAGTGAGCAGCATCAGTTCCAGGTTTCATAATTATGTGCGAAAGGAAGTTTTTCCAAATTGGTCATATGAGTTTTAAAGGTAAAAAGGAAGGCCCAAGATAAATAATATTATAATAATTTATTATAATATTAAAAGTGCAAGACCCAAAGAGTTAATTAATTATAAATTAATTATAATAGTTTTATTATAATTTAATTTATAAATTAATTAAGCTAACCCTAAATATAGAGTTATAAAGTTAATAATTTGAATTTTTGAATTATCACCGACATCATCAAATACATAGCCTAATACATATAAAAAGGGATAAAACTTTGGTAAATGATCCTATCCGCGATCAAAGAATTTTAGTACGCATTGAAAAGGAGAAGCGATAGTGTGTTTCAAAAATTAAGCATGGTAGCATATAGGACAAGGAGGAGAGCCTTTTTTTTTATATCCCAAACCACTCTGTAGTGCAACTAGCAGCAAGGGAGGTGCCAAGTCATTGTCAAGCATGAGGTGCAGGGATCAAATCTTGTGGGTTTGCATTTTGCAAAGTGGAGGAAGGTTCGTTAGTGAATTTTGCGCGCTAGGTGGAAAATAAAGGAAAGGCATTATTATTTTCCTTTATCTAGAGTATTTTATCCCATGCGGTGGGTGCACATATTTCTAAGGTGCTTGGAGTGGTGAATTTAGGTGTTTGAAACCCATCAAAAGTGTTTTTCTAGGCTAAATAAGATATGCACAGATTTTTCTCTTGCTAAGGTTGTAATTTCGGAGGTTGCTTTGTTGTGAAAAATAAAGGTTGATTAAAGTTTTTGAGGGAGATATAAGGGTATTAAAAATTAAATATTTGATTTTAATTTTTGGTGATTAGATTTTATGAAGTTGGATATTATAAGGGTTATAAGGACTTTTCTATACTTTTTGTTAAGTGTAGTGTTATGGTGAAATTATTAAATTGAATATTGTGATTTTGGATATTATAAGGTGTACAAAAATATTTGTTATTTTGTATGAAATATAATTTTTGTGAAAATTATGTTGTGGAGATCTTGAGAGAGGTTGTGGTAACCTAACCCTACTGTTGGTAAAGAAAATTTTGATTGTGGTTAAGACATGTTTTGAAGATATATCTCCATAAAAATAAAAGGTATGGGTAAATCTTCCTTGTGAGAAAAATATTGTTGGATTGGATGTTGTGAATGATAAGTTGGAGTGAAAAGGATTGTTTGGTAAGCATTTTTGAGTTTGATTGTTAAAGATTTTTCTGAGTAAGAGTTGATGATAAAAACCTTGTTTGATAAGCATTGTTGGAAATATTGAGTGAGCTTTCATATGCATGAACTAGGGTTTGTGAAAGAACATGAGTATCATTGTTATGTGAAGTTGTGAACTATCTTGAAATAGGGTTTGTGAAATATCATGAGTATCATTGTTATATGATATTGTTTGATAAGCATTATTGGAAATAATTGAGTGAGTGATTCATATGCTTGGACTAGGGTTTTTAAGCAAGGAAGTATTTTATTGAGTGATTGATTGAGTGGAGTTGATTGAGCCTAGTCAAGTGGAAGTGTTGAAGTGATAGTTCTAATTCTGTGAAACAAATTGTTCTACATTTTGAATTTATTTGAGAAAGAGGTTGGAAGTGATTGAGTGTTTGTGAGTGTGAAACATATTGAGTCTCTAAAAATTCTCTATATGTTTTTATGGTAAAAAGAGAAATTGAAAGTGATTGAGCATTGTTGTGAGTGTGAAGCATATTGAGTCTCTAAAAATTCTCTATATGTTTTTGTGAGATTGGAAAAGTTCTAGTGAGAACTTGTTGAGAATATTTATGGTAAGTCTTGGTGAAGACTTGTTGAGCAGATTGGACAAGTTCTAGTGAGGACTTGTTGAGCATATTTGAGGTAAGTCTTGAAGAAGACTTGTGGATAGATTAGTGTGAGCTTTTTTGGAAGCTTACAATAAAAATTTTAAGATAAATATTAAGAGCAGATTGGACAAGTTCTAGAGAGGACTTATGGAAAAATTAGTGTGAGCTTTTGTGGAATATTACATTGCAGAGTTGAGACAAATATTTGAGAAGACTTGAGAGTAGAGTTGATTGATTTATTTGTTCAAACCTTGAGTTAAGTTTTGGGGTAGATCTAGAAAAGTTGATTTGTGATTGAGTCAAGCTTTGTGTTAAGGCTTGAGGAAAAATTTGTGCTAGATCAAAGGACTATATTTAGTGAAAATTTGAGGATAGATTTTGGTGCATATTTGAGGAAATAATTGTGATAGACCAGAGACAGAGATTGAACAGATTTGTGCTAGATCGAAGGACTATTTTTAGTGCAAATTTGAGATAGAGCTGAGAGTAAAATTTGGAGGTAATAGAGTATAGAGGACGATGGTATTTAGTGGATAGAGGTCCATTAGATAGGGCAATGAAGATAGGTCTTCTGAGTGAGGGCAGGAGTCTTCAGTGGATAGAGATCCATAAGCCAGTGTAGTGGGGATAACAATTCTTATATAAGATCACCAGCTAGAGAAGAGAAGAAGGAATTCTCCTGTGGATAGATATCCATGAACCAGATGAGGATATTGGTGTCTCCTATGGATAGATATCCACAAACTTGATTAGGAGATTGGTGTCTCCTTTGGAAATAGGTCCATAAACATTTTAATAGGGAAAGGTTTCCCAAGATATTTATTGAGAAAATTTTAGTGAAATATTTTCTCTATGGAGAAGCCCACATTAGGTTAACCATGTTAAATTGGTGTCTCTATTATGTATGGTGATTTATGCATTGATTTGATTACTATTGTTGATATTTCTATTGATAAACTGCATAATATTGATTGAGAAAGAAAAAGTAAAAAGTGGTCTTATACTATTCACCCCCTCTTAGTATAAGCTTGTATTCTTCACATAGGTATATCCATGGTATAATGGAGTACAATATAGAGTATATCAAGAATGAATAATTCTTCTTGATAGTTTTCATAGATGCGGACTATGAAATATTTATTGATAATTGGGGACCATCATTTGGATATTTATTCTTTCTAGGATTTTGTTTGATTTTCTAGGAATGTAAGAAGAAATATGTTGTTTCTCATTCTTCCATTGATTCTAATATAATATAATAGGAGTATCTATATATAATATGATATTCTTATGTTACTTATTTCTAATAATAGTCATCCCACAAAAGAAACCTACAATCCTGAGTTGTGACAATAAAGGAGTTCAATTTTTTTTCACAATCTAGTTTTTTAAGAGCATACAAACATTGAGGTTTAGTATCATTTCATACATAAACATGTTCAATATCATGAAATAAAGCTCTAATTGTATCCCACAAATGATTAAAATGTAAATTGATAAAGTATCTTGCATGTGCAATGTTTGAAAATTTTAGAAATTTTTATGTATGTACTTTAATTAAGCATTCATATAATAAAGGGGGAACATTATGAATATTATGGCATTAAGGTATTATAGATTCAAAACCTCTTGTGTGTGGGATGAATAGCTCAAGTCTCTTTCCAAAGGAGACCTAAAATTTTATTTCATGTGGGTAGGCTCTACCTCCATGTACATGTATATGTTTATGTTCAAGAAGTATTTTATGAGTTAATTAACAAACACCTAAGTTTTTATCTCTAAAAATCCTCTTAAGATAATATTGACTAAAATTAAGCAAGATGATCATGAATTTTGTAAGCTATATGTAATAATACAAGAATGCAATAAAAAAGATTCCTATTCTAGAATACCTTTTTGATTTGAATTATTTGCTAAACTAAAATGAGTTTTTTTCAAGGAAAATAAGATATGATGAAACAAACAAGCTAGCCTAAAATTTAGCTATATGAATATAGATTCTTGCCTAATTGTATTTTGAAATGCAAAATTTAAACTATACTATGGATTCTTTGATTTGTCTAAAATAGGTGTGTTTTAGGTAATAATTATAGAAACTAAGAAATCTAAATATAGAAAATAGTGAAAGGTTAATAAAAAAATAATTTTATGGGTAAAACTACTTGTTTCTAGAAGGCTAATCAAAAGCACTATAGAAGCAAAACCACCATGGGATTTAGTCGTAGATCTGACAACCTGTAACTAAGGGGAAAATAATTGGAATTATGTTTAGGGGTATATCTAATTATAGATAAGTGATAAACTAGCTTCCTCAGCTGATAAAACCCCCTATATTTGATAAAAAAAGTGAAATTATACCTTGACCTTGAAAGGAAAAACCAATTTTTCAAAGTGTCATTGTTTCAAAAATACCACTAAATTCAATGGCAGATTTACTCTGTGTAAATTAGAGAGTCAAAAGTACCAATTTTTATTTTGAGTGGCATTATTGACCCTAAAAATATAAATTGAAGTATTTTGAGGTGAAATTGCAAGAAAATTTGGTCTAAATATTGTTGAATTTAACAAAGGGATAAAAACCCTAATTCCTAAGGGTTGCAAGCTTAGCGATTCACAAAATCTCATCAAATAGTTTTCAAATTTTATAAAATTTAAGGGAAAAATAATATAAGGTAAATATAAAGGGTAAATGTCTATTAATGGATCAATTTGACTAGGATTGTGATCTTAGATTGTCTAAATATCAAGGAAAATAGCCCTAGTATGGCTTAAATATGAGGTAGAAGTCTAAAAACTCTCCAAAAATTATGATAGATCAAATTGGGGGTTATGTAATAATTAAATTATATTAAATTAATCCATAAGTAGTTATGATGAATTACAACTACAATTAGAGAAGAATTTGAGCTTAATAACACACTAATACCTAAAGGAAAATTGAGATTCTAGTAAGATGCCAAAAGATAAATAGATTCAATAGTTATAATGACTCTAGATGATATTATGCCTTAAAATATTAATATGTAAGTTATAGTAGAGATTAAAAATGATTTTGACCTCTTATCCTAGTGTCCAAAACCCTTTGGCAGTCCCAGGATCTGCACTCTTTGATCCTTCTACCTCCATAAATTCATTTGATAAATCTAGTTGGAACACATCAGTAGGGCCTTCTCCATCTCATCCAAGGATCCCCTATATGTGGCTACCAAATCTATTATCTATGCTACCAAAAATATTTGGCTCCTACCTTGCTCATTAACCCCAAACTTGGATCTCAAATGCTCCATCTTAAAATCTCTTTCCATCCTCGAAGAGGATCCCAGAGCTCATCCAATGCCCAATACCATAGATAATATCAAATGGAAGCCCCCCTCGGAGGGCTAGATCAATTTTAATTTTTACGAGCTTCCAAAGGAAACCCTGGTGTTGCTGGGGTAGGAGGGATCATTAGAGATCATAAAGGCAACCTGATCCTTGCATTTTCTAAGTACCTTGGGCCTCAAACCAACAACTTTGCAGAAGCTAAGGCTCTATGGATAGGGCTTGTTCTTCTCAACAAGTATCCCAAGGAAGCAATCATAGAGGGTGAATCTATGAATATAATTAGCTATATGATGAATGATAAGATTACATCTTGGAAAGTCTTCAAAACCATCCAAGAATCCAAAAATATTCTTTAGAATTACTTGTAAACAACCATCCACCACAACTACAGGGAAGCCAATCTTGTTGCTAATCTTATGGCCAACTTGGCAGCTTCCTCCAATAGCTTCAAAGTGTGGAGAGATAACTTCCCCTAGGACATCATTAATGCTACAATCCATGAAAAGCCTAATATTCAGAGTGGCAAGTCCCAATGAAAGGAATTTTGAAGCTAAGCTCATCATAGGGCTTCTCCTTACCAATGCTAGAGTCCCCATATTTTCATCCCTAAATGTGGGTAACTATCATGAGTGGACCAAGACAATGCAAAATTATATTTTTATTAGGTTTGAGCTCGCAGGTGGCAAGATGTGGGAAGCTCCTATCCCTCACCACATGTTCAAATTATTATGGTGTCTTCACCTCAAGGCTAGTGGTACATGCACCAGAAAAATCACCTTACTCCATGTAACTAAAGCCCAGATTTGCTTCATTTTTTGCTACATGCCCAAGCATAAAACGCTAGGAAGGCATATCTATCTTTGCCCTGCTAATCATTCCAATAATATTTGTCATTATCTACCATCCCAATTTTTCCATTATACTTCCCAACACCCCTCGATCTTCCAAGCAGTATTTTTTTGGCCTCATCCTAGACTTTCTTCTCATGTCCCAATCATGCAAATATTAGACATTTCGATGATGATATTATCAAGAATTGGGGTGATGTCTTGGTCCTTCTCTAGCACTATCAAGCCCCAACTTGTACCTCGGTCTAATGCATTTTTTCTCAGCCTGATTCCATCATTTTTGACCTATTCCACTTGACCCATTCCTTTTTAATCTATGAAGGATCTACCCCATTAATATTGCATCCCCTCTATTTTCAACCTTGGTTTGGTTTCACTGAACTCTAGCCTATACATATTCCCCCTCCATATTATTTGTGTTAGTCCCCAACCCTCAACTAAAAGTATTTCTTATGTCAAACCAGATCAACTTAAAGGTTTTACCCCCTTCTTGTAGAAGTTTTAATGGGTTGAGGACCATATCACCAAAGACTTCATCACCTCTTGGAACTAGGGTGAGGTTACAATTCAAGGTGTTCACTTCAAAGTAACTATTGATATTTTAGTAGTCTCCCACTAACATACCACTTCATCCATCACAAAAATCATAACTAGGAGAAATAAACCGATCAATTCCTTGATAATGGTAAAATCCTAGGCTAGGACAAGTCTACTCTCCATTTCTCTTCCCTCCTAACCCCCTAGAACATCATGATTGTCTCTATCATACAATACGTAACCTGTGATTACCCTAAGAATCCCTTGAGGAATTTCCACCTCACCTTCATAAATCACCTTTGGGATGACAAGGCTATTTGTGTCCCCAACTATCTCCTGTACTCCCTCACTCTGACCTTCAAGAAATTCCAGAAGTCCAATGGTAAACCTCTTCACCAAGGTCTTATACCTATCATTTTAAAGCATGCCATAGCCACCCATCCTCCTATCCATAATGTTAAGCCTGTGTCTTTCAATCCCCCTTATGAACCTCCCCCTTCTCCTAGTAGAGGCCCCATTTTTTATGACTTCCCTATTGCTGGTTCAGTTGGAGGTCATTCAAAGTCCTCTCCCATAAGAATAACTAGATGAAGTGATCAAAGGAATTGTATGGCTACTTCGAACACTCCTTCAATGCCTAGGTCCTCTTCTAAGCTCAATAATTCAAAGGTGAAACACTCATCTTCCTCAACTCACATCATTTCTAATTCTGGGAGTGACAAAGATGATCCTTGCTTCCAAATGTTATTGGATCTTGTGGTCATGACCATAAATGCAACCATAAAGTCTCTGGAGGAGGCTTCCAATATTTTTTCATGCTACATTCAGAGTGGTATAGAAGCCACTTAAAGGAATAAGTATGACAACAAGAAATGACTGGTGTGGGACCCTTCGTATGGGCTCTTAGGTGTGCAAGGAAGCCTTTGTTTTTCTTTAGTTTATTTGGGTTAGCATATTTATTTTTGTTGGATTGTTTTCATGTGGGAGGTTTGAAGCTGAAGCATGTATTTTTTGGTCTGATGCAAATGTCTGGTTAGGGCTTCCCCATTCTAATATTTTTTTTTGTTTCTTTTTCATTTCGAGTCTAAGAGGTTTTTTTTATAGTCATTTATATGGGTTTCTGAGGTCCCCACACCTCCTTAGAATTTTTTGCTCTGCTTATGGCCACCTGGCCTTTACTTTAATAAGGTTTTGGGTTCCTTTCAAAATCCATAATGTAAATACAATACAAATTACCAAAAAAAAAATATTTGCTTGAAAATAAGGAAGTTAACACATGATAGAATGTGTATGCTTCTGTAAAAGATATCACAAATGAGCACAAACACAAATGAACCTATGATAATATTGTGTTACACAAGAATGAGAATATATGAATAAATATAAAAATATTTAATGGATGAAAGTTGCATGAACAAAAGAAACAACAATTATTTAGTAAATAAGTATGATGGAATAACCCTGCAAGATGATTAGAGTTTTGAGTAAATGAGATTATGTTGCAAGTAAAATAAAGAGATATAAGAGATATTGTTAGAGTGCTAAAAATATATAGTAAAAGCATTACATGACAAAAAACATAAATATTAATGGCTAAAAAATCAAATCCAAGTATTAGAAAGGCTTGAATAAGAGGTGAATGCATACAAATCAAAGCAAAGGATATGAAAAGAGAAGGTAGCTATGGATATTACTACCTAGCAGGACCTCTTAGAAACAATATGATTTCCTTGATGCAATGCCTATTTGCCTTACTCTACTTGCCCTAAATTCTTTATTCAAGTGCTAAAAATGCAAGCAATGAGATAAATAGAGTAAGAGAGAATGGGAGGAATTTTTTTATAGAGTATGGCTATCATAAAAACAACCATGAAATACCCATCCCAAGAGCTCTATTTAAATATTTTGGGAGGTTTTATCCTTAGAGGGAAGGAGGGTCAAATATGCCAATAGTGCAATGGCCAAATTTAAATTTTGTAGGCCTAAGGAGTGGATTGGGTATATGTGATTAGATTAGGGAGTGAGATTGAAGAATCTACATGATTTTGACTTGTGATAAGAGATTCTATTCATGTTGCAAGAGGACCACCAAAAATAGTGATAGATTTTCTCAAGTAGCACATTTGAAAAATGGTCAAGTTGACCAATCAAAATGCTTAAAATGAATATTTTGCAAAACCATCAATGTTCAACAATAGTGCCACAATGGCACTTCTTATAGGAGCAAGATTTGATGTCTAGCTAATATACCACCTTGGGTACATCTTTAGATTATGCGTTTCTTAGTTTAGAGTGTGAGTAAATATTTTATGTAATGTAATAATGTGCAGGAAATGAACAAGTGTCATGTAGTTAAGTGTGCAAGTGTGTTGAGTGTAAATGTACACAATTGTCCATCATGTAAGAATGCACATGTTTCCTTATATTAGGAAGAGCTAGTGAATATCCAATTTATAAGTATACATCAAATATAGCTTCATATATATGCAAGTTATAGCCAAAAGTCACAAGGTATCGAAGAGTCATAGTCATCCACGAGTTTTCATAGAAAGGCTATATATACATGTTATAGCCTAGAGTTATGTGAGGGGAAGAGTCCTTGCCTCTGGTTCCCAAATCCCATGATTGCTCCTCTCTATTAGGCTATCACCCTATCAATTTATGCAACATCATTTACAAAATATTAACAAAAACCATGGCAAACATATTGAGAGGCATCCTTCCTACTATCATCGATCCCTACCAAGGGAGTTATGTATATGGAAGACTCATCACTAATGGCATTGTTACCATTCATGAGCTTATCCACTCTATGTCCAAAAGTTGAAAACCAATATTCTTTCTCAATCTTGATATGAACAAATAATTTGATAGAGTATCATGGGATTTTCTCTTTACTCTACTTTCTAGGTTTGGTTTTCATAATGATTGGATTGACCTCATTAAATATTACCTTTGGTTCACTTGTTTTTCTATTCTCATCAATGGATCAATGATAGGGTACTTAAAATATTTTAGAGGACTAAGGCAAGGCAACTCACTGTCACCATTTCTCTTATTGTTTTGGTGAAATCTTTGGGCATATCTCTCAATCTAGCTTGTTCCTCTGGAGCCATATTGAGCATCAAAGCTTCTTCTAGACTTAATCCAATATCCAACCAATAATTCATGGATGATACCATCCTTGCTACTCGTTCCTTAGTTATGGAATCCAGAACCATCAAGACTATCTTGAATTCTTATGAATAAGTTGTAGGCCATAAAGTCAACTTCATCAAGAGCAAACTCTACTTCATTAACACCTCTAAGGAGAGACAACTAAAATTTACCAAAATTATTGGGTTTTTTCCATTGCCTACCTTTCTTCCACTTACATTGGTCTACCTCTCTTTCATGGCAGACCATATAAAATCATGTGGAATAATTTTATCTAGAGAATTATGAAGAAGCTTGTTAGATGGAAGGGATTGCTTCCTAGTCAAGTTGCCAAAGCCTCTCTTGTCTAGGTACGTCTCAAGAGTATCATGATTTTCTTTTTGTCTATCATAAAAGCTCCCATGTCAGTATATTTTAAGATAGAACAAATTTAGAAGCATTTCCTCTGGTCTAGATCTAAAAATAAATTTAGGTTCCCTTTATTAGCCTAGGACAAAGTTTACACCAGGAAAGCTCAAGAGTACTTAGTCTTCAGGAGAATTAGCAAGATGAACATGGTAATGGTAAGCAAGGTTGGAATATCATAACTAATACCAAGGTCACATGGGTTGACATGATCAAGAAGAAGTATCTCCAAAGAAGCTCCTTATTACATGACAACATCCTCCCTATGGGATTAGCTTTTTGGAACTCAGTTACCAAAACCAAGCACATTCTCAAAAAGGGCCTTATATGGCATCTTGCAGATGTGTACCACATATGATATTGGAAAGGTCTATGGCTATTAGATGAACCATTAATCAATTATTCTAACCTATGCACTCTCAATCCATTTGTGAACCACATGTTTGGAAATATGGTTTGCCACTTCATTTCTCATGAGCCTTCCCATTTACTAGCCTAGAGAATAATTCCTTCCAATGGTACCAATTATGAGCATTATGCAATAATCAATGCTCTTTCCAACCTACCCAAAACTTGTGTCATCCCAAGTTTTCCTTATCAAGGTTCTCCCCTCTAGAAATGTAGTGATTATGGTCTCTTTTTAGTCAAATTATATTATTTCCTTCAATATGAGTCCAATCAGTGCTAGTTTCCAATGAACCATGTTTGGTTAAGCAAGCTCATCCTCAAGATAATTTTGTTTTTGGCTTGTTGTTCAAAATAGAGTCTTTACTATTGATAACCTCATTTCCCAGGGTATGGTTGTTGGACATTTTGAGGAATATTAGTTGTCATTTATGTCAAAAGGTTCTAAGAAGAATTACATTTTGATTGGTTCTAAAAGAGCTTTATGTGAAGCATGATTTAAATGATTTTTCTCAAAACCAATGATGGCAAAATAAAAGGTTTTTATTAAAACGTATGGAGAGGCCTAAGGAATTAAATTAATTATAATTAATTATATTAATTTAATTATATATATTAATTTGTAATTTAATTTAATAATACTTTTGGTTATTAAATTAATTATAACTTAATTATATTAGTATTATTATTAATTAATTTATAATTAAATTAAATTACCTTATGGTAAGGTTGGCAAAGTTTAAATTTAATTGCAATTGTCTTTTGCCCGTTGATGTCATAAAATTTTGTGGAGCGTCGACGTCTAAGTCAAATGATGGAATTCGTGTATAAATACCATGCCAAGGGGTATTCAAACCTTACCTTCATCAATTTATTTTTAGCGACCGAGCAAAGTTTATTTCATGCAAATCGTTGAGGAAGAAGAAAAAAAATCATTTTTTCTTTTAGGTCCAGGAAGAAGACTAGTGGGGAGGGATTAAGACCTCAATCCCATTGGATAGTGTGGTCCATTGGCAGCACACATTTCACAAGAGCATTTTGGAGTGGGGGTGACCATGATAAACTTGCATGGAGGTTGTTGGGATGTTTTTATTGAGCACTGAGGTGGAAATATGTTTGGCACATGCTTTTTAAGTGCCAGTCTTGGGAAGAAATAGCACATGGTGCTCTTAGCCTCCAAAGCATGTGCCAAGTGCATGCGGTGGTCAAGCCCACAACTAGGGTGCACGAGGAGGTGGTGGTTGTGGGTTCGAATCCCAGAAGTGGTAAAGGTACTTTTAATTAAATGTTTTTTATTTACCTAATGTTTTTCCTAAGGTGAAAAAGGGAGTTATAAGGGTAAATGAAATATTACTTGCTTGGTAATTAATTTATATTATTGGTGTTATAAGGAAAGTGGATTTGATTTTTGCCAAATTTATTTTTGCCATTAAATTTAATTAAGGAGGTTTTTGAGTTAATTTTTGTGGATTTTAAATTTATTTTAATTGGGATATTATAAGGTGTTATTGGACAAATAATTTATGTTTGTTGATGGTTGTTTTTAAAGATGGAGTGATAAGGTGTAATTGAGTTTTTGCATTACATTGTGAGAGAGATTTATCTTCTAATCTCTTTGAGTTTGGCATAGAAATGTTTATGGTTGTGGTAGATGTTTGAGGTTCCTTCATCATCAAGAAAATGTTTGAACACATTCTTCCATACTTGAGTTGATTGATTGGTTTTTTGAAAATAAGTTTGGAGTGAAAAGGAATTGATTAGGGCTTCCTTGTTGAGTGTGTTTGAGTTAGTGCTTCAAGGTTTTCTGGAACAAGGAGTTGTTATTGAAACCTTTTTTTATAAGCATTGTTGTTGAAGTGAGTTTTTGAGCAAATAACTTGAACTAGGGTTTGAAAAGAACATGAGTATCATTGTTATGTCATATTTGTTGTTGAGCATTGTTAGAAATATTTTGAGTGAAGGATCATATGGTTGGACTAGGGTTTGTGAGCAAGGATTATTTCTTTGAGATATTGGTTGAGTAGAGTTGGTTGAGCCTAGTCAAGTGGATTTGTGAAGTGATTGTTCAAGTTCCACAGAATAAACTATTCTATATTTTGAATTGAATTGAGAAAGTGATTGAGTTGAAGCATATTGAGTCTCTAACAATTATTTTTATGTTTCTTAAAGTGTGATTGAAAGTGATTGAGCATTGAGATGAGTATAGAGAATATTTAGTTTCTAACAATTCTCTTTATGTTTCTATGAGACTAGACAAGTTCTCGTGTGGACTTGTTAAGCATATTGAGGTAAGTCTTAGAGAAGACTTGTGGATAAATTTGAGTAAGATTTTGTGGAAGCTTA
This sequence comes from Wollemia nobilis, assembly GCA_028583015.1. Classification (NCBI taxonomy): domain Eukaryota; kingdom Viridiplantae; phylum Streptophyta; class Pinopsida; order Araucariales; family Araucariaceae; genus Wollemia; species Wollemia nobilis. Next base: position 2,044,534 of record JAQPPZ010000886.1, on the reverse strand, counting down.
CAATACATATTGAGAGAATATTGGGATAAGTTCTTGAGAGGACTTATTGAGAATATTTTTTTATGTTATGGAGAGGACTTATTGAGTAGATTTGGTTAAGTTCTTAAGAGGACTTATTGAGCAGATTTGGTTAAGTTCTTGAGAGGACTTATTGAGCAGATTTGGTGAAGTTCTTAAGAAGACTTATTGAAATCAATTGGACAAAGTTCTAGAGATGACTTGAGGATAGATTGGTGTGATATTTTGTGAAATATTACAAGGAAAATTTGATAAAAGTGTTTGAGAAGCCTTGAAAACAAAGTTGATTTATTGATTTTTTCAAACCTTTAGTTAATGTTTGGGGCAGATTCAGTAGAGTTGATTTGAGATTGAGTCAATATTTGAGTTAAGGCTTGAGGATAGAGATTGAGGATTGATTTATGATAGAATGAAGGACTGTGTTTAGTATAGATTCAAGGACAAAGTTTGATGTAGATTTGAGGATAGATTTGTGCCAACCGAAAGACAAATATTGAGGATAGATTTATGCTAGGATGACGAATTATTTTTAGTATAGATTTCAAATAGATATTTGGAGGTGACATAGTTGAAGATAAATATATCCAACCATAGTAGGGAATACATGTGTCTTTTGTGGATAGAGTTCCATTTTCTAAGGGCAGTGGAGGCAAAGGTCTTTTAGAGGATCACCAACCAGAGTAGAGACTAGGATATTGGTGTCTCCTATGGATAGATATCCACAAACTTGATTTAGGGGATTAGTATATCCTTTGTATAGAGGTCCATAAGAATTATAATAGGGAAAGGATTCCTAAGATATTGATTGAGAAAATTTTAGTGAAATATTTTCTTCATGGAATATCCCACATAGGGTGAACCACATAAATTTTGGTGTCTCTATTATGTGTGATGATTTGTACATTTCTTTGATTACTACTATTGATATTGCTATCTTTACGTTACATAATATTGATTGAGAAAGAAAAGTAAAAATTGGTCTTATACTATTCACTCCCCCTCTCAGTATAAGCTTGTGTTCTTCAATTGGTATCATTTTGGGTTCCTTCGAAAGAGTTTAACAACTTGAAATAAAAGCTTACAATAACACAATGGATTCTAAGAATGGATCATCAAACAATTTAGCACCAATATCTGATGGAAGTGATTATGTATATTAGAGTTTGAGAATGAATATCTACCTGAAGGCACTTGGTAATGAGATTTGGGAAGCAGTTGAAAATGGATACGACCCCTCAGTTGATACATCTACAAATAAGGAAGGTAAGCTTCTACAACATTACAATTCAAACGCAATGGATGCAATTTTGAGAGGTTTGCATAGAACAGAGTCCATAAAGTTATGCATTGTGAAAATACAAAATAAATGTGGGATAAATTGAAAAATATATATGGAGATAATGGTGTCAAGAAAGCAAATATAAAAAATCTCAAAGGAACATTTTGAAGAGTTAAGAATAAAAGAGAATGAAAACATTAGTAGTTATCTACTTAAAATCGATGAGGTTGTTAATGCTATGCAAAGACTTGGAATGAAGGTTGATGAATCAGATGTTTGTGATAAGGTCTTAAGATCTCTTCCACAAAGATTCAGTGAAAATATTTTTGCTATAGAAGAGTCAAATTATGGTGATTCTTTGACAAGAGATATATTGCTTGGTATTCTTATAGCTTTTGAGTTAAGAACAAAAGAACCTATTCCCCAGAAGGAAGAAACCTTCAAAGTAATCAATAATACAAAGGATAAGAAGTTAGAATCAAGTAATGATTCATCCAATGATAAATAAGCTAATTATGGTAGAAGGGATAAGGATTCTAGAAGATCTAGAGATCTAAAATATGTTAAATTTTTTAATTGTAGAATGTATGGTCATTATGCAATAGATTATCAAGAAGCTAATAATAACAATAGTGAAGAGAAATAGGATCACAAAAATATGGAATAAAAAAGATACAGGCATCAAAAGAAAAGCAAATATGGACAAATTAGACAAGGAAAGAAGTTCTTTCAAAGACAAAAGAGGAGCTACTATGCAGAAAAGGCAAGTAAGTTTTCAAGTGATAGTGATGCTAGTTTTTTAGACAATGGTAGAGATGAAGTCCTATTTATGATTGAATAAAAAGAACAAGTTAAGAAAAGGACTCCAAAAATTCTCAAGTGTTTTAGATGTGGTTACTTTGGACATCTTGAAGATAGTTGTACAAGAAATGGTTTCAGTTTAAGTGATGATGAATATGAAGATACACTTGAAGGACTAGAAGAGAATATTCTAATGGCACTAGAAGAAGGAGAAGGTGATCCTATATAAGACAAGTCAAAATAAAATGAAGATGTGGATAGAGGTAAAAAAATAGAGAAAGAATCAGATAATGAAGGATATGATCTCAAGGGAGAACTTATTTATGCTCTTGACATAGTAAAGAAGGTAAGAAAGCAAAAATATAAACTTGAGTTTTAGTTTCAAGAATGTGATGAAGAGGGAAAAATGTTTATAGAGAATATAGACAAATCAAAATCTAAGACAAATAAGTTCAAGGATATGTTAGAAGCAAAGGTATTAGAATGTGAAAGGCTAGAACAAGAGGTAGCTTCATTAAATATGGAAGTCAAAAACTCCAAAGTCAAGCTATAAGGGTTCAAAAATAGCTCAAATAACTTAGATAAGTTCATCAAGGTACAAAAGCCTACATCAAGAAAAATAGGTCTTTGTTTTGAATAGGCTCAATAAACAAGAAGAGAGGTCAACCTCAAGTTATAAAGGAGAATAAAATTCAAAAGAAGACAATGTAAGAGAAAGTGAGACTTCTGAGGATGATTTGGAAAATAGATAGGAATAATGCACAAAGAAGAATTATATGGAACAACAATAAGAATAGGTCAAGAGAGACTAAGAGACCAATGAGGTCAAGACAAGGAAATTTTAATGGAAGGTTTTTCTCATATCACAGGTTTGGGCACATGGCTTCACAGTGTAGGACACATGAAAGATAGGAATATGGGAATAGATAGCTTTTCCATGGGTATTGCTACTCATGTAATCATTTTGGTCATAAGGCAATGAATTGCAGGGTTCATGATAGAAAAGGATATGGCTTAACTAGGAGAAATCCTAAGATATTTGCACCTCCAAGGAATAATAACATTAAGTGTTATAAGTGCAATAATTATGGACACACAACAAAATGGTGTAGAGCAAACATTCCAGAATCAAGTATGAACATGAACAAGAACATGAATAGGAAAAGGGATATGGATATGAACAGGAATAGGATCAGGAACATGGACATGAACAAGAACAAGAATAGGAATAGGAGTAGGAACAAGAAAATGGATATGGACAGGAACATGGACATGTAAAGGAATAGTTAGAGGAATCAGAAGGATCAAATAAGGAGAAAAGAGGATAAAGGTAAAGACCAGTGTTTGCTGGGAGTATAAATACGCCCATCCTAGAATTAACCACCTCAAGAGGAGGTGGGGGAGGGGCTAAGCTAAGAAAATCATTCTTAGCCCTGAGCCCCAAAGGTTATCCTTTGCCATTGATGTAAAATGGGGAGATATTTGAGTAAGGGGGAGATATTTGGTATTTGATAAAAGAGGAGAGATTTGAGCAAGGGGGAGCAATGTCCAAGGGGGAGCAAAACCCATAAAAGGTTAAGTTTTTGGTAAAAAGAGTTTAGGTTGCCATCAATGACAAAGGGGTAGATTGTTGGACATTTTGAGGAATATTATTTGTCATTTATGTCAAAAGTTTCTAAGAAGAATTGCATTTTGATTGGTTCCAAAAGAGATTTATGTGAAGCATGATTTAAATGGTTTTTCTCAAAACCATTGATGGAAAAATAAAAGGTTTTTATTAAAACCTATGGAGAGGCCTAAGGAATTAAATTAATTATAATTAATTATAATAATTTAATTATATATATTAATTTAGAATTTAATTTAATAATCATTTTATTTATTAAATTAATTATAACTTAATTAGTATTATTATTAATTAATTTATAATTTAATTAAATTACCTTATGATAAGGTTGGAAAAGTTTAAATTTAATTGCAATTGTCTTTTCCTCGTCGACATCATCAAATTTTGTGGAGCATCGACGTCTAAGTCAAATGATGGATTTCATGTATAAATGCCATGCCAAGGGGCATTCAAACCTTACCTTCATCGATTGATTTTTAGTGATCGAGAAAAGTTTATTTCATGAAAATCATTGATATTTTAGCACCAAGAAGAAGACTAGTGGGGAGGGCTTAAGGCCTCACTCTCATTGGATAGTGTAGTCCATTTGCAGCATGCATTTTGTGAGAGCATTTTGGAGTGGGAGTGACCACGTTCAACTCACGTGGAGGTTGTTGGCGTGTTTGTCTTGTGCGCTGAGGTGGAAATATATTTGGCATGCACTTTTTAAGCACCAAGATTTGGAAGAAATATAATGTGGTCCTCTTAGCTTCCCAAGCATGTTCCTAGTGCACACAGTGGTCAACCCATAGCTAGGGTGCACAAGGAGGTGGTGGTTGTGGGTTCGAATCCCACAAGTGGCAAAGGTACTTTTAATTAAATATTTTTTATTTGCCTAATATTTTTCCTAAGATGAAAAAGGGAGTTATAAGGATAAATGAAAGGTTACTTTCTTGGTAATTTAATGAAGAACATGTGCTTATACTAAGAGGGAGGTGAACAGTTAAGATAAAACTTCTTGATTTTTAATCCAAATAATAGCATTAGCAATATTAAAGTAGCAAACATCACACAAATCATCACACACATGAGAGACATGATTTTAAATGGTTCACCTAATGTAGGCTACTCCATGAAGAAAATATTTCTTATAAAATTTTCTCAAATAAATTCTCTTGGGAATTCTTTCCCTATAAAGTTTATGGACCTCTATCCAAAGGATATGTTGATCCCCTGGATCAAGTTCATGGATCTCTATCCATAGGATAAATCCTTCTCCTCTGCTCTATTTGGTGATCCTCTAGAAGACTACTACCTCCACTACACTGGCTTGTGGATCTCTCTCCATTGAAGACTCTTGTCCCCACTCAGAAGACCTATCCTCATTGCCTTGGCTAATGGATCTATATCCACTGGAGACCACTATCCTCTTTGCTTTGTCACCTCCAAATCTCTGTATCAAATCTGTACTAAACATAGTCCTTCAGTCTAGCACACATATTCTCAAAAAATCCACACAGAACTTGCTCAAATCTGCTCAACAAGTCCACACAAAACTTGCTCAAATATGCTCAACAAGTCCATACAAAACTTGCTTAAATCTGCTCAACAAGTCCACATAGAACTTGCTCAAATATGCTCAACAAGTCCACATAGAACTTGCTCAAATATCATAGAAACATAAAGAGAATTGTTAGATACCCAATATGTTCTATACTCAATGCCCAATCACTTTCTCAACTCAAATAATAATATAGAATAGTTTGTTTTATGGAACTTGAAAATTCACTTCACACATCCACTTGACTAGGCTCAACTAACTCTAATCAACCAATCAGTTAATGAAATACCCCTTTCTCACAAACCCTAGTCCAAGTATATAAACACCAAATCAAAATGTTTCCAAAAATGCTCAAGAACAAATCTCACATAACAATGATACTCATGTTCTTTTCAAACCCTAGTTCAAGTTTTTTGCTTAACAACTTACTTCAATAGCAATGCTTATAAAGCAAGGTTTTAACCACACTTCTTTATTCAAAAAAACCTTGAAACAATCACTCAAACATCCTCAAAAGGAAACCCTAATCAATTCCTTTTCACTCCAAACTTATTTTCCAGAAAACAACCAATCAACTTAAACTTTGGGAAAATATGCCCATACCTTATTCTTGATAATGATGACCTTCAAGAATATGCCAACATAATATTCCTTTGTCAATCTCAAAAATATTATATGAAAATATAATGCATATATTAATTCATGAGTATACCTTATTACTCCAATCTCAAAATAATATCCAACACCATACTATTTTGAATATTCACCTCTCAAGCATAAGTCACTTCACTATTTTGTTTTCAAATCCCAAAGCTATTTCTACTTATAACTATCTAAACTTATTATTGCAATAATCTATCTTTCCCCATTTTTAAAGTAAAAATATTTTACCCACTTTAGACACTAAAATGTGGTAAATATGATTAAGCACCCACAAACAAGGATCAAATTGACATCATATGGCCCCTTGGGCAGCCCTCAGGAGGCTCACAGTGGTTCTAGCCACTCCGGAAAGGTTTTTGGAGGCTATCGGCCCAATTTTGGGAGGTTTTGGCCCAAAATTCACCACCGTCCCACCCTAGTATGGTGGTATATTCCCATCGTTCCACCCTGTGATGGTGGTGAGCCATCGTCCCAAGGTGGGACGGTGAGCAAGTTTGACCCCAAAAAAAATCAAATCTAGAACAAATGGCACCCAAAAACTACCATCTAGCACACCATTTGGAGAATGCAGGTCAGAGGGCACTAAATACTTATGACATGCTTCATAATGGAGGCCCAAAATGGAGATTCTCTTCCCCATCCAATGCATACCTCCATTAGGACAAATGGTGCCTCTTGCCATGCATGCCCTTTTGCACATGAGCCCCTTTGGGCTATAAAATGGATTCAATATCCATACAAATACATGGAGAGGATTTATAGGATATGCAATAGAGTGCTTCTAAGATTTCCCCTCACCTTATTGCACCTTTTTGCCCTCAGAATCCCCCTTTTTCCAAGGAGGTTACCGAGTGACTTCAAGAAGGTAATTCGAGCATAACTTTTCCATCCGGGTGAATTTCTTCACAAAATTCAATTAAAACACACCTTAGGTTGTTTAGGAGAATATTCTAGTGATTTTGTAGCAAAAATTGGCCGGAATTGGTGGGTATCCCCTCCCAGGGTGCCCCTCAAATAGTTGTAGTCACCACCGTCCCACCTGGGACTAGGGTAAATTCTTAGAAAATTTCACTATTGTTTTTAATTATTAATTTTCTATATTATCCCATTATTCTACATTTCAAATTTCAGGTTATTTGGAGTTAAATTGACAAATTTATAGCATTTGTAAGTTCTTGTAGGCTCGTAAGGCCCATCCGGGCATCCCAATTTGATGCATGTGGATATGGATCCCAATTTGAAACTCTAACCATATGGGTTGTATTGAAATATTTATTTATGCATACTGTCCAAATTTCATGAGTTTTGGATATGTTTAGTTTTGGGATGTGCTTGTCTTCTTCTTCGTAGGTTGTAGGTGGGCAACGCTAAATCGAAGGATCTACGGATGCAATATCAGATCTATTTTTAGTTATATCCTCTTAAAACCTCCTATTTAACACATATGCAAATTTTTAAGTCATTTGGACATGTTTTGATATAGTTTTAATATATGCTCTATTTTGCCCCTGTGGGGATTGCATGTTTTCACCATACACCCTTGCTATTTGACCCCTTTGGATTCTTTGTGTGTAGGTGCAGGTTCTTGGAAGGAATTGGGGAGGAATATAATACCTAAGATATCAGAGATACAAGCATCAGTGGCATTGGACCGCCCACCTCGATTGTGGGTACGTGGAGAAACATTGGATGTGCACCTTGATTCTATGAAAGACTTGGTATTTTGGCACGTAATATTGTAAAAATTGTATCACATTTTGAGCCCTCAAGGGGACTGATGTGTAACCTTGTATCTGATCCAACAAGTTAATGAGAAGAGACTTTCTTTAATTCATTTCCTTTTGTTTGGTATTCTTTCCTTTTCACATGCATGCTTCCTTTTTGATGCTCATTAGCGAGATGGGGTAGATACACATATTTTTTTACATCATTTGGTGCACCATTTTTCCTTACTTTAGTGGTGATCATAGGGTTTCAAATGAAACCCTAATTAATTCCTTTTCACTCCAAACTTATTTTCCAGAAAACAACCAATCAACTTAAACTTTGGAAAAATATGCCCATACCTTTTTCTTGATAATGATGACCTTCAAGAATCTGCCAACATAATATTCCTTTGTCAATATAAAAAAATATTATATGAAAATATAATGCATATATTAATTCATGAGTATACCTTATTACTCCAATCTCAAAATAATATCCAACACCATACTATTTTGAATATTCACCTCTCAAGCATAAGTCACTTCACTATTTTATTTTCAAATCCCAAAGCTATTTCTACTTATAACTCTCTAAAATTATTATTGCAATAATCTATCTTTCCCCATTTTTAAGGTAAAAATATTTTACCCACAAGTAAATCTTTTCACCTCAATAATTTATAATAAATACTCCCTTTTAATTTAGGCAATCACTAAATTAATTACAACCTTATTTCACCTTTATTCAACCTTAGTCTAAATTAAAATTAAAGATCACAATAATAAAATGTTACCAATTTTATTAATGTATGAAGCGCTTCTTCTTCCAAGTGCCTTCCTCTTGGCTATCACCACCGTGGAGTTGCATTCTACCTTGGACCCTCCACACCTGATGCCTTCGCTTGCTTCAGGCCATGCCTTGCCTTGGCTTTGTTTGCTGCCTCAAGCCGTGTCTTGCTACATTCACTACCTTAGGCCACACCTTGGCTATGTTGGCTATCTTGTGCCACTACTTGGCTATGTTTTCTACCTTAAGCAACTCCTTAGATACGTTTACTGCCTTGAGCCACACCTTGGCTATGCTCGTTGTCTTGTGCCACTCCTTGGCTACATTTGATTTCTCTAGCCACACCTTGGCTACGTTCACTGTCTCTAAACACACCTTGGCTACGCTCGCTTCCTTGCACCACTCCTTGGGTATTCTTGTTGTCTCTAGCCACACCTTGGCTACGTTCCCTGGTGCATAAACAATATTTTCGCTGCTCTTTCTTCCTTACAAAATTAAACACAATTACACATTTTTTATCATCAAGCAAAGGGATAATTTGAAATACCTCCAAGGCATTAGCTTTTATACTAAATATCTTCCACCATGCATGATGTCGACACTCGATTTACTCTCAATGTTTTTGGACATCGACGCTCGAATTTCCTTTGAAACTTTATTAATTTATAAAATATTTAAATTCTTTTGAATTTAAATTTTATATATTAATTCTTTAAACCCTATGGTTTTATTTAAACCATCTTTCACTTTGCACCTTAGTATAAATAATATTTATTCATAACATTTAAATTCATTTTGAATTTAAATAATTTATCAAATAAATATTAAACCTCCCTTTAGCTTTGCAAATAAAATTTATTGGATTTTTATGAAAACCTTTTAACCTATCTTTCCACATAATATTTAAAAATATTATGGAGCCCTTTGCCTTTAACCTTTGCATTGTTCCTCTTGATCTTGACTTTATTAGAAGCCTTTTTCTAGAATATCAATGACAACTTTGATAACTTGTTTCTTGACAAATTCCTTGATATTTAATGATGACTTCATTTCTTGACATCAATGACAACTTTAACTTTAAGGACTCAAAATGTCCAACAATCTCCCCCTTTGTCATTGATGGCAACCCAAAAAGTTTTTATTGAAAACTTGACTTCTTCTCTTGTGCTGCTCCCCCTAGGACATTTCTCCCCCTGATACCAAGTCTCTCCCTCTTACTCAAAACTCTCCACCTTACTCAAATCTCTCCCCCTTGGACATCAATGGCAAATGATCACCTTTGGGGCTTGGGGCTAAAAATGAGCCTCTTAACTTCACCCCTCCCCCACCTCCTCTTGAGGTGGTTAATTCTGGGGTGGGAGTCTCACTCCTATTTTTACTCGAATGTGCTCAAAATTTTTATTTGAAAGTGACTTAATGAAAATATCTACTATTTTTTCCTTTGTAGTGACATATTTCAATCTGACTTGTTTTTCTATCACATATTCTCTCAAAAAATGGTACTTAATCGAAATGTGCTTTGTCCTGGAGTGCATTACTAGATTTTTTGAGATACTTATGGCACTAGTATTATCACATAGTATAGGAATGGGATGATCATGCTTTATCTTGAATTATTCTAAAGTTATCTTTATCCATAACACATGTACAACTGGCTATTGCTTTAATCTATTTTGCTTTTGTTGTAGATAAAGATACTAAAACCTGCTTCTTGCTTAACCAATAGACTAAACATTCTCCAAGGAAGAATTCTCATCCACTTGTGCTTTTTCTATCATCAATGTTGCCTACCCAATATGCATCTGTATATGTTGTTAGTGTGAAAATATCACTTTTGGAGTACCAAAGCCCAAAGTCCATAGTTCCTTTTAGATACCTAAAAATTATTTTTATCGTTGCCACATGTGTTTCCTTAGGTGCCACCTAAAACCTTGCCACTAATCCTAATGACTGTACTATGTTTGGTCTTGTGGTTGTAACATACAATAAGCTGCCAATCATGGATCTGTACACTCTTTGATCTATCTCTAGAGATTCATCATCCTTACTTAACTTGCATCTTGTAACCATGGGAGTACTTACCAGTTTACAATATTCTAACTTGAATTTATTTAACATTTCTTTTATATACTTGGCTTGTGAGAGAAACACTCCCTTTTATGATTGTGAAATTTGAAGTCCAATAAAGAAAGACAATTCACCAAGCATAGACATATCAAATTCATTTTGCATGTTCTTAGAAAATTATTTACACATCTTATCATTGTTACCCCCAAATATTATGTCATCAACATAAAAAATCACTATTAATAGATTACTCCCTTCACTTTTGATATATAAATTATTGTTTGCTATTCCTTTTCTAAAGCCATATTCCTAAATATACTTATCCAATCTTGAGTACCATGCTCTTGAAGCCTGCTTTAAAACATACAATGCCTTTTTCAATCTGCATACCTGATCTAGTTTATCTGCTAGTATGAATCCTTCTGGCTGTTCAATATAAACCTCTTCTTCTAGAACCTTATTTAAAAATGCTGACTTGACATCCATCTGATACACCTTGAAGTTTTTAAAACTTGAGAAGGCTAAAAACATCCTTATAGCTTCAAGCCATGCAACTGGAGCAAAAGTCTCATCAAAGTCAATTCCTTCTACCTGTGCATAACCTTTGCATACTAACCTTGCTTTATTTATGACCACTTTTTCGTCTTCATTTAATTTGTTTTTGAAAACCCATTTTGTGCCAATCACTTTTTTTGTCTTTTGGTCGTGGAACAAGTTCCCAATTTTTTCTCTTCTCTATCTGAACCAATTCCTCATTCATTGCCTTAATCTAAAATTCATCCTCACTTGCCTGAATGAAGTCTTTTGTCCCAATCTTGGACAACAAAGAAAAAATTGCTTGCTGAGAAGGTTGTATTATTCTTCTCCTTGTCTGTATTTCATATGGATTCTCGATTATCTACTCTTTTGTATGATGCTTCTATACATATCTGGATGTATTTTTGGAAAGAAGTCTTTGTGTTTCTTCTTCTTCTTTATCTAATTCCTCACAAAATTCTTCTTGACAACATTCATCTTCTTGGTACACAATTTGCTAAACTGGTTCTCTTGAATCTATATTCTCATCAATTGTTACATTTATACTTTCCACCACAATGTGTATTCTCTTATTGAAAAATCTGTAGGCTTTACTCCTTGTAGAATAACCAAGAAAAAATCCCTCATCACATCTTGTATCAAAGTTACCTAAGTTTTGATATTTTTGTCTTATGTAACATTTGCTTCCAAAAACTCTAAAGTGTTTAATAGTGGCAGGTCTTCCTTTCCAAAGCTTATATGGAGTATTGTGATGATTTACCCTCATTTGATCCCTAGTTATTATGTATACTACTATGTTTATAGCTTCTCTCCAAAAACCATCTAATAGCTTAGCTTCATTTAACATAGCTCTAGCCATGTTTTCAACAGTCCTATTTTTCCTTTCAACTACCCCATTTTGTTGAGGAGTTCTTGATGTTGAGTACTCTCTTGATTCCATGTTGTTCACAAAACTCTACAAATTCATTTGAAGTAAATTCTCCTCCTCTATCGGATCTTAGACACTTAATCCTTTTGCTAGTTTCATTTTCAACAAATTCCTTAAATGCTTTGAATTTTTCAAAGGCCTCTAACTTATCTTTTAGGAAGGCTACCCAAACCATTCTGGAATAATAATCTATAAACAGTATAAAGTAGCTCTCACCCTGAATGCTTTGTATCCTAGTAGGACCACATATATTAGTATGTATTAGGCTCAATGGCTCGGATGACATATATCCTTTTGACTTGAATTTTTTCCTAGTTTGCTTTCCATGTTGACAGGGTGCACATATTGTGTTTTGAGGTCTTCTTATTTTGGGTAAATCTCTAAGTGCTTATTTATTGCTTATGTTGACTATGTTGTCAAAATTAAAGTGACCCAATATTCTATTCCATAACCAACTCTCATCTTCTTGTGATAGAAGAAATTTGTCCCCTTTGATATAATTGAGAATGTATAAGTTGTTTGGGGTTCTTCTTGCATTGGCAATGATTTTTCTAGTTTATGATTTTATTATCTCACATCTATATGGATGGAAAGTAACCATGTATCCTTGATCAAAAAGTTGGATTATTCTTATTAGATTGTGTTTTAACCCTTTAACATACAAAATATTCTCAATTTTTGTTTTCCCATTATCTAAACTTAGATTTCCTCTTCCACCAATCCTTGTTGATTCATTATCACCAAAACTTATTCATCCTCTATTTGTTTCTTTTAGTACAATGAATTTGTCTTTGTCTCCTTTCATGTGACTTGAGCAACCACTATCAAGATGCCACTATTATTATTTATCCTGAGCATGAAGGGCTGTTTGTACTAACATTTATCTACCCTTAACATTTTGCTTTTTATCTTTCCTAATTGTTGAAATTGTTTTTCTAGACTCAGGAAGTTTCAATTTATCACAAACCCTAGTCCAAGTATATAAACACCAACTCAAAATATTTCCAACAATGCTAAAAAAAAATCTCACATAACAATGATACTCATGTTCTTTTCAAACCCTAGTTCAAGTTCTTTGCTTAATAACTTACATCAACAACAATGCTTATAAAACAAGGTTTTAACCACACTTCTTTATTCCAGAAAACCTTGAAGTAATCACTCAAACATACTCAAAAGGAAACCCCAGTCAAGTCATTTTCACTCCAAACTTATTTTCATGAAAATAATCAATCAGCTTAAACTTTGGAAAAATATGCCCATACCTTTTTCTTTATAATGATGACCTTAAAGAATCTACCAACCCAATATTCCTTTGCCAATATCAAAAATATTAGATGACAATATAATGCATATATTAATTCATGAGTATACCTTATTACTCCAATCTCAAAATAATATCCAACACCATACTATTTTGAATATTCACATCTCAAGCATAAGTCACTTCACTATTTTATTGTCAAATCCCAAAGCTATTTCTACTTATAACTCTCTAAACTTATAATTGCAATAATCTATCTTTCCCCCTTTTTAAGGTAAAAATATTTTACCCAGAAGTAAATATTTTCACCTCAATGCTTTATAAAAAACACTCCCTTTTAATTTAGGCAATCACTAAATTAATTACAACCTTATTTCTCCTTTATTCAACCTTAGCCTAAATTAAAATTAAATATCACAATAATAAAATGTTACCAGTTTTATTAATGCATAAAGCACTTCTTCCAAGTACCTTCCTCTTGGCTATCACCACCATGGAGCTGCATTCTCCTGTGGCACACCTGATGCCTTTGTCTACTTCAGGCCATGCCTTACCTTGGATTTTTTTGCTACCTCAAGCCGTGTCTTGCTACGTTTGCTGCCTCAGGCAACACCTTGGCTATGTTGGCTATCTTGCACCACTCCTTGGCTACGTTTGCTGCCTTAAGCCACTCCTTGGCTACATTTACTACCTTGAGCCACACCTTGGCTACGCTCACTGCCTTGCACCAGTCCTTGGCTATGTTTGTTGTATCTAGCCACACCTTGGATATGTTCATTGTCTCTAGCCACACCTTGGCTATGCTCACTACCTTGTGCCACTCCTTGGATATGCTTGCTATCTGTATCGCTCCAACTTTTTTGCATCCTTACCTTTAGGCTATTCGATCCGTGCCCGGAAGGAGGATGGGAAAAGGATGTCGCGGTACCTCGGATTGAGAGGACTTTGCGAAGGTCCCGCCTCTCAAGGGAGGTGTATTTTGATGATTTTTCGACGGATGGTGGGTTCACCGGGGAAACATTTAAGGGCAATTTCCACGCCTAGGTTTGGAATGTGTTTTAATGTGTTCGTTTTTAACCTTAAGCATTCATATCCTAGGTTTGGCCAAATGAATCTAGATTAATCTATATGAAAATGCAAGTTCAATGAGTACAAAAAATAGATTTAAAGACATAAAACGAGAGAATTGACAGAGTACAAATGCGGAATACCGATCCGGATGTCCGGTGATGATTCGATGTTTGAAGCGGTCGGGATCGATCTCGAAATTCTGACGAATCATCCGAGATCCGATGAGAATCAGTCCGAGATCTGACGAATTCGTCAGAGACCTGCAAGCAAAAAAATAGATACAAAACACAATGAATACTACTTGTACTAACAGAGGGAAACGACACCAAATGATTGTATGAATACTTTGAATAATAGTTATGAACATAAATTCAAACAAATTACAATATTATAATGACAAATCATGATCTTAATATGCAATCTAAGCTAAATGGGTGAACTCCAAATGCAAAATAACATAAACACTAAATAAATTATCTAATTTGCAGAATAAAATAGTAGAGAAAAGTTTGAAAAGTGCAAACTTCAGGCACTGATTGCCTCAATATGGACTGCAGTCGAGATCATCTCGCATCAGTACGAAATTGTCTCGAATTGGACAGGTTCGCCTCCGATCTGAACAGGTTCGTCGACGACGATGTGTGCTGGCTCCGACTGAAAAATAGTGATGTACCTGCAACAAAATTGGTATGGGACCAGTGCAAATGAAAATTGGGATGTTTCAACGTAGATGGAGTTAAATTGCAGATAATTTCAGCCAGGGGGGTGCTAAGGGAATAGTTTAGGATTAAATAGGCTTAGGGGAGTAGTTAGGAGGTTGGAGATCATCCCAATTTGGGAGATCTCCAATGGGGGAGGGTCTCTAACGGCGTAGACACGCTTCTGCCCGGATTGGAGACCCGTTGGAACAGAAGCTAACTTTGCAAAATCAGTTTTGCGACAAGATCGTCTGGACGTCCTAGTCCAGACGAAATCGTCAAATCTAGGGCGATATCGTTCGATCGGCGACGATATCGTCAAACGGTCAAAACAACCTCTAAAATTGGCACGAAAAAGGGGAAACGGATTGCCCGACGGTTAACGGGCGGTTTGGGAGGTTAAATTTGAATTTTAAATTATTTACTAAGGTGAATGTAATTATTGTAATTTTACTGCGCCAATTTTAGGGTGCTACATTTTGCCCCCTCTTTAGCGAATTTTCCGAAGAAAATGCGTTAAAGATGAGTTCTTCTCGATCTACGAGAAAGCAAAAATTATTCCCATTTTTAGGCGACGATTCTTGGTCGAATCGTACGACAGCTTACTATGGTGCCCCCTCCGTGTTTTTACCCAAATCGAACGTTTGAGGTAAAAACGCGGAAAAGCAAAAAATTATTTTTAAATAAAATTAAGAAAAATAGGGTAAAACCCTAATTCATTTTTACTGTTCATTTTCTGGTTTTTAGAGCTCTGGAGCAAAAAATGGTGGAGACGACGCACAGATCGACAGAGGTCCGACACGGTCTACGGGTAAGAGTCTAGACTTAACTAGGATGCTTTAATTTAATTTGACATGCTTTGTAGGTAATTTTTAGGTGATTTTTGAGCATCACGGCCATTTTTGGGCCGTCGACGTCGTCGGGACGAAATCGTCCCGATTTCAATGAAATCGTCTCAATTTCGACAATTTCGCCCGAGGGCGAAATCGTCGAAAGGGGGACGATTTCGTCAAATTAGGGACGATTTTGAACTACGAAATCGGAGACGATTATGCTCAAATTTGGGACGATATCGTCCAATAGTGGGCGATATCATCAATTGCACAAAATTGAATTTTAACTTGCATTATTATTTACTTGAATTGTTATTAATGATTGTTTATTGTTTTGTTGTTTATGTTTGTAGAGAGGATTACTAAAGAGCAGGGAGTGGAAGTATGGAGGGTTGAGAGATGACTTGGCCGCTCTCACACAGGCAGAGCGAGATCAGCTGGCACAGGCCGGCTTGCAGCATGTGGCGGAGATGCCACAAGTATCCACAGATATGGGGCTACTGACGGCCCTAGCAGAGAGGTGGTATCCGGGCTCTTCCTGTTTTTGGCTACCTACAGGGGAGATGACTCCCACTTTGGAGGATGTATGGAGGATTATGAGAATCCCCATACAAGGATGATTGATTACTCCTACGACCAATCAGGGCCGTGCTATGGGACGACGTGTGGTGACCCGAGCTTCGCCCTGGAGAAGGGCGGAGTTAATATCGAGGCACTGCGCCAGATGCCTGGGGCATCTACACTCACACGGGTTCTAGCTGGAGTGGTTGGTGGACTTTTGTTGTGCCACCAGAGTGGGTGCAGGGTGTCGTGGATGCTCGCAGATGTGATCTGCGATATGCGGGATCACGGCTACAGATTCTCTTGGGGCAGTTTTGTTCTATGCCGATTGTACAGGATCCTGTATGGGGTCGTGTACAAGGGCGGCCGATGTCTGGTCATGACATCGCTCTTACAGGTTTGGTGCTGGGAGCACATTGCAGTGCGGAGGCCGGTAGGGCTTCCTCTGACAGGGGTTGACGGGGAGAGGCCCCGAGTCTTCTACTGGTGGCTCCGGAGAGGGGCACAGCGACGGATAGATCTGCCTATGTCTCGGAGGCTACTAGATGACCTTGTCTCGGACCAGATCACCTGGAGGCCATGGAGGGAGCATCCAGGGTGGGCCGAGGACGGACAGGAGTTGGCTCGCGTTAGGCGAGTTTGCTGGCTGAGGATGGAGAGGGGAGAGGTGGAGCTCCATAGGTACGACCGAGTTTTGCGGCAATTCGGTCTATAGCAGGGGATCCCATCTCTGAGGGATTATGAGTTTTCTCGGACTGTCCGGGATAACACTACGGTTAGCGGGGCTCCCGACATGCAGCGGTTCTGGAGCCAGGACACGGATGATGCCCCCATCCGGCCAGTGGATGGGGATGATGTAGGAGTAGCCGATGGCTATGATGCCTGGTACGTAGGCATCCGCCCTCCTCGGATGACGAGGGCACAGGGTCCGATCCATGTGGTTGTGCATCGGATAGGGAGGCGGTGCCAGGCGACGATGGAGGCAGCCCAGGGTCACGGCGGGAGAGAGGTGAGGAGGCCACAGGCACAGGAGAGGCCACGACAGAGAGAGAGGGAGAGGAGGGAGGCGAGACCCCCATCTCCATAGAGGCCACCATCGCCCGATAAGGGCAAGGGTGTCGACACAGGAGAGAGTAGCGAGATGGCTACTCTTCGAGCGAAGAGAGATCATCTCCAAGCCCAGGTGCAGACGCTACAGGATGAGGCTGCACGCCACCGGGCTGAGGTGTCACAGCTACGGGATGAGATTGCATGCCTCAGGGCATGGGGCGGAGGGGCAAGCTCTGGAGAGCTGACACGGGCTATCGCCTAGCTGACCTTTTACCAGACATTATACTTCCAGCTGGTGCCAGAGGCGGATAGACTACCCCTGCCAGCTAACATCGCAGATCCGATCAGGATCGGGTCGTCGAGGACCACGTCCCGGTCGAGGACGAGGACTACACAGACGGCGATGGGGCCACCTCGTCCACCTCAGGGCGGGGGAGGAGATGAGGCAGAGAGTTCGAGGGGCTCTCGAGGCTAGAGGGCTGCACTGACATTGTACAGACTGTCATTGTTGTATTATTATTTTTATAGAGGATTGAGTATGCCGAGGTACAGATTGTGGCATACCAATCCAGTTTTGATGATGTATATATGTTGTTGATATATATATGAGATGATATAATTTTGATCATATGACTTGTATTATGTGATGCTTATGATGCTTTTATGTTTGATTGATTGTTTTGATAATTGGATTGATGATTCAAGAAATTATGTTGTTTTTTTTTTTAAATATTATAATTTTGATGTCATCTTTGGTAATATTTGAAATGAAATAATCTGATGTAACAAATTGATTGGTTGTAATGTGATGTAAAAATAAAAAGAGACTTCTAACAATAATTTCAAAGGACATTGTCGCTATTATAGACCATTTCATGGAGTCGCTGCTCACTCGGCCGTCAAGCTAATCCCAGGATAGAAATATGGTTAGAAGAACAAGAGTGCTTAAGAGACTGTCTTAAGACTTTGGTGCAATGGGGCAAATGATGATGATGATGGTTTGTTTTGCAGATTTCATAAGAAATATTGTGCATGAAATAATGTTTTAAAATGATTTTTGCTAGGCATAAATTCCTAAGTATGATAAATTTTTTGGATAATTCTTTAGGAATTATACCATCATTGCAAAATTGTAGGTTGACATAATGACATGAAATAATGAAAATGTGTTTGCTTTTGAAAAGCATAATTTGTGTAACATAATGAATTAAGTCATATGGTTTTCATGTTTTTTAATAAATGGGGAATAAAAATTGTTACAATGGTCTGCGCTAGGCATAGAATATGTAGGTATAGACTTATACCATCATCGCGAAAATCCAAAAAAGATAGTTTTATTGCATGGTTGATTTTTGATGAACAAGAAAATATGAAAATGAGGACTTGCGCTAGGCATAAAATTCCAATTTTGGTTTTGAAACTATACCATCGTCGCGAAAGTCAACCAGATATATATGTATATGTTTTGTGTAGTTTGAAAGAAATTTTTGATTTTTCTATTATATAGTTGTCTTTGTGGTAAACAACTGTACTTGATTTATTCCAAACAAGTTGCAAAAATAATATTTCAAATTATTTTGAAGACAAAAGTTAGATTTATAAGGAATCCCATGTGCATATGTGAATTCATTTCCGATCTTGATTTATCATAATGATACACAAAATCTCTCAAATACAAATGTGTGTGCAATTGCATTGTTCATTTACGAGTTTTGAGCAAGATAATATGATACAAGTGATTTGAAGAAACCAAATAAGTGTTCATTAACCATGATGTAGATGCATATAACCATACTAAACTACTATGTAGGTCGGATTATCAAGAGCTAGCTAATCCATAAGCGGACATAGGTCTCGTACAAAAGAAGGTCGCTAATGTGACGGACATATCACCACGCTAGGAGTTACCCAAGGCCAAGCGAGGTTGGGCACAAACCACCTGTTATGGGGCTTACCTCACAGTTTTCGAATAATTGAGAATTCCAGGGATTCAAGCTCATCAACCCTTCTTTTCTTTTCAAAGGGTAGGGAAGGGATTTTATTGCTTTCTTGCTTTTGCTTTCTGTTTTCTTTTGCTTATTTTTCTTTTTGTATTTCTTTTGCTTGATAATGCTTGGAACATTGCTGAAATGATATAAAATAACATTTTTCTTTTCTCTTTTTTTCTTTCTTGAACTTTTTCTTTTCTTTTTCTTTGCTAGGGATACTTGCTCGGATTAGCTGTAGAGCAAGGGATTTTTATTCTGGGTAGGGGTGAGCTTGTCCTTTTGCCAATTCTCAAAGATTCTAGACCATGTGCATGATAGGATAGCAGGGGAAACTTTTCGCTCAAGAAATCACTTCTACTATGTAGCAAAACATGGAAATTACAAATATAATCATTTTATTGTGAAAAGATGTGCTTGGTTTAAGTAAATAACAAGATCAATTCTCTATGCTCAAACTTTATTTAATTGAATTTTGTGGACTTTGATATAAGAGAGATTAGTAATCATGCTAGATAAAACCAAGATATTTATTGTTGTGAGTGTGCAAGTGAGGGATTCCAAGTAAATGCTAATTTATCCCAAAATAATTTGAAACATATAACTGCAATGATTGTAAGAAAATATATATAAATGATTTTTTGAGAAGTTTTTGAGAATGTTGACTCTCTCTTTCTTCTTTATTTTATTTTGGTTTCGAAAGAGTCAAGTATATAGCTGTTATTATATTTTTATCATTATTTTGATTTTTGGTTTTATTTTTGTTTTTGAGCAAAAAGAACTTAACAAGTGCTTTAAATAAATGCAATAGATAGTTTTTGAAGATTTTGGATGATTATGAATATTTTTGATGTTTTTGGATTTTTATAAATTTGAAAGAAATATAAGATAAAATTTTTGAAAACAATTATATACAAGGATGAAGCGACCAAATTTATGCATAGTAACGTTTAAGATGCAAAATATTCATGGGTTCTTTAAGTTCTTTACCATCTAAGGTAGATAATTTATATGCTCCTGATTCAAATTTAGCAGTAATAATGTATGGTCCAAGCCAATTGGGCTCAAATTTACCTTTAAGTTCCTTAGTTGCATTTGTATTTTTTTGATTTTCTTTTAAAACAAGGTCGCCAATCTCAAAGGATCGATGACGAACTTTCTTAGCATATGATCTTTTAAGCTTGTTTTGATAAGCACGGAGATGCTCCAAAGCATTGATGCATTTTTCATCTAGGAGTTCCAGCTGACTGAGTCTGCCAGCACGATATTCGTCTCCTACTTCGGTATCTTGAAGTAGCAGAGCCAAAGAAGGAACTTCCAATTCAAATGGAAAAACTGCTTCAGCACCATATACCAAAACAAATGGTGAAGTTCCAGTGGGGGTTCGAACACTAGTTCGATAGGCCCACAAGGCTGGATATAATTGAATGTGCCAATCACGGCCAGTTTTATTGACCAATATTTTGAGAATTTTGATTAAGGTTTTGTTAGATGCTTCTGCTTGACCATTACCACGAGGATAATAGGGAGTGGACCGGCGATGTTGAATCTTATATTTTTGACATAATTTTTTAACATCTTTATTTTTGAAACAAGTTCCATTGTCGGGAGATGAGATTGGCAGGAATTCCGAACACTGCAAATGATTTGATTAAAAATAAATTTAGAAACTTGTGTGCCGGTGCGAGGAAGCTAAAGGCATAGCTTCGACCCACTTCGTGAAATACTCAGTGGCGGTTATGATGAACTTGTGTCCATCAGATGACACAGGATTGATTTTGCCAATAATATCCAAGCCCCATTTAGAAAAGGGCCAAGGAGAAGAAATAGCTTGCAGCTCTTGTGCAGGCGCATGGACAAGGTCGGCATGTTTTTGACACTTGTCGCAATGGCGCACATACTCATGTGCATCTGTTTCCATGGTAGGCCAAAAGTATCCTATCCGAAGGAGCTTTTTAGCAATGACACTACCACTAAAGTGTCCTCCACAAGATCCATCGTGGGCTTCACTCAAGGCTGATTTAGACTCTTCTAAGTTTAAACATCTTAATAGGATACCTTCAAAAGATCTCCTATATAAAGTATTGCCAATTATTACAAATCGACTTGCTCGTCGACGTAATAACCGATGCTGGTTTCTATTAGAATTGGCAGGGAAAGTCCCATTTTGGAGAAAATCAAATATGTCTAGTATACCAAGGTTCGGGAGTAGTTTCATTGATTAGAAACACATCCAAAGGCTCTAAGCATGACTTATTTGAAGCGGGTTCCTGGAGTCGACGAATAATGATAGTGGCATATTCGTCATCTAACTCCAAGGGCAGGAGAGATGCAGTTGCGGCCATAGCATCAGCTGCACGGTTGCTAGTTCGAGGAATAGCTTCTAAGGTAACTTGATCAAATAAAGACATTAATTGTAAAACATAGGCCTTATATGGGCATAGTTTATCATCTCGGGTTTGATAAACTTCATTAATTTGGTTTATAACCAGTTGAGAATCACCAAAAACTAAAAGGTGTTTAATTTTTAGCGCTAGGGCAGCTCGTAATCCAAGGATTAGAGCTTCATACTCAACAGTGTTGTTGGTGCAAGCAAATGTCAATTTGAAGGACAGAGGAATAAGATGTTTTTGCGAGAGATATTAAAATAATACCCACTTAGACCCCACTCATGCATCGGGCTCCATCAAAGTATAAGGACCATTGTTCGGTATGGTCCGCCTCTAATTGAAGGCATTCATCTGGAAACTTCGATGATGAGGGGATGGGTAGACTCTAAGGGTGCAGCAGGCTAATTGATCTGCTATGATTTGACCCTTAACAGACTTCTGTCCTATGAATGTGAGATCAAACTCGCTTAGAGCAAGAACCCACTTGGCTGTGCGACCCGATAAATAAGGTCGACTCATGAGATACCTTAAGGGGTCATATTTAGCAATGACATAAGTTTTTTGACTAAGCATATAATGTCATAATTTTTGCGTAGCAAACATGACTGCTAGACATAGCTTTTCCAACGCTGTGTAGCGGGTTTCATAACTGATGAAGGTTCGGCTAATATAATAATTAGCACGTTCTCGCTTTTCATCATCAAGCTGAGCTAACATAGCCCCTAAGGCAGAATCTAAAGCTGAAATATATAGGAGAAATGGGCGATCAGATTTAGGTGGTGAAAGCACAGGTGGATTAAGGAGGTATTGTTTGAGAAGTTCAAAAGCTTCTCTACTTATGTGTCCCAATTAAAAGGGACATCTTTCTTAAGGAGTTTAAGAAAGGGACCAGTTTTGTCCGCCAACTTATCGATGAAGCGACGGATGGCTTGAAGTTTACCTTGTAAACTTCGTAACTCAGATATATTAGTAGGTGCGGGCATATCAGTGATGGCCGCAATCTTGAGAGGGTCGATTTCAATACCACGTAAAGAAACTAAAACCCCTAAGAGTTTGCCGGATTTAACTCCGAATATGCATTTTGCTGGATTTAATCGAATGAGATATTCTCGTAATCGATTAAAGACTTTCCTTAAATCATCTAAATGATTATTTTCAATAATAGAGCGAGCTATAATATCATCTACATAATCATGTAGGATATCATGCATCATATCATGAAAAATATAGGTCATAGCTCGTTGATAAGTTGCACCGGCGTTCTTTAAGCCAAATGGCATCACTTTCCAGCAAAAGGTACCCCAGGGGGTAATAAAGGCTATTTTAGCCTGGTCTTCAGGAGCTATCCTGATCTGATTATAACCAGAGAATCCATCCATTAAGGACATCATCCCACTCCCGATAGTAAAGTCAATGATTTGATCCATGTTTGGAAGAGGAAAGTCATCTTTAGGGCATGCGGCGTTAATATCTCTAAAATCTGTGCAAACCCTAACTTTGGTAGCTTCTTTCTTGGTGATTGGAACTACGTTTGAGATCCATTCGGCATAATCAATAGCTTGTATAAAGATAACATTCAGGAGTTTTCTAACTCCCCTTTGACTAGCAGAGCCACTTTGGGATGCATTTTTCTAAGTTTTTGTTTAACGGGTTTAGCATCCGGATGGACCACTAGATGATGCATGACTACAGAAGGGTCTAGACATGGCATATCTTCATATGTCCAAGCGAAGACATCTTCATACTCTTTAAGGAACGCAATGTATTGTTCTTGTTTTTCTTGACTTAATTCTGATCCAATATTGATTATGTGAGGATTGTCCTCAGTTCCAATATTAATTTTAATGACGTTTTCTACCTCCATGTGTAGATCTCTTTCAAAATTAGGTGGGGCGGGTGAAACGCCCAATTCTTGTAATTCTTGTAAGGTTAATTTAGATAATTCATTATGAGGATTAGTGGCTTCAAGTTGGGCTATAGTTGGTATAGAACCATCAAAATAAAATCCATTGTGTAACATTTCTTCAACAGAGACATCATGGAAGATATCTCCTTCCAACTCTTCATCGGGGTCAGCAATCATTTCAGGGTATGCGATGGATAGCATGTTGCATGAAAACGATTGATTTTTAAGAGGCAAATCAACATGCCTATCCATATAATCTTGATAACATATGAGATGATCATCATCCTCAAAAGGAAAGGGTTGACCCTTACTAGGAAATAAGCCCACGCCACAGCGGGCAGGCCACGGTTCTACCTCGAAAGGTTCTTTCATGCCATTTTGGAAAGGTCCCAAGCCTTTCCCTTCATATCCCATTTTAAGCATCATGGGTTTAGCTTTAATATAATCATTGGTAAAATAACACCGAGCATATCCCTCATGATGAGTTTTGATATTCCGAGGGATTCTTCCCCAATCATATCCTTTATAAATGAAGGCACAACTTCCGACTTGGTAAGTACTTCCCATAGGTTGTGGGAGGCCCAAAGTACGGGGAGATGGCGGCAAGTTATTTAAAAGGTTTGAATCTCGCATGAAAGCATTCATTTTTTTGATATTAAGGTTGTAGATAAATCTGGTAAAAGTTCATCAGAAAGGGCATAAGATGTAGAAGGCTTATTACCTATATCTTTAGATGTGGAAGGTATGATAGGTGTGTCTATAGGTTTTGAATTTATAGGGATAGAACTTGAAGGATTGGTTGTAGACTTAAGATCTTTTTGAGGTTCTAAAATGATTTGTTTAGAGGGTTGTTGATCTATATAGGAGGATGAAATTAATGGAGAGGAAATAGGTGAAGTTATAGGTGTATGTTTCACAGTTTTAGATGAAAAATAAGAACTAGGATGTGTGGATGACAGAGCAGGGCAAAATTGCACTCCAACGGGTTACGCCAAAGCACACATATCAAAAGGTCTAGGGTCACCATGAATAGTGACCAACTGATTTTTAAACTCGAATTTAACACATTGGTGTAAGGTTGATGGGACCGCTCGCATGGCGTTGATCCAAGGGCGACCCAAAAGTATATTGTACGATGCTTGGGCAATGTACAATAAACACGGTTGTTTCTAGGGTTCTAGGACCAACTTGCAATGGGAGGGTAATAACTCCACACGTTTCTTGTGTTTCGTCATTAAAAGCTTTGATAATCATATCAGTTTTCTTCATTTCATCACTTCTAAAGCCAAATCGTTGGTAGAAGTCAAAAGTGCAAATGTTTAGAGATGAGCCATTATCAATCAAAACTCTTTTGACGGCTACATCTCCAATTAGAGCAGTAATGTATAAGGGATTGTCCTTATGTAAAGCGTGTTGTGGGATATCTTTATCCCGAAAGTCAATACAATCAATCTCTCGAGTGATGATAGTATTGGCCATAGCTTCGAGTTGAATGTTTTGAGGTACCATCATTTGGCTCAATGTAAGCATCAACTCATCCCTATGGGTGGGAGAGGATCTTAATAAATCCAAAAGGGAAATTATGGCCGTAGTATTGGACAATTGCTCATTAATATTGTAAGGGGGTTTAGATTGAACAGTAGGAACATGATTCCCTTTATTGGGGTTTTTCAAAATGAATGGAGCTGATCCATCGTTCTGGTTTGGTTCTTGTTGAGAGTTTTGAGCTTGTTGTCGAGTAACGACTCCAATGGTACCTACAATGTTATAGTGAAGACGCTGAACTGGTCTCGGTTGAGCATTAATGGCTTGTTCATTAGAAAGGAATATATTAGAAGAAGGTCGAGTAGTGACTCTTCTAGGGAATGGTTCTTATGGAACCATAGCATCTATGACGGGTTGAATAGGATCTGATTCATTTTCAGAACTATTCGATTGGTTTGAAGTAATGTCTAGTTCACTTTCACTATCTGATTCTATATCACTAGAATCAGAAGTTTGAAAATTATGTAAGGGCCTGGTCGTAACCAGGGATAAGGTCGTGTCAAATATTTGAGGATCCTGAACAGGTAATTGTCCGCTAATGGTCCCTACATATCGGGTAGGAGGGGGAACATTATGATGTTCGATTTGATTGGCTACCTCTTTACCATGTCTTGGTAAAGGGTGTTGAAATATGTCTAGAGTTTGATTGGCATTTTGATTTTGATTTTGGGGAATGGTCTTTTGAGTATTATTGGGAGGGTTTTGTTTAGGTTGGAAGGCTTGCACTTCCATTTCATTATTGTCAATCAAATCTTGTATTTTATGTTTCAACCTTTTACAAGCGTTGGTAGAATGTCCGAGGTCCTCTATGGAAATCACGGGTGCAAGTCAGCTCTGTATTCGGGTATAGTTGGGTCAGGTTCCCGGATAGTTGGTAATTGGATCAAACCTCTTTCGAGTAATTGAGGTAAAATAGTTGATAAGGGTTGATTTAATCTAGTGAATTCTCGAGGAGGCTTATCGGGGAGGTTTCAATATGAATTTTTTTGTTGTCTTCGTTGCATTGATATTAGCAACATTCCTGCCGCGTGACTCCATCACCGACAACTTGTTTGTTTTTATATTGATTTCTAGATGTTTTCTCATCATCCTTCTTCCTAAGTTGGCCTCTCCTAATGAGGGCATCTTCTACTCTTCGAGCTAAATCTATAGCTTGATCGAAGGTAGTTAAAGTAGCAGTTGATAGCTCATAAGATATCTGTTCCTGTAAATTGTTGATGAAAATGTCCAACATTTCCCTATAAGGTAGCACAAAGTGCAGTTTTCCTATCAATTGCCTCCATCTAGCTAAGAAATCGGCAAAACATTCATCCTTGTCTTGTTTTAAATTGTATAAATCTTTAATAGTTACATGCCTCTCGATGTAGGCACTAAATTGATGGACAAATGATTCCGTTGTTTCTTCGAAGTTTCTCAAAGAATGAGTGGGCAATTGATAGTACCACTCTAATGCCATTCCACCTAAACTTTTTGGGAACATTTTTAGTAATAGCAAGTCGTCATGCGATATGTCGTGACATGCTATCCTAAACATGCGAAGATGCTCTATGGGATCTTCGGTTCCTTTATATATGGGTAGGATGGGCATGGGAAAATGCTTAGGGTATGGTTGAGCTACAACTATGGGATCCAAAGGTTGACTACAGATCTCTCGATAATTATACGAGGGACGGTAGGGATCTATCTGGTCCATACGTGAAGCTAATTGTTTCACCATGGCTTCCAGATTACTAGTTTGCCCCCCATATTGGTTCGGTAGGGCATTGACATGAGTTTTATGGGCATATGATGGAGGAACATGCAGATTAGATGCCATGTTACTATTGTGTAAAGCATTGGTAGGAACAGTATTATGAAGGAATTTTGAAGCTGTATTATGTTGTATTCCAGATTGTTGAAAGTTTGTATTTGGCTTTGTTTTAGGTTTTTGTTTACTTGAAGCATATTGCTCAATAGTTTGGCGGAATAAAGTAGTGAAGGGAATTTTCTTTTGTGTGGGAGTGATTTTAGGTTGAATAACGGGTTCCTTAGGAGGTTGGGTAACCTGTTGTTTTGACATGTTTTGAGCCATAGTGACCATATCCGTATTGGATGGCCCAGCCTTGTCACTTTCTTGATCAATGAAAGACAAGGGGTTAGTGTGTATATTACACATATATTCCATGGCTGCTTGAGTGTTACTAATTTGCCCTTTATCAATACGTATTGCCACATTAAGGTCCTCAATGTTATCACTGAGAAATTTCTTGAAATGCTCTGCATTGTCAAAAACAATAGTTCCATTTGGAGTTACTCTAGGGGATGAGGATCCATCCTCTTTAACACTTCCTTCTTGTTCCTTATCTTCACCTAAGTCTTCGTCTGATTGACCTAGAGTTTCTCCTTCCGGATTTGTATCTCCAAGAAGGACATTTGGGTCTTTAGTTGTATTTTGTAACCAATCTTCTTCTTCTCCTAAAGTTTCTTTACCATTCCTAAGTTTAGGCATGGTGCTAAGTTTTGATTTCAGCAAATATATATATATTTATATATGTATATATATATGCAACAAATTAAGAGGTATATATTTATTATATACCTACTGCAATATTTGAAATGAAGTTTTTAAATTTTTGCTAAGTTTTTAATTTTTTAGTTTTTTGAAATAATATAATAAAGACAGCAAATAACACAATAAATGCAAGAAATAATATTGAAGTAATAATCTAGTTTTCTATAAACAATTTATGAATATCATTAATAGGTTCGAGTTGTTCAGGAGTCATGAAGTGTTCTTCTTCAAATTGAAAGTTTTCTTTTAAAAATTTGATGAAAAGAGCTATAGTGATATTGTCTATTTCAGATGTTGGTTGATAAAAGTAAAGCTCATGGCAATACTCTCGATATAACACAGCTCGCGGAACTCTACTCCATATTTCCCTATATGTAAGAACAACCTCTTGGTCTTCTACACAACCTAGGAACTGGTGCACAATGGCTGCGTTCTCGAGGTATTCCTCGAAGGTGAACAATTCTGAAGATACTAGAGCTCTCCTATAAGCTAACCATCTATGGGAGGCTCTCTGAAGTTCATGATAAAAAACTAATTGATGAGGATCCAGGATTCTATCTAGGACTAGCCTCTTGATTTGCTTAAGTTGTGTGGACCTAGATGAGATGAGACTAAGTCTTCTATCAAGTTCGTTCCACAGGAATTGATTTCTACTTGTTTCAGGCACACTAAGGACAGAATTGACTTCTATAGCTGCCAATTGGTTTTCTACGTTTATAGTAACTGCTAACCTTTTCTTAGGAGCTACCATCTAAACATGATTTCAAAGTTAAAGGATCTAAAATGCATCTATGTTTTAGTTGTTCTGTATATATTATATATATATATATATATATTTTGTTTTGTTTTCAAAAGGTTATGATGCATTCACGTCGGGTTCACCAAAATGTATCGCTCCAAATTTTTTGCATCCTTACCTTCAGGCTATTGGATCCGTGCCCGAAAGGAGGATGGGAAAAGGATGTCGTGGTACCTCGGGTTGAGAGGACTTTGCGAAGGTCCCGCCTCTCAAGGGAGGTGTATTTTGATGATTTTTCGACGGATGGTGGGTTCACCGGGAAACATTTAAGGGCAGTTTCCACGCCTAGGTTTGGAATGTGTTTTAATGTGTTCATTTTTAACCTTAAGCATTCATATCCTAGGTTTGGCCAAATGAATCTAGATTAATCTATATGAAAATGCAAATTCACTGAATACAAAAAATAGATTTAAAGACATAAAACAAAGAATTGATAGAGTACAAATGCGGAATACCTGATCCGGATGTCTGGTGATGATTTTGATGTTTGAAGCAGTCAGGATCATCTGGAATTCTATAGAATCATCTGAGATCTGATAGAATCATCTGAGATCTGATGAATCGTCTGAGATCTGACGAATTCGTCAGAGACCTACAAGCAAGAAAAATAGATACAAAACACAACGAATACTACTGTACTAACAGAGGGAAACGACACCAAATGATTGTATGAATACTGAATAACAGTTATGAACATAAATTCAAACAAATTACAATATTATAATGACAAATCATGATCTTAATATGCAATCTAAGCTAAATGGGTGAACTCCAAATGCAAAATAACATAAACACTAAATAAATTGTCTAATTTGCAGAATAAAATAGTAGAGAAAAGTTTGAAAAGTGCAAACTTCGAGGCATCGATTGCCTCAATATGGACGTCGTCGACGTCCACGGGAGATCATCTCGAATTGGACAAGTTCGCCTCCGATCTGAACAGGTTCGTCGGCGACGATGTGTGCTGGCTCCGACTGAAAAATAGTGATGTACCTACAACAAAATTGGTATGGGACCAGTGCAAATGAAAATTGGGATGTTTCAACGTAGATGGAGTTAAATTGCAGATAATTTCAGCCAGGGGGGTGCTAAGGGAATAGTTTAGGATTAAATAGGCTTAGGGGAGTAGTTAGGAGGTTGGAGATCATCCCAATTTGGGAGATCTCCAACGGGGGAGGGTCTCTAACGGCGCAGACACGCTTCTGCCCGGATTGGAGACCCGTTGGAACAAAAGCTAACTTTGCAAAATCAGTTTTGCGACAAGATCGTCTGGACGTCCTAGTCCGGACGAAATCGTCAAATCTGGGGCGATATCGTCTGATCGGCGACGATATCGTCAAGCGGTCAAAACCTCTAAAATTGGCACAAAAAAGGGGAAACGGATTACCCGACGGTTAACGGGCGGTTTGGGAGGTTAAATTTGAATTTTAAATTATTTACTAAGGTGAATGTAATTATTGTAATTTTATTGCGCCAATTTTAGGGTGCTACACTATCTCTAGCCACACCTTGTCTACGTTCGCTGATGCATAAACAAGATTTTTGCTACTCTTTGTTCCTTATAAAATTAAACATAATTGCACATCTTTTTATCATCAAGCAAAGAGATAATTTGAAATACCTCTAATGCATTAGATTTTATACTAAATCTCTTCCACCATGCATGACGTTGACACTTGATTTACTCTCAATGTTTTTGGACATCGGTACTCGAATTTCCTTTGAAACTTTATTAAATTATAAAATATTTAAATTATTTTGAATTTAAATTTTAAAATTAATTCTTTAAACCCTATGGTTTTATTTAAACCATATTTCACTTTGCACCTTGGCATAAATAATATTTATTTATAAAATTTAAATTCATTTTGAATTTAAATAAATTATCAAATAACTATTAAACCTCCCTCTAGCTTTGCAAATAAACTTTCTTGGGTTTTTATGAAAACCTTTCAATTTATGCTTCCACATAATATTTAAAAATATTATGGAGCCCTTTACCTTTAACCTTTGCATTGTTCCTCTTGATATTGACTTTATTAGAAGCATTTTTCTAGAATATCAATGACAACTTTGATAAATTGTTTCTTGACAAATTCCTTGATCTATAATGATGACTTAATTTATTGACATCAATGACAACTTTAACTTTGAGGACTCAAAATGTCCAACAATTAAATTATGTTATTGGAGTTATAAGGAAAGTGGATTTGATTTTTTCCAAAGTTCATTTTGCCATTAAAATTAATTAAGGAGGTTTTTGAGTTAATTTTGGTGGATTGTTAAATTTATTTTAAATGGGATATTATAAGGTGTTATTGGAAAAATATTTGATGTATGTTGATGGTTGTTTTTAAATATGGATTGATAAGGTGTAATTGAGTTTTTGCTTTGCATTGTGAGAGAGATTTATCTTCTAACCTCTTTGAATTTGGCATAGAAGTGTTTGTGGTTGTGGCATATGTTTGAGGTTCCTTCATCATCAAGAAAAGGTATGAACACATTCTTCCATAGTTGAGTTGATTGATTGGTTTTATGAAAAGAAGTTTGGAGTAAAAATAAATTGATTAGGGCTTCCTTATTGAGTGTGTTTGAGTTAATGCTTCAAGGTTTTCCGGAATAAGGATTTGTTATTGAAACCTTGTTTTATAAGCATTGTTGTTGAAATGAGTTGTTGAGAAAAGAACTTGAACTAGGATTTAAAAAGAACATGAGTATCATTGTTATGTGATATTTGTTGTTGAGAATTATTGAAAATATTTTGAGTGAAGGATCATATGCTTGGACTAGGGTTTGTGAGCAAGGATTATTTCATTAAGATATTGGTTGAGTAGAGTTGGTTGAGCCTACTCAAGTGGATGTGTGAAGTGATTGTTCAAGTTCCATAAAACAAACTATTCTATATTCTGAATTGAATTGAGAAAGTGATTGAGTTGAAGCATATTGAGTCTCTAAAAATTCTTTGTATGTTTCTAAAAGAGTGATTGAAAGTGATTTAGCATTGTGAGTATAGAGCATATTGAGTCTCTAAAAATTCTCTTTATATTTCTATGAGATTGGACAAGTTCTAGCGTGGACTTGTTAAGCATATTTGAGGCAAGTATTAGAGACGACTTGTGGATAAATTTGAGTAAGCTTTTGTGGAAGATTACAATATAGATTGAGAGTAGATTTGGATAAGTTCTTGAGAGGACTTATTGAGTAGATTTGGATAAGTTCTTGAGAGGACTTATTGAGCAGATTTGGTTAAGTTCTTGAGAGGACTTATTGAGCATATTTGGTTAAGTTCTTGAGAGGACTTATTGAGCAGGTTTGGTTAAGTTCTTGAGAGGACTTATTGAGAAGGTTTGGTTAAGTTCTTGAGAGGACTTATTGAGAAGATTTGGTTAAGTTCTTGAGAGGACTTATTGAGCTGAATTGGACAAAGTTCTAGAGAGGACTTGAGGATATATTGGTGTGAGATTTTGTGAAATATTACAAGGTAAATTTGAGATAAGTCTTTGAGAAGGCTTAAGAGTAGATTTTATTGATTTATTTGTTCAAACCTTGAGTTAACATTTGGGGCAGATCCAACAAAGTTGATTTGATATTGAGTCAAGCTTTGAGTTTAGGCTTGAGGATAGATATTGAGGACTGATATGTGCTAGACCGAAGGATTATGTTTAGTACAGATTTGAGGATAGATTTTGGTACAAATTTGAGGATAGATTTGTGCCATACTAGAGACAAAGATTTAGGACATATTTTTTCTAGACCGATGGACTATGTTTAGTACAAATTTTAGATAGATATTTGGAGGTGATAGAGTTGAAGACAGATATCTCCAACAAGAGCAGAGAAGATGTGTCTTCTGTGGATAAAGTTTCATTTGCTAAGGGTAGTGGAGGTAGAGGTCTTCTAGAGGATCACCAACCAGAGCAGAGACTAGGAGATTGGTGTCTCTTATGGATAGAGATCCATAAACTTGATTTAGGGGATTGGTATCTCCATTGGACAAAGGTCCATAAAAATTGTAATAGGGAAAGGATTCCCAAGAGATTGATTGAGAAAATTTTAGTGAAATATTTTCTCCGTGGAGTAGCCCACATTGGGTGAACCACGTAAATTGTGGTGTCTCTATTGTGTATGATGATTTTTACATTGCTTTGATTACTGCTATTGATATTGATATATTTACATTACATAATATTGATTGGGAAAGAAAATTAAAAAATGGTCTTATATTGTTCACCCCCCTATCAATATAAGCTTGTGTTCTTCAATGGTCATTCCAAATCGATGTTACCTCTACCAGTCAGCTTGGAAGTCAGTCAATCACCTTTTTATTGAGTGTTGTTTGTCTTCCCAAGTGTTGATTTCCTTGTTTTTTATATTTAGTATTGCTTAGGTTTCTCCCAATTTTATGTAAAATATTTGTGTCCAATGGCCAAACCCTTTTCAAATCCCTTTCCTCAAGTTCATGTGGTCCTTCATGTTGCCCCACTTCCTTTATCAAGTTTGGATTGAAAGAAACAATAGAGAATTTTGTGGCTCATCTAAATATATTGATTTACTTCTTTACAGGGTCCTCTTGGTTGCTATTAAGAATGCAAACATCGTTCCTTCTTTTGATTCCCTTATCCTAGGTTTGAAGCTAGAATTTCCACATCTATAAATATTTTAATCAAATCTTCCAGTCATGCTTATCCTAGGGTGGATAGATCCTTAATTGCCTAGTCTCCACCTCATCCAAGGTGGTTTAAACTTGATTTTGATGGGGAAACCAAAGGTAATCCTAGAAATACTGGATGTAGAGGCATAAACAAAAATGAACAAGCTAGTATTATCCTAGATTATGCTAAGAACATTGGTATTCAATCAAATAATATAGTTGAGACCATAGCTCTGTATCAAGGTATTTCTATAATGCATAGCCTTCAAATTCAAAACCTCATTATTGAAGGAGATTATATCAACACCATTAACTATCTTAAGGGATATCGAGCTCCTACTTGGTGTGTTATCAACTTGATAGAGTATTCAAAGCTCATCATCAATAAATTTGATAATGTAATTGTACAACACATCCTTCATGAAGGTAATCAAATTACGGATATCATGGAAAATAATGAAGTTTTAGGGGAATCCTTAAAAACTTGGATTGATAACTTCCCCCAAAGCTTGCTGGAGATGTGTGCATCCAATGGTATTTCCTCTTATACCTAAGGTGGTAATATTTATGGCAATCCATGTCCCTCACATTTTTTTCATGTTTGATTATTGGACATCCCTTTGCTAGCCTATGTGGATAGACCTATTCTTGAATGGAGTTTTTAGCCACATGATTATTCCTAGAACCATGGTCCTCTTTTCTTATTGTTTTAGGTTTTTTGAGGTGCCCATTGGTGTATGGCAACTTTCCATTATCTTGTGATTTTAAATGAGTCATCATTCTATCACAAAAGGAAAAAAATTATGCTCAAGGTATTTTTCAACACTTCAAAGCATCATTTCAATGGACCACTTTCCCAAATCATGATTGAAAGGTTATTTACACCAATCTCAAGCATACTTTGAGTTTTGATCATTCAGGTAGTGGATATTGGATTCCCAAGAACCTAAGAATTATGCCTCCTCATTATTTGTGTAATTTTACCATTGAAAACCCCATCCTCAATCTTGGCTTGGCATGAGTGACACGGTGTTCCCAAACTGGGGTGTGACACCAATGACCTAGATCCTATATTTCTTCATGTCAACCTACAATTACCTATGTAAATTTTATTTAAATTATAGGGATATGCAAATCCCCCCTCATATTTTTATGTATTTGCCTATGCTTTAGAATAGTTGGTTTTATATTGAGACTTGAAAATTTTCTATGAGTGCAACTATTTGTTGGTGGCTTTCAGAGATGGCCTTACTA
Source organism: Wollemia nobilis (assembly GCA_028583015.1). NCBI lineage: Eukaryota > Viridiplantae > Streptophyta > Pinopsida > Araucariales > Araucariaceae > Wollemia > Wollemia nobilis. Next base: position 2,010,023 of record JAQPPZ010000886.1, on the reverse strand, counting down.
GATCTTATTTCCCTCCATATTGATCCCATGGTTGAAGAAATTCTAAATTCCCATGGTTTATCCCTTTCATATAAAAATTTTATGGGAGTGATCCTAAGATTTCCATGGAGCTTTTTAAGTCCTGGGACAATGGTATTTTGACCCTACGAGGATACACATTCAATATTATCATTAATATGCTTGCTAAAATTACAAGTCTAATTAATGATAGTGAATTTATCTATCAAGACAAGCATTCTATGGCTAAAAAGTTGGTGCACTTTAGAAATAAGATAAATTATTAGCTAAAAATGACAATGGTATTGTTAGGGAGGACCTATCATACCTCTAGAACAAGGTTGTTATCCCTTTTATGTAGTATTTCATAATTTATGAACCATATTCACCCCTTCACAACTTTCATATGGCTTTTCTCAATCATTTTAGGGACATCAAAGTTATAAATATCCTAGAGTACCTGTTCTACTCCATGGATATTTTTATTTATGGCATGATAAAAGGTAAATATTCTCACCTAAGGCACTAGGGGTTGCAGCTAATAATTTACAACTATGCTATTTAGAATCAAGTTTAGAGATCTTCCCTATCCATTATGGGTAGCCTTGACAATTGGGCTTTTGCTTCTGACCTTAGTGAAGGAGGTGGTGAGTGATTATGAATCGAAAGTGGGTATAACTACTTATATAAAAGGTGGTAATAAGAAACTTGTCTTTGGATCATTTGAGGCTTCACCCTCTCCTTGTCGATGTTCATCTAGGTCTAAATCATCTAGAGGGAAAGGTAAAACCATTGTCGTGGTTGATCTTGAGAAGGCTTCCCTTGATCCCTCTTCCATGGTCCTCAATAAGTAGAATACTCTTGATGCTTCTATAAAAGCTCTATGTATCAAGGATGGCCTCTCCCCTAGCACAGTATCAACCTAGTCCATTAAGGATGTTGACCCACTAATCAATTTGGGTGACATCATGTCCCTGGTGACCTTCATGCTTCTTTAGGTTGGTAAGGTCATAAACAAGCTCAAAATCCAAAATATGATGACCTTGGTTGTGAATGCCCTAATGAAATGAAGTGAAGATAAGGATCATCCTCCTGCTTATGATTAGTTGTTGTTTTAGGATGTTCCCTCTATATTTTTGTATTTTGGGGTTATCCTTTGTATCTTGGTATTTGGAATGATCTTTGTGCATGTTATCTCCTTTTTGTTTATTTCTTGGGTAATCTCTTCTCCTTGCCCTTTTATTTATTTTTGATCTCCTAGCTAGTTTGGGTGGTTGAGGTATTCCTTTGGTGGAGTACCTCCCTTTTTTTCTTGCTTTGTAAAATGTTTGGGGAACCTTTAAAAACCCCATTTTATCAATCCAAAAAAAAAATGTGATAAGAAGATTGACATGAAGTATGATGCTATTATAGATTGTGATCTATTGTATAATCCTTGAGAGTTTTTGTAATAGAAGTTAGTGGAATACAAGTTGCATATATTTGAGCAATTAATGTGTGAATTAATTTATATTCAACATATTGATTTGCTTTATTATTTCTATTATAATTTATATATTGATTTGTTATTGCATTTCATTTCATTCTTGTGGTAATATTATTAAGTATTGAGCTTCAAAATCTAACATAAGTCTCATAATTTCTGCATATGTTTATAAAAATATTGTACATTACATATTACATGCCAAACCAAAGACCCACTTTTAAATATTTACATTCAATATATGCATAGGATACCTCTTTCCTATGAAAATAATGCAAAATTATAAGTCTAAGTTTTTCTAAAATGACTATATTATCCCCATAAAAATAGTATTGGGAGCTATAAATGCACCTCCTTAGGACCTTAGACCTTAAAATTTTAAAATAATAAATTATTATTAGAAAATGCTTTAAAAAGAATATATATGTGCAAATACACATGTCAAAATAAAAAGCACATGCAAAAAAATCAATAGATAAAATGGAAAAAGGAAATAGATTGAAAACCCATTGGAAATACAATATGTGAATAGCTCTTATCATATTCAATACCTTGCCAATATATTGTTAGCATCACCACATTATTTCACCATATATTTTTAGAGAGGAAAATGCACCATTTTCATTGAATATAAAGATGTATTACAAAAAGTATAATCTTATTACATAGGCCCTTATGGTCTTACAAATCAAGGATTTCCAAAGAGGAAAAGACCCCTTTTTATTTACAAAGTGATAGTAAACAATATTCCAGTGTGTCTTCCTAGCCACCCCAAATTGTGGATGGGTTTATTGCTTCATGTGAAGGTTGGACCATCCTTGATTGCATGTGCTTTGTTGATTACCTACAAACAATAAAAAACATAAAGTCAATAGAATATATTGAGCCTATATTGATTAGACTCGAGTTTCATAAAATATGTAATAACATAAACAAGAAATTATGATTGAAACATAAAATAAATTAACCAGATGCAAAATAAAATATATCACATTCTATTGATATTTTGTGATTAATATTGATTGGAACTATTGTTGTTTTTAAAACTATTATAAGTTTGGAAGTGTTACAATTTTTTTGGCTTCAATATTAGATTTGGATTGATCCAATACTATGACTATGAACAAGTCCAAAAGATATATGCATGCATGTGAAGGACTTGTATGGCTGCTATGATGAAAGATACATGCAAATGAGAATATTTTGGAATGAAAATAGATACGGGAAGATACAATCTCACTCCAATATTAACAAATTTTTTAGTGTTTTTCTATTCCTTCCTAAATGAGAGAGAGAGGGGTGGGATTTTATATAAGTTTTTGTTAATGATGAAGGGTGGTAATATGTAAATGACATGCATGAGAGAATGGAGGAAATATAGAAATTTTTTCCACTTAGGCAAACAATTGGTTATGCACATGCTAAGGACCAGTTGAGATTGTTGAGTGGTGGCATGTATTATTTATTATTATTTATTTATTTTTGTAGAGGATGATACTCATCCATTTAAGTTATAGTTAACCTACATGGGATGTGGTAAGTTGGAACTAAAGTGAAGGTAATATTATTTTATTATTTTTGGTAAGAAAGATCCTCATCCTTCTAAGTGACAGTTAATTTGCATAGGATGTGGTGAGTTGGAACTAAAATGAAGGTAATATTATTTTATTATTTAATTATTTATAGTGAGGAATATTCATCCTTCTAAGTGATAATTAACCTATATGGGATGTGGTGAGTTGGAACTGAAGTGAAAGCAATATTATTTAATGATTTAGTTATTTTTTGTGAGGAAGATCCTCATACTTCTAAATGATAGTTGACTTGCATAAGGAGTTGAGTTAGAACTTTAGATGAACTAAAAATTATTTTGGGTGAGGGAAATCTTCACCCATCTAAATAATATGTAATTAGCATGAGAGGGTAAATTGGAACTGAAGTGGACTTGAGTGATGTGCACATGGGATAAGAAAGAGGAATGAACTCATGATGACAATAGGCTAGACTTAGAAGGGTATTTTAAGGAATAAAAATAGTTAGGATAGCCTAAGTGGGCTAATTTTATTTGAATTAAATGTATACTAATTAATTATTGATTAATTAATTAGTATTGCATAAAAATATGAATGTGCTTATTTTAGGTGTCTATATTTTTCCCTTTTTGTATCACGTTGTGTGTAGACATGATGTAGTGCAAAAATAGATGACATATATTGATTAATTTTATGATGGATGATAATTAATGATGAGTGATTTATGATGGTTGACCATGGTTTTTTTACACCATAAAAAATATTGAGGAGTAATATTACCTAAAATTAAAGATAATGTAATATGCCCCAATCATGAAATAAACAAATATCCTTAAAAATTTACCTTTGGTAGATTGATGGTATCACTTGATGTGGTAAGTTGGTTGGTCATTGGTAGGTGTCCTCATGTTGCTATAAATCAATTGTAGGTGGTCTTAAGTTACCACCTTGATAAAGTGAGTGCATGATTAACTATATAAACATTGAATTGGAGTTTTAGTTAAAAAGAGAAGTTCTACTTTTGCCCCATCAAATAAGGGCTAATGATATATTTTGACAATTTTTTTTGGAATAAATGCAATTCTAAAATTGGGTTTTTGGGTATTAAAGCTATTTGTGATAGAATTTTTTTGGGTAATATCTACCCCCTCAAACAATGAGATGATGGAGGATGAGACAAATAAAAATGATGAAATTATTGACCAAAAAGTTAATTATCAATTGCAAAATAGAAAGGAATGTGCCCAAAAGGAAAAATTATCAATGGTTGGCATGCTTGTTTTTTATTTTTGAGAGAGGATGAAGACCACAATTTTGTATATTGAGTATGCATGATATGGTATAATGTAGTCATTCTAAGTGGATCTTAAAGGTAGGTATTATTATGTATGATGATGTATTCAAAATTGAGATGTATAAAGATATATATATAGATAGTTCTGAGCATATGATGAATATGATATGATAGATTAGTGGGATTATTGTAGATGTGTGTGGTTGATTATTATTAATTGGATGTATTTGATTAGATGTATATGATATATGTAATAAATGAGATAAATAAAGTGATGAGAGAGACTCATAGGTGTTTATATGAATAAAGTTGGAAAATATGTTTAACCATATCACTAGTCATAATTATTTTAATTAATCCCTGACATACACAAAGGTACATGAAGACAATAATAGAACATAAAATAAATGGAAAAACATAGGACTCTAAGAATGAGATGGATGAAAATAGGAAAAATATGTGTAGTGTCCTAGATGCCTTAGGGGTTGTACATCCTAGGAGGATTTTAAGGAACTCAAACATCCTAGTAAACCAATAAAACTCATATAATAGTAAATAGATATCACTTACATACCAAGGTCATCCTAAAAGAGATCAAGACAATCATGGATCAATCTGTGTGTGATGGGGTTCATTTATGAATTTTGAGTGAGGTTGGACTAACCAATTGTAGTAAAAGCCAATATAAGCTAGCTCATCCACAAGTTTGTAGAAGTCTATATAAAAGGTCGCTAATGTGATGGGCATATCACCACATGGATGGCATACTTCACTACAAATAAGGCATATATAGCATTGATGGATGTTATCCACATAATATTTCTATGTTTCTCCACTATCAGCTAGGTATCTATATCCCCAATGGAGATAATTAAAATACCTAAGGAACCAGTATTTAAACTATTTTTTTACATGCACTATGGATTCCTGGGTTTGTATTATGTGCATGATAGGATGAGTAGGGGAAACCATTCACTTTATGGAAATAATATTCATAGTTTCATCTTCCCTAGACTCAAAATTTGATTAATATGTGATTTGTGTGTGGTCTAAGAGAGAGCTCTAGTTAGCCAAGGGAGGCCAAAATCCTCAATTGCACCTAGATGACTAGGGAGGTTGAAGTTTTATTGATTATCCTTTAACAAAAGGTCACCAATTTGAATTTCACACTAATAAATTTTGTTTTCATAGGATCATTTAATATGCTCTTGATAAGCATGAAGATATTTGAGGGTATTGATTCAACATTCATCTAGGAGAGTAAGTTGTCCAAGCGAGATTGTCAAGTGGTATCATCATTGATGAAATATTGATTCATAATGATGGAGTTTTGACTTCAAGGGGCATAATAGCCTCAACACCATAAACCCTATAAAATGGTATTTCCCTAGTAGAAGTATGAATTCTAGTGTGATAAGCCCAAAGCGCTAAATAAAGATAATTGTGCCAATCCTTATAATTGTTTTTCACTATTTTATGTAAGATGATATAAATGGTATTGTTAGATGCTTATGCTTGGCCAATACCTTGAGGATAATAGGGTGTCAAAATTCTATTTTGGATATGATACTTGTCACAAATCATTTGAAAATCCTTACATTTATATGGAAGTGAATTATTTGAGATGATTTTGGAAGGAATACCAACACAAAAAATAATATTATGGAGGATAAAATTCGTAATATTATGACCATATGCTTTTATTATAGGAATTACTTCTACCCACTTGGTAAAATATTCAATGATAGTGATGATGAATGTGTGTTGTCTAGATGGAGGGGAGATTTTACCAATAAGGTCAAGACCCCACTACAAGAAAGGCCACATAGATTGGATAGGTTGAAGGGCTTGTGAAGGCACATGGGATAAATTGGCATGATGTTGGCATTTAAGACATTTTTTGACATATGCACAAAAATCACATTCCATGGTGGTCCAATAATACCCCATACATAAAATATGTTTGGTGATCGTCATTCCACTAAAGTGATCACCATACATGCCATAATAATCTTGAGAGAAAATTTAGTTAGCTTCACATGGTTTGAGCCATTTGATAAGGATTCCATCATAATTATGATGATAAAGGACATCTCCCAAGATAGTATATTTAACAACTTTTTGTTTGAAGGTGCATTTAGTAGCTAAAGATAAATTAGTAGGGAAAACACAAAGTTTAAGATAATCCTTGACCTATGAAAATGAAGTATTGGGAATATCTTCATGGATAAGATTAATGGTTGGCTAATTTTTGGATGAGGGACTAGAAACATATGATTTAGAAAGTGTAGTGACATATACATGGATGACATCATCAAAGGGATTTTGTGGGAAGAGAGAACCAAGAGAAGCCATGGTATTAAAAAAATGGTTCATTGACCTTGGAGAATAATTAATGTTGTACCACTCAAAATGCATCAATAAATCATCAACAATATATTTATATACCTTCAATATCGGGAATTTACATTGATAAATCTCCTTGACTTGATTGAATATGAGGAGAAAATTACTAATAATTTGAATGCACTTGATACACAAAGCAATGGTAAGTTATAAGCCAAGGATGAAGGATTCATATTTGGAATTATTATTGGTACAAGGGAAGTCAATTTTAAAGGATTAGGGTATAGGTGCACCTTACAATTTGAAAAATATGACTCCTACACCTCCACCTTGTTCATATTTGGAACCATCAAAATATAGCATGATATCCACATTGTTTTCAGGCTCAACATAATCTTTGATTTTAGTGATATCAAAAAAAAATTTATTAGGAAGCTCAATGATAAGAGGTTGTTCATCAACTAGAGGAGATTTTACAATTTGGTCAGTGATTACTTGACCTTTAATGGATTTTTAACTAATGAATTCAATATCAAATTTTATGAGAAGCATAATCTATTTGGAAGTTCAACTATTATGATAGTTATAACTCATCATATGATGTAAGGGGTTCTCTCTTGCAATAATGTAGGTGGTATGGTTAAGCATGTAGTGGAAAATATTTTTAGTAGAAAAAACTATAGCTAAACAAAGCTTCTCCACATAGACATATTTGGTTTTGTAACTGGCCAAGGTATGACTGATATAATAGATAATTTTCTCATGGTGAACTTATTGGTTTGGGCTAGCATGGTCCCAATGGAAAAATCAATAATAGATATATAAAAATGTAATTAGATGGTTAGCCTTAATGATAGGAGGGTGAGATAGAACTTGATGTCATCAAAAACCTCTTCACATTTAGTAGTCTAGTTGAAAGTGAATTTATTTTATAAAATATGGTTGAAGGGGCTTGAACTTATATGATATTTGGGCTATAAAGTTATGAATGGTTTATCTTTTGCCCTAAAATCTTTGTAATTTATTTAAATTGCATGGAGGAGGAATTTTAGTAATAGCCTTAACTTTATTAGGGTCCACTTCAAAACCCCTATGACAGACAATAAACCCAAGAAGTTTTCCCGAGGTGACACCAAAGACACATTTCTTGGAATTAAGTCTAACATTATGCTCTAAAATACTATTTAAGACTTGTTGCAAAACATCGACATGCTCATGGTGGGTATGAGATTTGGCCAATAAATCATTAACATATTCTTCAATGATTTTATACTTGTAATCATGAAAAGTATAGGACATGGCACATTGGTATGTGGCACTAAATTTTTGAGGCCAAATGACATGACCTTATAACAAAATTTACCCTATGGTGTGGTAAAATATTTCTTGTGTTGGTCCATGAGATTAACATAAATTTGGTTATATACCAAAAAACCATTCATGAGAAAAAACACTTTGTGGCCAACAGTAGAATCCATGAGAGTGTCATTGTTGGGAAGTGGAAAATCATCCTTACGATATGCTTTGTTAAGATTACAAAAGTTAGTAAAATTGAGTATCACCCCATTAGAATTTCCAACAAGGGCCATATTCAATATCCACTCTAGAAAATGAATGGGTTGAATAAATTCCACATCTAAAAGTTTTTGTAGTTCATATTTCACCATCAGGGCTATTAAGGGATGTAATTTTCATAATTTTTATTTTACCATCTTGGAATGAGAAATAAGGGTGAGGTTGTGAACCACAAGATTTGGATCTAGGATTGAAATGTCCTTTTAGAACCAAGAAAATATAGTTTTATATTCAATGAAGAGGGCAATGAAATGTTCACGCTCTTTAGAAGATAAAATTTTTTCAATTTTTTAGATATGTGGATCGACAAGGTCAAGGCTAATATCAATGTTGATAGTTTCTTCTATAAGCACTTGAGATCCCTCCTCTAGCTGATGGAGTGTGGGAATGAGATGTATATCATGTACCATATTATTAGGAAAAATAGGCTCAATGCCATCAATTACTATGTGGAAAACAAATGAAGAAGGAAAAGAAGAAAAAAAATGAAGGTGGACATTGGAGCATTGTAGCAATTACGTAGTTAGAATTAAATTTGAAGGAGAGAGAGAAGAAGAAATATTTTTAAAGTCAATGGAAATAGGATCTACCCAAATAACACAAGGAGAATAAGATGTAGGACAAAGTGGAATAAGGAATTTCTAGAAGATGGAATTTCTAATGCTTGCTCTAGAGGAAAAAGTTGACAATGGAGTGGAGGATGAGGATGAGGATTAATGAGCGCTAGTGGAGGTAATATAATAAGAGGATAAGGAAGGGATTGACCTACAAGACACTCTATTGGAAGGAGGACAAGAAGGATAGGTATTTTAATGGGAAATTGGTAGAAAAAAAAATTTCATCATATAAATCACTGATGGGTATAATAGGAGCAAACACTTATATAGAGCTATCAAAAGCAATTTAAAGGGTATCAAAATATTCATCAAGTTTTTTATCAAAAATGTTGGATGAAAAGGTATAAATGGTTGCGACCTAGATCCATTTGGGATGAAGTAAATGAGTGTATTTAAGATCAATGTATTCATTAAAAGTAGTCATCTCAAGGTTGAGGGTAAGGCATTGAAGATTTATTTCAAGAAGGGCCATAGATAAGTCTTTGGTATATCTCAAACTAGATCTGTATTTGGGTAGTTGATAAGGATGTTCAATGATTAAGTGTGGACCCTGCTCATATGAATCTAGGATAAACCCACACCATTTAAAATGGTTGAAATATCACATGGAAAAGGATGGGTTGAACAAATAATTAATATTGCCACAAAATGGTGTTGTACTCTTTAGAAATAAGTTGTTCAAATGAACTATCTAGTCCCCCATATAAAAAATTGGTATGACTGGTTGTAGAACCGATGGGAAAAATGGTACCAATAATGAAAGTATAGTTGTGAGGGTGACCAAAATATTTGACTAACTCAATAATAAGGAAATAAATGTTGAATTTATGTACAAAATGCTCCCCTAGACTAGGACTAGATATTTGTATAGATACCCAAGAGAAAACTAGAATAGATGATTGAATGAAAGACTCCAGGTTATATGAATTAGAAGATGTTGGACTCATGGGGAAAGGATGGTGGCTCAGATAAAGGAGAGAGAGAATGGTGCATCCTAATAATATGATATGATAGTGTGAGAGACCATTAAAATAAGCTAAGAAGAGGATAATTTAGGTTGAGATGATGGCATAACAATGGTAGTGGAAGAGGTAGGTGGGGAATATGTTTTAGGTTATCATTTAGAAGAGGTAGAACCAATTGGAGGGAGATCAGCTAGTCAGGAGTTATAATGGGTAGCACACTGTTGATGGGATGTAAGACTAGGTGGTATTCATGGAGCAAGAGAATGTGGAGTTTATGTCACAAGTCATGGACTAAGTGGGACATATGGAGGTGTAGATAAATAGGAAATATGAGATGATGAATAGAGGATGTTGGCTATGGATGAATATGGAAACCTAGGAGAGATATAATTCAAATGTGATAGAGAGGTCTAGAGGAATGAATTAATGGAGGATGAATGAATGGAAAAGGAGAAGGCTATTTATAAATAGGATAAAATTTAGGTTGCAACAAGGAAGTATATGAAGAAGGATGATTTGGTTGGATAGGAGATACTGGATCGACCATTGGTGATATGGGTAGGATGGAAGATGAAGAGGATGATGTGAGATGAGGTGTAGATTGCATAATTACCAGGGCAATATGTGTAGATGGTAAGGTAGGCTCTTGTAGTAAGGAAACCATGTTGTAATATTTGAATGGTTCCTCATCAACTGGAATACAATTCACACATCCATCATGAACATAATCAAGACAATGATATAGAGTACTTGGTATACACTACATATCCTAGATTCAAGGTCACCTAAGAAGCATGTTATATTTCATTTCACCCTCAAAGACATGACATAATGTGTGAATGATCCACACCTACCTATATTAGGAGGATTATTGTACCTAATATTGAAAATAAAACATTAGTGAAGGCCTACAAGGTGAAGGTTAATGAGGCAATATGGGATGGGGGAAGATTAATATGTTGGAGGTTTGTGGATGAGATGATGTCGATAGAAGAGCCAATATCAACTAGAATTTACTTAAATATTTTACCATCCATGCATGCTACAATGTGCATTAGAGTATCAGTCCCTTCTATGGGAAGAGTCTTAATCTCATTGTTATAAAATGTAATGCAATGTGACATGCATGTCCTCATATTATCCACAAAATTAAAAAAAATCATTAGGATATTGGTTATGCAAATCTATGGACTTCAATATATCTATGAGAATCTCCCAAAGTGGGGATGATTACTAGATAATTTCATAGATTGACAGCTTAGTTAAGGCTATTTTTAGATTATGGGTAAGCCTATTTTTTAAATGGGGGATATGGCATGTTAGAGGAGGAACGACATGCATTGACAAAGGTGGCATAGGAAATGAGAAATATGTGCTTTGAGAATTATTTGGTTGAGGTTGTAGACTAGAGTAACATTGATTTTGAGTGACAATATATATCATACCCACAAAACTAGGATATTATGGGATGTTATTGATATGATTGATCTAATAGGGCACATTTATATAAGTTGATATTCTATTCTATTTTTGTATATTCCCATGTTGTGGTAAAGGATTTTGATATATATCTAGGTTTTAATTAGGATGGGTTAAAGGATTGTTGAATATAATATCCCCTCTATCTATCAAATCTTGTACCAATTTCCTAAGGGTATTACAATCATTGATGTCATGACCCTTCTAGTGATGATAAGCATAAAAATGATGTTCCTTGTATCATGTTGGTTTAGGTTGGTTTGGCTATTTAGGTTGAATTATTAGTAAGGAAATCATGTGTTCCTCATACAATTTTTGGAATATGATGGACAAAGGTTATGAAAGAGAGGTATAAATGTAAGTTGGATAAGTTGGATGACAATTGGAAGGTTGTGCAAATCAAGAGAGAGTGGATGGTTGGATAGGTTTTGATTGAGCCTAAAAGGTCATCTATTGGAGTTGAGCATTAGATTGTATAGGCATTGTAAGGGTGCTCAACATTACTTTATTTACATGGGGTTGCATGGATTGAGTGTTATTTTTTCCTTTGTTAAATTTATTGGGGTAATTTTTATTGAGTTTAATTTCCCCTTCTTGCACTTTGATATCTTGAAAGAGGTTGGCATGAGATATAGCTTCCTTGAAGGTGTAAGGTTTTTGTAATTGTAATGGTAATAAGATATGTTTGGAACAACTTCGAGTGAACAATTTTACCAATTTAGTGGAAGGGATTGAGAATTTCAATTCATTTATGAGATTCCTCCAAATATTGATGTACTCATTTATGGGTCCATCCTCAAATTGGTGAATACTATAAATATCTGATAGAGAGGTCCTCTTCTTGATGTTGATTGAAAGGTTTTCCAAGAAGATATTTGGTAGTTTATCGAAGGAGTAAAGGCTATGTTATGGAAAGTACCAATCCAAGGCATTTCCTACAAGTGATAAAGGGAATGTGTAAAACATGAGAGTATCATTTGCATTGATAATGTAACATGTATTAATGTAAATTTTTGGGTGCTCCTTAAGATCTTATTTTCCTTTGAATTTTTCAAAATTTGTCATCTCAAAACCAAAGGGATAAGGAAGAATAAGTATTGATGGATGTATAGGTTGATTTATTAATTTTCTAAGGGTAGTTTTTTTATGACCTATAGCACCTTATTGCAAATTCAAACTTTGAACTCGATTCACTAGTCTTTGTGTGTCACTTTAAGGATCGATAAATGCCTGAGGGGGCTCAACCAGTGGGGAAAAATGGGTGACTTTAGGAGGGTAATGGTATGGGGATGCATAAGGATAAAGAGGATGAGAGAAATAATATGGGTGAGGGGGCTATGTGGCATAAGCCGTATGGGGTATATGCAACATATAAGGATGTGGTTGATGAGATGGATGTTGGAGGACTTGCAAGGTAGGAGGAGGTAAATATGTCAATGGCACATTCATCCCATGATATTGAGGAGTGGTTTGATGGTAAGTATGGGTGGTATAGACCAATATTTAGGATTTTTTGGATAACCACTAATGATAAATTAAAGGAGTAAGAGGCAATGGTGTTTTTTGTTGGGTTTTAGTCCAAGAAGGAGGTTGTGTGAAATAAGAGGGATGAGTAGAAGGAGGAGGATTAAGAGGAGGAATAGAGGTGGGTGGTGGATATAATGGTTGAGAAGCAATATAAATGAAGATGAGGTTGATAAGAATAATCAATATGCACATGTTGTGAGAAGGTATAATGATAAGGATAATGAAGAGTAGAGGTCTCTTAAATAGGAGTAGAAGAAAAATAAGAAGGATGTTGTAGAGGAAAGGAGGTGGGGAAGGATAAAGAGTAGATGAAATAGCTTGTGCACCAATAGGAGGAATAATGACATGATAATAGAAATTGGTAAAACAAGGAGTATCATTGGTAGGTGTGGACCCCTAAGGTAGAGTAGGAAGATGGAATGATATTTGAGAAGTAACATTTGATCGAGGATCAAGGAAAGGAGTGGAATCATAAAAAACATATGAAGGATGTGTACACATGAGAGGATTTTTAGACAAGGAAGTGATGTTAGAAGCAAAAATGTGATTAAGATCAATGGCAATTGACACAATGCCCATTGTTTGGGTGTTAGTAGTATGAGTATTTGAAGATGGGATATATGATTGGCAATAGAAACACTCTAGGATTTGTAACTTAGATAAAGTGCATCATGGTAAATTAAATAGGGGTTGGGGTGGTAGAAAATAATGTTGTGAACCAATATATGGTGGATTTGAAGGTTGCAAGAGATGTGTGGTGTAGGCATGGATTGCATAATAGTCTCAATAGAAGATATTATATTTTGAGGATGATGAACTTATCTCATTGATAGGGGTGTTAGGGAATGCAATATGAGTGGCACAATACATTATAATTAGGTCATAGTTTGAAGTGTCAAACTAGTTCAACTCATGTGGATAAGGAATATGATGAAGATGTTCACGGGACAAGTTACTAGGTATGTTATCTAGAACGTTATTCAGATAGGTTGGAGTGGTCAAAATATGGGGAATTTTCTATGAATGCTCCATAGAATGACTTGCCTGGGATCTAGCTTAGCTTATAGTTTGAACCATAAGCAATTGAGGATAGGATAAGTTTTTTGAAAACTATTTTTTACTCTTTTTTACTAGTTTGACTCTTTTTTATTATCTTTGAATTTATTATTATTATTTACTATTTGTTTTGACTAATTTTGACTATTTTTTTGTTGTTTTAGAGATTGAGATACTCTTATATCTATAAGTATATGAATGGGGTGTTTCTATAGGGTGTGTCTATGTGTGATCTTTGAGAGAAGCAACACACAAATGACCAAAAGGGCTTCCTAGGGTGAGGTTTGGCTCAAGGTATCCTAAGGTGCAAAAAGAACCTCTAATACCCTTTTTTAGGGGGTATAAAAAGTGGTGTTGTCCAAGACCTAAATAGGTCAACTAACTTCCACTTCACCCTTGGTCAGGCTTATTCAATAACAATAGTTTCACACTTTCAAGTTATCTATATCCCTATGAGTAGGGGTAACTATCCTAAAAACTACCTCGAGATACCCCCAAAAGTAGCGAGATTTTTGGTGATGAAGTCCAAAAAAATATTGGTGAGGGATACTATGGTGGCTAAGGGGGAAAGTAAATGGTTGGAGATGAATGCCAATATCATTGGTCATAATTGGTTATTGGTGATGAAATCGAATGTTGCCAATATGAGACATGCAAGTGTGTGAAGGTGTTTTGCTTTTAGAAAGTGAAATGCAAAAAAAAAGGAAACTATGCTTTAAAAGCAATGGAATTTGTTTTTAATAAACACTATGCTATGAAAGAAATGAAATCTAATTAAAATGTGAAAGGGAAACTATATTACGAAAGCAATGAATTTTTTTAATTTATTTAACTCTTTGTAAAGCAAACAAAAATGCAAATAACTAAACAAGAAATGGTAATAAGGGGAATGTGACTTACCTTTTACACCCTTATATCTTATTTTTGTTGGATTTATAGATGATTGGATGCTATTGTGATGTGTTATCGGAGGTTAGGAATTGAATTTTAGATTTGACTATGAGAAACAAAAGGCTAGAATGATAATTACCAAGGGTGTGATAGTCAATATATGGTTATATATGACAAGATACAAAATCAAATGGGTCTCATTATAACTAGTTTTAGACTATTACTAATTAATTTTAGACCTAAAAAGCAAAAAAAACACCTAAAGTTAGTAAAAATTTATAAAATCATTACAAAAAAAAACACACACACAAGGCATTCAATTAAGTGAAAATAAACTGCAAGAAATCAAATCTACAACCTAAATAAATAGAGCACCAAGTGTGATAAAGGTAAGTGTCCCACCATGATTACCAAAATATAGAGGGGAAAATATGCCATTTGCATTGAATGTGAATATGTATTACAAAAAGTACAATTATATTGCAACAAGCCCTTGTGGGATTACAAATAAGAGATTTCCAAAGAGGAAAAATCCATTTTATTTACAAAGTGGTAGTAAAAAGCATTCCAATGTGTCTTCCTAGATTATGAATGGGTTTATTGCTTTGCATAAATGTTAGACCATCCATAATTGCATGCACTCTATAGATTACCTGCACACCATCAGAAACATAAACTCAATATCTATCAGGTCTATCTTGATTAGGTCCAAGTTTCTCAAAATATGTAATAACATAAACATGAAAGCTTTATTGAAGCATAAAAAAAATTAACTAGATGCAAAATCAAATATATTACCTTCAATTGACATTCTGTGATTAAGCTTTATTGGCACTATTGTAGTTTTTGGAATAGTTGTAGTTTCTAGAATTGTAATATTTTTGGCTCTGGAATCAATTTTATATTGATTTGATGCTTTGACTATGAATATATCCAAAAACTATATGCACACATGTTTAGTACTTGTATGGTTGCTATGATGAAAGCTACATATAAATGGGAATTTTTTGGCATGAAAATAGATGCAAGCAGATATGGTTTCACTCTAATGTTAACAGCCTTTCAGTGCATTTCTAATCCTCCCTTAATGAAAGAGAGGTGTGGTGTTTAAAAGTAGTTGTTGTAAATGGTGAAAGGTTATAATGTGCAAGTGATATGCATGAGGTAAATGATAAAATATATAAATTTCCTCTAGTTAGGTGGACAACTAGTTATGAACATGCTAAGCACCAGTTGAGATTCTTGAGTGGTGGAATGCATTTTTTTATTATTTATTTATTTTTGGAGAGGAATATCCTCATCCATTTAAGTTATAGTTAACCTACATGGGATGTGGTGAGTTGTAACTGAAGTGAATAAAATATTATTTTATTATTTAATTATTTTTGGGGAGGAATATCATCATCCTTCTAAGTGACAGTTTACTTGCATAAGAAAGAGTTGATTTAGAACTTCAGATGAACTAAACATTATGTTGGATGAGGAAAATATTTACCCATCCAAATAATACATAATTAGCATGAGAGAGGGTAAATTAGAACTAAAGTGGATTGGAGTGATGTGTACATGGGATAAGAAAGGGGAATAATCTCATGATGACCATAAGCTAGACATAGTAGGGTGTTTTAGAAGGTGAAAATGGTTAGGATATCCTAAGTAGATTAATTTTATTTGAATTAAATGTATACTAAATAATTATTGATTAATTAACTAGTATTAGATAAAAATATGAATGTGCTAATTTTAGGTGTCTACAATATCATCATGATATCTTTACCCCATGACATGATTCAATAAGGTTCTTTTCCTATGTGAAATTTCCTCTTAAAAATAGTATTAGTATGAGATCATGCATCCCTAATATATGAGCACACTTCATGGATAATTGGTAATTAATGACTATATATCTACATATTGATATTTAAGCATTTTTATATGAGCATCCTTAATAGGTCATTGATATTTGAGCATAAAATGTGAGCATCCCTTATGGATTATTAATATTTAAGCATCCTATATGGATCACTATATTTACATTCATTATTGATTTCATTCATTACTTAGATTACATTATGAAAAATTTGAATTTTTTTAGTATGCTCAATTAATGTTTTAAACTATCTTGATAGGTAAGGAAGACTAAAAAGGTGATTCCTCTTGGTTTGCAATCTACCTAGTGGTGAGAAGTGTGCCCTAGACCATAGGCAAGATTAGATGGTTAGGAATTTATTTATAAGGTAACCTATGGAGAAGGCATGTTTCTTGTTGTGCAAATAAAAAAGTAAAAGAAATAAGAAAATAAAAAGAGAGAAGTGGAGGGATAGAGGGAGAAAAGGGAGAGAAATGTAGATTTAAAAGTGGATGGAATTCAACTAACAACACTACCACATCCTATTCAAATAATATTGTAACTTGACTACATACAAGGCCTAATATATCAATAACCAATTAAAGTATAATATCACATCCTCTACTACTCTAATAGCCCTCAGTTATAGTCCAAAAAACATCTATGGTTTAACAAACTAGACCACTAACAAACTTTTATAGAAGAAAGAAAAACCACAACAATTAAATACTATGCATACCTAAGATTTTAATAGCCAAGAATGATAATCCAAATAACAACCTAGTCCTAATAGAATACTAGACCACCCAAGAAGATTTTACAAATATATCTAGAGACTATAGAGCATGTATAAATGAAATAATTCAACAACATATTATTAACTAAGGTGAAATAGCAAGTTGATTCATTAATAAGTAGAATGAGATTGCATAGTATACAATAGGTAAACACTCAATTTTATGACCCTTATACTAAGGTAAATTGAGCTATTTATAGATTACTATACTAGTCTAGCTAATTATTATAAGGATGGCCTATCATAGGTCTAAAAAAAATAGGTGCAACCTAACCCAGTCTAGGACTCATGCTCAATCAGCATGCCTAGGGAAGTGCTTATCACTTTCTTACCTTGTCACTCTTAGCTACTTTGAGACAAAAACCAATCATCATATTTACCATTCATGTGTCTTTAGCAATCTTGAGTGTCTTAAGCACACAACTTCTTCCACTATGTATTATTATTAAGCTAGCTACTAGTGTTATAGGTATTTCTATTTATGATTAGTGGTGGTCAATGCTAATGTAGATTCCAAGGAAATGGTTATAGCTTTCTTATCTAACCATTTTATTTTAGATGTCTGAGAAGCCTCCATGTGGCCCATGCCTATGACACACATTATTTATACTAAAATATATATTTTTGAGAACATTCGTCTTTTATCACCATTTATTACCATCTTTTGCTTATCACTTGGGCTTCAAGGATTTTACTGGGATTTTATTACTAATATCATTTTTGAAATCTCCCAATCACTCCACATTTTAGTTACTCTTGCTTTTAGCCACTTATTTTTTCATCCACTCCCATTTTTGGGGTACTTCTACTCTACTTCAACCTTGGTGGCTAGGGCCTTCTTGGACTTAAGTTGATGTTCCCATTTAGATTCTCTAGCCACCAAGTCTTGAACTAGTTGGGGCTTTAACATGCTATTGTTGACATTATTTTTGTAAGTATTTGGCCACTCTTATTCTAAAATATAAAGTATCTAGATATTCCTACCTTAGTTAAATCCCATACCTGGTAATCCACCTCTTAGTTTTTTTCATATCATGTAAACTTTACCAAGTTTTCCCTACATCTTTAGCAATAAAATTGATAAGTCTATCAAGGTTTTATAGGACCTATCTATGTGGGAAATTGCATCAACCCACATTATTAGCACCACCCATGCTTGCAAAAAGTAGAACTTGAGTAGCTTTACTATTGGGTAATGTAGTCAAGAAATGTTAAATAAAATACTTAAAATGAGAAGAAATTAAAACTAATTGCTATGTATAATCATTGACTAAAATTAACTAGTCTTAATATATTATTGAGTTGGCACCTCTTGAGCATTTTATACTGTGTGTCTTTTATGCTCTATTTAGATTCTAGCTTGAGTGGTTTGAGTAGTTGCCTTGCATTTATTTACTTGATATTTTATTACCTTTTAAGCCACCTTTTTAAGATGTCTTTGTATAAGAATTACTTGACTACTTGATGTGCTCATGGTAATCCCTTTGTCTGGTTTGGTCTATTTCCTCCCTTTTCTTTTGGAATATATATTTGTTGTTGTGTGTTATCTTAGAAGCTTTTATTTTATGTTTTCCATGATTGATGTGACCTATTTATGGAACCAATAATCTACACCATTTGCAAAATGCCTTTTATTTGAAGTGTGTTGGATACTTATATTTTTGCAAATTTTAAGCTCTTATGGGTGATAATAATCCTTTTCTTGGTCACCTTTAGTACCCTTCATTTCTCTACTCTTATTGATTTTTATTTTTCAATATCCCTTGCTAACTAGTGGCAATGTACCCCATTATATTAGAGCATAAATTGGTTTTTGAACCCACCCATTGGGATGAAGGGTGAATTCTAAATTGTTGAATAGAACTAAGTCCTACTAAAGGTAGATTTATTTTAACTAACATTTAAATGTATTTATAAACCTTACCAATGTTATATTTTGAGGATTTATATTAAAGGAAATGCAACCACAAGATGTAAAATAAGCAAGCTATGATAACTATATTATAATGGAACTATAAAATATAGAAAAAATAGATGATAAAATTATATAGTAACTTCAATAATATACCATTAATAAAATCTCACAAAAATAATAGAATGCAATATAATGGAGGAATTGAACACTACATAATTTTTAATGAAAACTACATTGTACCTACTCACTATTCTCTATATTGACATCATTCCTCTCTTTCTGTTCTCTCAACCTCAATATTTCTCTAATACTCTCAAAGGCATATATATAGGAATATATGTTCCTTGGACTTTACTCTACCCATGACTCTTCATCTACCTATCCTATGACTCATGTACATGTGGACTACATGCACATTTACATCATTGCACATTCTAACACTTGTGCATTTATTACATTGCATGAAGTAACTACTTAAACCTTAATATAAGATAAAATCCTAATCTATAAATGTACCCAAGGTGGTACATTGGCATGTACCAAATAATGTAATATACTCTAACACCTCCCTATATTGCATTATTTGGGTATTGAAGACTTTAGTCTTCAATATGGATCTTTGTATTTCAAATATTACTTAGCTTGATCCAATCCTTTGTATTATCTTTAATTTACCTTGCACTATATGCCTCCTTGATTTGGTTTCTCTTCTTCTTATTATTTATTCTTGTATTTGGATATAGTTTCTATACTTTTATAAGTGGTTGTACTATCACCTGATTCCTAAAAAAATATTTCCTCTATTTATTTTTCCTTCTTATTACTATTCTTGTTGCATACATAGTATTCTAAAAAAACACTTAAGGCATCATGATAATATTTTGAGTTAGTAAAACTTGAAGTATCAATACTGCATGAGGATTGAAATATATTCTCTAATAAGGATTCATCCATTTTTGTTTTCTCTTTAAGTGATTAAAGCAATCCTTTTTGTTCTACATTTTTATCTTTGTAACATTTGAATATAAGTAATGCCATATAATGTCTAAAGGAATTTTAATATCACTTTTTCCATTATCAATTGCTTTCATGATTTGAGCATGTAGATAATATTCTAGGACTTTAAATTTTTCTTCTAAAGCTTCACTATGAATTATTTTTGAAGCAAGGTCTAAGTTTCCTTTAGACTTTATAAGTAAATTCTTGATTCCAATTTTTATAAAACTTGCTCTTCCTTTCTAATGGTGTTGTTCATATCACTATTCATTGTATTATTTAAGTTTGACATATTTATTCCTCAGTTTTATTAGACTTGTAAACCTTGTATCTCTTTATCTAAATTCTAGGCTAAATCAAATCTTATAGTGTATGATTAATCAATAGAATTCTTTTAGATCTTTAGTATTTTGAAAATATTTTGAAAGATCCTTTGTAGTAGTCTACATTATGTCTCCTTATTTTTAAGTATATGCTCAACCTTACTAAGAACCTTTCAATTTTACAAGTTTTGTAAAATGCCTTATATTTTGCAAGTGTTTGAATGCACTAAAATAATGTAATATACTCTAACACATCCCTGTATTACATTATTTTAGTATTGAATATTTTAGTCTTCAATATGAAACTTTGTCTTTCAAATATTCTTCATATTGATCCGATCCTTTGTATTATACTTAATTTACCTTGCACTATATGCCTCCTTGATTTGGTTTCGCTTATTATTATTTATTATTATCTTTGGATCAATTTTTTATACTTTCATAAGTGGTTGTACTATCACCTGATTCCTACAAAAATATTTCCTCTTTGCCTTTGTCCTTCTTATTACTATTCTTGTTGCATACATAGGATTCTAAACAAACACTTAAGGCATCATGAAAATATTTTGAGTTAGTAGAACTTGAATTATCAATACTACATGAAGATTGAAATATATTCTCTAAGAAGGATTCATTTATTGTTGTTATCTCTTTAAGTGATTAAAGCAATCCTTTTTGTTCGACATTCTTATATTTGTAACATTTGAATATAAGTATGTAGCGACCTCGGGATGCACACATCGCTTTACTCTACTTGCAATATTATACCCAAAATGAAATGAAAGACCATGAAAAGCATATAACACAAAAGCAACAAAGATAGATCTTTTTATTTGTATTGAAACCCGGTTACATGTGAGTCCCTCTTAGGGATACCCATTTCGATACAATGAATTACAAATGAGTAAGATGTCCCCCTTGCAAAGGGGTGGTGCACTTTTAAAGGCTTCCCGATTCTACACACAAAAATGTATGAGGGCTTACAGATGCCTCCTTCTCTAGATCTATTTCCTAGAGGGATCCTTTTGCTCTCGTATGCTATAGATTTGTCCATTGAACATGTGGCCCTGTAAGTAATGAAACAACAACACACGCTTAGATGTCCAAGAATGCCTCCCTGGATGAGGTTGTTAGTAACCATAATGATAAATAGAAAGATGCTCAATGAATGAAAATAGTTCTTATGAATACAAGTAAATGTTGCAAGTCTATCCTAATGATATGAAAAAATGAATAAAAAGATAATATAAGAAGCTAATACCAAAACCATAGACTAGGCATGTGGGCCACTGTCCAAGACAACGGTCGTTAGAATAAAACCTATTTTCTTTCTCCAAGGTTATGGATCTTAAGATTTTTGTTGATGTTGAAATGGTGGTCACTTTGCTCGATGTGTTGAATATATCGTATGTGGTAAAACCCCAAAATACTAGCACTTCATTGCTCCTCCAAAGTGCTCCAATATGCTCTCCAATTTGATAGGGCTTCATTGTAAAATATGATCTCCAAGGGAAGCTCTTCTAAGTCTCGAAAAGCTCTCCTTAATGACCTATTCTATTCAATTCATGATCTTGATATGTGATGATTATGGATCCCTTGGTTCTCTCAGACTTGCACCTTTTAAAGTGTGTGAAACCCTAGGTCTATGTTCAAAACCCTAGGATTGAATCCCTCATGCATAGTGAAAGTTAGCATGAGAAGATTTTATCTTTTTGATGTTTTAAAAACCAGTTAACTGAAGTCAAAGTTTGGACTTAAGTCTCCCATGTGAACTGGTATTGAGCATGAAAAGTTTTGTCTTTGTCTATGTTTGATGGCCAGTTAACTGAAGTCTAACTTTGGACTTGAGTGTCCCATGTAAACTGGTCGTTAACATGATAAGTTTCATCTTTGTCTATGTTTGAAGGCCAGTTAACTAAAGTCTAAATTCTGACTCAAGTCTCCCATGTGAATTGGTTTTTAGCATGAGAAGTTTTATATTTGTCTATGTTTAAAGTCCAGTTAACTAAAGTCTAACTTTGGACTCAAGTATCCCATGTAAACTGGTCATTAGTATGATAATTTTTGTCTTTGTCTATGTTTGAAGTCCAGTTAACTAAAGTCTAAATTTAGACTCAAGTTGTTAGTCTTACAATAACACTAAGAGGGGGGGTGAATCAGTGTAGCTCTATAAACTTAAATTTATAGCTCTTAATACCACAAAAATTAAAACTTATTACTAGATACAACAAGTATAACAAACGAGCATCACACAACACAAGATTTAACGAGGTTCACCAATGTGGCTACTCCTCAAAAATTTACTGCTTGGACTACCATCTAAATCTAGCCTTTGCAAAGCACCAACTTTACAATAAATTTATTAGAACCCACTGTAAGGAGCACCAAACCCTTATTTATCTACACTAACAGAAAGGAGCACCAACCCCTGATTTACGAACACCAACTAGAAGGAGCACCAACCCCTGATTTATATGCACCAAAATAAAGGAGCACCAACCCCTGATTTATCAACACCAACTGGAAGGATCACCAACCCCTGATTTACCAGCACCAACTGGAAGGAGCACCAACCCCTGATTTATCTGCACCAACATAAAGGAGCACCAACCCCTGATTCCAAGCACCAAATTGGAATTTTTGAAGCTAGAATATTGACATAAAAATGCCTTCACTTTTACAAGACCCTGACTGGTATATTGCTTACTCAACATCACCCATAATTCACAAAACATACATCCTTCTTGCTTGCCTATCGTGCGCCTCTCACTCTCATCTCGCTCTCTTCTCATGCTCCTCTCACACAATCTCTTCGCACACTCTACTTCGTTACAGTCGAACTTCACGATCGTCTTCTCCATTTTGTGCACTCTGCTCTCTTTGCAAATTTTGCACTTAGCATGATTCGACATGACTTGATCTCTGCACACAACGATCGTATTTCACACACATTCCACCATCTTCTCAATTCTCCAAAAAACCCTCCTTTTATAACAATATTTTTTATGATGAAAACCCTAATCTTAGTCGGTTATAAATCCTAATCTTAGTCAACTTTCATAACAATTGTAAACCCTAATTTTATTTAGTTGTCATCGATCTTCGTCGGCTTCAACTCAAGAAGATGTTCGGTTTATCCATCACTTGATGATTTCATTCTGGACAGACCCTGTAACCGCCATACTAACTTTTGATCACTCTTCGTATTTCAACAATATGAAATCACTCTATAACTGCCCCTATAAATTCCGTAGTGATGTCGGTCCACTGTCATACTTCTCATTTTAGTCGGGTTCTCCTTCTTAACTTGTGCATTTATGACCTATCACAAAATCATGACATTTTTACCTCTGTAGCTTCTTTTGTTGATGTTGCCACAAAAATACATGTCGCGATATCGTGACACTTTCACCTCCATACGCTTTCTCTATTCTTTTGTCACGATATCACGACATTTATGCCTTCGCAGACTTCATATTTTCTTTTGTCATGATATCGTGACATTTTCGCCTCCGTATACTTCATCTTTGCTTTTGTCATGAAATTGTGACACTTATGCTTCCATAGACTTCGACTTTGCTTTTGTCGTGATATCGTGACACTTCTGCATTCGTAGTATTCAACTTAGCTTTTGTCATGAAATCGTGACACTTCTGCTTCCATACTTAGCTTCTTTGCTTTTGTCATGAAATCGTGACACTTCTGCATTCAAAGTCTTCTTCTCTACTTTTGTCGTGAAATCATGACACTTCTGCTTCCATACTTTACTTATTTGCTTCTATCATGAAATCGTGACACTTCTACTTCCAAAGTCTTGCTTTCTACTTTTGTCATGAAATCGTGATAGTTCTGCTTTTGTACGCTTCCTCTCTTTCTTTTGTCGTGAAAATGCGACATGTCGTGATATCACGACACTTTTCAAACTTACTTTCTCTCTCCTATTTTAGTCGCGAAAATGCGACATGTCACGAAATCGTGACACTTTTCTTACTTGTTCTCTTTCTTCGAACTTGTCACAAAATCGCGACACTTTTTCCTGCTTTCTCTTTCTCTTCCAACATGTCACGAAATAGTGATAGTTTTTCCACTTGCCTTTTTCTCTTCCAACATGTCATGAAATCACAATAGTTTTTCCTACTTTTTTTCTCTTTTCCAACATGTTGCGAAATCACGATAGTTTTTCCTGCTTTTTATCTCTCTTCCAACATGTCATGAAATCGCGACAGTTTTTCCTATTTTTTCTCTCTCTTCAAACATGTCACGAAATCGTGATAGTTTTTCCTGCTTTTTCTCTCTCTTCAAACATGTTGCGAAATCATGACAGTTTTTCCTGCTTTTTCTCTCTCTTCCAACATGTGAAATCGTGACAATTTTTTTTGCCTACTGTATATGTCACGATATTGCGACACTTTTCTTACTTGTCTTTTTTTTCTTTGATATTTTGCATATGGGCCACTTCGGTCTTCTTGGAAAATCACTGTACATGCTCTGAATAACCTTTGAACTCCTGTCTTCTACATCTGAATAGCTTTTGAACTTTCTGTCCACTGCATCAATAGATCTATCCTGACTGTGTTGACAACAATGACAATACTTTTGCCGCACCTTGCTCAACAATCTCCCCCATTGGAATTTTTGGCAACACATGTGCAATTTCCTGTAACTCTTCTCCCCCTTTGACAATAATACCAAAGGGCTACTGTAGACTCCCCCTGAGTCCATGCACAACATTCTCTTGCAAAATTTATTACACTTAGCAAAAATCATGAACATGAGCAAAAAGATAATCAAATACTTAAATGCTCCCCCAAAGAATGTGATCCCTGTAGCTAGTCAATTCTTGGGAAGTGTGACCACTCCCAATTTATTGCGAAGGTACTCAAAAAATTCCTTGGGCAATGGTTTTGTGAAGATATCTGCTACTTGCTCTATAGTTGGAACAAAATCCAACTTAACCTCACCTTCCACAACTTTCTCCTTCAAAAAGTGATACTTGATAGCAATGTGCTTTGTGCATGAATGCATAACCAGATTCTTGGAGATTTTAATGGCACTGGTGTTATCACACTTAACCGATATTGGCTCACCGAAGCTAATACCAAGATCTTTCAGGGTTTGTTTCATCCACAATACTTGCGTATAACATGTTGTCGCTGCAATATATCTGCCTCTGTTGTCTTGTTTCTTACTATGCCACGTGACTAATCTATCTCTAAGATAGAATGCACCTCCACTGGTACTCTTTCTATCATCGACACCTCCTACCCAATCTGCATCTGAATACAAAATAAGGGTGAAGTCTTTACCTTTTGGATACCATAACCCATACTCCATAGTACCCTTGAGGTACCGAAGAATCCTCTTCACTGCTGTCACATGAGTCTCCTTGGGATTAGCTTGAAATTGTGCCACCATGCATACTACCTACAAAATATCTGGTCTGGTAGCTGTCAGGTACAATAAGCTCCCAATCATAGATCTGTACATGGTTTTATCAACAGTGGAGATTTTTCATCCTTGCTCAACTTGCAACCTGTCATCATGGGAGTGCTAATTGGCTTACAATCCTCCATTGTGAACTTTTTTAACATCTCTTTCACATATTTAAATTGAGAAATAAATATGCCCTTCTTATTTTGATTAACTTGCAACCCGAGGAAATACGAAAGTTCACCAATCATTGACATTTCAAATTATTTCTGCATATTATTTGCTAAATCTTTACATGACTCATCTTTGCTACTACCAAATATGATATCATCTACGTATACAACAAGAACAATAAGATGCCCATTTTCTGTTTTGACATACAAATTACTATCCACCATACCTTTCTTAAACCCTTGTTGAGTGAGATAGTTGTCTAGCCTTGCATACCATGCTCGGGTGCCTGTTTTAAGCCATATAATGCTTTCTTCAACTTGCAAACCAAGTTGGGATCATCACCAAGTTGGAAACCATCTAGGTTGCTCAATATAAACCTCTTCTTCAAGTTTCCCATTCAAAAACATTGATTTCACATCCATTTGATAAACTTTGAAATTCTTGTAGACTGCTAAAGCTAGAAACATTCTAATTACCTCTAGTCTAGCTACTGGTGTAAAAGTTTCCTCAAAGTCAATGCCTTCAACTTGTGCATAACCCTTACATACCAATATTGCTTTATTTCTAACTACCTGTTCATCTTCATTCAATTTGTTTCGAAAAATCCATTTAGTCCCGATTATATTTTTATTTGTAGGTCTAGGTACTAACTCCCAAGTTTTGTTTTTCTCGATCTGATCTAATTCTTCATTTATTGCCTTCATCCAACTTTCATCTTTGCTTGTGTCAGCAACATTTTTGGGCTCAATGTTGGATAATAGAGAGTAGTTACTTACTACTCTTCTTCTTGTCTGAACACCAACTTTGGGGTCTCCAATTATTTGCCCTCTAGGATGATTTTTTTGCTAGTTGCATGTTTTGAATTTCTTATTTTCTTCCACTTCTAAATCACAACTTAAATCATTTGAGTCAATTTTCTGTATCTTTTTCATTCGTGTTCCTCATCTCCTTCAATAACCTCTTCATAAATTGGGTAGTTCTTTTCATAGCTAATTACTCGTTCTCTACCTTCATCAAATTTAACATCGACACTGTCCACAATTTTCTTTAGCCTCTTGTTGTAGCATTTGTAAGCTTTGCTTTTTGATGAATAACCAACAAAAATACCTTCATCCGCTCTATATTCAAACTTACCAAGATTATCTTCAGTTCTTTTGATGTAGCACTTGCTGCCAAAAACTTTGAGGTATTTTGTTGTTGCCCTTTTACCAAACCACAACTCATAAGGAGTTTTGCTTTCATGTGTTCTCAGCATGTACCTATTTTGGATATACACCGCAGTATGGACTACTTCTTTCCAAAATCTATCTGCTACTCTGCTTTCAACCAACATAGTCTATGCCATTTTTTGCACTGTCCTGTTCTTTATTTCTACCACTCCATTCTGTTGAGGTGTCCTGGATGCTGAAAACTGTCTCCTAATACCATATTTTTCATAGTACTCTGTAAACTCCTCTGAAATGAATTCTCCTCCTCTATATGATCTTAAACATTTGATCCTCTTTCCTATTTCATTCTCAACTTGGTTTTTGAAAGTCTTGAACATTTCAAAAGCTTCTGATTTATGCTTCAAGAAAAATATCCATGTCATTCTGGAATAGTCATCAATGCACAACATAAAATATTTGTCACCATTTATGCTTTGTGTTCTCATGGGTCCACATAAATCGATGTGTATTAGTTCCAAAGGTTTGCTTGTGTAGTACTCTTTTGTTTTGAATGTGACTCTAGCTTGCTTCCCCTTTTGGCATGAAGCACAAATGTTGTTTGTAGGTTTGTTGATGGTGGGAATATCTCTCACTGCCCTTTTTGAGTTGATTTTGACTAGATTATAAAAATTGATATGACCAAGTCTCTTGTGCCACAACCAATTTTCTTCTTCCTATCCAGTAAATCAAGCTCCTTCTGAAGTCTCTGAGAGTGTGTATAGGTTTCTATATGTCCTTGATCTAGTTGCTATTAATTTTCCACTATTTGTTTTTCTGACTTCACAACCTTGCTTCTTAAAAACTACTTCATGACCTTTATCACAAATCTGACTTACGCTCAACAATTTATGTTTCAAACCATCCACAAACAAGACTTCTTCTGACTTAATTTTTTCATCACTAATTTTAACTGAACCTTTGCCAACTATCTTAGCTCCATCATTATTTACAAACTTTACTGAACCACCTTCATTTTTTTGTAACTTCTCAAATTTATGTTTGTCACCTGTCATATGACTGGAGCATCCACTATCAAGTATCTATGGTACATATTTATTCTATGCTTTAAATGTTGTTTGTATGATTAAGGATTCCTTTTCTTCCTTAAGTCGCTCTTTTTCTTTCCACTCTGTTTTGATAGTAGTTTTGGGCTCTTGTTTTGCCTTTCCCTTATCAATAGCTTGTGCATGTTTTTTGGGAAGTTTTCTATTTTGTCTCATCCTATTTGGTTGAAATTTTCTTCCCTAAAACTGATTTGATGCAAATGTACTTCTATAGTTTCTTGTAATGTGCCCAAAATTATGATAGTTATAACATTCTACTGTATAATTCATCAAAGGAGAAAAAGCATTTCTACTAGTGAAATTCCTTGGTCTTACATTATATTTGCAGTCTGAGATTTTATGTCCATAGACATTGCATTTAAAATAGAAACCAAAAAATAGATAATTGAACCTGGGTGATGGTCTTTGCCATGTTGTCGTAGGAGCCATAGGTCTTCTTCTTCTTTGATGTGTGACATTGGTGAATCCATCATTGTCAATTCTCCTTTCATGCCTGGCATTGTTGCTTTCTTTTGCATGAGACATTTTTCCTTGATCAACCTGTTTCTTATCTTCATTCTTTATGGATTCTACATTTCTAGCCTTTGATCCATTTGATGATTCTCCTTCGACGAAACCCGCACCAAATTTGATGCCTGTAGGCCTTTGGTCATTTATAATCTTATCCAGCTTCATAGAACTTTCTTCGCGTTTGTGATAGCAACTAATTTTGTGATTCATCTCTTCTATTTGCATCCGTAAACCAACATTCTCTTCTTCTAGTTTGCAGCAATAATCTATTTTCATGGTAATTTGTACTTTGAGATCTTCAGATATTTTCTTGTATTCTTTTGTCTGTACTTTCAGACTGGTTATGATTTCATTTGCATCCTCAAGATTTTTTGAAATTTTCTTATTCTTTTTCCTCTCTATTTTCCACTCTTCAAGTGTAGAGATCAACTCACCTTCTAGATCTACTTCAGCCTTAGGGTTTTCACCACATACTTTAGAGTTCACTCCTTCCTTTTCTGATTTTACTTCTTCAAATGCCATGAAAAGAGCTTCACCTGTTTCCTCTTCAGAATCCTCACCGGAGCTGTCTTCTGATGAACTGGCATTCTTGGAGATGAAACTTTTCTTCTTGAAGTTGTCTTTTTTGAAATTCATTTTCTTTTTCCAGTAACTTCTTTCTTGATGCGATCCTTCATCATTTTTGTTCTTCTCATTAAGTGGACATTTAGTCACAAAATACCCAACGCCTCCACAGTTGAAACATTTAAACGGTAGCTTTCCTCTGTATTTTCCTTTTCCCCATTTTAGTTTTCTAACAAAGTTTGCTAATCCGCACATGATAGCATTCTTTGCTTTTGAGTTATTTTTAAACAGTTTCTTTTTGTCAACCTCTTTTGGAGGAGTGATGGATATTGTGTATCCACTAACTACTGAATCCCAGATGTTGTATCCC
The DNA here is from genome assembly GCA_028583015.1 of Wollemia nobilis. Taxonomy (NCBI): domain Eukaryota; kingdom Viridiplantae; phylum Streptophyta; class Pinopsida; order Araucariales; family Araucariaceae; genus Wollemia; species Wollemia nobilis. The sequence continues at coordinate 1,980,062 of JAQPPZ010000886.1, read as the reverse complement.
AAAGCACAGAGATATGTCTGCATCCTGATTCTCCAGAACATGTAATTAGATCCTTCAAACAATGGTGCTTTGTTTGATGAGAAGCCTTCACCACCTGCCATTGTGTTACTTCCAAGATCACCCTAGTCGATTAGGCTTGTACAGGAACTTAGTTCTGATACCAATTGTTAGTATTACAATGACACTGAGACGGGGGGGGTGAATCAGTGTAGCTATATAAATTTAAATTTATAGCTCTTAATATCACAAAAATTAAAACTTATTACTAGATATAGCACATATAACAAACGAGCATCACACAACACAAGATTTAATGAGGTTCACCAATGTGGCTACTCCTCAAAATTTGATTGCTTGGACTACCATCCAAATCCAGCATTTGCAAAGCACCAAATTTACAATCAATTTACTAGCACCCACTGTAATGAGAACCAACCCCTTATTTATTTGCACTAACAGAAAGGAGCACCAACCCCTGATTTACCAGCACCAACTAGAAGGAGCACCAACCCTTGATTTATCTACACCAACATAAAGGAGCACCAACCCATGATTTACCAGCACCAACTGGAAGGAGCACCAACCCCTGATTTACTAGCACCAACTGGAAGGAGCACCAACCCCTAATTTATCTGCACCAACAGAAAGGAGCACCAACCCCTGATTCCAAGCACCAACTTGGAATTTTTGAAGCTAGAATATTGACATAAAAATGCCTTCACTTTTACAAGACCCTAACTGGTCTATTGCTTACTCAACATCACCCACAATTCACAAAACACACATCCTTCTCGCTCGCCTGTTGCATGCCTCTCACTCTCCTCTCGTTCTCTTTTCGTGCTCCTCTCGTGCAATCACTTCGCACACTCTACTTCATTACAGTTGAACTTCACGATCATCTTCTCCCTTTTGCACACTTTGCTCTCTTTGCAAATTTTGCACTTAGCACGATTCGACATGACTTGCTCTCTACACACAACAACCGTATTTCACACACATTCCACCATCTTCTCAATTCTCCAAAAAACCCTCCTTTTATAATAATATTTTTTATGATGAAAACCCTAATCTTAGTCGGATGTAAATCCTAATCTTAGTCAACTTTCATAACAACTGTAAACCCTAATTTTAGTCGGCTGTCATCGGTCTTCGTCGGCTTCAACTCAAGAAGATGTTTGGTTTATCCATCACTTTATGATTTCATTCTAGAAAGACCTTGTAACTGCCATACTAAATTTTGATCACTCTTCGTATTTTAGAAGTATGAAATCACTTTGTAAATACCCCTATAAATACCGTAGTGATGTCGGTCCACTGTCATACTTCTCATTTTAGTCGGGTTCTCCTTCTTGACTTGCGCATTTACGACCTATCATGAAATCGTGACATTTTTGCCTCTGTAGCTTCTTTTGTTGTTGTTGCCATGAAAATACATGTCGTGATATCACGACACTTGCATCTATACGCTTTCTCTATTCTTTTGTCATGATATCACGACATTTCTGCCTCCGTAGACTTCGTCTTTTCTTTTGTCGTGATATCATGACATTTGCACCTCCGTATACTTCGTCTTTACTTTTGTCATGATATCACGACACTTCTGCTTCCATAGACTTTGACTTTGCTTTTGTCATGATATCACAACACTTCTACCTCCGTAGTCTTCAACTTAGCTTTTGTCATGAAATCACGACACTTCTACTTCCGTACTTAGCTTCTTTGCTTTTGTCATGAAATCATGACACTTCTGCCTTCGAAGTCTTCTTCTCTACTTTTGTCATGAAATTGCGACACTTCTGCTTTCATACTTTACTTCTTTGCTTTTGTCACGAAATCATGACACTTCTGCTTTTGAAGTCTTGCTTTCTGCTTTTGTTGCAAAATCATGACAATTCTACTTCCGAAGTCTTGCTTTCTACTTTTGCCATGAAATCGTGATAATTCTACTTTCGTACGCTTCCTCTCTTTCTTTTATCATGAAAATACGACATGTCGCGATATCGCGACACTTTTCAAACTTACTTTCTCTCTCCTATTTTAGTCATAAAAATGCGACATGTCGTGAAATCATGACACTTTTCTTACTTGTTCTCTTTCTTTGAACTTGTCGCGAAATCGCAACACTTTTTCCTGCTTTCTCTTTCTCTTCCAACATGTCACGAAATCGCGACAGTTTTTCCACTTGCCTTTTTCTCTTCCAACATGTCACAAAATCATGACAGTTTTTCCTGCTTTTTCTCTCTCTTCCAACATGTCACGAAATCGCGACAGTTTTTCTTGCTTTTTCTCTCTCTTCCAACATGTCGCAAAATCATGAGAGTTTTTCCTGCTTTTTCTCTCTCTTCCAACATGTCGCAAAATCACGACAGTTTTTCCTACTTTTTCTCTCTTCCAACATGTCGCGAAATCGCAACAGTTTTTCTTGTTTTTTCTCTCTCTTCCAACATGTCACGAAATCACGATAGTTTTTCTTGCCTGTTGTATATGTCGTGATATCGCGACACTTTTCTTGTCTTTTTTTCTTTGATATTTTGCATATGGGCCACTTCGGTCTTCTTGGAAAATCACTGTATATACTCTGAATAACCTTTGAACTCCTGTCTTCTGCATCTGAATAGCTTTTGAACTTTCTGTCCATTGCATCAACAGATCTATCTGACTGTGTTGACAACAATGACAATACTGTTGCTGCACCTTGCTCAACACAAGTATCCCATGTCAACTAGTCGTTAGCATGAGAAGTTTTGTCTTTGTCTATATTTGAAGGCTAGTTAACTGAAGTCTAACTTTGGACTCAAGTATCCCATGTGAACTAGTCATTAGCATGAGAAGTTTTGTCTTTGTCTATGTTTGAAGGCCAGTTAACTGAAGTCTAAATTTGGACTCAAGTCTCCCATGTGAACTGGTCGTTAGCATGAGAAGTTTTGTCTTTGTCTATGTTTGAAGGCCAGTTAACTAAAGTCTAAATTTAGACTCAAGTCTCCCATGTGAACTGGTCGTTAGCATGAGAAGTTTTGTCTTTGTCTATGTTTGAAGGCCAGTTAACTGAAGTCTAACTTTAGACTCAAGTCTCCCATGTGAACTGGTCGTTAGCATGAGAAGTTTTGTCTTTGTCTATGTTTGAAGGCTAGTTAACTGAAGTCTAACTTTGGACTTGAGTCTCCCATGTGAACTGGTTGTGAGGGGGAATGCAAAGTTGTCCCCGCTCACTTTATTGCATGCAAACTACCACTTCCACCCCTGATTAGGCTTGTTTGTCGAAAAAATGCTTTTTATGACTTAGCCATTGTCATCTGTAGTGACTAAGATTTGGCCATTGTCATCTGAAGTGGCTAAGGTCTGGCCGCTCTCAGCTTGAGCGACCAAGGATCCAACCGCTCTGGTTTATAGTGGCTAAGCTTGGATGGGTTAAAACTACCATTTTGAGTGGTTAGGACCACTGATTGCTCTTGTAAAGGTCCAAAATTGGACATATGGTCTTCAGATGTGCTCATATGAGTAGTCTCCTAAACATGACACATTTTAGGTGTCTACAGATGCCCCTTTTTGGGATGCATTGTGAGCCAAACACAACATGGAGCAAAAAAGTAGACCACCTAGGGCCATATTGTAGGGTGTGTGATGATCATTGATTTAATCAATATTGGATGCCCTAGTCATGCAGTTGTTAGGGGTAGTGAGTTGACCAAAGGGCTTTAAGATGCCTTTGGGGCATTTTGTGAGTTGACCAAAGGGTTTACGTCCTTTGGGGCCTTTGTTTTGACCAAAGGGCTTATCCCCTTTGGGGCATTTTGGTTTGACCAAAGGGCTTATCCCCTTTGGGGAATTTTGGTTTGACCAAAGGGCTTGTACTTCTTGGGGCTTTTTTTTCTTTGGGGCATTTTGGTTTGACCAAAGGGCTTATGCTCTTTGGGGCATTTTGGTTTGACCAAAGGGCTTATCCCCTTTGGGAATTTTGGTTTGACCAAAGGGCTTATGCTCTTTGGGGCATTTTGGTTTGACCAAAGGGCTTATGCTCTTTGGGGTATTTTGGTTTGACCAAAGGGCTTATCCCCTTTGGGGAATTTTGGTTTGACCAAAGGGCTTATCCCCTTTGGGGCATTTTGGTTTGACCAAAGGGCTTATGCTCTTTGGGACAATTTTGGTTTGACCAAAGGGCTTATGCTCTTTGGGGATTTTTGGTTTGACCAAAGGGCTTATCCCCTTTGGGAATTTTGGTTTGACCAAAGGGCTTATCCCCTTTGGGGCATTTTGGTTTGACCAAAGGGCTTATCCCCTTTGGGGCATTTTGGTTTGACCAAAGGGCTTATCCTCTTTGGGGAATTTTGGTTTGACCAAAGGGCTTATCCCCTTTGGGGATTTTGGTTTGACCAAAGGGCTTATCCCCTTTGGGGAATTTTGGTTTGACCAAAGGGCTTATCCCCTTTGGGGAATTTTGTGAATTGATTGCTTAACTATTTGATTTCTGACTAGGGGAGGTATGATACCAATATTGCCCCAGTCGATGCTTGCAAATATTTTTGTTTTGATTTTATGTTATTGATGCAATGATGAATGCAATGCCTAGGTAATGATTTGATTATGCTATATGTATGTAGTGTATTGATGACATGTACTAGCTAGATGATAGATATATGATTAGATGGTATGATTTAGATGATGATGATGGATGCATATGTGGATGCATGTTTAATTTTGGTGTATTGTATGAATCTAACTCATGTTGTTATGATATGGTAAATTAAATGTGTTATGCATTATGTTGATGATCTAATGTGAATGAACCTATATGCTTTAAGTACTTTTAAAACATAAGGAATGCATGTAATATGAGTCTAACAATCTAATGGGTGACACCACAGAATGTATAACAATCATGAATGTAAACAATAACTCTTAGCATAAGAATTAATCATTTAAGCATTCAAAATGTGAAATGTGATGATATGATATGTATGATTTGCCTTGATGGAATGATTTGTTGCTATAAGGGAATTTTTGAGGATTTCCATGAGACTCAAACACCCTAGTTACTCGATCAAAAGTTGTATACTGACCATACAGAGCTTCTGAAGGATAAAGTTCTGTTATGAAGACCTAGATACTCATTATCCCTATGTGTGCACATGAATATATTTAGATAGAACTCCAGCATTTCCTCCGATGTCAGGCGGGATTCTTTCAGCCCATTGCTAAGATCGAGGATCCTCAAGTGTTCATCTGATCCTTATGTTGGACTTAGTTGGATTATACCACTAGGCAGTATTGGGTTACCTAAAGCTAGCTCATCCACATTCAAACATTGGTCTACACAAATGCAAGAAGCTATTGTGATAGACATATCATCATGCATAAGGATCATCACCTTCAATATTTGTACAATGCTGAGAATTCCAGGGATTCAAGCTCCATTCCCTTCTTTTCTTCATTTTATTTGGGATACTTGCTCATGTTTAGTGATGAAAATCACTATTTATTTTTGATTGATTTTTTTGTTTTTCCTTTGAGCAAGGGATTCTTGTAGTGATGATAATCACTATTTGCTTTGTTTTTGTGCTTTTTGGTACTTTGAATTATGACTTTTGGAATCTTGAATTTGTGCTTTGTTTTGGATTTTTGCTCATTTTGATTTAAGCAAGGGATTTAATTGGGTAGGGCGGAACTTGTCCTTTTTCCAATTCTCAGCACCTTTGAACCGGTCGCACAAGGGGATAAGCAAGGAAGATCCTTTTCACTTAAGGTAACCTAGACCACTTTTACAAATTTCATCTTTCCCTTGTACCAACTAGGATTTTAGTGTTTTAATTAGTGATAGGATTCTAAGATATACCAGGTGCTATCAAAACTAAACCTCACCTATCAAAAGCAAAGACAACTTTCTACAAATTTTGATAAAACCACTAGGTATGGCTGAGTAACTGAAAAACCCTAGTATATTCCTTATAGCAACAGGAGGTGTTGTGTTGAAAAACATAGTTACACACATGGGTTATGGATGATGATGGATTTTTGATGATGCAATGATTGATGTACAAATGTGGTGTCATTTGTAAGATTGTGAACATATATGTATCTAATGTAAATGCGATGGATGCAAATGAATGTATGCAATGCAACTATATGAATGTAAGTGCAAATGTTTTTGGATTTTTTATGCTTTCAATTGTTTTTGAGTTTTTGATTATTTTGAATGTTTTTGAACTTTTGATTTTAAATTGTTTTTATGCTTCTATGTTTTGCTTTTGACCAAAGGGCTTTAAGATGCCTTTGGAGCTTTTTGTGATTTGATTTGACCAAAGGGCTTTAAGATGCCTTTGGAGCCTTTTGTGATTTGATTTGACCAAAGGGTTTAAGATCCTTTGGAGTCTTTTGTGAAACAAAGGGCTTTAAGATGCCTTTGGAGCCTTTTGTGATTTGATTTGACCAAAGGGCTTTAAGATGCCTTTGGTGCATTTTGATTAATGTGACCAAGCGGCATGAAGATGCCCTTGGAGCATTTTTGATTAATTTGAATTTGACCAAGCAGCATAAAGATACCCTTGGAGCATTTTTTATTAATGTGAATTTGACCAAGCGACATAAAGATACCCTTGGAGCATTTTTGGTTAATTTGACCAAGCGGCTTAGAAATGCCCTTGGAGCATTTTTGATGAGATTTGACCAAGCAACTTAGAGATGCCCCTGGTGCCTTTTATTTTTTATTTTACTATTTTTTGATTTGTTTGTATTTTTATGTTTTATATTGTTTTTGTATTTTTGATATATTTGAATGTTTTTGTATTTTTGATATTTTATGGGGGGGAAGGTGTGATACCTTTAGAACCCTCACTTTGTCTTATTGAACTTGATGTGGATGATGGGGAAGGTATTTTACCTTTAAGACCCCTAGTGCACATGTTGTCCACTACAATGTAATCAACTTGCTTAGGAAGAGTGACAGAAATCAACTCTCTCGATTGGGGCATAGATCTTTGTGAGGTGCCCCTGTCCGGGTGGGGAGGAATGAGTGAACCATCTGGATGGAGCTCATTTCGTTCTAAAAGGTCTTGGACCACATTCTTGAATCCTTTGCAATTGCAAATGTCATGGCCCTTTATTCGGTGGTAGATGCAGTAATGGTCCTCCCTATAACCCTTGGGTTTAGCTCTATTTGGGTATAGAGGCTTTATGTCGGGTAAGGTGATGACCTTAGCTTCCTGTAGCTTTTGAAAAATATTTGACATAGACTCATTTAAAGGAGTCCAAATGCATTGTTGCTACTTTGATTGTTTAGCATGCTTTGGCCTGGTATGAGGACCAGGTTGAGCCCTAGGTATGTCACTTGCTGGCTCAGGGGGCTCTTGTTGAGGCTTCTCTTGTGGCTGCCCAGGAGACAATTTGACCTTAGATAAAGGTTGCTTCTGTCTCTCAAGTTGGTTCATGATAAAGTGCAATGCCTCATTTTGTTTCTCCATTTGTGCCTCTATATTATAGAGGTGATTTTGCATATACTCCAAGACTGATATGACTCTCATGTGTATTTCTAGTGATTGGTTTGAAATACCATTATCTATTGAAGGAGGTGATAAAGTAGGTGCTAAAGATCCACCAGGTAACTGTAACTCACCCATTTCCTTCATTTGAGTTGATGTGGAGGCTTCATGATGATCCACTTTGTTAGTGGTATCCACATGCTCATGTTTATGACTTAGTTCATGTTTTTTTCACTTGTAGTGTTGAATTGTACTAGCTTTGAGTACCCCAATATGATGTGGGAGGGAAAATACCTGCTCTTGCTCTTGAGGAGGCACCATGAGAAGTGAGTTAGGGGTGACTAATGCCAATGGTTTTGATCCCTTCAATGGGGAAGCAACATCTGATTGCACCACATCTTGTTTTATCTGCTTTAGAGTCACTTGGTCCTCTATCTTGCTATTGACCATTGCCACAAACTCTTGAGAAGGCACTTTTTCTTGTGTCTCATCGACCTTCTTGTAATACTTGAATGGCTCAGGATCATGGGGGACCACATACACTTGTCCTTGATGTATGAATTTTAGGTTTTGGTGCACTATGGAAGGTATGCATTCCATATCCCTCATCCATGGTCTACCTAGCAATATGTTGTACTGCCTCTCACCTTCCAAGATATGGCACAATGTAGGTATCATCTTTATCCCAACCTGTATAGGTAGGATTATTGTGCCAATTGTTGGGGAAGTAGCATCATTGAAGGCCCTCAATGTAAATGTTGTGTCCTTAATGCGTGAAGGTGGCAGATTTAAATACTTCAAAGCTATAGCTGTGATGATGTTGATGGATGACCCAGTGTCAATCAAGACTCTCTTGTATGGAATTCGATTGATGCTTACTATGATGTGGAGTGGAGGATCAGGTTCATCTTGAGAGATTGTCTTAATCTCCTGCCTATGAAAGGCAATCACAGGGTCCTTTTGTAAGTGCATTGAACTTATTGTTGGTATGGAATGTGATAGATTATCAGCTTTAGTTGACTTTTTTGGTATGTTGGGCTGATCAAGGCATATTTTGCTTCTTATTGTAGTATTGATCATACCGATAAAACCCTCTTCAGGTGGGGCTATGTGCACCTCATTGACGTGCTCAACTTGATTGTTGTTGGCCCCATGATTGGGGAGAAGATTTTTGAATATGTTGATGTTTTGTAATTCATTCTTATCCAACATATCCTGCACTATATTCTTGAATGCAACACAATCCTGGATATCATGGCCATTTTGCCGATGATAAACACAATAGAGATCTTCCCTATACCCCTTAGGTTTGGGGTAATTAGGATCCAGGATGCGCTCCTTAGGCAAGTTTAAAACCTTAGCCTCAAGAAGGTGATTGAAAATTGATGCCAAGGATTCAGGCAATGGTGTATAGTTGTGAGGGGGTTGTTTCTGTTTGCCCCTACCTTGATTCTTGTTGCATTGGTTGTAATGCATAGTAGGAGGTTGAGCCTGATAGTTCTCTTGTTGTTGGCTCTATGCTACTTTTGGAATGTTTAACATGATCTGGTTGACATCCGTAGGTTGGGCCTATTGTGATTGATGTTGCGTGCTCTCATTCCATTATTTCTCGCTATGGAGCTTTAGGTCTCCTTCTTCCAGCTTTATATCTTCAATAAGCTTGGCTTGAGCCAAGGCTTCTTCAAATGTATCATACTGTTGTAGTTGCAATAGTAACGAGATGTGCTTGGCACAACTTTTTGTGAACATTCGGATTAGCTCTTCGATCGAGATGGAAAATGATAACTTTGCCATGATTTTTCTCCATCTATCCCCATAATCCATGACTGGCTCATCATCATATTGCTTTAGGTTGGCCAAGTCTGAGAGATTCACCTTCTTCTTAGCACCAAAAGAGAAACATTTTAAGAATGCATTCACTAGTTGTTCAAAATTGGATATGTTGTGCTTGGGCAGTTGGTTGAACCATTGAGTGGCAACACCCAAAAATGTCATAATGAAGGTTCTCAGCATAAGGGCATCACTCTCTTCTAGATGAAAGCATGCATTGATAAAGTTGGTGACATGTTCTTGTGCATCCTCTTCACCCTTGAATTTTTCTAACCTAGGCATCTCAAAGTGCTTAGGATATGCAGGGCTAGGAACTGATGGGCACAATGGTTGGTTGTGTATCTTACTCAGTGTTGGTTGGTGCCCAACCACATCTTGCTTCTCAAATGATTTGATCTTTTTAGCGAGTTCCTGGAATGCCTTTGAGGCAAGGAGCTCCTTTTCTTGTAGACCCACTCATGGTGATAATGGAGATAAACCTCTATCCACTTGTCTTGTTCTATGCTCCTCCCTCCTATGAGGGGATTCAAGATGTGTCTGATCCTGATTTATCATGTTTACCCTTTCCCCACCAGTTTGATTTTGTTCATGATTTGAGTGGTGGTTTTGTTGTGGGTTTCCTTCTTGTCTAGTGCACCTTCTCTTGGTGAGTCATTGCGTTTATCTCTTTGATGATCATTACTATTTGCTTGTAGGTTGATATGAGCTAGCTGCTCAACTTGTTCTCTTAAACATTGCTCATGTTGGTGTAAAAGCCTTTCTCTTTGTTTATCATGTTCGAGAGCTTCTACTAGCTCTCACTCTTTATGCAATGCATTTTCTAACCGTCGCATGCGGTTAACTTGTGCTATTATAGAAGACTCATGTTTATCTGATTCTGTTCTTGTGGTTTTGATTCATAGATTCCTCGAAGAGGTTTCTGCTATTTCTTTGCTCTTACTAGCTAATGTAACTTGTTTAGTGTATTTTGTATGTTGATAATTGTCTCTATGATCAGACTCTATATGAGATTTGTGGGGTCGCTTTGAAGCATCCCTAGGTTGAGTGGTGCGTTTAGCAGTCACGCTTCGTGAGCTTCCAGATGTAGAATATTCTGTGGCTATGGTTCTGGAAGTCGGTCTTGAATAAATTTGATCCCACTCATCCAATTGATCTTGGAGCATTTGTTCTCTCTGAATTGTATGTGACCCATGTGATTGATTTGATCGGTTTGTTGTGCTGGGTCTATGACTCTACAACTCTGTGTGAGGGTTCTTGCCTATTTTGAATTGTACAACAAGGTCGGCAACTCTCTTCCCTCTATCTTACCCCTCATTGGGCTGATTTGAACTCTCAGTGTAATGAGATGTGGTGGGTATGGAACCTGATTCCCTCTCTAGATTGGAGGTCTCGCTCACCATGGGAGGTCTCCCGACCATAATTTTTGTTATAAAATTTTTGACTTCTAAAAAAGGTTGTGGGTGTCATATATTTCTTTGAAAAATTAGGGTTAGGTTGATTACCCTAATAATGAAGAAACACACAAAGAAGACAATATGATTATCTCTTTTAAGGATTAAATGTGTATCCTAAGAACTTGTTTTAGTGTGTTTAGATTTGTTGTTGCTTTTGCTTTCTTGCTCTTGTTTTGGATTTAGAATGAGGGGACTCATCCATAGTGGGAACCAAGAACACCCATGCCAAACATGATTTTCTCAAAAGAGACTAGGGTACACCGCTTAAGACCCAGTGGGGGGTTCACCTAGCTCTTCCACTCTGAACCAATGATTGTTCCAATAGTGGGAGATAGTTTGAACATAAGTAACTTAGTACCACTATGAAGTAAGTTCCTTAATCCATTTCTAGGATATCTAGGGGGCAAGCCGATGGAAGGAGGTGAATTCCAACGTCATCGGACTGAATTGAGGGTTGGTGATGAAATCCAACTCCCCAATGTTTAAAATGATACGTGCGAGTGTGTGTGATTCTTTTTAGATTTTGAAATAGAAAGTAATGCATCAACCAACATTCATGACTACTTTCCTACAATGCCTAAAAAGAACGTTTCATTTTCAGACAAATGCATCTATAACTAGTCTATATGATTTTAATGCACTCTCCTATTTTGTGATGAAAATAACCACTAATTGGGCCACATGCAAGCAAACCAAAACACAATGGCCTAGCACACTGGAGACTAGGGCAGACCTTACAGGCAGAGGTCCACTGTTCCTAGCAGCACCTAGAGGAAATTTAAAAGAAACCTAGGAAATGCAAAATGCAATTTTTATTTATTTTTCTTTCATTTTCCCTAATTAATCTATGTTTATGCTTGTATTTTTAGAAATAAAATGTAGATATAAAATTATAGAAATATGGGAAGGGGTACCAACCTTGAATCTCGCTCAGATGATAGAAATTTTGCCCTCTGTTGCACTTCTCTTCTGGTCACTATTGATCAAAGCGGCTGATTTATGGCCATTGTTAGTAGGAGTGGCTAATGTTTGGGTCATTGTAGACTAGAGCGGATGATTTTTGGCCATTGTAGACTAGAGTGGCTAAACCTACACATAAAAACATGAATCAGTAAGTCGAAAGAAAATAAAAAACTTGGTGGGGGTCCCACCGTGATCGCCATCTGTAGCGACCCTAGGACGCATGCACCGCTTTACTCTACTTGCAATATTATACCCAAAATGAAATGAAAGACCATGAAAAGCATATAACATGAAAGTAACAAAGATAGATCTTTTTATTTGTATTGAAACCCGGTTACATGTCGGTCCCTCTTAGGGATACCCATTTTGATACAATGAATTACAAATGAGTAAGATGTCCCCCTTGCAAAGGGGTGGTGCACTTTTAAAGGCTTCCCGGTTTCACACATGGAAATGTATGAGGGCTTACAGATGCCTCCTTCTCCAGGTCTATTTCCTAGAGGGATCCTTTTGCTCTCGTATGTTGTAGATTTGTCCAATGAACCTGTGGCCCTGTAAGCAATGAAACAACAACACACGCTTAGATGTCCGAGAGTGCCTCCCCAGATGAGGTTGTTAGTAACCCTAATGATAAATAGAAATATGCTCAATGAATGAAACTAGTGCTTATGAATACAAGTAAATGATGCAAGTCTATGCTAATGATATGAAAACATGAATAAAAATAGAATATAAGAAGCTAATACCAAAACCCTAGACTAGGCATGCGGGCCACTGTCCAAGACAGCGATCGCTAGAATAAAACCTGTTCTCTTGCTCCAAGGTTATGGATCTTAAGCTTGTTGTCGATGTTGAAATGGTGGTCACTTTGCTCGATGTGTTGAATATCCCGTATGTGGTAAACCCCCAAAATACTAGCACTTCGTTGCTCCTCCAAGGTGCTCCAATATGCTCTCCAATTTGATAGGGCTTCATTGTAAAAGATGATCTCCAAGGGAAGCTCTTCTAAGTCTCAAAAAGCTCTCCTCAATGACCTATTATGTTCAATGCATGATCTTGATATGTGATGATTATGGATCCCTTGGTGCTCTCAGGCTTGCACCTTTTAAAGTGTGTGAAACCCTAGGTCTATGTTCAAAACCCTAGGATTGAATCCCTCATGCATAGTGAATGTTAGCATGAGAAGCTTTTGTCTTTTCTATGTTTTAAAGACCAGTTAACTGAAGTCTAAATTTAAGTCTCCCATGTGAACTGGTCGTGAGCATGAGAAGTTTTGTCTTTGTCTATGTTTGAAGGCCAGTTAACTGAAGTCTAACTTTGGACTTGAGTCTCCCATGTGAATTGGTCGTTAGCATGAGAAGTTTTGTCTTTGTCTATGTTTGAAGGCCAGTTAACTGAAGTCTAACTTTGGACTTGAGTCTCCCATGTGAATCGGTTGTTAGCATGAGAAGTTTTATCTTTGTCTATGTTTGAAGGCCAGTTAACTGAATTCTAACTTTGGACTTAAGTCTCCCATGTAAATTGGTAATTAGCATGATAATTTTTGTCTTTGTCTATGTTTGAAGGCCAGTTAACTGAAGTCTAAATTCATACTCAAGTCTCCCATGTGAACTGGTCATTAGCATGAGAAGTTTTGTCTTTGTCTATGTTTGAAGGCTAGTTAACTAAAGTCTAACTTCTCAAATCTCCCATGTACTAATTTTTTTTCTTTTTTCTTTTTTTTCTGTCTAATTTACTCAAGTCTTCCATGCATGCATAAGCTTTATCTTTTTCTATGTTTGAAGGCTAGTTAACTGAAGTCTAACTTTGGACTTGAGTCTCCCATGTGAACTGGTTGTGAGGGGGAATGCAAAGTTATCCCCACTCACTTTATTGCATGTAAACTACCACTTCCACCCCTAATTAGGCTTGTTTGTTGGCAAAATGCTTTTTATGACTTAGCCACTATCATCTATAGTGACTAATATTTGGCCACTGTCATCTGCAGTGGCTAAGGTCTGGCCGCTCTCAGCTTGAGCGGCTAGGATCCAGCCGCTCTGGTTTACAATGGCTAAGCTTGGATGGGTTAAAACTACCATTTTGAGTGGTTAGGACCACTTATTGCTCTTGTAAAGGTCCAAAATTGGACATATGGTCTTCAGATGTGCTCATATGAGTAGTATCCTAAACATGACATGTTTTAGGTGTCTACAAAGTAATTTCATATATAAAATGCTACCAATGTCTAAAGGAATTTGAATATCATTTTTTCCATTATCAATTTCTTTAGTGAGCTGAGCATGTAGATAATATTATAGGGCTTCAAATTTTTCTTCTAAAGCTTCACTATGAATTATTTTTGAAGCAAGGTCTAAGTTTCCTTCAGACTTTATAAGTAAATTCTTGATTCCAATTTTTATAAAACTTGCTCTTCCTTTCTAATGGTGTTGTTCATATCATTGTTCACTGTATTCTTTAAGGTTGACAAATTTCTTCCTCAGTTTTATTAGACTTGTAAACCTTGTATCTCTTTATCTGAATTCTAGTCTGAATCAAATCTTGTAGTGTATGATTAATCAATAGAATTATTTTAGCTATTTAGTATTTTGAGCATATTTTGGAAGATGCTTTGTAGTAGTCTACCTTATGTCTCCCTAGTTTTAAGTATATGATCAACCTTTCTAAGAACATTTCTAAGAACTTTGAGCATATTTTGGAAGATGCTTTGTAGTAGTCTACCTTATTTCTCCCTAGTTTTAAGTATATGCTCAACCTTTCTAAGAAATTTTCAATTTTACAATTTTTGTAAAATGCCTTCTATGTTGCAAGTGTTTGAATGCACTATGAGTATTTGATAGTATACTTATATTTCCTAGTATAATTTTAATTCCTTTTGTATCCCTAATGTTCAAATTCACTTTTTGTCGTATTTTCCCTAATAATTAGTAAGTAAAAAGCTAAAGATAAATGATGATGCACCTTCAATTTTTAATAAGGTTCTTTTCCTTCAAGACCTTTTAGTTGGATTAATGTCTAAAAAATTAGTGTAAGATACTAGTGTTAAATGCAATTTCTAACTTTCAAGAAATTAATGGTTTTGCTTCTTTAATCCTCCAATTTTCAATGGTTCAATTTTCTAGATTTCAAAAAACTAAATTTTCATGTAGTATTCCTTATATCTCCCTAATTTTTTTTTTGGTAAGTAATAGAATATTATAATTAACACCGGGTTTTAACTGGTTGACCCAAAACCATTTTACAAAATAGGGTCCACTGACCAACTGGACAAAGGCCAAGCCCTAAAAGTTTAAATTGACAACAAAAATGGCCAAGACCTACTCTTCCATTAGAATACAGCCAAACTAAACTATGGAAGCCTAATATTATGGCCATCTGAAAAGAAAGACGCAAAAAAGAACTAACAAAGACAAAAACTAATCATGCAAGCACCATGCAGAGTAGATTGTGCCCATATAAAAATAATAGAATATGGTAAAAAAAAACATCCCATAGAATGGACAGCCAAGAGGCCAAGAAGTCTTCCTTGTAGTCCTCATCTAACTTCTTATCATCGTTCTTTCCATCATCTTTAGATTTTGCCTTCGACTCCTTGTGCCCCTGGAACTATTGGCTATAAAATAGAAGATTTAGGGAATCACACAAATCAACAGCTGCACTGATGAGGCTAGACAGACTCTTCAACTGGTTGATACTGTTGGAGGCTGATGAAATTGTCATCTTCTCCAAGACTATTATGGTGGGGTCCGGTGCCTCATTGTCGGGGATCTCCAACACTTTGTTATTTCTTGCTAGGGCCTTTTTGCGACATCGAATCCAAACACACCTTGGGAAATACTTGAGGCCAAAGCGGATGTTTCCCATGCATGAATTTGTAGATAAAAAACCTATATCAGTGCCCCACCAGCTGCAAAAAACACTAGTCACATGAACAAAAAAAACAAATATGACAAAATCCATTATAAGGTTCAAATTTTTTTTTTTTAAAATGCCCCCATTTTCTGTCATTGATCCACTTTGAGCCTTCCAATCTAAAGTTTTTCATTATCTATCACCATTGAGACTACATGAGGAAGATTTTTAGTCCACGTGATCAAATTTGCTGCTACAATGCCTTCATTTGCCAGCCTATCAGCTGCCATGTTTGCTTCCCGAAGGTATGCAAAATTATGGCCTCGAGTCGATCATGAATTAGAGCCCTTGCTTCATGGATGTAGTCATCAAATCTCCAAGGAGCTCTCTTAGTGTTCTTTAGAAGATTTATAATAATAAGAGAATCACCTTCCACCAATAGTTTCCCTGGATAATTCTCCGCCACCTTGAGGCTCCTCCAAACTGCCCTTGCTTCAGCCACATTGTTAGTTTGAGCTCCAAGATGTTCAACAAAAGCTACAAGCACCTCACCCTTGTGGTCTCTAAGTAAGCCACCAGCCCCAGATTCACCTGGGTTGCCCCTAGATGTCCCATCAAAATTTAACTTAATCCACCCTAGGGGGGGTGGGGTCCATGTGATCATGGTTCTAGGAGAGACTTGAGGATGATTGAGGCCATGAGTGAGAGGTAAGTTTAATGACTGGCCTAATGAAGCTTCAAAAGGATTTGGAGGTCTAGATTCTGCAGGCACTAAACAAGCATTCTCATTGGCATATGCTAAAATTTTTGACAGACAGAGGATGACTGAGAAACCTTATCCAAGAAGGCCCGACGATTCCTTTCCAACCATATCTGCCACAAGTAGTGATGAAGGCAGATATTCCACATATACCAAAGACGCCTATTCAAAAAGGGGGAAGGCCATTGGAAAAATAAGTCAAAAATGGACTGAGGATGGACCCAATAAATATGAAACACTTGTAACAGACCTAACAAGATTGAGACAGAAAAATTACAATACAGAAACAAATGATCAATAGACTCCCACTCAGACATACAAAGATAACACCTATTAACAACAATCACACCTCTTTTTATTAAGTTATCCATGGTGAGGATCTTATTTTGGATGTCCAACCATGCAAAAAACCCAACCTTCGAAACAATGCTTTTGGGCCAAACTTCCAAGTGAGGGAAAGTAGGTTCATCATTATCAATAAGCATCAGATAAGCAGTCTTGACAGAAAATTCCCCATTGTATGAAGCTTCCCATATAAGTTGGTCCTCAAGAATGCCAGAAGGGAGTAAAGACTGTTTTAATTCATTCTCAAGTATTATTGATGCCCCTGGTAGATCATTATTCATTATTGGCTTCCATACCCTTCTATTGTTTGACAAAGTAATAAAATCTGCAACTTTGGTACCAAAAACTTCAATTTTCCAAGCTCTAAGGGTTGAAATGATGGGGTCTGCAGAGAGGGGATAGTCCTTTAACCATTTGTGGTCCCAAAAATCAATGTTTCTTCCATTTCCCAGTTTCCAACGTAGCCCTTTGCTTAGCAAGTTTTTAGTTTGAAGGATTGATTTCCAAAAAATTGATCCCCTGGGAGGAAAGGAATAACTTAAGAATTCAATTTCTTGCAAATACTTTCTTCTGATTATAGTAATCCATTCTGCATTTGCATTTGTCAAAAGATGCCATGCTTGTTTGGCCAGGAGGGCCATGTTTAAATGTTGTATTCTCCTTAGCCCAATACCTCCAAACTCCCTTGGTTTGCAAACCCTATCCCAGGACACCAAGTGAAAGCGCTGCTTAGATTCAGAACCGATCCATAGGAATCTCTTCCGGATCTGTTCAATTTTAGTGTAGACACTTGTAGGAGCTTTAAAAACAGAGAGAAAGTAGACAGGGGATGCTTTGAATGGAAAACTTGGTGAGAACCGCCTTGCCGCTTGAGATAACAAATTCCCTTTCCATCCAACCGACTTCCTCTCGAATTCTTTCAATTACATTAGTCCACATGGAATCGGTAGCTCTGCTCGTAAATAAAGGAAGTCCTAGGCATGTGGATGGAAGAGTAGACACCGAGCATCCAAGAATCCTAGCAATATTAATCGCCTCGAATGGGAGTGTTAAAGAAATAAATTTTACTCTTTGAAAAATTTACCTTTTGCCTCGCAGCATCCTCATATAGCTCTAGAATATGTTTTATGACCTTAGCCTCAAAAACCGATGCAAGAGTTAACAACAAAGTATCATCCACAAACCGTTCATGTGTAATCGCTCGTGTTTGTGATGATGCTTTAATTTCTGAAATAAGACCAATATTACATGCAGCTTTGATTGTCCTCCCAAGGGATTCAGCCACAATGATAAACAACATGGGAGAGATAGGGTCACCTTGCCTTAGGCCCCTTTTACTTTGAAAGTATCCAGCAGGAGCACCATTAACAAGGACTGAAAACCAAGGTTTCATAAAACATCCTTCCAAAAGCTTGATCCATTCATGATGAAAACCAAATTTCCGAAGAATGGCAGAGACAAAACTCCGCTTTATGCGGTCATAAGTCTTGTTCATATCCAGACTTGAGAGCAAAAGCGAGGTTTTTAGTCTGGACTACCGAATGGAGGGCTTCATTAATCGTTATGACCCCATCAAGGATGGACCTTCCGGGGACCGAATCGCCTTGACAAACATCAATAAACATAGGAAGGATCTTCCTCATTCTATTTGCAATTGCCTTGGTCAAAATTTTATAAACAACATTACAAAGGCTAATAGGTCTAAAATCCATCATAGATCTAGGAGTAGGAATCTTTGGGATTAAATAAATAAAAGTGGAGTTAAAACTTCTCGGAATATGCTTTGTGGACTGAAATTCCTTGATAGTAGCACATACATCAAAACCTACAATATCCCAAAAATCCTGAAAAAAACGAGGTGAAAACCTGTCTGGACCTGGAGCTTTATAAGGGTTCATTGAGAAGAGGGCCTCTTTGATTTCTTCATCCGTGAAAGGCTTAATTAACTCCCCATTCAAGTCATCAAAAATTAAATGAGGAATATGGTAAAGCATTGATTCTGAAGCTAATGCAGAACTGAAATGTTCTTCTCCTAAAAGATTCCGAAAATAGGAAACTGCTTCATTTCTGATTTCATTAGGACTAGAAAGGAGTGATCCATCATCTCTAACAAGTTCTTTAATTCTATTGTGGCTTCTGTTCCTTAAGGTAGATGCATGCAAAAATCTTGTATTGGCATCACCTTCTTTTAGCCAGGTAGCTCTAGACTTTTGCCGCCAAAAAGTCTCCTCGTGAGCTAGAACATTATGGTACTCAAAGAAGGGATTTCTTTTCATCTGCATGTAGGGAAGGGTCTGGCAATCCCTCTTCAAGTTTTTTCTCAATGGTTGATAACCTTTCAGAGATGGCTTTCTTGTTTTCAAAAATATTTCCAAAAATTTCCTTATTCCAGATCCTTAGATTTTCTTTCACCACTTTAAGTTTCGTGCTAATCGAATGAAGGCCGCCTCGACAAGAATGCTTCCACCACTAAGAAATTATGTCTCTGAGATCAGGGTGGTGCATCCACATAGATTCAAACCTAAAAGGCCTTTTGAATTTTGGAGTCTCTTCAATTTCAAGTAAAATCGGGTTGTGGTCAGACCCAATGCGAGGCAAGGACAACGGATTTGCATCCCCAAAAGATTGTATTGCTTCTCGTGACAAAAAAACCTATCAAGCTTTTCCATTATAAGTTGATTTCCAGACCTCCTATTGCTCCAAGTAAATTTAGCATTTTTTAATTTGACATCCAATAAATTTTTGTTGTTGATGAAATCTTGAAAGTCCTCCATACTTCTTGCTAGAATTCCTACTCCCCCTTTTTTATCAGAGGGGTAAAGAGGGGTATTAAAGTCCCCCGCAACTATCCATGGGATATCCTGAAAAGCTTCCTTGAAATGACTGAGTAAATTCCATAGATCAGCTCTCCCAGATATAGAATTAGGGGCATACACATTTGTTAATATCCAAGAAAGGTCATTAACCTTATCCTTAAAAATAATGCTCATTACCCTTTCCCCCAATTGAATAAACTTGCCTTCCACCTTCCCTAGATTCCAGATACAAAGAAAACCACCTGAGGTTCCATTGGCTTTGCAAAAAATTGCTTCTCCATTTTTCCAGATATTGAGGGCAATTTTTCTAGACAAAACTTCATCGACTTTAGTTTCTTGCAAAATAAGAATAGTGGGATCAAAATCTCTTCTTAAATATTTGACTAACCGCTGTTTAGGAAGGCCATTGAGACCCCTTACATTCTAGGATATGATCTTCATTTGGAACTTTTAAAGTTTTTTTCCTCTTCCCCTGCCTTGGACTTGAGGGGGCTTAAGAATTTTGTTTTTTTCAAAGGGAAGATTTCTAGTTGGTGGAAACAGAGTAGTCTGAATTCCATTAGCTATCTCATCTTGGACCTCTTCTTTCCATTGCTGGGCATTTGACTTTCTTCCCTTTTTTTTCTCACCTCCACGATCAATCATGGGGATTTCATTGAGCTTCTAGTCCTGCTTCGGGCTAAATTTGGTTTGGGTGACTCTGTTGGATAACGAGATCTTGGAAACCCCTTCTCTGGATTGGGACAAAGACAAAGGTGAAAAATGTCGCTTGGAAGGGCTGATTAACTCTGAAAGCACTTTTCTCTTTCTCGGACAGAAAAGGACTCATCATTAGGGCATTCTTTATGGCCAACAGGAGGAGGATTGGAAGGTCCGGATTTGGTTGGGGAGTCAAGGTAAGTAGGGATACCAAGAATTATATCCTCAACATTAGACCCTTCATTCTGATTTTCCTCTGTAATTATTTGGTTTTCAGCCAAAATGTTAAATTTATTTAGATTCTCGAAAGGAGAGCATACCTTTTGTTGGTCAGTTTGTGATGTAGCAATTTTCTTGTCCTTACCATTGTCCATGTGAAGCTCAACCTCATTCTCCATTTGTCCCAAACCAGAGGCCTTTGCATTTTCAACATTTGGATCTTTAACCCTGTACATTCCCGTGTATTTGCCATTATTTCCGAAAGATCGCCGCTTGGAATCATTATTCCTAGGAAGGGTTTGTCAGGCTTCTCAAAAAAGAGCATTGTCCTTTGAGATGGCCTTGAATATTACAGTCAGAGCAAAATGCCGGTCTATTTTCATATTCGATGACCTGTAAGGAGGAAGCTCAGATTCTAGGTTTGCATTTACACAAATCCTAGCATGCGTCATTCTGGTGCGTGCAAGGGTTGGATTATCAATGGCCACCAATTCCCCTATGGTCTTGGAAATACCCTAAAGAAAATACTCATGCCACCAATGAAACGGGAGATTTGGGAGACGAACACAAATGGGGGCAAAGTTTATGCTCTGCTTTTCTGCGTCAAAATCCTCATCCCATCTCCTAAGAAGAAGACTTCTTCGGCCCAAGAACCAAGGTCCTCCTATTAGAATACGACTAGAATCTTCACTATTGTTAAGGCGTACCACAAAAAACCCCCTTGATAATGCAATAATCTCCATGTGTCCAGAAGTCTTCCACTTCAAGGATGCCCATCGTCGAATCGTTTCAATATCCGGCCTGCCCCCTATGAATTTGCCTACTAGAGAAAAATTTTCCATCGATATAAAGTCTGCCATTACGCTTTCAGGCACGGATACCTTCTGCCCATTGGGAGTGAGAGGTGGTAAAGAATGTAAGGAAACCCTATTGCCACCTTTAAGGGCCTGTGCAAAAGACTTATTGCCCTCAAAATTCTTGATGTGGGCCTTCTTATCAAAAATAATATCAGGGGGTTCGTGTCCCTCTAATTTTTTAAAACCCTCAGTGTCCTTGTCACTGTCCACCCGCTCTTCCTCAGTTGCTTTGAACCTTGCTTGTTCCCTCATTGAGCCTCACAGCTTCCAGGGGTTTGGAAACCCTGTTTCCCACCTCCAACAGAATGAAAAACATGTTTGCAAAAGTTGCACCTGCCTCTGCTCCCGCTTTGCTCCATTCCTGCCTCCGCTCCCGCCTGCTCCTCTTGTCGGTGTTGCTGCTTTATATCTCCCTAATTTAGAAATTTAGAAAGTAATAATATTTGCAAACTAATATTTCAATTTTACAATATTGAAAACCTTATATCTCCTAATTAATTTTTAAAAATATTTTAATATTTGAATCTCATGCAATTTTCACTATTTTTTAAGATATACTCTCTCTTCTTTAATTGCCTTCTAATTCACTAAGGTTGGTATTTGCTTAGTTATTAAATGCAGTAATAGGTAAACTTCAACCTTATATTAAGCACCTTATAAATCCTTATACTTAAGGAAAACATATATTAAATCAAGTAAAACTTTACCTTCCTTGCAATGTAAAATGTGTGTGGTGATTAGATTATGGTTTGACTCTTAAATACAAGCTTTGGTGTTGTAATTCTAGTCTTATATGTATGATAGAGAGCATTTTTTGATCATGGGTACCTTATGAGTCTTCCTCCTTCTTAAATTCACTTTGACTGCACTCAAATATTGAATATCCAATCCTCAATCTCGTGCTTCCAAAATTTATGCTTTTCTTCAACTTGGGTGCTTTAATAGGCTTTGTCCCTTATTGAAGGCATGGCCATGTGGCACGTACATTGCTTAGGTGGCAAGTGGAGGTTACAATCTTGATGAGTATTATTTTAGGTGTCTTCAATGCTCTTATATTCCTTTGAATAATGTGCAATAATTATTATGCCTTCTAACCTTCAAATGATACTTTCAATGCTCAAGATGGGCATTACTTTATCATGGGTGCTTCCTTCCTATGTAGGTATTAAAAGTTATATTTAAGGACATTATTTTGTTGTGCCAAGTGGCACAATATACCTTAGCTTGCGCTGGTAAGTTGTGTTCATTTCCCTTGCATGTAATGATACCTTCAATGTCTTCTATTCCCTAAATATTTCTTGCCAACGAATGTAAAGTTTTTGGTCTTGGCTTCAATGCTTTATCTCAAGTGAATGGTGATGTTACTATCCCATGAAGTTAACTCTAGCAATTGTGGTTCTATGGTTCTCCAATGCTATAATATTATGTGATGGTTCTACTCTAACAATGGTGGTGTTAGGTTCTTAAAACATATCTTATTAACTAGCATTTTGTCCAAGCTATTTCTTGGGTAATGCACTCTTTGTTTACACCTTGAGTTTTAAGTAATTTGCTTATTTGTGCTTGCAACACATTATCCTTTGTGCTATCCTTATTACTTTATGTATATTTGCAATGGATGCTATGCTTTATACATAGACTCTTTGATATTGTAGGTTATACTACTATAGGCACTAAATTTTGGTGTCTTTAGACACCTTGAAACTTAGCTATTTGAGCCCTTCATTGGCTCTCTTCCTTCTCTTTGACGTTTTCTATACAAAATTGATGATTTAGTCACTTTGTAGACATAATATGCTTGCTATTGTAGTTTCTTAAGACAATATAGATTTTTTCCTCTTGTCCTCTCTTTTCTATGTAGGACAAGAGGAATATGGTGCAATAATGTAATGCAAATAGCTTTGCAATAGTTAGAATAAAATACCTTAATATTACACCTAAACTCTGAGATCTTCAAATGTTTATTTTTTAAAGCTTTCTCCCTTCCTTGACGAGGCATATTCTTGCTCTAATTCTTGGTGGTAAATTGTGATTTGATGTTGCCCTCCTTACTAGACAAATCTCTCCTCTATCTCCTTTGCTTGGTTAACTTGGCAATAATGAATCCAAGCTCTTTAATCATGCAATGAATATGTCCTTTTTAATGGATTGAATTTGCACTAATTTTTACTAATTTTCACCTTATCTTAAATACTTAATACACCCTTAATAACTAGTATTATGCAATAGTAATTTCTCCTTATTGATCCTTTAAATGAACTCTCAATCTATGCAACCTTCACTTAATAATGATGTTTTCTTTAATTTTACTAGAAGTTAGCACGTTGATATTTTCCTTTCTTTCAAAATATATCTAACTCTTTTTTGTGTGTAGGTTATAATGCTTGTAAAAAATATCTTCTACACTTGCTTAAAGACTTAATATGCAACCTTCTCCTTGCAACTTTTAAACTTTAATATGGTGATTAATGAAACTCAATAATGAACCAAGTAACTAATGTTCAAGTAATGAGCCTTTTGCACCAAATTTTCTTATATTAATGACCTCTGTAGATGATGGAGGTCTTAGTGATTAGATTCACCTAAATGATGCCATGTATTAGATGAAATCACAACTCATCATTGTTGTCCAAAACAGCTATTTATCCCACCAATTTGTAGCTTTGCAACCCTCTAACTTGCTACCCAAAAATGTAGTATGGTGGTTTTAACTATCCTTTAGGATGTAATCTAAAAATATGAAACTTAGCATCTATTTAATGCTGCCCAAATTTCTGCCCTTTCACAGTCAATTTCTCCTTTGAAATGTTGTCCTTGAATCTCCCAAATTTGGTAGGAAACTCCTCCAAATATTAGTTGTAACTCTTCTCCTATAAGCCTTCAATTTTTTGTTGTAGAAACCAACAATTTCCTTTCTCTTAATTGAAATTCAATGGAAATATTCAAATCTCTTATATTTGGTGGCTTCTTCTAACTTCTTTCTCCTTCAATCTCCTTGTCAAATTCTGATTTCAATCTTGCTCTTCTTCTCAATATTTTGAATATCTTGAGGTCTTCACTATTATCCTCCAAAATTTGGCAAACTCCTTGCCAAATTATTCTCCTTTTGGGCTTGTTTCTGTATGGTGATAATTATCCCAAAAACACCTTTATCAAGAAATCCTTCAATGACCTTATTCAAATTCTATAATGAGGCTTTTCTAGCCTTCTCCTTCCTTGAGATATCTTCTCTAGGATTTTTGAATTTCAATAGCATCTCTAGTATTCTCAATGAGACCTTATATTCAATTTTCAACTATGAAGTTTTACAATGAGATATCTTTCTTGGATCTCTAAAATCAACTATTTATAAAATCTGTAATAGGACCTTTACTAGTCCTTCTCTATCTTCAATATTCCAAATATGGAATTTATTCATGAGATATTGTTTGGGTCTTATCTTCATCTTAAATGGATATCTCTAATATTCAATATTATTCAAGAATATTTTCCTTAAGTCTCTTATTTTTTCAATGGGGTCTTCTTTCTAGGACCTCATTGATTTTCAATCTTCAATATTCAATGGAGATCATCAACCTCTAATCTTCTCCTTGACTCTTATCTAGAGTCTCTTCTTATTCAATCTGCAGTAAATATCCTCTAGCATTTTTCTCTCTTCTACAATATGTAGGTCTAAAATATGGTAATGGGACCTTCTCCTCAGGCCTCAAATATTTGATCTTCCATTTGTTGCTATAGGTACTGGATTGATTCCAAAGAAGATATTCTTCCTAGCACTTTGTAGGAAGCTTCTCGATTTTCTTTTAATATCCTTTTTTCTACAACAAAGTATTAGGACTATAATGGAAGAACATCTAAGTATAGAGATAATCAATCTTCACTAGTTGATTTTTCAATCTAGTGGAATTAATGTTGAGTCCTAGTCTTCCCATGTTTTTCTACAACCCTATGGAAAGAATCTAGCTAAAAGCAATTTTTAGAAATTTTGAAAATGAGATTTTTGATCTCCTATAAATATTTCTTTTGGATCTCTCTCTATTTTATATTGAAATAGCATGGTTCTGATACCACTATTAAATTTTAAATATGTCTATTAAAGAAAATGCAAACACAATATGTAAAATAAGAAAGCTATGATAACTATATGATAATGGGACTTTAAAATGCAAGAAAACTAGATGATAAATTTCTACAATAACTCAGTAATATACCATTAATAAAAGCTCACAAAAATAGTACAATTCAATATAATGGATGGCTTGAAGACTCCATAATTTTTAATAAAAAAACTATATTGTACCTACTCACTATTCTCTATCTTGACATCATTCCTATCTTTCTCTTCTCTCAACCTCAATATTTCTCTAATACTCTCAAAGGGATATATATAGTAATATATGTTCCTTGGCATTTACTCTACACATGAATATTCATATACCTATCCTATGACTTATGTATATGTGGACTACATGCACATTTACATCATTGCACATTCTAACAGTTGTGCATTTATTACATTGCATGAAGTAACTACGTAAACCTTAATCTAATAAAAACTCCTAATATAGAAATGTACCCAAGGTGGAACATTGAAATGTACTATATAATGTAATATACTCTAACAAATAATAGAATAACTTGGCCTAGATATCACCAAAAAGGCTATAAAACATTATTTTCCTAGTCTGGTGAGTCAGCATGGCCTCATGGCTTAGGGATATTTAGACCTGCTAGCTTCCTCCTTTCTATATTTTCCCTTGCAAGAAACTTAGGAATTTTTCTAGTATAATCCACTTTATTAATTGATGGATCTTTAAGGACCACATATTATTTGAAACTAGACAAAAAATTCAATTCAAAATTTCTTTACTCAAATTAGACAAAAACCTTGTCTATTGGGAATAGAGTCTATGAAGGAAAATACTACAATTTTGAGCAAAAGTGCAAATGAAATGTAAGTTGTTTCATTTATAGGATAAATTTCTTTAGGTTTTATGAGATGATAAGAATATATGCCTCCTTATAAATATTCTCTTGATTTAGAGAGTTGTTATAATCAATTATCTAATCAATGGCATTTCCTACTTAATCTTCTCTAGTCAACTCAACAAAAGCACAATTATTTGTTCCTTAGTTATTTTGTTGATTCTTGGCCCTTTTGATCTATACAAATCTTCCTTGATATCACATGTGAACTAATTTTTATGATCCCCAAATACTGGTTTCATACCAACATTATTTTATTGCTTGCTTCAAACAATGACCATAACACATTTAAATTTTGTTCTCTTTATTTATATGCTATATTTACAAAAAAAATTGGCATGCCTTTTCATGCTAGTATTCTCACATGCTTCTTTTTATCATTGAAACATGTAGTGTCTAGACCATATTGATCCAAACCTCTACTTATCTTATATTTTAGTTATTTGGAACATGTGACTTGTTTAAACTAAGAGTAATAATTGATTTGGCTTTGGGGTAGGATGATTTCCAATGCCTAGTTGAGATATAACATTGAAATACAAAGAGGACAACTCATGCCTAGACCATGAATTCTTTGTGAGTTATTAGGCTCATGTGACTTGTTGTGTTAGGTTGAAGCATGAACAACTCACCTTCTAGCAATGAATTTTCTATATGCCTCTACAAATATTTTGGATATGCTTGCTAGAACATGTGATCCATTAAGACCTAAAACTTGTTGTAGGTGGACTCAGAGATACCCTAAGTTCCCATGTTTGAGCAAATCATTGCATTGGAATTGTACGTAAAAAAAATCTTTTGATGCCATCACTATTTGTATTATTTTCCTCAACTTTTTTGTATTTTCTTGTTGGAGTGCATGATTGTGTTAACCCTAACATTAAGTATTGATTGACTCTAACATGTGCTAAACTCCCATGTCTATGTGTACTATTATATTAAGATTACTTATATAAAAATCATCCCTCATGAGCTCATTTGATATTTTCATAAGCTCTTCCATAGTTTCTAGCCATTTTTATAGATGATGCTCCTCTCTCTATTCTATAATATCTAGAACTTCTATCCATTGGAAATATGGTAGTTGAGGTCTTTGTTCAAAATAGTTCATCACATAGGTTATATTAGAAGTTGGAGGTTCTTTAGTTATAGATTTTTTTGCTTTGTATCAATCAAGGAGCCTATGAGACCCTTTGATTGCTCCTCTTTTTATTTAGTTATACCTAGATAACATTGTTAATATTCTTCTTAATCTCTATTAATAGTATTTTATTCCTCCAAGATAGCAAGCTTATCTTCTAGGTTCCAGATTGCAACTTTAAGCTCATGTAGTTTTAGAGACTCTATTGAATCTAGAATGGGTATGTTGGGCATAAAAATTGCTATAATAGTACATTATGGATATTATTTAGGTGATGTAACTAGAGAATATGAATATCAAGGTAAAAATATAACTTGTTGGCTTGGATGTTGGATTTTGGGGTAGCATGACATTATAGTTTTTTTGAAAAACTTGAAAACTAAGATAAGTGTGTTTTATACCATGATAGAAACTTGGAATATTTTAGGGAATCTCATCTCATTGGACTACTAGATCTAAATACCCAAGTCTAGGGAGAAATAATGGAGGTAGAATATGTAGGCTTGGGCTTGTAATTTCATTATATCCTAAGGGAGCCTCATCTAGATTTTGCTAAACTGAATGTTGAAATTAGAAATTCTCTCTATAATATTCCTTTGAATGGATGAAAACTAAATGAGAACTAGAAGTATAAAAGGGTACCCTACAACATTGAACTCTAGAATGAATGGTTCAACAAGATTGCATCAAGTAGTTATGTTGTCATCGTCAAATGAGTTGTACAACACCAAAGCTTTGCATTTGAATGATTGCATAAGAAGTCTTACTATTATATATTCATGAGCAATATCATAGATAGTAGACAAAGTAATGACTTCTAGAAATTTTTCCTAAGCCATATTTTCATTATCACCATAGGAGAGAAAGACCTTCAATACTAGTTGAGAAATATCATGGATATTGGGGAGGTTAAGGGATCCAACACTATTCTAGGTTGGATATATGCATTTGGATATGGCTTCAAATAGGATGTACTAGTATGATTAGGAAACAATCAATTTTCATAGGGAATTTTGAGCTGTATCAACCCTCAATATTGTCTTAACATAATTCTAGAACTCACTACTTTAGTGAAGTCATCAATTTCAA
The DNA here is from genome assembly GCA_028583015.1 of Wollemia nobilis. Classification (NCBI taxonomy): domain Eukaryota; kingdom Viridiplantae; phylum Streptophyta; class Pinopsida; order Araucariales; family Araucariaceae; genus Wollemia; species Wollemia nobilis. The sequence continues at coordinate 1,951,582 of JAQPPZ010000886.1, read as the reverse complement.
GTTATTAAATTAGTGGAGTCACTAGGTGAATGTGTTTTTTCCACTTGCAAGGTCAAGATATTCACCAAAATATTGATCCTTTAGAAATATGAGATGAATATTGAATGATCTATCCCATTATATGTGCCAAAACAATTTGGTTTATAGTCCACGTAGTGGTCAGAAGTGCACCCTAGACTATAGGTAAGATTGGATGGTGAGGAATTACTTCTTGATACAACCTCTAAATAAGGTTAGTTCCTTGTTGTGCAAAGCAAAAAATAAAATACATTTTGAATAATAAAGATAAAAATGGAGGTATATATGGAGAGAATAGAGATAAATATGAATTAAAAGTGGATGAAATTTAACTAACACTGCTACATCCTATGCAAAACACACCACAAATTGACTATATATAGGTTCTAACATACCAATAACCAAGAAAAGCATTGCAAAATATAAATTAATCTTATATAATTCCCTCTGCTACTCCAATAGCCCTCAATTATAGTCTATATATATATATATATATGACCTAACAGAATATACCTGTAGGCCCAAAATGACCACATACTTAGTAAAATTTTATATAATTTTGACTAAATCATAAAGTTATCATTCCATTCTGAAATCGGGTTGATAATATGAGTCCGCTTCTCAGTGATGAAAAAGTGTGGAATGGCGATCCGAGGAATGGACAAGTATTTTCTTTCTGGAATGAAGATAAAGTGGAATGACTGAATAATAATGAGGTGAAAGATAAAATCCTAGAGTGGATTCAAGGTTCAGATACTCCGGATCCGGATTGGAGATTCTGCTACTAAGAAAGATGATGTCATAAGTGGAATGGCATTTAGCTTGTGCCGGATTGAATCTGAACCATGTGATGAAGAAGATCGACGGTGGAGGTTAGTCTTCTAAGTTTTGGTTGTTTAAAAGATGTTTCTACATCAGAACTATAACAGTCGACCGAAATATGAAGCATCAAAGGTTTTCAAGAAGATCAGACTAGATGCAGTTACAGATCGATGGTGGCAATCTATTCCCAAGAAGGATCGATGAAAATGTATGATCTAGAATGTTCTGAACTATAGTTCTACTGAGCGACCAAGCAAGTTGTAGAGGCCCCATGCTGTCATGGTGGACGCCCTTCCAATGGAATTCTCGGAGGATGAACCAATGAGCTAATGCCAGCTAAGCTCTTTGTTGAGCTGTTGTAACAAGATTTTGTGTATTGTTTCTTGATTATTGTAATATGAAAAACTATAAGTAGAGGTCGAACCCTCATTTTGAAGGGTCGGCTCTAGCGTGTTTGCCTATGCTATTGTAAATATTCCTTGAAGAGCTGAATGAAAGGAGCAATACATTGATCTTCACCTCAAGTTCACGTTCTCTTGCTTGATGTCAGAGGTTCAGATTTCATAGTTGCATTTCTGTAAATACTTAGATGGTTAGTTTGTGCCTATTTTGGATTACTAGCTATTGTGAGTAATTGAAATCTACTTTGAATTCATTCTATGTTATTTGAAAGTACATTTCTATAAGATCTAAGTGTTTGGTGAATTTTGTTATTTGGATTATCATTCCCTGGGTATTGAAATTGCTTGCTATAACATTTCTCTGTTATGCTTTAAATATATGAAATGATCTATTATGAGATAAATGTTGATCTGAGTGTATGTCCTTAATCTAGTTTTTTGGGAGCTTTTTATGATGGTGCAATGTTGTTAACCTATCCATCCATTGTTATCTACATCTCTCTAACCCTAACCTTCTCTTACCCTAAACTCCAAACCCTAAGTGAGCATAATTGTGTCAACAACTTGCTAAGTTGACAAGGAACCAGCCTACTCTAGAGGTTGGATCGAAAACTCCTATTTTGGTCCATCCAATGTTGAGTGTTGAGCTACAGCTATCGGGTGCAAGCCTGGATAGAAAATAGGAAGATAGACAACCATAGTACTGAGTGAAAACTTGGTGCAATTCAGTGCCCAATAGTTTTTGGCACGCCTGGTGGGACCAGTTCACAAGGAACACGAAACCCATCAAAAGAGTTATTATTATCTCAACCTGAAGGAATCAAGATTGGGTGAATTGTCTTGACCTTGTAAGCGGAGAAAAGAAAGTTCACCTGGTGACTCCTTGGTCAGAAGACCCTAAAAAAGTATTGTAGACCAATACCCTTTCATGTATACCAGGTCTTTCAAGAGGAACAACCCTGATTCTTTCTTTCATTATGAGTTACCTCAGAGAGGGGCTATTGTTATCAGAATTTTAGATCAAGATTTTATTGAAGAAGAAGAGCTTCTGGAAGAAAACCCAATAGTTCCCCCAAGAAGACCTACAACCAAAAACATGGCACATAATGTGGCTCCTAATCAGCCACTTCAGAAGTACCCTAACTGGGATTCAACTGGGCCCCTTAGATTAGCACAAATGGATGCCATTCCCTAGGTTGTATCTAAGGCAACCCCCACATATGATGGATTTGGGAAAACAACTTATGAGCACTGCCAAGATATCCTGAATCTGGCAGCAATCCACAACATAAAAGAAGAAAATATTATTGTCAGAATTCTAGCCCTATCCTTTCATGGAAAGATATTGCATTGGTTCAAAACTCTGGAAGATAATTCTATCACTTCATGGCAATATTTGGCTGAGCCATTCATAGAAGAATTTAATGAATCTACTGATCCTTTTTCCCTGTTGAATCAGTTTACAACCATGCAAAAAACCCAACAAGAAACTATCTCAAACTTCAATTTGAGATTTAGTAGAACATGGAAGAGAATTCCCCCCACTTCTAGACCAATTACATGTTTGGCTTATATGTATTATATACGTGCCCTGGGATCAGAACTAGGTCTGTAGACACAACAATCTAGAGTAGAAACCTTTCCCCAAGTTTATAATGCAGTCATCCATGCTAAAAATATCCTAATCAATGTAGGAAGGATTCCCCCCAAAACCGTGTTACCCTATAACTCAAAAACCAATAGTGGCCATGAACAATCCACAAAGTCCTCCTACATGGACCCCCTTGCTTTACCATCTCCATATCCATAAATGAATCTGATTCCTTGGTCTAAAATGATAGCCTCTACACCTCCTTTTCCTCCCCTTCCTTCCCAACCTTCTCAAGAATTGTCTGCTATTCTGGATATACAAAATACCATGAAAACTTTGAGTAAAAAAGAAAATTCAATGGAAAAAATGAGATCAAAAAGGAGGTCAAAATAGATGAGATTCCCATATGTGAAAAAATATAAAGTAGGTCCTAATATGGGGTTAGGGTGGAATGCAACATATGAGGAGCCGAAATGTTCTACAGATACCACTCTTGCAAATGTTTGGTGTTTGGTATGTAATGACCCCCATGACTCACAATCTTGTGTGATGTATCAACACCATGTTCAACAAGCTATGGATCAAGCTGAAAGAAATAAAAAAGGGAGGGTTAATATGTTATGGCACCTTGATCAGATCATGGCCGAAAAAGAGTTGGATGAAGAAAGCCCAATTGTTGTGATGACAAGATCTGGAAAGAAAGCTTTACAAGTAGACCCCTAGAATATGGGACAATTCTAGGTCCCTTCTCAAAAGAAAGTTGACTCCCCCTCAAAGCAATGACACTTTTCCTATTCCTCAAGCTAGAGGGAAGGAGAAGACAGATAGTCTCCCTAAAAATCTCGAAAGAGAAACAGAAGGAGACAGAATGAGATCCAAGGGTGAGGATCAAGAAAGGCTCAGGTTCCCCTCTATCACCAAAAGATAAATATTAGAGGTAACCCAACAATACAAAAGGAAATATGGTGAGCTAGACAGAGGCCTAGAAAGACTATCCCTGACCAAGTCTGAGTATAACATTGTTGAGGAGATGAAAAGGATTCCATCAAAAGCTAGTCTATATGATACTCTTTTCATCCCGGGCCAAATTGACCTGCTTAAAGTTTCCCTCAGCAAAAATCCCTAGAATAGACCAACCACCACCATCCTCAGTATACCACCAGAAAAGAGAGAAATGACACCTGCTGTTCTAAAAAACAAACCTCCCCCTTTCTACATATCCTTAAGAATGGAAGGATGGGTAGTCCAAAATTGTATGATTGATTCAGGAGCATCAACCACAGTTATGCCTAAGGTGGTCTATGAAGATATGGGTATGGAATATACCCGATCTTGTCCTGGAGTGTTGCAATTAGATGGGACACCTATCAAAATAGTTGGGGTTATTAAAGATGTACTGATGAGGTTGCATAGAGCTCCCGAGGTAACAATGGTGCAGGAAATAGTGGTGGTGGACTTGGAACCTTATTTCGGGTTATGCCTCTCAAGAGAATTTACTACAAAATTAGGAGGATGTATGTACATGGATTATTCTAGCATGGTAATCCCTTTCAAAGGAAAAAGGATAAGGATAACACCAGAGAAACCAGTTGCTTATCATATTGAAAAAATTGAAGAGGATCTAGTGCAATCTTAATCCTATGGAGGAATTTGAGCTAGTGGAAAATATTGAAGAGCTAGACATTGAAGATGAGTTGCCTTTCAGAGAAGACTATAGTCAATTTGGAACTGGTATGGGTACATACAATATCACAACTGAACTAGAAAAGAAACTCCCTACTATTTCTAATCAATCCCTAAGAAACAAAGAAACATGGGTTATGCATTTTGATGGTGCTAAATGTAGAAATGGTGCAAGGGCTGGTGTGGTTCTACAATCACAGTCTGAAGGGATAAAGAATTTTGCTTATAGACTGACATGGTCATGTACCAACAATGCCATAGAATATGAAGCTTTGTGCCTCGGATTGATGCAAGCAGAAAGTATGGGCATCAAGATTTTGAACATATATGGTGATTCTGAGCTAATAGTCCATCAGGTAAGGAATAAGTGCAGTAGTAAGCACCATTACTTGAAAGCTTACAAAAATAGGGTATGGGACCTAATGGATTCATTTGATGCCCTGAATCTAAGTTTTGTGCCTAGAGAAGATAATCACCTGGCAGATTCTTTGGCAACAAAGGGAGCTAATTTCAATCCTCCTGTAGATTTTGGAACTAAGAAGACCAAAGGAATTAAAATGGTTTTCAGACCTACAGTGCTAGACAAGTAGATATTCTGGTAGGTTTTTGAAAGTGATGAACAAATTCTGGATTTCATGATAAGAGAAGCATGCTTCTCAACTGTCCAAGAGGAAGACTTGGAAGAAATAGATCAGCAAGACTTTATCCAACTAAGAAACAATCATATCCCAAGGGGATTGGTCACCCTTGAAAGTCTATTTGATAATGAAGATAGAAAGAAGGTTGGAGCTATGAAGGTCGGTAAAAATATCTATAAAGAAGTAGAGGTCGGAATAGGAAAGAAGCTCAATGTTGGGATCCAATGTTCACCTGAGGAAGCAGAGGAGATTAAAGCTTTATGCTTAAAATACCAAGACACTATGGCTTGGTCATATGAAGACCTTAAGGTGTATGACAAAAATATTATCCAGCATACTATCGAGTTAGAACCCGATGCTAAACCATTCCAACAAAAATAGAGGCCTATTAATCCGAGGATAGAAGCCATTATGAGGGAGGAACTCTTAAAGCTACTGAAGGCTAGGATAATATATCCAATAAAACATTCCACTTGGGTAGCCAATTTGGTACCCGTAAGAAAGAAGAATGGGGATATACGCCTATGTGTAGATTTTAGAAATCTGAATCAAGCATCTCTCAAGGATCACTATCCCCTCCCTCGGATTGACCAGATCTTACAGGTGGTAGCTGGAGCAGAAATATTCTCACTCTTGGATGGTTACTCTGGATATAACCAAATTTGGGTAAAATATCAAGACCAATACAAGACAACATTTACTACAAAATGGGGTACATTTGCCTATTAGAGAATGCCCTTTGGGCTGTCCAATGCTGGAGCTACATTTCAGAGGGCCATGGACTATGCCTTTGGTACACTTATAAACAAAGTTATTCTGATTTACCTGGATGACATGACGGTCTTTTCTCATGATAAAAATGATCATCTATCTCATTTGGAATAGGTTTTTCAAAAATGCAGAGAATTTGGTATCTCACTTAATCCTAAGAAGTCATTCTTTGCAGTACATGAGGGAAAACTATTAGGCCATGTGGTCTCAAAGGAAGGTATGGCCATAGATCCAGAAATAATTGGAGCAATTCTAGCTATTCCTTTGCCTACTAATCAGAAGACCTTGCAGTATTTCTTAGGTCAAATCAATTTCGTCAAGAAATTCATTTCTGATTTTGCACAAAAAGTGAGGCCTATATCTGAACTACTCAAGAAAAAGGTAGAGTTCAAGTGGACTGAGGTTAGGAAGCAAGATTTTGAGGTCATCAAGCAATCCATTGCAACAGCCCCAGTCTTGATAAATCCTGATTTCACTAAGGATTTTATCCTCTATGCTTATGGAGCTGAAGAAAGTTATGCCTCAGTACTCACCCAAAAAGATAGTCAAGGGGATGAGCACCCTGTGTTCTTTTGGAGTCAGACTCTACATGATTATCAGGTAAAATATAACTTTATTGAGAGACAAGTGTTTGTTGTAATGAAGTCACTAAAGAAGTTTAGACAATATCTGGTACAGAGCAAAACCTTGGTATATGTGGTTCATCCAGATGTAAGGAGTTTTATTTTACAAGGTGACTTGGGAGATAAAAGGGTTAGTTGGATTACTAAGATCTAGGAATATGATGTAGAGATACGTCCCACCAAATTGGTAAGAGGTAGAGCCTTGTGCCAAGGATTGATAGATGCTTCAACATTGGCTGAAATAATAGCTTGTCAGATGACATAAGAGGATCAAATAGAGATTGTTCACACTCCGGATTCTGATTGGATTGAGAAAATGACCAGGTATTTCCAAACTGGGATCTGCCCACCTGATCTGAATTCTTCTCAAAGAAGGAGGTATAGACTTCATGCTCTAAAATATGTATTACTACCTGAAGGGTTGTTCAAAAGAAACTTGGATGGTATTCTCCTAAAATGTTTGAAGGAGGACCAACAAAAAAGAGTCATTGAAGAATTTCATGGAGGCTCAGTAGGAGGTCATAGCTCCGATAGAACTACAACTTTGAAGATAATAAGAGCAGGTTATTATTGGCCTACCATGTTCAATGATGCTTTTAAAATTACCCAGGCTTGTGATAAGTGTCAGAGGTACGTTGGAAGAACAAGAAATGTTGCCTCTCCCCTGAAGCCTATTCAAGTCGAAGAGCCTTTCCAACAATGGGGATTAGATTTTATAGGAGTTATAAATCCTAATTCTTCAGTAGAGCACAAGTTTATCTTGACAGCTACAGATTATCTTACCAGATGGGTAGAGGCCATTCCTACAAAGAAGGTGGACCAGGAAGTTGTGATCAACTTTATGGAGAGTTTGATTTCCATATTTGGAGTTCCGAAAGCTTTGGTGAGTGATAATGGCCCTGCTTTCATAGGAGCTAAGTACATTGAGTTTTCCAACAAGTATGGCATCACTCTTAAAAATACTTCAAACTATTACCCACAAGGTAATGGACTTGCAGAATCTACCAATAAAAACCTATTAAGGATTTTGAGAAAATATTTGGAAGGTAACAAAAGGAGTTGGCACCTATTTCTCAACCATGCTCTATGGGTAGACAGGATTACTATTAAAAATTCCATCAAAACTTCGCCTTATGCACTGGTATATGAAAAAGAGGTGGTATTGCCAATTCACTTAGAGATCCCAACACTTAAGCTTGTCAGTACAGAAGAAGAATTAGAGGATGATCCAGTTAAAACCAGGTTGACACACTTGCTGCGGTTGGAAGAGAGCAGGACTCAGGCATATGATCATTTTCAAAAGCACTCATCAGACATTAAAGCATGGTTTGATAAAAAGGCCAGGTTCAGGAAACTTCAAGTTGGAGATTCAGTTCTCAGGTGGAATGTTGACAGGGCAAAACTAGGTAAACATGAAAATTTTGATTCCTTTTGGGATGGTCCTTTCAAAATAGTGGAAGCTAAAGAGTCTAATGTATTTCAGTTGAAGGATCTAGAGGGAAACATACAACCAATTCCGGTGAATGGTTTCCACCTTAAGCTTTACTATATGTAAGAAATAAGCTCATTGTAACATATGTATATACATTGTACAAATATTTCCCCTTCCTTTCTGCACTTTCTATTTCATTTTCTTTCTGCACTTTGTAATTAGTTCTTTTTCGAAGAAATGCTAAAAAAAAAGAGAGAGAGAAGAAATTTTGCAAGAAATGACTAAGTGTTGGCCAAATTCATGGCAATGTTCCATTCCGCACATTGTGCTGTGCAAAACTCCTCGGAGTGGCATTCCACCCTCAAGACCGCATGGTTAAATCCGGATTGGCAATTCCATAGAGTGGTCTATATTTTTCTATCCCGCATAAGGAAGGACAAGAATGGCACCAATCCGGGAACCTCTCAAATCTGGAGATAGCCAGAGTGGAATCAGGGTAAAGCGACACGCATGTAGGCTTAGCGGACTCAAAAAGTTCTTAAAGATACCAGAGTAGAATCAGGCCAAAGCCAAACAACAAGTTTCAATTTGACACATGGAGGCTAAATATTGCTCGTGCATTCAATTCTAATGAACTCGTGCATGAGCCAAAGAGTAGCCGAAGGGATGTGATGAGCTGGCGGCACAATTTCAAAATTTGACCAATAAGGAGATAGGACGTCACTTTTGAGCCACCAAAGAAATAATGGAAAGGGTGGTGAAGTGTGCCAACAAGATATCATGCAACAGCTACATTTATGGCTGATGATACGTGAGTTCTAGAAGATAAAAGTGATGAAGTTATGCATAGGATTCATTTCATAATCACGAGACTGTAGAGAAGCTTAGCAACGTTCTAAATTTCTCCTCACTTATTCCAGTGTGCAAAGTCCTACTGCTACAAGATGGCTCCTAAGAAATCACCCATAGAGACTTCAGAAGACGTTCTAGAATTTGAAACTCTGGATGATAGGACGTCGGTGCCATACCTTGATAAAGCCGAGGTTGTGGTGGACATGGTGATGACCATCACTGAAAGGATGAGACTAAGAAGGAGTGTGAATGATAGATACAAAAAGAATGTTGCTCTATCGATGGAAGGTAGATGCTCCATCCTTTCTTATTTATCCTTTTACATTTGTGATTCCATTCACCCATGTCTTGAGTTGATAGCTACAATAGTTAAATTCTATGACCCGCTAGCCAAGGCAGTAAAAATCTATGAGGGTGAGACCCTTTTTAGCATCACTACCTCTTTCTATCATGAGATTTTTGCCTTAGGGTCTGACCCACCAGTACCACCAAAACCCTTCAGAATTGTTGAACAAACTGGGTTTTATTCCACTAAGAAACGGGTAAATGATGATGAGTCATTTAGGAATTGGGTTTATAAATAGCTGAATACCAAACCCCAGGAAGAGTTGCCTGAGGTCCCCATTTCTATTAAGAAATTTGTAACCCTTGTTATGTTCTCTATGTTGGCCTGCATGGAGGGTTTGGACTCTGATGAAGAGGTTCATGGTTGGCAAATTGCCGTTGCATACTGTATCTCTAATGAAAGGATGTACGAAAAGGAGGCGACAAAGAGAGGGATAAGGGTGATTTATTTTGATTGGCCAACGTTTCTCACCCAAAGAATACATGAACAGTTAGTAAGCTTGAAGAGGGGCTCTTGATGCTCCTAGCTTTAGGCATTGCTCAAGCTTGGTATGGATGTTTTATGCCACTGTGAAAGATAGAATGTCATGGATTCTAGTCAAGGATAAGATCGATAAAGGAGAACCTATGCCAGTCTACTATTGGACAAATCATTTAAGAAGTAGTGAGTCTCACTATAGGTTCAATTTGGAATTTCTTGGACCGGCCCTCAAAATAATGTATGGAAATTTCCCCAGATTGCCACCCCTGGCCAAAGAGATTCTGAGGAATAAAGATGCAGAGGAAGGGGACTGGTATCTGTTAACTGAGGGAACAATCATCAGATTATATGGTTTCATGGGTAAACCTTTTCTTTTGCCCCACTTTGTCATGGAGAGACTCTTTGCCTTAGAATATTTGAGGCAGGTAGAGTACATTGACTCAAAATATGGTTCAGGGAGAAAAAGGAAGTCTTTGCTTTCCCACCGCACTTTGAGTGATATCACCATTACTAAAAAGGGGTAAAGTCAGCAAATTGACCGATACCTGGATGGGTTAGGTCTATTTTATATCCCATAGAAGTGGAGTTATGATCTTGATGATATTTTCACTACAAAAAATAAAACCCTGAATGGAGATAAGGCCTACAAATTTGAGAAAAGGCCCAGGGCTCATTTTGAACAGGGAAGAAACAATGATGAGACTACTCTGTTAGAGTGGAATGTTTCCAAGATGGATCAGTTACCTCCATGGTTGGATTTTTATGAGCAGATTGAAGATTTTGATCCCGACCACCAGCCCAGTCATCAGATTACTGAAGAGATGATTGACAAGATTAAAGCCGAAACTACAAAGAAAAGCAGGCCCTCCTCCAAGTCAAAGTCGGCAAAGAAAAAAGACATGCCATCTAAAAAGGAAGTTTCAGAAGAAGTAGAAGAGGAGGATTTCAAGGGACCATGGGAGGATGCCAAGATCATGGATTGGTGGCGTATGAGAGTTGAAATTGGGAAAGCTGAATCTAAATTTGGAATAAAATTTGATAAAGAGTTTTCAAAAAGATATGATGAAAATATTGATACTTGGTAACTAAAGGATGTGAGGCACATTGTATTGATGGTTGAAAAGCCCCAGGGTGATTCTGAATCTCTCCAACCTTCTACAGATCAAAATACTTCTTTAACAAACACTGGAGCATTGAGGACTTTCAGTCCTACTTCTGAGCAGGTGGAGATATTCCCTAAAGGAGCTAGGATGATGAGCAAAATGAGATGTTCTAAAGAAAATGTTGTTAGTACCCCTGTTATTGAAGCAAAATCTAGGCCTAAATATTTAGCTCTAGGAGGACAACCTCGGATAAATTTGTTGATCAAAAAAGGAAGGGTAAGAGCATTGGAATCAAGCCACTTTCTTTTACTCCTGCGACATCAACAAAGCCACAATCCATTACTGAGCAATATTTACCTTTTGGGGAGTGCAAGGAGAATTATCAGAAGAAGATTCTAGAGATGAGATGGATGCTTTTTGATTAGTTCATAAAAGGGCTAAGAGAACTCTGGATACATAAGGGAGAGAGCTTTCCAAAAGGTAGAAGATGAGTATGGAGGAAATTGTTGAAGAGGTAGCTACTTTTAATACAGAAGGGTTAGTTGAACAAGAACAACAACTTGAAAAAGAAGTTGAGCAAGAAGACCCTACATCTGTAGGTGAAGGTATGGTTTCTAATCCCTCTTCTCCTTCTCATCTCCATGAATCCCCAAAAGGATTTCCCTCCCTTTCTAGTCAAGAAAATGTGGTAAATTTGCCTCCTTCACCTCACAGTCCTCCCCTCATCCCATCAGTAGCTATGGAGGCATCAGTCAATTCTGCTATATCACAACCTCCTTCAAACCCACCTTCCACTTCTGAGGCATCCACTTCAGTATCCACCATCATTGCACCCTCATCTCTTTTACCACCATCCATGGGACAATGCGTTCCAAGTTCATCCATCCCCTCTATTATCAGTTTTGTCCCTGTTTCCCTGAATTTACCTATATCAACAACAACAATAGTCATAGAATCTACCATTGTAATAGAGGTTACTGTCAATGTGTCTCCACCCCCACCAACAACAAGTCAGTCCACCCTCATGTTTTTGATGCCATTATCTCCTTTGGCTACTGATATTTCAAAGTCTATTGTTGTATCCAAAGAGCAGGCAACTGCTCAGAGCATAAATGATTATTGGGTAGAGAAGCTTACCAAGCCTTCTAGCCGGATGGTTGTGACAAGAAAAAGTATGTATGTTAATCCCATCACTAGGCAAAGGGTTTCAAGGTCTTTGATTCCATAGGTGAGCAAGCCTAAAAATGAGATGACTGCTCAGGATTATAGAGTGGAAGAAATCATAGAAGATATTGACAAGCTTCCTATTGAAGATGAGTTAGGGATGGCCAAGGCTCACTTGGATACCTTTTATGTTAAGACTGATATAGCAAAAGATAAGGTAGAAAAGTTGAAACAATAGGTTGAAAATCTTAAGAAGAGCCTCCATGATAAAAAATAAGTAGAGAAAGTTCTGAGGAAGGAGGCTAAGAGTTGGTAGGAAATATTTTAGAAGGCTAATGAGTTGAAAGACCAGCTAGAGGAACAAAAGAAGTTGAATGAGGATCAGGCAAAAGAGATTCAAAGTTTGAAACATCAGCTTCAGATTGAGAAGGCCAAGTCCTCAGGATTTTCCAAAGATAATTTGAAAAAGATAAAGCAGGAGTTGTTTTTTGAAGTTCAAGAAAAATGTTTAGGTCTTCAACTCATAATTGACTACTTGAAGGATGCCAACCAATTATTATCTACCATTCAGAAGGATTTAGATCAAATCACTGGAGAGTTACAGCCTATGGTGATTCCGGTAGAACAAATGTACAGGTTGGTTGGTAGTAGGCTCAGTGATGCTGCTAAACCAATTTCTAATAAAGAATGGAATCTAGTCGGGGTAGCCTCCAAGATAGTGGTGAAAAAGCATAGGGCAGTTCAGAGAGCCTGGTTGTTGTTTGATAGGATGGATAGGGGAATTAAAGATATTATTGAAATAAATGAGGAGATGGTTCATGTTGGTTTCAAAGGGCTCTGGAAGGAGGATCACAACTTGTTATCTATGGAAGAAGCCCAACAAAGCATCAAGGAGAATTTATAGGATGAAGCTAAAATTGATTCATTAGAAGAGCCACTATCCCAAGAACAAGTTGCTAAGCTAATTATGGGTTACACCCACCTGAGAGATCTCATGGAAGATCTGGTGATTAGAGGGAATGTTGCTAATTATGAAGATGTTGGAGAATTACAATACATTTATAAGCATCTTAAAGAGACATCAAATCCCTCTGAGCAAGCCTAGAAATAGGCTCTTCAATATTTGGAATCAATGGTTCAAGTGTTTGGGGACACTTCTGGTAAAGATGATCAAGGAGTACAGACTCCTGGAGAAGATGAAGAGGAAGAGGTTGTAGAAGAATAAGAGTAATATTGAGCAATTACAGGCCCAGGAGGGGCTCATGCTTGAACCATTATTTTTCTGTTTGTATATATGCATAAGTTTTGTATTCCTATACATCAGTTTTGTATTTCTATTTTTACTCTGACAGTTGTCAGAAATAAGCAATAAAGGCATGAGGCCTACAACGCAACATTTTTGTGTGAAGGCATTTTTGAAAGGAAGCCTTATAAAGGAGGTGAGTTGTGTATATTTTCTGAAGGTAGTAGTAATATTGATATTATAGACACAGTCTCTAGTTGAACAAATGAGTTCTATGATGTTTTTGGCATAGTTTCGATATGAACCTCTACCCTCTAGGCAGAATTAAGTTTTTAGAGGGTAGGATTTGTATGGAAATAATTCCTTAAAACATATATTCAAGAATAAGTATTATTTTGACTCCTAAGGCCCAATGGATAAGACTCTGGATTCGATTGGCTTTGCAAGCAAATCCACCTAGGAGGCACTAGAATGTAGGCCCGAAATGGCCACATACTTAGTAAAATTTTGTATAATTTTGACTAAGTCATAAAGTTATCATTCCACTCTAGAATCGGGTTGATAATATGAGTCCACTCGATAGTTATTCAATTTTGAAATGTTTGAAGCGATTTCGGGTAACTGCATTCTGGGTCCGGAATGACGACAGATCTCAAATCCACAAAAGTTCTTGAGAGATGATGATGTCAGTAATGAAAAAGTGTGGAATAGCCTCCTTGCATATATCCGATTCTAGAAAAGTCTTTTGTTTCCCACTTCGGATTGGTGCTATCTTCAAATCCACAAAAGTCTCAAGGAAATGATGATGTCAGTGGTAAAAAAGTGTGGAATGGCGATCCGAGGAATGGACAAGTATTTTCTTTCTAGAATGAAGATAAAGCGGAATGACTGAATAATGATGAGGTGAAAGATAAAATTCTCAGAGTGGATTCAAGGTTCAGATACTTCGGATCCAGATTGGAGATTCTGCTACTAAGAAAGATGATGTCATAAGCGGAATGGCATTTAGCTTGTGCTGGATTGAATCTGAACCGTGTGATGAAGAAGATCGATGGTGGAGGTTAGTCTTCTAAGTTTTGGTTGTTTAAAAGATGTTTCTACATCAGAACTATAATAGTCAGCTAGAATATGAAGCATCAAAGGTTTTCAAGAAGATCAGACTAGATGTAGTTATAGATCGATGGTGGCAATCTATTCCCAAGAAGGATCGATGGAAATGTATGATCTAGAATGTTCTGAACTGTAGTTCTACTGAGCGACCAAGCAAGTTGTAGAGACCCCGTGCTGTCATGGCGGACTCCCTTCCAGCAGAATTCTTGGAGGATGAACCAATGAGCTAATGCCAGCTAAGCTCTTTGTTGAGCTATTGTAACAAGATTTGGTGTATTGTTTCTTGATTATTGTAATATGAAAAACTATAAGTAGAGGTCGAACCCTCATTTTGAAGGGTTGGCTCTAGCATGTTTGCCTGTGCTATTGTAAATATTCTTGAAGAGCTGAATGAAAGGAGCAATACATTGATCTTCACCTCAAGTTCACATTCTCTTGCTTGATGTCAGAGGTTCGGATTTCATAGTTGCATTTCTGTAAATACTTAGATGGTTAGTTTGTGCCTATTTTGGATTACTAGCTATTGTGAGTAATTGAAATCTGCTTTGAATTCATTCTATGTTATTTGAAAGTACATTTCTATAAAATCTAAGTGTTTGGTGAATTCTGTTATTTGGATTATCATTCCTTGGGTATTGAAATTGCTTGCTATAACATTTCTCTGTTATGCTTTAAATATATGAAATGATCTATTATGAGATAAATGTTGATCTGAGTGTATGTCCTTAATCTAGTTTTTTGGGAGCTTTTTATGATGGTGCAATGTTGTTAACCTATCCATCCATTGTTATCTACATCTCTCTAACCCTAACCTTCTCTTACCCTAAAACTCCAAACCCTAAGTGAGCATAATTGTGTCAACAACCTGCTAAGTTGACAAGGAACCAACCTACTCTGGAGGTTGGATCAAAAACTCCTATTTTGGTCCATCCAATGTTGAGTGTTGAGCTGCAGCTATCGGGTGCAAGCCTGGATAGAAAATAGGAAGATAGACAACCGTAGTACTGAGTGAAAACTTGGTGCAATTCAGTGCCCAACAAGACCATAAAATTTTATAGAAGAAATAAAAACCACAAATATTAAATGCAACAACCAATCATAATCTTTAGCATCCATGTATCTTCAATAGGCTTGAGTATATTGAGAACCCTTTGCTCCCACTATGGCTTATTATTGATCGAAATATTAATGTTGTAAGCAATTCTATTTAAGATCACTGGCAACCAATGTTGTTGGAGTTTCCAAGATATGGGTTATAAATTTCTTATCTAACTCCTTCATTATGGGTGTATGAGAAGCATCCAAATAATTCATGCCCTTGATACATATAATTTTTTTACTAAAATATGCCTCTTTGACATACTTCATATTTTATCTCCATCTATTATGGTATTTTGATTACCACCTAGGCTTTAGGGATCTGGCCATGATTTTCTTATTGATATCATTATTTAAATCTCTCAACCACTTCATCTTCTAGATACTTCTACTTTTGGCAACTTATATTTTCGTCCACTACTATTTTTGGGTTAGTTCTACTTTACTTCAACCTTGGTGACCAAGGCCTTATTAGACTTAACCTGATGTTCCCCTTTATATTCTTTGGTCACTTTATCCTGAACTAACCAAGGCTTTAACACACTATTATTGATATTATTTTTGTAAATATCTAGCCACTCTAATTTCATACTATGAAGTGGCCCAATTTTCCTACCTTAGTCAAATTTTTTTCCTAGTAAGATACCTTTTGATTTTTTGCTTTTCATGTGCAATAATTACCAAACATTGCCAAGTTTTCCCTATATAATGAGCAACAAAATTTTATAAAATTCAACAACATTTTACAAAATTGATAAGTTCATCAAGGTTTGCTAGGACCTATCTATGTGGAAAGTTTTGGAATTTATTATATTATTTGGTGCATGCTAATGTACCACCTTGGGTACATCTTTAGATTAGGAGTGTGTCTTAGTTTAGAGAGTGAGTATTTACTTTATGTAATGTAATAATGTGTAGAAAATTCATAAGTATATTGTAGTTAAGTATGCAATTATGAGTGTAGATGTGCACAAGTATCCTTTATGTAAGAGTTCACATGTGTCCTTAGAGTATGAAAGTGAAGATTCTCAAAAAAAGTGAAGGCCAAGAGTACTCCATATGAAGAGTCACATTCCATAATATATGTGTTTGTGTATGTGTGTGTGAGACACAATGTAGAGTGAGAGTGTGTAAGTATGGTGTATTTGAAATATTTATTCTATATCAAAATACTATTTTTATGAGCATTTGGTAATGGCCATTTTATTATTTGTTGCAAAATTTATTTATGAGTTTTATATGATTTGAATATACCATTATCATATATTTTATATAGCAAATTTATATTATATCTTGTGGTTCTTTTATATTTAATTATTAAGCATCAAAAGTTAATAGTGGTATTAGAGCCACAAGGGATATTGATAGGAGATAGAGAGATTTTATAGAATTTGAAAGTTGTTATTTATCTACATTCCATAGGGTTGCATAAAAAACTCTTGAATACTAGGACTCAACATAGATTTCTTTCCACCATATTGAAGAACAACTAGTGAAGTTTATTAAAATTAGAATTTTGGAGATTTGGATATATTTGGTTGTTGTTGTCTAAGATTTTGCTAAAGAAAATTAGTTCTTAGAAGTTGAGAAGCTTTCTACAATATATAGAGAAGAATTTCACCTTTGATTACATAAAATTCTATGTGCTTTCCTCACGTAGGAATTATTTTTGGAGTTGCAATAAAAGAGTAGACATTGAAGATTAAGGACGTACAAGAAAGAGGCCTCATTGGAGATTGAATATTGGATATTGAGGAGGCCCAAGAAAGAGGTCCCCATAACATATTGAAGGAAGAAGAGATAAAGAGGTCATAGAAGCCCTATTGAGGATTGAGAAAAAGGATACTTGAGAGAAGAGGTCCCCATTGCAAATTTGAGAAAGGAGATAGGATATTTGAGAGAGAATATTGAGGAGGCCTAAGAAAAAGGTCCATTGAAATTTTGAAGGAGAAAGAAGGAGAATAGAGAATCCCTATTGAGAAATTTAATAAGTGGACATTGGAGAATACTTGAAGAAAGTTTGAGGTAGAATATTACAAGAAGAAGAAATATTGAAAATAAGTAATCACACTAAAATTGGGATAATTGTTGTCATCCAAAAACAAGCCCAAAAGGATTTGTGAAACTGATTCAAGGAGAAGGATTTCGGAAAGAAGTTTTACAAATTTGAGAAAGGTATTTTTTGAATACTTCAAGAAAATTATATTCTTGAAAGAAGAGGCCAGCAAAGAGGTCAACTTGAAAGACAAAATTCAATGGAAGCTAAGGAGGAGAAAGAAGATTGAAAGAGGCCACAAATTGATATTTTTAGAGACAACCATTAAGGTTTTTAAAGGCTAAATTTTGAAGGAGGAGATTGCAGATTGTTGGGGTAGAATTTGAAGATTTTCAAGACAAAAATATAGAGGAGGAGAAATCAGAATTTTTGAGTAGCATTTGAAAAGTTTTGGACTGCAAATTTGGGCAGCATTAGAAGGAGATAGAAGAGCTGAAAATTGGAGAAGTTTTGGGCAGTTTTGGAAGTATTTTTTAGATAGCTGATTGAAGGAGTAATTGAAAGAAGTTTAAGGAAAATAATTGAAGGAGATAGAGGCAGATTTTGGACAGAAAAAATACAGCATACTTGCAACATTTGGAGCTGCAAAATATAGAGTTTGTGGAAAGAAAAAATGCAGAAAATTTAAGGAGTTAGAGGCAGCATATTGGACTGCATTTGGTGTTGCAAGTTTCAGAAAATTTGGGCAGAATTTGATAAGAGAAAGAGCATATTTTTTTTAATGGAATTATTGGAGGAAGAAGAAGATAGTTTTTGGAATCATATTGTAAAGGATAGAAGCTGAAAATCTCTACAATCTTGGACAACAAAAAGAAAAGTTAATCACCAAGAAAGCTAGACATGGAGGAGGCCAAAGAGGTTTGAAATATTGATTCTTTAAAAGTGTTTTTATCCAAATACTAAAATTATTTTATTCTAAGCACCATATTAGAGTTTCTAGAATAGTAAAATAAAGTTCAAGTTTAAGTCTTGAAAGTTGAAGAATATTGCATCCACACCATATTAGAATATGCATATTATAGACAAAAAAAAATTAGATTTGATATAAGGAAAAAAACTTTTTGGAAATTGAGTAAGTCAATTTTTTCATAGCAAATGTTGGAGAAGAAAATTACCCAAAAATTAAAGTCTTTATCAAATAATCTTGGCCAATAACCATGTGGAAAAAGGATCCACCATATTGCTGAGGTATAGACACTGTGGAAGAGAAGACATCCACATTGAGAAGAACCACCAAGGTTGAGCAACCAAGTTGATGATAAGCAATCATCATTGCCACCATTAGCACCATTTAAGGAGGGCAAGCACTACATATGAACATACAATAGATAATACATTTAATAGATGTCAAAATACAAGTATTGGGAAGGCAAAATATTTAAGAAGTTAAGTTAGGGCAATTTGAGCACTAAGGGACAAACCAATGCATAAGTGGATATTGGGATTGCAAGTGGTGAGATGCCACATATTGACTAAAATGTTCAAGATACCATAACACCTTGAAAATTATTCAGGTTGATCATTGCCAAATGTTACATAGTGAGGAAGGGAATTAGATAATTAAAGTGCTAAAAGGAGACCTATGGTATGTGATATGAAGAGGTAAAGTCATTTCTTGCCATTTGGAACATTATAAATAGAATGCCAACAACATGGGAGAGAAGTAAAATATTTGAGGCATTTATTAATGCATGGGTTGTAAATAGCACAAGAGAGTTTCATTTGGAAGTAATTTCAGGTTGTAGGAATAGGAGAGTGCATTGCAGCAAGGCTTTTCTTGACTCTTAAATAGTGTGCACACTATCATCTACTACATATATATAGAAATACCAAAGACAAAGTAGTTCAAGTCATACACAAATGATTATACTATTTTGTTAAGAAAATAGACGAACATGAAATTTCAAAAATGAGTAACAAAGAAGTGAATATGTATTCAAGATATACTTAGTGCAATAATATTGGTCATGAGAAAGTAAATTGTTGGAATTTCCATCCATGTAAATATTGTGGAGGAAAAAACTCATTATTCTATTCTCTACTATTACAAAGAGGATTATTGCAATAGATTTGAAAGGGAATTAATATTGAGATTAGATTGGTTATTTCAGAATCTTATTTTAGAAGCATCTAATCATAATTAATTTAATAATGAAATGTCTGAATAGTAGGAAAGAAATTCATTCAAAAAAAAAGAAAAATAAAAGTGAACTATAGAAGTAATCATATCCATTGATCAATAAGGCTATCTAATGATAGACTATATTGAAGAACCTAGATAAAAGCAGAATTCAAAGATAAAGAAAAGAAACCAAATCAAGAGAGGCAAGATGAATATTGAAGAAGACATTTACAAGATAGATCCAAATATTAATCTATAGGAGGTAGATTGAAGACTGAATATGAAGATAGTATTGAAGACTAAAGTCTTCAATAACCAAATAATGTAATATAGGGGGTGTTGGAGTATATTATATTATTTGGTACATGTTAATGTGCCACCTTGGGTACATATTTAGATTAGGAGTATGTCTTATATTAGAGAGTGAGTATTTACTTTATGCAATGTAATAATGTGCAGGAAATATACAAGTGTCTTATAGTTAAGTATGCAAGTATGATGAGTGTATATGTGCACAAGTGTCCTTTATGTAAGAGTGCACATGTATCCTTAGAGTAGGAAAGTTAATAGTATAAATAATAGTGAAGGCCAAGAGTACTCCATATGAAGAGTCACATTCCATTATATATGTGTCTATGTGTGTATGTGAGACACAATGTAGAGTGAGAGTGTGTGAAAGTATGGTGTATATGAGATATTTATTCTATTTGAAAATATTATTTTTGTGAGAATTTGGTAATGGTAATTTTATGAGTTGTTGTAGAAGTTATTTATGAGTTTTATATGATTAAAATATTTTTTTATTATCATATATTTTATATAGCAACTTTATTTTAGACCTTGTGGTTATTTTGCTTTAAGTATTAAGCATACAAATATAATAGGAAGTTGTGTCTACCCATATAAATCAATATTTATTCTCCTTTTAAGGGATATATTCATACATATTGATTCAATTTTATCCCCATGATGATAATTTGACAAGTAAAAAATTGTGATTCTCTTGGATTTATTATAAATAGATTCTATAAAGTCACGTCTCTTTAAATTATCATAAATATTGTATATGACATGCTTTTGATTCATTTATTATATGATATGTGTTGGAATATTAGTAATTTGACCTTATTGGCCAAGGCTAATAGTGTTGAAATACCTACAGGTTCTCTTGATGTAAGCTTATGGTCATATTCTATGTAAGCCTACAAGAATCTTATATGCAAGCCTATGAGTATCTTCTAGTAAGCCTATAATCATATTTTATATAATCATATGGCCATATTATGTGTAAGCCTACAATAATTCTATATGTAATAATATGGGAAATAATTATGTATTCACCCTTAGTGATATCATTTAAACCACTTGTATGCTTAGCCTCAATTAAGAGTTTAATGTATTTGATAAGTATAATTTATATTTAATCTAAGTTATGTTGGTTTGAGGTTTTTTATAAATTTGGGAATATACATAATTATAAATTCCCTTGATTATTATTCCATGGTATTAGTTTATGTGATTTGATATTTTGGCAGTGCTTATAAGCATCAACCCCTTTCTTTTATTTCAATTATATCTATTTTTGTATTTCATACATTTATTTTCATTTTTCTCTTATATTTTTTTTTGTGTATGATTGTGGTCAATGCTATGGTTTAGAATATTCATTTCCAACTATTGGAGAATATTATGTTATTTGGTACATGCTAATGTACCCCCATGGTACCTTTATGGTACAAATATAAATATGTAATAGATTAGGGTGTGATTCTATAGTTTAGGAGTGTGATTTATATTTCCCTTTATGTAAGTGTTCATGTGTAGGATGTGCACAAGTATCATGTAATAGATAGTGCACATGTATAGATTTTGGAGTATACAATGTGCCATATAATAGAGTGTGCAAGTGTGCAAATAGGAGTGTGCAAGTGTCATAGAATAAAGTGTGCAAATAGAGAGCCAAGAGTCATGTATACAAGTGGCAATATGAGAAGCCAAAAGACATGAGAGGATTTATCTTATGCATGTAATAGGAAAATATGCATCTCCCAATTATGTGAGAAGAGCAATAATAAAGTATTGGAGAGTCATATTTTTAAGGCTATTTTATGGAGACAAAGCTCCATGTAATGTATCATTGAGGAATATTTGTAATTCAAGCATCATACAAAAAATCTTGTATACAATTTGAGTAATTATACTATAATTTTTATTTATGATATTGCATGAATGATATTGTCCATTTAATTCATATTATTTTTACTATTATGAATGACATGTTCATTATTTTTTCTATCTAATATACTTATTGCTCTTACATTTGATACTACTCAAGATCCTAGATATTGGGACCTGTGACAATCTAGCTAAAAATCCAATACCAACAATATGATCCTTATTCATTGTTTTCTTTCATGAAGATTACAAAATCTATAGTTCTATTTATGCCTAAATTTTCCATGAGTAATTGGAAAATGAAATAGAAATTATGAACATAGTCTAAAAAATTAGGATCATAAGAAAAATTGATATACATATAAAATAAAGAAAGAGGTGCATGAGAAAAATAGATATGCATAAATTAAAAATATTAAATACATAGTAAAAAAGAAAGATAATATGCATTAAAATATAAATGATATGACCCAAAGAAAAATATCAATATGTACCTTAGTATGATGATCATATTTACTTAGTATGATCCTCTATTAATTAACTTTTATCATATTCCATTTATATATTTTTTTGTAGAAAATCCACCCTATCACTCATCACACTACCACCTCTACATCAACTCAAAAATATTTATTTCATGATATACTATAACATCCATTTATGCATGTATACACTCTAATAGAAAAACTCTAAATATGATTAACTAGAAATAACATAGGATGGAATATCAATGGCCAAGCTAGATATACCCTAAGACCATCAATTCTTCTCATATATCAAAGGTTCCTAAATTTTCAAATTTTGTATTTCATTTTAGATGTATATTTGAATATTTACACTCATTACACCATAAATCAGGTCTTATGATACACACTAGGATCTCCTTCCACACGATTAAAGACCATAACTATACCTATCTATATTTTTTTATCTACTTTAGCCTCTATATTTCTATTTAGGTCATCCACATCACCCTTTTGTTCTAGATATCCATATAGGTTCTCTCCTCAAATCCCCATGGTTTTATAATCCTCCCTTATCCTATCCTATTTATGTGATGACTTTCCTATCTTCATAACATTTATATGATTCATTTAGATCTTGCATCATTCAATTTGTCATCATGGAACTTAATCATCCTCACCCTTTCTCTCTCTTTTCTAGTTGGAATCATGACCTAATTTGGAAGCACATCCCATGCCTCCATTAACTTAACACCCATTTATCTATATTTTATAACCCTCTATATATCATATGTCCTCAATATTTTTATTGGCTCATTTTATATCTCCCTCTGTATCATCTAAATTTATCTTGAAATAACTAAATATGTAATTCATCCATCTAGTCATATTTATCAATATAAGAATAAAATAAGATGCACCTCAATAATGCACTTGTGATGACTAAATAGACATTCTCTCAAGTATATTCCATATTGTATACTTACCTATTATAGCATCCATATATGGTCAACATATCACATATAAATCTAGATCCATTATACCGTTATGGGAATTTAGATTACCCATATACCCATGCTATATCCCCAATCCCTTCTATGAATTAATGGTTTATTTAACACTAAATAACAAGGTAATCCATCTTATCTATAATATATGAATATCTCATAGGTCTAACCCATTAGCAATGTGGATGATCCCATCTATTCATGATCATGAATTAACATCCCAAAATACTCATGGAGCTACTAGAATCATATACCATGAACTTAACCTCACACCCTATCCAATCACCATATACAAGGACATTACAATGTATAATAGGAATATATTGATTGTTTTATTACAAATAAATCTACCTCAAATAAAATAATTGTGTTCTCTATATGTCCTAATTGCCAAAAACACCATTCCATTCGATATAATCAAATGACCTTTATGGTCCTTCAAGCCATAAGATACATTGTATACATTTTAGCCACTATATCTACCATGAATACATATATCCATGATATCTACATAAAAAGTATCCCCAGGAGTTCCCATGCATAATCCATTGTCATAGAAATCTCATGTACCACTCCATTAAACTCCAATATAAATGTGTTCAACTTTGACATCTATGTCTATAATACCTTTAAGACTACATTATAGTGAGGCCTAACATACATACCACATGCTATCTCTCTAAGTCCATAATAATTAAAATCCTCTCAATCTATATTTCTTCGCTTACTCAATATATTTCTCAAGGTGATGGGTCTCTTACTCACCATGAGAGAGTCTCTTTACTAAGGGATACTATTATAAAAGGTTGTCCACCATTTTTCTCAATATTGACACCTACAATGATATCCAACACTAAAGCATCAACAAACATAAACTCATAATTAGATCAAACCTTTAAAAATAAAATAAAATTGATAAAATTATAGTATTTGGATTATTGCATCACTTTACTTAGTGAGTCAATGCTCTATTATACCCAATCAATGACTATGTACCTAGTTCTACTATTGTGCTAGGCTAATACAGTAATTACTAAAAGTCAATTTCTAATTCAACAACTATAGTACCTATAAAATAGTAATGAAGTCATCCAAGATGGATCAAAAAATAAAATAATACCCAATCTAAAAATAAATAAAGTTAGATATTGATATCAATACATCCTACAGACATAAATGCTTATATATAAGATTCTCAAAATAATCCAAGAAAATATAAGTATAATAAAATAAATTTGATAATACCCTTGGTTTTTCCTAAAATATCCAAATAGAATTGAAAGACTTGGTCTAAATCCCTATCTCATGTTAGCATGTACTCCTTTGTTGGTAGGGGAAACTATGGTAATCCAAGTATCCTTAGTAACTAGACAACACTATGATGAATCACCAACATATTCAAACATACCTTGGTTTAAAATTTATCTATTCCCTCAAATCGAGCATAAAGTTTTGAAAAATAGCCCTCATTATATGTTTTTAATCATAATACCACTATCATTCACATACCTAACCACTAGATGGTAGCACATAAAACTAGATTCTTATATATAATATTGTCAAAAAAATTCAATAAAATTAAGTAAAATAAAACAATTTGACAATACCCTTAGTTTTTCCTAATACTTAAGACATCATTATAATAGGGAAATGAAACACTCGATTGCAAATAAACTCCATAAAAAATTTTAACTCAATCATTTCTATCCAAATAGAATTGAAATACTTGGTATAAATCCATAGCTCATGTTAGCATGTCCTCCTTTGCTGGTAGAGGCAACTAGGGTAGTCCAGGTATCCTTAGTAGCCTTAAAATACTATTATGAGTCACCAATATAGTCAAACCTACCTAAATTTAAATTTTATCTTTTCCCTCAAATCGAGCACAATTTTTTGAAAAATAACCCTCCTTATATATTTTTATCATAAACCCACTATCATTCACATGCCTAATCCCACTTCACCCTATTTTTTTAGTCATTCTAGAGTCTATACTAATCCATAAAAGTTATAGAATCCCATATTATCACTTGATCATATATTATTGTTTGTATTTTATAAGTTCTGGATATCTTATTTCTTAAGGAAATCTATTTTTTTTTCATTTTATGGAAAAATCATCACCTTATAGGGGAAATATGTATACTAAAAAATGTGTCATTATTTTATTCAATAAAATATACCAAATCAAAAATTTGAATGCTAAGATACATATGTTCTAACTCATTCCTAGCTGACTAGTACATATTTAAGGGGATGCCAATCCTTAAGGTTTATAATATATATAAATTTTGGTTCCTATCCTAATAATATAACCAAATATGATTAGGATAATCATTAGTCCATGTATCAGTCCATAGCCTAATTAGACTATGCTATATATAGTCAAAACCAATCAATTTGTTTTATTTTTTATAAACATTGGTGATTATATTACCTAAATTGGCAACTATGCTACTTAAAAATAGTCATGACACCTACTAGAATTAAATACTATTCTATAGTATAAAAAAGAGAAGTAATCATTATTCTTAATCACTTTCATGAATTGACCTCACATATGGCTTCTATAGTTCTTGTTGGGATCTGAATTGACATCAAGTAAACTTGATACTGCAACTTTCTATCTTTCAGCATTCAGATCAATCTTGCACCCGCTAGTCACAGTTCATAATTCAACATTGGATGGACCAAATATTACTTCAGCCTAACCTCTAGAGTAGGCTAGTTCCTTGTCAATTGACAAAATATTGACTCAATTAAGCTCAATAATGGTTTTGAGAGATAGGGTTAGAAAAGAGTTTATGGTTAAGAAATTATGAGTAAACAATGGTCAGATAGGGCTAACAACATAGACATCCATAAGGAAAAATTTTTAGCAAATAATTTCTAGTGTCCCACACTCAGGATTAGTAGCACCCAAAATAGAATAATATTCATACAATAGAAACAAAATAGAGATGGTAATTTCAACATCTATGATACTAACAATATAATTTAACATAATAGATCAGTATTTAGACTTAATAGAAATAAACTTCTTCCCAACATAGATCTAACTATGAACATATTTCAATTGTCTTACAACTAGTAATCCAATATAGGTGGAATGAACTAACCATAATAACATTGAAAAAAATATAGTTCACAGCTTGAACCTCTTAATAAAGACACCGAAGATGACAATTATTGAGTGAAAATATGAGTAATACTCCTTCCATTAATTTACAAAAAAAATTACATAGTAGGGCAAGCAAACACTCTAGAGTCAACCCTAAAAATTGAGGGTTCAACCTCTATATATAGTTTTTCAATGAAATAAAATAGGTGGAACATTACAAGGATTTAAACTGTGCCAAATCAATATAATACTGAGGTGGCATCATTTCATTTGCTTGCAGGGCCTAAGAAATCTGCTCGATGCCACACACCATGACAGTTCAACTTTGCAACTTGCTAGTTTTGTCATGGTAGTTAGACTCTAGGTTGTTAGAAATAAGATCTGAACTATTCAACTTTCTTGAGGACTTTATCCTATCATATATCTATAACTATCTAGGTTATTG
The DNA here is from genome assembly GCA_028583015.1 of Wollemia nobilis. Lineage (NCBI taxonomy): Eukaryota > Viridiplantae > Streptophyta > Pinopsida > Araucariales > Araucariaceae > Wollemia > Wollemia nobilis. The sequence goes on along the minus strand of JAQPPZ010000886.1, from coordinate 1,924,817 downwards.
GTTCTTGGATCCATGGATGCTTCGTCTACCTGCTCAAACTAACTGGTTCTCATTCACCAAGAATCCACCTTTGTATACTTGTGAAAATGTTAGCATGATATACATCATTGATGAAACTCATGGATGACTATAATTAAACTTCAATAATACTCTGTAGATGAGTGATGCTGAACATTTCACCAATATGCTCTAAAAAGAACATTGACATCATCTTGGATGAATTTGGCCAGTAGATTGGATAATTTGTGAGAAATACTCTAAGTATCAGGCAAGACATAGCATATCGCCAATCCATTCTCTTCATTATTAAAACTTATTTATATATCTTTTACATCCATGGTGTAGAGCGTATCGTAATCCACTCCTCAATATCCTCTCCTTTAGCTTTGACCCAAGTTGACTACGAAATAGAGCATGTCATCAATCGGCTCGAGTAGTGTCAAATATCAATTTGCACTATTTTGGTACCTTGTACTTCTTCTAAGGTGTTTCGACCTCTTTACCCAGTGACATAGAGCATGTCACCATTCTTCTCTAGAATAGATGTGGAATTCAGTGATATGGAACATTTCCAGCACTTAGTCACTTTAGTGCACAAGATGGGATAATGTTGCCAATCCGCACTTTGGGAGATGGTTACATCACTTTGAATTGTTTTGACTATGGATTGGAATATTTGTGCTAGACCACTACAAAATACACTAAGTCTTTAGTAGCATGGAACACTCTCCTTATGTTGCAAAAAGAACTATGTTCTGAGCAGATTGAAGCATCTTGCACTAGGCTACTCTAAAATACACTATATCTTCAGTGGTTGGGAACATCTTCATGCCTTAGAATATTTTTCAAAAAAAATCTAAGGATGTGGCCATTTTGGGCCTACATTCTGGCACATCCTGGGTGGATTTTATTGCAAAACCATTGAACTTAGAGTCTTATCCATTGGGTATCAGGAGTCAAAAATACAAATATTCAAGCAATACTTCATAGAATAATTTCTATACGACCATTACCCTATAAAAAATTTGTGAAGCCACCTATAGGATAATGCTTCATATCGAGATCATACTGGAAACATATATATATGTTGCTCCTTCAAAATTTCTCAAATTTAAAGCAAAAAAGAGCTACGCTCTCCCTTTTAAGCTTCATCAAAATTATATGAATACCCATCATCATTCAATATCCTCTTTTTCAAATACAAAATAATTTTGGGTTACTCATTTTTTGAGTGAGACTATGCCCAAGTTAACTTGTTCAAAACATTATCATTGATGGCCTTGTTTGTAGGGCTTTAAACACGAACAAAATCACATCTCAACATTTCTTTTATATTGATAGTCATAAGAGATATAGGCCTTACCTAAGTTGATTGGTTTCAATTGAGAGAATTATCCTACAGTCACTAGATGGCCTTCCAAGGGTTGACTCCTTTTATTTTTTTGTATTTTCATTACTTTGCATTTTAATAATGCTAATTGGCATGTTTTCCAATAGCATGGAATCACCCCAAACTTGGGGCAACTAAATTTGATTTTGAGTTCCCACATATGGATACATCATTCATCATACATCTACATTTGGTAAAAATCCCTTTTTCTGTTGGGGCAAAAAAAAAATTATTTGCATCACCCATCATACATCTGCATTTAGCAAAAAAATTTCTTCTCTATTGGGGAAAAAATAGAATCAACCACTTGCATTAAATAAAAACCCCTTTCTTCATTGGGGAAAAAATGGCATCAATTTACATCATTCATATCATTCACATTTACATCATTCATATCATCTGCATTTACATCATACACTTGCACTTACACCATTCACCTACATCATTACCCACAATTTTGTCAATTGGCTCATGAGACTCATTTTTCACTCATTCACCAATTGAGGGGGTAAGCTACACTAACAAATTATTTTTTTAAAACCTTCTTTGTGTTCCAAGGAAATAAAGTTGCTTCACCATGCCAAACCAGGTGTCTCATATTTTTGTACCGTATTGTATTTAACGCAACATAATACAAAAAGGGGTATCTATAGATACCAAAATTTAGCCACTTGTCATCCATTCATATCATTTTTTTTTAAGCGAAAAACCCCTTGCGGGGCTACCTTTGTCTAAGAGACCACGAGCAGGGGGTTATACACCATCAAAGTCACCCGGGGGTCACACCCAGCACTGCCCGTACCAACATTATCAATTGGATTTTGGATACCCAATTCAGATTTTTGGTAAGGTGGAGATTCAAACCTGGGACCTCCCTTGGAGGATTGCCCTCTCCTATCCAACTCACCTACAACACCTCAGTGTCCATTCATATCCTTTAATCATAGTCATTCATTATATATATATATATATATGTGTGTGTGTGTGTGTATTTATTTAATATATACATAGATATTAATATTTTATATTTATCTTTATATATATTTAGTAAATAAATATGTAGTTGTATGAATAAATCTAAGCCATCCACTATGATTTAATCTCATCCATCCATACATCTCAATTCATGTCACTTGCCCAAGCTTAATCTCTATCCTTCCTCATGTTTTAATATCGGTCACCCATTTGGTGTCATCAAAACCCTAACATGTTCAAGAGTAGATTATAAAAGATGATTTATTTTTGATGAATCAAGGTCTTGGAAAGTTCAAAAATAAATATTTATAGGTCTTAGATTTGAACATTTATCCACTCCCAAGCCCTATCCCCTTCACTATCATCTTCTTCCCTCATTGTTGCCATCACACCCACTAAAAAACCCTCATGAACCAGATCTACTTTTGCTTCACTCCCATCCACCCCTGAATTCCATATAGAGTTCGTAGAATTCTACTAAGCATTTCTAGAATACTTTTGGGAGTTCAAAGTCATCATCGAATACCTTTGCACATTTCTCATAGCCTATTTGTAGTTTTTTAACCCTCAGATGCTTCTAGGAATTTTCATGACCTTCGAACATAGACACATGAGCACAAATCAACATTGATAAGGTAATATATTAGTTGCATTATTTGTTTACAGTTCAACATTACAACATTTAGGATTTACAAGTTTTATCATTCAGAGGGCCTCACACAGTGGAGCCCTCACATGTGCTATTAACCCTTTTATGTTGTTTTTTATTTTCAGGTGCAGGAACCATATTTATGGAAGTTTTGCAGCTAGGGTGGTCTCGTAGGTATACACAAACCCATCCACACAATTCTTTGGAGCAAATATGACATTGAAGACACCATATGTTCACTTGTGAATAAGGGTTTTTAAACCCTAGATTTGTAATCATTGTATCAATACAAAATCATATTGTAATAGTGGATATCAAGGCTCCCCCATAATAATATCAATATTATTATCTTCATTTGTGCAATAAGCTTTTGTGTTGATTCTTTTATCTATTGATTTGGTGTTGTCATTTTTTCACTTTACACCTATAGTAGAATCAACCTATAGCACAATGTATCCATGTAAAACATATATCATATATTGCATAACACAAGGCATGTATGTACATATATTATCTAGCACAAGGTACCTACATAAAGGATAGCACAAACTATCTACGTAAGCTATCATCCATTGCACACTACAAATATAGCACTAAGGACAATATATTATGGTACAAGGTAAAAGTGAAGGTGCGATACCCAAGATATAGCTTGGAATAATAATCCACCAAGAAGAAGTGCCTAAATACTTGAAGCACCATAGAACCTCCATTCCAATGCCCTAGGATCATCATAGTTGGAGCCAACCTTGAGAGGCAATATCATCATTGATAGAATAACTTACACTCACTAACAAGAAGGAGAAAGCATTTGCTCTTAAAGGAGTCAAAGAAACTTGCAAATAGTTGGCAAGAATAGGCATTGAATAAGCTTAACGTATTTTGGTACGTGGTAAAAAAGTGTGCATGTAAGGGGAGACATCTACATTTATCCTAACAATGGAAGGAATATTGTGCCACTTGGCACAAATGGTATCTTCATCCAATTAGCCCCAATGCTCAAGAGAAATGGTGTTCAACTAAGTAACACCTTTCATAATAGTTTCAATGCTCACCCACATTAGCCAACACCCAAGATGGTATCCACATCTATGCCATGTAATATAATGTTATTCAAAAATCTGCACCACTCAAGGATACTAAAATAATTGATAATACCTCGTGCCACTTGGAACCCATATCAAGAAGGTAGAAGCATATTTGTAGCCACCATAAATAAGATAACTCATGAAGGGGAAGCATATATTTAGCTATCATTTAAGTGCTTATACATAGGGATGTCAAAGCCTATTAAAGGAGGAGAAGACTTTTATAAGACATCCATTAAAATAGGAGCATTGAATTCTCACCATCATTCACTAAATACATCCAAAAGATCCATTTAAGGAGAGAATATAGAGGTATATCACATGCAACATTATAAAGGTAATATCAAATTAATTACTTGCTTTCATTGAGGTTAAAAGGAGTTATAAGTTAAACAATATAAGGTTAAATTTACTAATACATTGGAGAAATAAGAATTAACCAAGCATTAAAGAATTATAAAGCAAGTTTATATCTTCAAGTGACATTTCAAGGTACATTAGTTGAAGTACATATATATTATAATATTTGCAAATATTCATAGTAGGAGATATAAGGTTTTCAACATTGGATAATTGAAATATTAGTTTGCAAATATTATTATCTTCTAAATTTCTACTTTAGGGAAATATAAGGAATACTACACCAAACTTTAACTAATTGAATTTAGAAAATTGAACTATTGAGAACTAAAGGTTGAAAAGAAGCAAAATTATTGTTTTCTTGAAAGAGTTGGAATTTATTGCTTATACTTGTATCATAGACACATTAAAGAGAAATCCAACCATAGAGAACTCCATAAAATTGATAAGTGCATAGTTCAATAGGATAAATAAGGTGAAATAGGAGTTGACTATTATTATTCCTAAAACATTTCCAAATAAACTCAAAAGGTGAACTATTACTTCCTAAAAAATTTACAAGGATTAGTGTATATTCTAATCACTAGGGAGACTTAAGGATCCTACAAAACCTAAGCCTTAGAAAGGCTTTATCAAAGTAGTTCACGTGCTCTAAAATAGGGAGATATAAGCAATCCAACTTAAAAGGTAATAAAAATACATAAACATCAAAAGGTTTATTATTTAAAGTAAGATGGAGGAAATAATTAAGAATGCATTCAATGAAAATAGTGAAATGCTATTTCATGAACTTAGGTTCTATTCACAAAATCTAATAGAAAAATTTGATTGATTCAAACTCTTGTTCTGAAATAAATATTCTCTTTGTTTTTGAAGGAAGCCAAGGAAGAGAACTTTACAACATTAATTGAATATCTTCATGAAACTGTATTTAGGACTTGGTGAAATACTCAAAATGTGATTACTCTTTCTTCAAAAGAGCGCTTAATTTTCTATTTATCATTAATCACTTTTGAGTTCTTTCGAGGAATGAAACAAAAGAAAATAAATTCTAGTAATGAATCTTTGAATCCAAGTCAATTTTATTGTGATGATAGACTAACTCATCATGAAGTAGATATTCCTCTAGTAACAATACAAAAATGAAGAAGAAGAAGGAGGAAGATAAAATATGGTAGAAGAGAACAAGACAAAAATACTCAATAGGATACAAATAGAGAGTATAATGAAGAAAGCACAAAGAATGAATCTAATACTAAAGTTGAAGGAGAATAAGAATTGGATCAAGTAGAAGGATGTTTGAAGATTGAAGATCTATATTAAAGACTAAAGTCTTCTATACCCAAATAATGTAATACAAGCAGGTGTTAGAGTATATTACATTATTTGGTACACATCAATGTACCACCTTTGGTACATTACTAGAGTAGGAGTTTACTTTAGAGTAAAGTTAAGTAGTTATTTTAGCATGTAATAAATGCATAAGTGTTAGAATGTGCAATGATGTAAATGTGCATGTAGTCCACATTTACATTAGTCATAGGATAGAGTCAAAGGTAGAGTGAGGGATAAGGAACTTATCTTCCCATATATAGGCCTTTTAGTGAGTGAAAAGAGAAGAGAGAATATAGAGAGTGCATAGTATATATTGGTAGAGGAGTACAATGTAGTTTATTTAAAATAGTTTATGGAGTATTCATGTCCTCCATTATACTGCATTGTACTATTTTTGTGAGCTTTCATTAACGATATATTTCTGAGTTATTGCAAAAGTTTATCTCTTTATTTTCCTGCATATTATAGTGCCATTATCATATAGATATCTTAGACTACTTATATTACATATTGTGGTTGCATTTCCTATATTATATACTCATCAAAATCTAACAAACCCAACTTTGGAGCCTCTAAGAAAAACTCCAATCCATAAGGAGAATCATCTCCCAACTAGCTAACACGTGTCATTACTTCTCCAAAATCTTAATAAAGTATCTTGAATTTAAGTGGGATGATAAAGTTCAAGTAACTTTGGACACTCTAAAGTCATATATCCTAACCCCTCCTATATCCTCATGTGTCGTAATCCATCTAAATCTTTGTTTTTGTACATATAAATAATATACAATGCCTTAGAGGCTATGTTGGTGTAGTATGATGACCAACATAGAGAATGAGTAGTCTATTATATCAGTAGGACTATACTTAATTACAAAGTCCATTATAATCCCTTAGAAAGTCTCTACCTTGTTGTTTTATCACTTTGCAAAAACTCAAACACTACATACTCAGTCATAAATATATTTTATTGCAAGGGTCAACCCCTTGTGATATCTTATGACTAAACCACATATTTTAGGATAGACTACTAAATGGATTATTTCCCTTAGTGAATTTTATATTTAGTTTATTAGCCAAAAGTCTATAAATATCAGATTATCACTTATCAATTAACACCTACTCCATTACAATCAAGTCATCCCTAGTTGTATATTTTTAGATGAATTGGTATTTTACTTGGATGTGGACCAGGTAACTATTTGATCCTATACATTGAGTACACTCTTTGTGTTAAGTAAGTGAAGGTAGGAGTTGTTTCGATCACTCCCTAGAAACAAATTATATACTATGGAGTATGAGGCTCTTATACTTTGGCTCTACACATCCTTAGCTCTTAAAGTTAGGACCCTCCTCATCTTCAAATATTTCCAATTGGTGGTCAAATAGGTCAATCATGTCTATCAAACAAAATATTAGAATCTTAGAACATACAAAGATAGTATTGATAAGTTAATATCCACCATTGACATGATTACTATTGATGTCATTCTTTGGTCTAGTGCTAATAATATGGTCGTATCTACTTTCCTTATCCCTCTATAGTTGGATGATGAACTAGCCATAATTATCATCTAATAAATCAAGAAACCTACAACCTTAAAATCTAGCCAATCTTCACTAGAAGTATTGTCCATAAAAGCATCTACTCCTAATAATTGGTACAAAGATCTATTTGGTGTTCTTAAATATGAACCTTGACCAAAGGTTTAAATCATGATGAATGTTAGAACTTGAGGCAACATGGTTATTAATATGTCATCATTGAAAATATTTTATATTATCATTCCTTTGGTGGCATTTTGCTTAGGTGTTTAGCTTTGGCTAAATCTTAGGTAGTCATCAAATAATCCCACAATTGGTCATGCAATGACCATTTTAGTGGAAATATCATCATCAATAAACTCTTTTGAATGAGTTATTATTGGCCCTCCATGGAGAAATATTTCTATGACAACATCAAAAATTATGATAAGTATCAAAAATATGACAATATTATCCATGCACCCTCTCAATATGTTCAATCATTGACCTCTCCCTAGCCCTTATCTATTTGGGGTTTGGATATCATTGGTAAGATAAATTTGATGTCATTGGATTGGCATAATTTTATTATCATAGTGACTAAATACTTCACCAAGTGGGTTGAAGAAATGGATTTGTCCTCATGCACTAGGGTCCAAGTATCCAAATTTATAGTTAATTAAATATTTTGTCAATATAGCATCTCTCCCATGCTTATCATTGACAATGGAATACTCTTAAAGAATAATAATATCCTAAAAATTTGTGCTAAGTACAAAATCCAACACAAATGATCAATGCCTTATTATTTGCATGACAATAGCTAAGCTAAATATTCTAACAAAACCCTAATCAAAATACTTAAAAAAATTGTTACCAAGAATAATAAAGATTGGTATATTTAGCTTTATCCTACTTTATGGGCCTATCTCACAAGCATTCAAACTCTCACTAGTGCAACACCCTATGATTTGGTCTATGGGACTAAAATTATCTTTCCCTTTGAGTTGAAAGTGCCTTCCCTGCACATTATATTACAACACTCCTACATTGGAGATCAGTATGGTCATGTCAATATTATCCAATTGGAAGTACTTGATGAAAAGCATATCCATGTCTTAGAAAACCTATAGGCTTGCTAGCAAAAGCTTATGTGATCCTATGAAAAAATTTATGACCTCATTACTTTGAAGATGTTGATCTTGCTCTCAAGGAGAACCAAAAGAATACCAATGCCAAAGCTAATATCAAAGGTAAATTTGAGCCCAATTGGCTACACCCATTTATAATAATTTACAAGCTTGGCTAACAAGCTTACCACCTAACTACACTTGACAAGAAATAACTAAAGGAACCTATGAATATAATGCATCTAACATGGTACTATACCTAAGTTTGTATGTTGTTACTTATCTTACATTACTAGCTTGCATGACTGTCTATTCTCATACTTGCTTGTATGCATGTGCTTATCTCTACTTGAACTTATTGGTTGCATATTAAGTCAAAGATCCAAAATGATGCAAATGATGATCCTAGTCAGGAATAGTTAATTTTGCATTGCACTTGCACTAAGTGAATAATGTGTGTGGGTAATCCTACTCCCGTATTTATGGATCAAATTTAGGTCTACACAACTATCCATATTTATCAATTTGTCTTATAATAATTTGATTCTACTATCTCTAAGCATAATCATATCATCACTCTTGAACGTCTTCTAAACCTAAGAGGTTATGGGCTTTGTAGACCCACTACCTAGTGAGTGTATAATACCTTATAGACCTACTAGAAAATAGAAACCCAAGATCCATAAATCTCTCAAGTTTATAATAAACCAGGAATGGACTCTCATAGATGACATTCTCTATCTCTTTACTATTTATTCATTGTGCTCTTTATAGCCATTTTATACAAAATTAGGGACTAAATAGTCATTATTATTCCTTAATTTTGTACAAAATGGATACAAGGAGTATTTCAACATTATCTATTTTGTATTATATTCAATGTTACAACTCTATTCCTTTTCATGTGATGACTACTATGAGTTTTCATAGGTATGGATGACACAACCCCTCCATATATTTTATATCATTATGACCATATCATTCTTTTCCACCTTATATATCTACCAAAAAATGGTCCAATATATCCCTTTTTCCTCATGGATTTATAAGGTGTAAAGAGTGATCCATATCATTTTTCATATTTATCAATCATATGCTATATGATGAATACTATGAAAATATTATTAATTTATCCATTATTTTGTATCATCACTTACATGATTGATGCCATGAAAATCTATGATGATGATAACCCAACAAATATCATTTATTTTATGTCATCATAGGCTATATGATTAACATTACAATAATCTATGGTGATGATAACCCAATGAATATCGTGATGATAGCTCAATTAATATCCATATTCTATAACATTATGGGCTACCTGATTGGAACCATGATAATTAATGTTTATGATAGCCCAATAAATATCCTTTCTTCTATCTCATCATAGGCTACATGGTTGACACTATGATAATCTAAAGGTTATCATATACCAAGCAATGCCATCATTAGCTCTCCCACCTAATATCTTCATGTGTGGTAGAAAAACAAAAAATATAAAGAAAAAAATGCATCCCAACTAGGGACATATATCATTGCCATACCTATAAAACATAAATCCTTTAAAACCACTTTGCAAAGCAAATCAAATCAATTTCAGTAAAAAACCCTTAGGCCTTTCATCTAAAGGTTATTCAATTTAAAAAAGTGCCTCTAGGCCCCCTATCTTAAGGCTAATCAAATTCAAAAAGTGCCCTTTAGGTCTTCCATCTAAAGGTTAGTCAATTATAAGAAATTTCCTTTAGGCCCTTGCCTAAAGGTTATTGAATCTAAAAAGTGTCCTTTATACCCTTTCTAGAATGTTAATCAGTCTAAAAAGTTCCCTTAACACACCCATATAAAGGTAAATCCATACAAAAAGTGTCATTTACATCCTGGTCTGAAGGTTAATCAATCCAAAAAAATGCCCTTTAGACATTCAACTAAAGGTTAATCCATATATAAATTTTCATTTAGTCTTTTACCCAAAGGCTAACCAATCCAAAAAGTTCCCTTTAGGTGTTAATGAAAATCTTCACCCATACAAAATATGCCCTTTAGACCCTTTCCTAAAGGTTAATAAATCCAAGAAAGTGTCCTTTAGTCCTTTTCCTAAAGGTTAATTAGTTTAAAAATTTCCCTTTATTCCATTTCCTAAAGGTTAATCAATTTCTAAAATGTCCCCTTTAAGTTTCTCATCTAAAAATTGATCAAGCCAAAAATGCTCTTTTAGTCCTTACCAAAAATGAGTCAAAAAAATATATCCCTTCAAGCACCTTGATTAAAGGAAATTCAAGTCCACCATATAATCATAAATTAATGTTATTGCAAAAAGCTCCTTCAAGCTCATGCTTGAAGTTAATCAATCACAAAAAGGTCTTTCAAGTTCATGCTTGAAGGAAGTCAATTGCAAAAATATCCTTCAATTTCATATTTGAAGGTCATCAATCACAAAAATGACCTTCAATTTCATGCTTGAAGGTAATCAAACACAAAAATATCCTTTAGACTTATGCTTTAAGGTAATAAATCACAAAAAGGTCCTTCAAGATCACTTTTGAACATATTCAATTACAAAAATTATTTTCAAGTTAACCTTTGAAGGTAATCAATTATAAAAATACCCTTCAAGTTAACCCTTGAAGGTAATCAATTATAAAAATATCCCTTGATTTTCCTTGCTTAAAATTATTCATTTATAAATCTGGCCTTTAAAGTGCATTCTTCAAGGTAATTACTTATAAAAGTGTCCAAGACGTTTATGCTAAGTTAATAAAATTAATTAATCATGAGAAAAATTAATTTTCATTACTTAATTGAATTAAACTTCATCATTTAAAAACTAAACATTAAGTCACTAAATAAAATAGAATTATATTACAAAGTTAAAATATTTTAATTAGAATTAATTAGCTAGGTATTTATTTAAATAAAACCCCTCATATTTTCAATAGATCAATTAAATTAGCCAAATTTATCATAAGCATTTATAACTCATAAGTTAATTTTAATTATCAATTTATCACTTGTTTCACTCAACATGCAACCCATCAAAAAAGCATAACCATATCATCACTCTCGAACACCTTCTAAACTTGATAGATAATGGATTTTGTAGGTCCATTACCTGGTGAGTGTATAATACCTTATAGACCCACTAGGCAAAAACCCCCAAGGTCTACTACCCTCACAAATTTTTAAGGAACTAAGAGTGATTTCTCATATACATCACTTTGTATCTCTTTGTTTGTTATCACTATGTTCCTTGTAGCTATTTTGTACAAAATCAAAGACTAAATAGTCATTCTTATTCCCTAGTTTTGCACAAAAGGGGTATGGGAAGCACTTCAATATTATCTAGTTTATTTCATTTTCTATGTTACAACTCTCTTCTTTACCATGTGATGACTACTATGAGATTTTATAGGTATGGATGGTGCAATCCCTCCATATATTTTGCATCATTATGATCTTGTATAATTCAATACCACCTTCTAGACCCACTAGATGGTAGACTGGTGTATCCAATTTCCTCATAGGTTTATGAAGTGCAAAGAGTGGTCCATCAAATTATTTGATCTTTATCAATAATTTTCTACATGAAAACATTGTAACACCCACAAATATTGATGGTAAAATATTTTTATATTTTCTATTCTTCTATATCATCATTGGCTATGTGATTGACATCATAAAAATTTATGGTGATGATAGCCTAATCAATATTCTTTCATATGTACAATCATAGGCTACATGAATGATGCCAAAAAAATCCATGATGATGATAGCCCAATTAATATCCCTTTTATGTTTCATCACATGTTATATGATGACATTATGATAATCCATAGTGATGATAGCCCAATAATATCAATTATTTTGTATCATCATGGACAACATGATTGATACCACGATAATCCTTGGTGATGATATCCCAATCAATATCATTTCTTTTGTGTCATCATGGGCTACATTATTGACATTACAATAGTTCATAGGTGATGATAACCCAATCAATATCTTCGTTGGATCTCCCACCTAATATATTCATGTGTGGAGAAAAATAAAAAAGAAAAAGAAAAAAAATGCCTCCCAACTAGGGGCATCTATTATTGTCATGCCTATCAAATATAAATCCACTACAACCCTTCTTTGAATTAAATCAAATTATTTTTTAAAAAACTCCCTTTAGGCCCTCCTTCTAAAGGTTACTTAATTTTAAAAAGTGCCCTTTAGACCCTCTGTCTAAGGTTAATAATTTTTTAAAATTTTCCTTTAGTATTAATTTCTAAAGTTTTATAAATTACAAAAGTACCCTTTAGGTCCTTGCCTAAAGGTTAATTCAATCTAAAAATTTACCTACATGCATCCTTCTAATTGTTAGTCCATACAAAAATTGTCATTCAGGCCATTTCCTAAAGGTTAATCAATATAAAAAGTGTCCTTTAAAAATGTATATAAAGGTTAATCCATGTAAAAAGAGCCTTTTAGGCCCTAGCTTGAAGGTTAATCAATCCAAAATATTTCCCTTTAGGCACTCATATAAAGGTTAATCTATACAAAAAGTACCCTTTAGGCATTTACCTAAAGGTTAATCAATGAAATACATACCCCTTAGATTTTTATCTAAAGGTTAATCCATACAAAAATTTACTCTTTAAACCCTTGATTAAAGGTTAATTAATTCAAGAATGTGCCCTTTAGACCTTTGTCTAAAGTTTAATCAGTTTAAAAATTACCCTTTAGGATTTTGCCTAAAGGTTAATCAATTCTAAAATATTCCTCTTTAGGCATCTTACCTAAAAGTTGATCCAACCAAAAATACCCTTTTGATCCTTACCAAATAGTTAAACAAAAATATCCTTTTAAGCACCTAGCTTAAAGGAAAATCAAGTTAAGTCCACCATATAACAATAAATTAATGTTATTGCAAAAGGGTCCTTCAAGCTCATGCTTGAAGGTAATTAATCACAAAAATTTCCTTCAAGTTCATGCTTGAAGGTAATTAATTACAAAAGGGTCCTTCAAGTTCATGTTTGAAGGTAATCAATCACAAAAAAAATCCTTCAAGTTCACATTTGAAGGTAATCCATCACAAAAATGTCCTTCAAACTCATAGTTAAAGGTAATAAATCACAAAATGTACTTCAATCTCATGCTTGAAGGTAATCAATCACAAAAAAGGTCCTTCAAACTCACTTTTGAAGATAACCAATTACAAAAATATCCTTCAAGTTAACCCTTCAAGGTAATAAACTACAAAAATGCCCTTCAAGTTAAACCTTGAATGTAATTAATTGCAAAAATATCCTTCGAGTTCAACTTTGAAGGTAATTAATTATAAAAATGTCCTTTAAATTCACACTTAAATATAATCAATTACAAAAACATCCTTTAATTTTTCTTGCTTAAAGATCATAAAATATAAAAATGCCCTTTAAGTTTCCTCACTTAAAGGTAGTCTTTTAAAAAGAAAAGTGTCCTACAAGTTTATGCTATATTAATCAAATTAATTAATCATAAGAAAATTTAATTTTCATTATATAATCAAATTAATATTCATCATTTACTAAAATTAAAACAATAAAAACACCATAATAGTATGTTATTAGATTGTTATCAAGAGTACCCAAGTTCAAATCATGGGGAAAAGGCCTCTGTTGTACCCTTGAAAAATGTGACCTTAGTATCACCCATTGTACTTCACATTACTTCAACAAAACATTAAAACATTAAATCACTAAATCAAATTAAATTACATTACAAAATCACTTAGTTTTAAAATAATTTAATGACAGTTAATTATCTAACCATTTATTTAAAACAAACTCCTCTTATTTTTAATTGATCAATTAAATTAGCCGAATATATCATAAGCATATATAACTCATAACTAAAATTTAGTTAACACTTGATCCGTTATTTTATCACTTGTTTCACTCAACATGCAACTCACCATAAAGGCAATCACTTTTAAATTTCAACCAATTCTAGCACTTGGCATCTTATCTTCTACAACGGCTAGCCGCAACCTAATTCGTCCACATAGGGCAGCCGATAGCCGTTTGTCTCAGTTAAAGCGCTGCCACGGAGTTAATTTAGCCAAAGGATAGCAACTTACGAAATACATATAATTTTAGCCACCTAAATACACATACGAAATGGTGCTAAATACAGTAACAAGACATGGGCCCGTGAATTCATAATTTTAGCCACCTTCGCTTTTGCCCACGAAAAGATTCTAAAACCTTTTAAATATTTTGACCTTGTACTGCAATTAATGAGCACATAAATCATAAATCGCTTCACGGGTCACTAAGCACGCGCCCTTCTACATCTCCCTACAATTTAATAAAGCCCGTTCTGCGTGAATTGCACGTAAAGTGTCGACGAACGCACCAAGTTCTATAAAATATCCATTGCCTTTATATGGCATCTCATATGTAGTTATCCGAAGCTCCCTAAAAGACTTCATAATATGTGTGACATAGAATACACGCATTTTTCTCAGCTTGAAGACTTAAAGCTTTTAAAAATCATCACTACCCGTGATAACAGGAAGGTATGTAAAGTCAACTTTATGGCTTTTTCTATCCCACATATCTGCCCATAACATAATTAGGATAACCGACCTAAAACTGACCTTTTATTAATGTTTATGACAAATCTAGAATGCGTCTAAGTCAGCATCCTAGAAGGTGAAGGAAGTCGTTGCTTCGTAGGTATTTATGCATGGTATAATGCGCTATAGTATGTTGTATGTTCTGCCTTCACTTGTCAGTTGTGTTAATTAACCTGCAATTCTTCACCTTCTACTAATTCCAACTCCCCTCATACCCAATCCAACTCCTCTTGTATCTAGTCCAACTATCGTTATACCTACCTTAACTATCCTTGTACCTATAACAACTACTCAAACAACATCTAAACTATGTCACCTCCTCTATCTAGTCCTATCATTATGACTCGTGCTACTATCATTGCATCTCACTCTATAGTCAGCCTTTGAATAGTCCATTGCATCACTATAGCTCCTTTGTAAAATGATCCCTCTCCATCCATGGGTCAACTATCTACTTGCCTCTTTCCTCCTCTCAATCATGAGTTACCTCCTAGTTCACCATTTGTACTATTAAGTCCTCCCTCTCTACCTCTACCTTTGTTACCTATCACAATAAAGTCTTCTGCTTTACCTCAAAGTCTGCAAGAGGTGATCTAATACCCATGCCTTGTCTACTGCACTCTTTAGTTGTGGTAATATATGGAATGAAAATACTAATATTGGAAATTGCTTGTGTCTTTACCTCCTTTACACCTCTTATAGGTGCCTCTACAAGATCAAATCATCCCACTATATTGGCCTTCATGGCTACTCCCTAAGTATTATAAGTTGTTATGTCTGAATCCCTTCATATCAAAGACAGTACCCCTTAGTCACACTTAGACCATCCGACCTAGGATCTTGGATCACAAGATCATCCTTATCCTCCTCTACAACATTGTTAGGATCTAGAAGGCCATTGACTCCTTTCTCTAATGTGGTCCTCCTCAACCATATTAACCCCTCTAGCACATATTGTACTCCATCAAAATGCATTATAACTCAATTGAAGCAGTGAAGCTCTCTCTTGCCTTTCAATCCCATCGACCACCTAATCTGCCTAACTCAGGATAGGTGATACCCATCATCACTTCACCCTAGATGTAGTCAAAGAGGATTCTATATAATTTGGTCAAGTTGGGGGTCACCAATTGCCCTCCTCACTGCCACTAGTCATCTCATGGTTGACTCATCCCACCTAGTCTCAAAATGATAGATTTATCTAAAGGCCATTAGCACCTCCCAGTTACCCACTCTTCTTGGTAGACCTACAAGCCATAAGATCACCATGTGCTCCCATGCTCACATCTATAGAAGCATGTAGAACACTAAACTATGCCCTCCTATGTACACTACCTAGTGCAATGTCCAATACAATCAATACCATTGGCCCCCAAGAAAAGAGCATCTATTGATCATGCATGACTACTACCACACCCCCCATCCCTAGTGCACTCTTCTCTTGCTTGTATCCCTAATCAAGACTCTTGATACTAGTATACATATAAAGTGGTCCATCGATTTAATAAACCCCCAATGTATGTGGTATGCATATCAATTCTAGACTATATTACTAGAAAATCCTCATTCTTTGTCAACCCTCATAAATTGTATCTAGTCATGCCCCATATTGACCATCACACCCCTAATAGGCACTTAGAGTATCCTTCATACATCTTCCAATGTAACTATCATCTTTCTTATAGGAAGATAAAAGGTACTAGTCTTTGAGGATCATATTTCTACCAAAGTTGTCAATAGTTGCCAATCAAACTCCATGTCTGGCATATGAGCTATATGGTATAACCTCACAAATACAAGTAGGCCATAGTAGTCCCTATCTACCAAGTATTGGAAGCTCCATAAGGCATGAGGTCATCTCTTTTGACACTTCAATATTTCTTGTTTAAACTACATCAACAAATAAGTAAGATGTCAATCATTCCCATCAGTTGAAAATAAAATCCATAAGAGTTGTATAGATACACTGTATGAAAATTTTGTATATCTAAAAATATAATAAGAAAGTGTGGAATTTTTATAGGGATGTAAAAGCACTATATGGATGCACTATATACAGTTAAATTCATCACATGCCTACATAAGTGAAAGTGGCATATGGTCATAAAAGTGTCGTACAGATGTAAATAGGTCATACAAATGTGTAACGACATAAAAAACTAATGAGACTACATCTCCTCCTAACTATGACACTTGAATAGCATCGACGTGATGTATTGATCATCCCTATTGAGCCTTCATAAAAAAACACTCAAAATATACTCCTTAGAGCCTTTTTTCCTCTCCCTTGCAAGGTCAAAATGAGTCATTTTTTCTTTTGTCCCTTCCTTTGAAACACCTTTTATCCTTTTTTATCCTTTTACCTATTTTTTGATCCTTTTACTCCTTCTTTTGACCATTTTACCCATTTAAGCCCTTTTACCCGTTTTTCTAAACACTTTTTTTTCCCCATTTCCATTCTCTCATCATCATTTCTGTGTGGATAATAGCCAAGTCAAGTTTTTTATCCAAATTGATTTTCCCTCTAAAAATCAAGAGGGAAAATTGGGGTATGGTTACATTTAATGTTATTAGAAGATACAAAATTTTTTACATAAGAATTAAATGGATAACCTTTGCATCATATATCTTGCAACATTGACATGGGGTAAAACAAGAATATTTTTGCCATAAAATTGGGGGATCTACAACAAGATTTTGATGCATTTATCATTCAATAAATGCATCAAAAGAGGAAATATATAGACACCCAAATTTGCATGCTTATTAATCATTAAAAAAGTCACCAATTAATTCTTTATGCAAATTAAGCCAATTTTATTATTTTGTATCCAAATTTGGGGTAAAAAGTGAACATTTTTAGGGCTTACAAAATCTTAGCAAAACTTTACAACAGTTCATAAAACAATTCCATTATAATAGACTCGTAATAAGATTTCTAGTGAGTATAAACATACATATACTTGTGTAAGAACTAAAGCCTCAAAATGGCCTAAAAGTAGAAGCATCATCACCTCACAAAAGCACTTTTGCTTCCCTATGGTGCTATTGCCAACAAGAATATTTGACTTTTTTTTTCAAAATTTGACCCCCAATGATCACAAAATCAATAGCACCATGATACAAAAGCACAATGGTACTTCTACTTTGCCATGTTGCTTTTGCTTCACCATTGTCAAAGTCAATATTTTAGTTGTTTAATTGCATGCCTTCACCAATTACCTCTAAATCTTATCCCATAAATAGCTTAATCACATGTTATGTGGGAAATTAGACCCTAGAACTACCAATACAATCCTTTAATGGTTAGTTGCATGCAATTTAACTCTAATCACATCCATGCAACTCCTAGTCAATTGCAATCAATCCCATGCAACTATACACACCTCACCTTTGATTACTCTGCCAAAATTCCATGGATTCTCCAAGAAGGCTTGGATTGGCTATAAATCCAATATTGGGAATGCCTTTAGGGAGGATCTTCTATGCACTAGCATTCTACCAAAATTTCTCTAAACACTTATCTCTTATGTTTACATTTTGTTGAAATTTCATTAGGACTTGGGCTTCTAAATATTCTTATCTTGTGAGTGTCATGCCCAAGGATCTATCAAAATGTTCTCTAGATCATTGAACCACTTCTCAACAATTTTTGTAAGAATCCAATCATTATCAAAGGGCATTACCGAGGAAATTTGGCAAAAATCACTTACAAAAAATATTTATCAAAATGGGGTAACTCAAGATCTTGGGTTGTGGTTATTATTATATTTCTTATCTTTCTAACATTTTTTATTATTATATTTGTTCCATTAGAATTTTTATTATTATCTTTGTTCCATTATAATTAGCATTATTATCAATACCACTGGTCCCCAAGCAAAGAGCACCTATTGATCCTACATGACTACTACCACACCCCCATCCCTAGTGTACTACTCTCTTGAATGTATCCCCTATCAGGACTCTTAATACCAATGTGCATAAGAAAGTGACCCATCGGTTTATTGAACCCCTTATGTATGTGGTATACATATCAATTCTATATTATATTACTAGAAAATTCTCATTCCTTATCAACCCCTATAAATATCATATCTAGTCATACCTCATCTTGACCATCGCACCCTTGATAGGCACTTGGAGGATTTTACATACACCTTCCAAAGTAACTATCATCTCCCTTATGGGAAGATAAAAGGTACTAGTCTTTGAGGACCACCTCTCTACCAAAGTTGTTATTATTCCCAATCAAAATCCATGTTTGGCATACGAGATATATGGTACAACCCCACAACTACAATGAGGTAATAGTAGTTTCTATCTAGCAAGCATTGAATGCTCCATAAGGACTGAGGTCATCTCTTCTGACACTCTGGAATTGCTTGTCAGACCTACATCAACAGACAAGTAATATGTCAACCATTCCCATTAGTCAAAAAATAAAATCCACAAGAGTTGTATAGACACATTGTATGAAAATTTTGTACGACCAAAAAAGAAGAAAGTATGGAAGTTTTATAGGGATGCAAAAGCATTGTATAAATTCATGGTATAAAGTTGAAATCATCACGTGCCTACATAATAAAAAGTGTCCTCTGATCACAAAAGTGATGTACATATATAAATAGGTTGTACAAATGTGTAACAACATGAGAAAAATTTGTGAGAATACATCTCCTCCTAACTATGGCACTTTTGACCATCAACATAATGTTTCGATCATCCCTATTGAGACATCATACAAAACACTCAAAATCTACTTCATAGAGCCTCTTTTTCTCTCTCTTTCAAGGTCAAAATGAGTCAATTTTGCCTTTGTCCCTTCCTTTTAAACACCTTTTATCCTTTTTTATCCTTTTATCTTTTTTTCAACCCTTTTACTCCTTTGGAACTTTTAATCCATTTAAGCCGTTTTACCTCTTTTTAAACAATTTTTTTGCCCCCCATTTCCATTATCTCGTCATCACCTTTGTATGGATCATATCCAAGTCAAGTATTTTTATCCAACTTTGTTTTCCCTCTAAAACTTGAGATGGAAAACTAGGGCATGGTTACATTTAATATTGTTGGAAGATACAATATTTTTGAAATAAGTATTAAATGGATAACCTTTACATCATATATCTTGCAACATTGATATTAGGTAAAACAAGAACCTTTTCTCCATAAAATTGAGGGATCTACAACAAATTTTGATGCATTTATCATTTCAAAAATGCATCAAAAGAGGGGAAATATATACACCCAAAATTCATGCTAATTAATTACTAAAAGTAACACCAATCAATCCTTTATGCAAATTAAGAAAATTTTACTATTTTGTATCCAAATTTGGGGTAAAATGTGACTAATTTTAGGGCTTAAAAAACCTTAGCAAAAATTTACAAAATATCCTAAAATAATTCCATTATAATAGGCTCAAAAAGATATTTATAGTGAGTATAAACATATGTATACTTGTATAAGAACTAAATCCTCAAAATGACCTAAAAGCAAAAGCACCATCACCTCACAAAAGCATTTATTATTCCCTATGGTGCTTTTGCCAACCTGAAAATTTGACTTATTTTTATCAAAATTTTAATCCCATGATTACAAAACCAATAGCACCATGATGCAAAAACACAACAATGCTTCTACTTTGCCATATTACTTTTGCTTCACCATTGTCAAAGTTAAGATTTTAGTTGTTTAACTACCTATCAATACTAATTACCTATTAATCATATCACATTGATAGCTTAATCACTTGTTATATGGGAAATTAGACCCTAGAACTACCAATATAGTCTTGTAATTTTTATTTGCATATCATTTAACTCCAATCACATATATGCAACTCCTAGTCAATCGCAATCAATCCCATGCAACTATACACACCTCACCTTCACTCACTCTGTCAAAATTCCTCTATGGATTCTCCAAGGAGGCATGGGTTCACTATAAATCCACCCTTGGGAACACATTTATGGAGGATCTTATATGCACTATCATTCTACCAAAATTTCTCTAAACACTTCTCTCTTATGGTTACATTTTGTTGAAATTTCATATTTTGGACTTGGGCTCCTAGACCTTCCTTTCTTGCAAGCATCATGTCCAAGGATCTATCAAAAGGCTCTCTAGTTCATTGAACCTCTTCTCAACAAATTTAATAAGAATCCAATCATAAGCAAAGGGAATCATTGAGAGCATTTGGCAAGAATCACTTATAATAGATCTTTATCAAAAAATGGTAACTCAAGATCTTGGGTTGTGGTTATTCTCCCCTTTCTTATCTTTCTATCATTTTCAATATTATATTTTTCCATTAGCATTTTATCCATTTACATGCTTTTATATTTTAGCATTTGATATTCCTTCATGATTTGAAATTATTTTAATCATTTTATTTATAAGAAATAAGGGTCTAATCATTTTGAGCAAGGAAGCATACTGTCGCTATTGTGATTCATATACCCTTTACATTAATTACCCTCTCTCTCTCTCTATTTGTAGGTTTCTATTTTTTGTAGGTATAGTCAAAAGCATCATAAAAGAGTGATAGTATCATATATTTTTTCTTGTGGCACTTCTACTTTAGCTTGAAATCAAATACATTTTTTTTTTATTGCTTAGGTCTCAAGTTTTTAGATCTACCATGTTTGGACTGTTTTATAATTTTTTATTTCGTTTTTGTAAATATTTTATAGAAAGGGATAAAAAAATATTTTTTTTATTACAAAATCATAAAAGGGGATAATTCTTATTTTCATTCCTAGAATTAGGCATGAAAAATCAAATTTCATGTAGTTTTATTATAGGATAGATTGCTTGATGCATTATTTTTTGATCCCTTGCTTAAAAATGTAAAAAAAAAAAAAAATTGTTGAGTTTTGTAATCATTCAATAAAAAAATAACTTAGAATATGTTTGTATGTTTGCATTCTTTTTTCTATGCATCTTAGTGTATAAATTAGGTTTTGGCATCAAGATAGGTAAGATCTTAAAGGGAAGTTGTTGCTTCCTATGAAAAACCATAGGTGTTTGCAAAATTAACTCATTCAACTAGATCCTTAGGATTCAATGGGACATCCCCTAATATTGAGTGTGATCTCACAAAAAGTGAACAAGTGCATAGGGATTTTTTCTAGTGACTCAATCCTTTTGTGTCAATCAACGCTTATATTGAGACATATCCCTACTATGCAAATATAATTTGCACATATCCAAAACCATAATGGTTTAATATGAATCACTCTTGAGTCATGCACCTATCACCTAAGTTAGATTATTTTGGTGCTCTGCTTAGTATTTGTCCATTGTTGCATGGATAGAATGTTGGGCTAGTTAGACTATTGTAGTTGCTTTGTAGAGAATTTAATCCCCCATGGAGGTCACTAGATAGCATAGTGATATCCTCCATATATGTAGCATCCATCTCTAGGCACTTATTAACTTAATTTCCACCATTATTGTTCATCTACCCTTTTTTTTGAAAAATATACTAGGGTTGATTTGCCTTCATAAAATATTTCTTGCTATACTTTCCCTTGTTCTCATTTAAATATTTACTCTTTAAAAACCTTTTCTTGAACAAAAGGCTATTTTTTTTAGAAGTTTGATTCTTCATCTTGTTATGCTTACAATAGTTAGTTATTTCTTACAATTGTTTTTTTTGTTTAATTTATTTTTCAAAGACCTAACCCATGGTTGTTGGGTCATAAAAATCTATATCTACCCATATTTGAGGGTTTAATATTAAGGACGGATTTCTTAATTTGAAATTTTTATTCCTCTAATACTTAGGAACATACTTTAGGAGCTTTTTAAAATTCTCCTAGTACTATCTCATAGTTGTTTATCCTTGATTGAGATTCTAGAATTCTACCATAATCTTATTGAAGTATAAATATGACAACCACTACTAATGGAAAAGAGTAAAAAATTCCTTCTAGATGACATTATTTAACACTAATCCTCTTTTAGATTTTAGATTAAAGTGAAATAATGTGGTGTCTGTAATGAGATGATGAGCAACCCACACCACCTTGGTATCCTTAGAAAAGTTATGAAATTTGGAATACTTCATCATCTTGATGAACTAGGAGACATCTCCATCTTCAAGAAACTTGTCACCATACTTTAATGGTGCAATATTTTTTATGTCCCTGGATACCTTTACCTCTGGCGAGCTTTTTTGGTCAATTTTTATCCTTGTTTGTTTTGATTCTTTTTATTAATCTCTTGAATATAAAGTTGACCATCCTTACAAATTAGATTATCACTACACCAAAAAAAGCTTTTAAGGGTAGCTAAAATATGACGGTAAAAAACCATCCTAATAGATCCTAAGAGGGCAATTTTAAACCGCCCTTTCCAAAAAAATATTTTAACAATGCCTAAAAGTTGATGGTAAAAAACCACCCTAATAGACCTAAGAGGGTGGTTTTAACAATCACCCACTAATTTCTCATGCAAATTTTATGATTGAGATATTTTTCTTGCTTGCATCTATTGATAAATTGAGGCTGAATTGAGGTGATTGTGTTTGCATATGGAATAGTTGGAATACCTTCAGATGTAATTTTATAGATTAAGTAGTTAGAGATACTCGTGACACTAGGTTTCAATACATATTTGGAAGGTGCTTGAAATTAGTAGATAAGGAACGATAGGCTCCTCCATAGTACCTATAGGACTCCAATATTTATGGTTCCAAAAGTATTATTGAGGAGAGGATATGATGGAGCCAAGGTAGATATTTGGTCATGTGGTGTCATTTTGTTTGTTCTCTTAGCAGGCTTCTTGCCCTTTAATGATACAAATATTTGTTAAATTTATAGTAAAATCCAGACTAGAAGCTTCGAATGCCCTTCATGGTTCTCTCATGTTGTCATAGATATGATACACAAATTTTTATAACTAGATTCCCATAAACGAATAACCACTCAAGAACTCATGGACTACGAGTGATTAAAATATGGCATCTATAGGTTGTTGAAGGAATATAAAATAATTATAGATGATGGGGAAGCAGAATTAAAAGTTGTTGATGCAACTTTTGATGATGGGGGTTTAGTAGAGTGGTGGTAACCTAAAATTGGTATGTTGAATGCATTCAAGCTTATATCTCTATGTCCTAGACTTGATATATTTGGTTTGTTTGAACGTGGAGGAGAAACAAAGCACCATGATTCAAGGTTTATATACAAATATTTTTTGTTTAAAATTATTTTCAAACTTGAGGAGATTGCAAGATATTTAGATTTGAAGATGAAGAGGAGAGGCTACAAGATAATACTCCAAGGGACTATGTTGGCTATTATCGTGCAGGTTATTGAAGTTGCTCCTTCCCTTCTCATGGTTGAGTTGAACCATGTAGGACGAGATGAATTGGAGTATGAGAAGTTTTATACTCAGAAGTTTAGACCAACCATAGGGGATATATTTTGGGTAGGAACTAATTCATAGTTCCTCTGACACATCCTCACATGGGATCCTTGCTTGGCTCTATACATTAAGTATTTTTAGTTCTAATTTTATTTAATTTTTATATTTTTAATTAAATTTGTTGCTTACTTTTGTTTAATATGGGTTTAAATTTTAACATAATATCCTTCTAGAAAACAAAAAAACACTCTTAAATGAGGTTCCTAATAAGAACAAACTTTTAAATGTCAATGTCATATGAGACTTGGGGTGAGGGGTTTCATGGAAGTTTTAAAAATGAGAAAAATATGAATATTGGATAAGTAGTAAATACCAATGGGGTGGGAGTTCGTTGATGTTTAAAAAATGAGATAAATTTAAATATTGGATAAGTATTAAATCCCAATGGGTTGGGATTTCATTGATGTTTACAAAATGAGACAAATTTAAATATTGGATAAGAAGTAGCATCTAAATTTTATGTTAAATCGTTGTGTATTATAGTTGTTTTTTTTATATAAATTTAGTTTTGTTGGGTAAAATAAATAAAAAGTTAATAAGACTTCAAACCATTTAAAAATTGAACTAAAATAACTTACAAACAAGCTTCAATCAGCTAAGATCTAAGAGGGTGGTTTTAGACTACCATCTTAGCCCTAAGATGTTCTAAGAGGGTGGTTTAAAACTAACCTCTTAGACCCCTAAGAGGATGGTTTTAAACCATCCTCTTAGTCTTAAGAGGGTGGTTTTAAACTGTCCTAACCACCCTCTTAGCCCTAAAAGGGTGGTTTTAAACCACCCTCTTAGAGCTATGAGGGTGGTTTAAAACTTCTCTCTTAGACCCTAAGAGGGTAGTTTTAAACCACCCGAATATACCCTAAGAGTGTAGTTATAAATTACCCTATTAGGGTTTATTAGGGTGGTTTTCAAGTTAGTTTTTAACCACCCTAATAGACCCTAAGAGGGTAGTTTTTTGAGGTGGTTTTTAATTTCCATCATATGACATAGACTTTTTATGACACCCTCATAGACAATGGTTGAATAATCACCCTTAAAGGTCTTTAAGGGCAGTTAAAAACTTCCCTTAAAGACCCTTTTTGGTGTAGTGTATCTTTATGAAGATTCTCATCCTTTTCACTATCTTCTTATCATTCATGGCCTGATTGTTCTAAGTTGACCACTTTTATCTCATGTTTCATTAAAAAAGGCTACATTCTAGTTATTTTTATTATTATCCCACCATCATTATGGTCTTTTCCACTAAATTGATATGTATTTCTACTTCTAACCATTTTCTTAGTTACTCTTAGTTTGTTATCTACCTAGTGGATAGAAGTGTGCCCTAGACCATAGGGTCTAAGTTTTGATGGTTTAGGATTTTTCCCTAGCCAACCTCTAGATAAGGTTGGCTCCTTATAAAACAAAAAATAAAAGAAATGAGAGAAGACTAAAGTGAGAAATGGAGGGTTAGAAAGAGAAGGGAGATAAATGTGGATTACATATTTATGGTATTTGGCTAACAACATTACCACATCCTATGCAAATCACATTATAACTACACTACATATAGGGCCTAACACACTAGTCACCAAGCAAAGTATTGCATAATATAAATTAATCCTATATCATGCCCTCTAATAATCCAATAGCCCATATCACCCTAATAAAGCATTTACATAATAAATTAGAACCACACAATCAAATGCTAAGCATCCCTAATATTATAGTAGCCTAGAGTGATAATCCATATGACAACTCAAGCCTAATAGAAGAGACCACCCACAAAGCTTTTACAGAAATATCTAGGTCCTACAAAGCATCCACAAACAAAAAAATCTATCACACAATGATATCAAAGGTAAAACAACAATTTGATTTATTAAAATTATAGAGTAGAATTGCATATTATACAATATATAAACACTCAAATTATTGACTCTCATTTTGAGGAAAAATACACTATTTATAATTTTCTATACTAGCCTAGCTAATCATTACAATGATGGCCTACCATAGACCTAATAAAAATGGCATAGCCTAGCCCTATATGTGTGCTCATGCTTGATCAACATGCTTGAAAGGAGTGAACATCACTTTCTTAGTTTATCTCAGTCAATTATTCTAATATAGCACAATTCATCTTCTTTAATAGCCATGTTAACAAATTTTTCCTCTTGATCATGCTTGGCTTATCCCACTATCCCTTATTGTTGTACCAACTATTATATTTATAGGGACCTCTGCTTATGATTAGTAGCAAACAATATTATTGCAGGTTCTAGGAAATTGGTTGTCATTTTATATCTAACTACTTTATTCTAGATGGTTGAGAAGGGTCTAGGTGAATTTCCTCTAACACACATGATATTTCATGAAAGGGACAAATCGAGAGAGTCTTGTTTTGTCAACATCTACTACATGTTTTTTCTTTTTGTTGGGGTCTCAAGTGGCTAGCCAAGTTTTTGAAGGCTTTTGTTGTTAGAAAAAAATACTCTCAGCCACTGACCATTCTAATCACTTATGTTTTAGATTCCAAGGTGGTTGAACCTCCTTGTCTTAGTGAAATTATAGTCCCTACAAGCTACCTTTAAACTTCTAGTCCACCATATGAAAAAATGATTAAATCCAAGCTTTATTGTAATACTTTTGCAAAAATTGAGTTTAGAAAATTTTCTAGGATTTATCTATGTGGGAAATATTATTGGGCTTGCATTATTGGCAACTCCTAGGGATTTTTTCCAAGAAAATAGAATCCTAGAAAGACTTATCCATTGGGCATAGGAGTCAAAAAATGAGTTGCAAAAAAGAATAAAAAATGTGAAATAAATGCCACCCGATGGGTTAAGACTTTTGAGGTTCATAGATTTCACCTTGCATTTGTTTTCTCTAATCCTCAAATCTTGGGTCCTTTACTTGATCATATTTGTGTATCTCTTGATTAACTTGGGTAACCTTCCTAAGTTGTAATACTCAAAAAGCTACATCCCAAGCCTATTATGGTAGATTCTTGGAACCTTTGAGCCTCTTAATGATATTTTTAAGTTTGTAGGACTTTTTATAGGATTATTCATATATCTTCTCACTATATCTTGTATTATAGTATCCATAATATTTAAATTATTTAATAATTCATAGATATCTCCTTTCCCAATAGGTTTTGGTGACTTGCTAAAGTCATCCTCACTATTACCTTTAAGCTAAAACATTGGCTCTAGTTTCTCTAAGGTGAAGAAGTCATAGTTTTATTCCATGAGACGAGGAAATAAAATTCTAAGAATATCTTGCAATGGAGCAGCCATATTGTTCCCCTTGTCACTCAATGATTTGGATTTTTCTCATCCTTGCTAAATTAGTTGATACCATTCCATGATCTCATTAGCCAACTCCATTGCTTTATATTTTTCCTAAGTTGTAAATGTTTCAAAATGTGGATCAAAACCTTCCTTCAAAACTTTGATAGTATTTTATGCCTTATCCACCATTGTGCTTATTGTTGCCATTGTGGAATTCACCCCAATTGGGGATCCACTTGAAATTTTAATTTTTGACCTAATTTTTTTACTTGCACCAAGATTTTGAATTTACTTGTACTAAACATTGTATAAATATTTGAATTTTAATTGCTTGGATTTGAATTAAATATTTTAGAAATAATTGAATTTCAATTACTTTTCAATGTTTGGAAAATTCCATTTTTTGAAGCTGTTTTTTAGGGTTTCCTAAATTTTATCGTTTTTAATAACTATAAATCTAAAATGACCATAACTTTTAATAGAAAGCTTCATTTGTTGTGATTAAAAACCTGATAGAAAGGTATTGAAATTATATTTGCAATTATACCAAGATATTTTACACAACCTAAATAATTTAGGATTTTTGATGAAAATATCGTTCAAACACTTTAATTTCTTATGATAGTCCACAAACATCAAATGGCTATATCGTTTGAATAAAAATACATTGTTTAGTTATAATAGATGTTTTGGGTACCCATTTGGCCATTTTAGGAGTGTACAAAGTTTAATTAAATTATAGGTGCTTTTAATTTAACCTTATTTTTTGCCCTATAGGACAATTTCAAGCTCCCCATCATGCATGGTTTCAACAAAACAAGTTTCATTCTCCATTAAACCAGGTTTAAAATCATATTTTGGATAATTATAAACATTACCATATTTAGGATTTTCAATTACATTCTTTATTACTAGCAAAACCATCCATTTTAAATGGATCATTGGACCAAAATTCATTTAGAAATGATAGTCTTCCACACCGTCGAGAGATGACATCATTCATCAATGGTAAAACACCACTAAAATCAGCCCATAGACTACTCCTTTGTCTATGGTCCTATTTTTCTATTCAAATTTAAGGTTTAGAATATAAGTCTTAATTAATTAAATTCTACTCCTTTCAATCCTCATCTTGCGCTAAAATTAAAAGGACTAAGAGTTAAAAAAATATGTTGCCCCTAAGAGCTAAAAAATCATGCAATTATTGAGAAAATATATGACCCACAATAGGGCAGTCATGATAGCCCTAATCAATGTCCAGCGCTACAACGCTCAAAGTCACCTGATTCACCCTTTAACCATAGGTCAAAAAAGATTGACTGCCTAGATGAACGATCTAAATTTCACTCACCCAATTCCTTCAATATCGAACATCCTTTTTTTAACCTATTATATTTTTTCATTCATATTAATCCACTCTAATAGGAAGCAAACACTTGATTTTACCTGATTCAACTGGCTCCATCTAATTTTCCCGACATAATCTGAGCTGCACATTTTATATAAGGAAAATTTTGGCAAGGGTTTTAATTACATCTAATATTTTAGGAAAAAATTTAATAACTTAAGGACCTAAATATTAATACTTCATGAAGAGGGGAAATATTTGTACCACAAGAGCCTAACCCTTAAGTGAACATTTATGTAGATCCGATTAATTGAAATAATCCTAATATTTGGAATTTTAATTGAACCTTAGGCATTTTAAATGATTAAAATAATACCTTGGGCATTTTAATTAATTAAAATAATACTGTGAGAGCGTTAATAATGGAAACTTAGCATAGCATTAAATCATTTTGACCAATCGGATGCTAGAACTCACATTCGTCCATACTAATCAAAAGTCATCACTCATATTCACCAGCTCCAATCGGATGCTAGAACTTGTATTCACCCACACCAATAGAAATTGAGCACTTGAGGTCACCCGCTTAGCCACAAATTTTTGATCCAATAAGATTGCAGTGCCCTCAGTCACCTATGCTAATAGGAATTGAGCAGTTTGAGATAACCTGATTTCACTCGAGCCACAAATTTTTGATCCAATCAGAGTGCAACACCCTAAGTTACGCGTACCAATAAGAATTGAGCACTTCATGTCACCTATTTTAACCCGGGTTGTTCATTTTTCCCTATTCTACGTCTTCAATTTTATTATATATTTTCAAGAAGAACCTTAGGTGACGTTTAATTCATTCCAATAAAATTCATTTTATTGCAACATTAAAATTTAGACTGAGGTATTAAATTTAATGTTTCAAACATTAAAATTAAGGCATAAAAACATTAAAATTAAATATTTATGTCATGGTATCAAAAGGAAAATGAATATTTAACCACAAGAACCAAATATTAATTTTGGGAGCCTTAATAAATAAAGAAAACCTTAGTATTATTTTAATACTTTGGCATTACAAAAATTAAAATAGACTTTTAATGTTAGATTTAGTACTTCATGAAAATATTAGTATAAATTCTAATACTTTGGTATTAATTCCTTTCTTCTATGAAATTTTAGATAATCATCGAACATAGTGATTAAGCACAAGCTTAAATGGAATTGCTATCATCTTGATTTCCTAAGAAGGCCATTATGGTTGGACTGCTCCATAGGATAGAGATGTACAATTACTATTAATAGTTGAAATCACAGTTGTAATAGGACCTACCTTACAACAAATGCAATCATCTTGAACTATCCAAATCACTCATATTGGTCAAGCAAATTGTTGCTTTCATCACTTCTCCTTTCCTCATCGACTCATCATTTGAGGGGGTAGTCATAATAACAAATTTATAACAAAAATCGACAATTGAACACTCGATCATGTAAATCATGTTCATCTTATGAATCATTGCTAACAACTATCATAAACTTTGTCTTTTGTTGGGGAAAAAGCAGATATGTTAGTTTAAACCTTTAAGCGATCCATCTATTGAACCTATTGTAGCCCTAATGCTACTTGATTGTATCTGGACATGCGAAAGCTTTACAAATTTAAGCCTTGCATACCATTGGAAGCATTGATTCTAATATGCATGCCATTTCTATGATTGGGGCATCTAACATTAACTAGATCAATGAATACCAATTAACCTATAATATGGCTTTAGGTGGTCTATGTTTTTCTTAGCATCATGTTTTCCACACAACGCATACCAAAAGGGGCATCTGTAGACAACTAAAACATGTCATGTTTAGGAGACTACTCATATGGTCACCTTTGCAGACCATATGAATAATCTTGGACCTTTCCAAGACCAAGCAATGGTTCTAACCACTCATTTTTGGTAGTTTAGGCCTATACAGCCTTAGCAGCTGATGACATCAGCAATGAAGATCCCATCCGATGATGATCAAAGTGACTAGGAGTTAGCCATACTTGTCTATAGCGGCTAAGGATAGCTTACCCCTAGCTACACTGAGTCATAACGGCTAGCCTTGTAACAAAATTGGGCTACCCAAGTTGAGCAAAATTAGTTGCAATGAACAAACTTGCAATGGTTCTTGAGCATTTTTGGGCTGCAAAGCTTCCAAAGGGTTCCTCCCAACTGCTCAGGTCAACTAATTCTTTTTCTTGGCTTCCTTGAGAATCCAAGATTAGGATTTGGAAAATTTTATTTATAGACATACCAAAGAGGAAAATATGATCCCGATTTGAGTATAGCGAAGCCCTACCAAATTTTAGAGCCATTTCAAATCATTTGATGAGTAGTGATATGTTGCCCAATTACAGTTTGACACCTGCATTTACAAAAATGGATCTTCCACAAGCTTGAGAAGCAAGCTTACCATTCCACATCAATCCATCATGAATTCAAGATATTTCAAACATAAATTTGTGTTTGGACACATAGGTGACCATTGATCATCAATTAAATAGAGGAATTGTGCATTACCAAACTAGATTTAAGAGGCAAAACACTTCTCCCATGATTGCTATTTTCAACAACATGTAGGCTTAGTTGTTGACTGCAATAGTGACTAGAAAAACCAACTGCTATGAGCGATAGCGGCCAGGGTTTGACATGCAAATTCCTTTATTTAGTCATAGATTTCCTATTTTTAGCATGCATTTAGATTTTTTTAGCATAGAATAATAATCTTTATTGCATTTTTATGGTTAATTATCGAATTCATAAGTATTTTTTCTTTCATTTGTGCATTTCATGCAGTATTTACATATTAGCTTTATTTCTTACATTTTCTTGGAAATAAGCCTCATCTTGAGAGGTATCATATGCTTTTAATATTTCTTGTTGTTTCCTTACACGCATGTAATATATATTTCCAAATATAAGTCATCATTCGAGATCCTACCTCTTGACATTAGAGGAGGCATCTAGTAAGCCCTCAAGCAAAGTGGTATTGAAGTGAAGATCCTTGAAGTGCATCTTCTTCCATTGTGGGGTCCATAACTTTTGTAATAACTGTATCAAATTGAGGGACTCCCTAAGAGGGAGGAGTTGTAATCAAGATTCATCATTATTAATAAAAGAGCACCCCCATTTCTTGAATATATTTTATCTTTTGCAATGATTACTTGATTTTATTATTGTCAATTTGTTATATGCTTACAATAGTGTAGATGCATGGTTTTTACCTTCATAAAAAAGGTTCTTGAAACTATTGATGCAAGAAATATGGAGGCCTCTCAAATACACTTAAAGGAGGAAGAAATTTGGGAAAAATTGAGGATGGGGACAACTCAAGATAGGGACAACACAATAAGTACAAGAATATGAATAAAAATAAACTTTACTAGAGGTGGATGAGAAGAATAATTGTGAGCTATTACATGTATCTATTTATGGGTTATATAGTGTAGATAAAGACAAATTTGAAGCAATAGAAAAGCCTAAGGGAGATAAAGGATAGGCAAAGAAGGAATTGGGGAAAACCACTTATGATCACCATGATCAAGAGGATTTGTAGAGACAGAAAGAAAAAGCTAATTTGTATCCTGGTACTAGCCAAGGGAGGCAAGTTACCAAGAAAATAATGTAATAAGTGTTTTTAAATAAAAAAATTAACTTTTCACTCCAATTTTTTTTTTAATAATTTGGCCATGAAAATCTTAGTATTCATTATAATACTTTGGCATTACAATTAAAGTAGAATGAGCCTAACATTGTACATCGTAATAAATAATGAAAGCCTTAGTTTTAATATTAATACTTTGGAATTAAAATTAAAACATAGCCTTAGAGTTAAATTTAATAAATCAAAGCTAAAATTAAAAAAATATTAAATCTTATAAAATTGATTAATACAATTTGAACAACAAATCAGACCACATGCCTTAGTAGATTTATATGAAGATCTAAAATAGAGCCTTTGAAGGTACATATATATTCTAAATAAATTGAGTGGCATCTAGAATTATTAAAAATTATAATAATAATAATGGAAAAAAGCAAACTCGTGAATTAAATAAGACGTTATAAACATTAAAATGGTAATAATAAAATATTACAAATATTAAACCACCAACCTTGGCAATAAAAAATAATAATATTTTTTTTTTGTACATGGTGGAATCGGTAGCCACCATGAATCCGGGCAGGTTGTCCGGATTTTTATGGCCGCCACAGTATTCTGCGTTGTCCACCTCGAAAACCACCACATAGATCTTCGCATAGTCCACCCCTATAACCACCATGCCATGATCATTTTAAACCTTTTTCACCGTTGAAAGCACCAAGAAGGGGACAAGCATTTAATCCCACGAGGCCCAATATTTGAACCTTGGACCTTCGCCCCCCTTACAGGGTTTGGGGGAACCAATTGGTCTAAGAAAATAATATTTTAAATAATTAAAACATCCATATTAAAATTATTTTCCCACCAAATATAAAATTGAGCTAGTATATGCTTTCTTCTGTATTACAAGGAATTGAATCGAAAGGCGAAGATTGAAGGAATAAACAAGATAAACATTCATTGAATCTTGACCTAATTTGGAACCTGGTGCATAAAAACTCAAAATTTCCTATAGAGCAATGATTCAGCTACCCAAAGCTTCACATAGACACTTCTAATCAGTTACAGAGATCCATGGCTAAAATTAAATATTTGAATCAAGAAAATCCCCAATTGGACACCCCTCTTGGTTGAAGATAGCTTAGATAGCCAACTCATTTACCATTGTAAACCATTGAAATACAACTATAATCCATCAGTAAATTCAAATTTGTAAGGATATAAATAGCCATTGAGACCCCATTCCAAAAGATCAGATTCCATTTTTAATAATAGGTATTTTAAAATTTATTTTATTTGTAGATGGTGGATATCTATACCCCTATCATTGATGCAAGCAAGTCTAAGTATAATAATTGAATATCTAATTAATACAATGTATTAGAATTCTTGGTGTAATCTGCACATGATGATGGTGGTTACATTTGAGTAAATTTTAGTGCATTGTCTCTTTCTCCTCTAAATATGGCACCACTTTGATCTCAGATTGTGCAAAGACTAATTGAGCTAGAGTTGGTTTTATTAAGGATTGTTGCTTCAACAGATTCAACTTAAGGCTTCAAGATTTTATGGCTTGTTTTATTTCTTTCTTTAACCCTTTCTTTTGAATATTTTTTGAAACCTACTTATATTGGGAGTAGATTAATTCAATTTCATTTTTTAAGCTCATTATATGTGATATATTCTTTTAAGTTTAAGAAAAATTGTTGCTATGTGCTATAATTTTTAATGGATATGATGTAATGAATGATATATAAATGATAATTTTAAGGTAGTAAGCCCATAATCTTACTTTTCTATGTTGTTTAGAAGCAATATTTGATGTTAAAGCTCATATTTTTATGATTATATGAACAATTGAATCAAATATTTTATTTATTTAAGCTCTAATGACATGAATCAACACTCGCCCTTGTAATAGTCACATGTGACCCTAAACATTCTAGATATTTTCCTTACTTTCCTTTGAATTACTAAATAATTTGATAGAATAAATCAACCAGGTTAGACCAACCTTACCATAACCTTAGGGAAATTCATATTTCCTTTCAAGAGAGGACATCTTGTCCTGACTGTTGGTGTATGTTTGCAACTGGGCAAATGTATCACTCAACAATGCCTATTTGGATCCAAATGGTCTTGAACTTAGTTTTAGATTTCTTTATAGCTTGTAGGCTGAAAGCTAATAATTTTAGAATTGGATGGAGTGATTTGATGGTCTAAAATATCTTTTTCTAGCTATCCTTCTTTATTCACATCAGGGATTTTTTAGAGAAATGGGTAGCTTATGCCTTTTATTTTTCTTTAGCAAGTTCTTGCTTCAGCCTTCTTAGATCTTTCTCTAGGGTCTATTTTTTTCATCGGTGTCTAGTATTTGTGTTTTAGTTGGAGCACTATCAAGGCTTTATTATAGCCTTTCAACCTATGTTTACAAGACCTCCTTTTTAGCCTACTCTTCATTCAAAACTTTGGCTGGGTATTGTGTTGTTTTCTTCTCCCTCCAATAATTTACTTCCATATAGATTGCTTTCACATGTACTAATTCAATGGTTGAATGAGCACTTTATACCATGTCATCTAATAGAACTCTAGAAATATCTACCTCTTACACTTTTTTTCATATTCTTTTATTGTTAACTTAGGGTAGGCTTGTCAATAGCTAGAGTAATTGTAGTCACAATATACTTTCCTTTGATCGAGTTTACAATATTTGTCATCCTTGGTGGTGATCTATTTTTATCATTTATTGGAGTGTGCTCACTTATCCATTTGTGTATGTTAGCTTGATCTTGTTGGATTTGATTCAAGATATATAGATCTGGGTGGCTAGAAAGATGTGTGAGGGTAAGGTAATATTGATGAAGGGGAAATCAAGGCATGGATGAACTTTGATCTATATCATAACTTTGATATTGCTCATATTATGGGGATATGGTAGAGGTGATGCTTTTGGTAGGTGATTGGTGATGAACCTTGTTTATTGGGAGTGGAGGCTATTCAGGGGGAGAAAAATATGGTAGAGGTGGCATAGAAGAAGAAGGGAGATTAAGACCATAATAAAACAATTGTTTTTTTACTTCACTTTGCTCCTGATTCACTAGGATTATGTGTGATACTTTAGACCTTTATATTTATTTATTTTATTGCTATAGTAGTGATCCCTTCCTTTTCTCTTTCTTTTTAGCTTTCAACTACTCTTTAGAGATTTCAAAAACAAACACTTACTTCATCCATGTGGAATTTCTCTAGCTTATTATGTGTTGTGTTGTGTATGTGAACTATTAGTCCCAATATAAATATATTATATCCTTTGAGTGGGTCTAGTAATAGTCAAAGAAGTTTCTCCCAACATCCCTCTATATATCCCATCCTCTGCATGAAATTTACTCCTACTAAATGTTGTGATCAGATTTCATGCCTCTATTAGAGTTCTTATGGTGAGGGATATTTTCTCCTTGAGTGCCTTAGTTGGACCTCTTTTTCTTGCTCATGTTAATTTGTGCTTGTTCTTACTAGATTTTCATATCCCTTTTCTTTAGTTCATATTTCTTTTGAAGTTTGATGTTCTTCTACGCCATCTTGTTCTTGAGAAAAAACTTATTCTACTAAGAGGTATCCTTCTAGATTTTTATTTTGAGGTTCATCTTCCCCCTCATCTCCATCTTTCCATTTTATGTATTAACATAGAGATGAAAATTGTTGGTCTATGTTGATAGAGACCTTCTTCTAGATACCATTTTCACACATACAAACCCATCATTCCTAAATTTTCTTTGTTTTCTCAAGATCTAGTATTTATTATTACTTGGGTTATATGGATTCACCACAACATAAAACTTTCTCCATGGAACATATCTATGTCAACCTCTTCTATCTCTAGTTTGGTTCATAATGGCTTTATCTCTATTATTTTGATGTGCTCAAATGTAAGAGGCTTATTATTTACTTCTAATAGAATAGCTATGAAGATACTTTTTGGATCATACTACCATCTGTCCTCAATTAATTTGAGTTTAATGCCCCTAAGATTCATATCCAGGATTTCATAATTTTTTTGGGTGCTTGGAGTAATGAAACCATAGTTTAAGGGTAGTTCATATGTAAAACCTTTTTTTATTCTTAACACAAAACTTGCATTGGCATAGTCCATCTACTAATAGAATTCAATTCTAAAAATCCAATTTGTTACATAGTATGGGAATAGATAAGGTTCCTTATCTAAGCCATATACCCTTATTATGTTACCATTCTTTAAAAAGTACCAATATTTGATCTCTCTTACAGGGGTTTTGGGACACGTTATATCTTGCTTTGTTAATCAAAATACTTCTCCATAGATGCATGCTAGAGCAGGACCCAAATAATATTTATTAAATTTTATGTAGGAACTAGAAGTCCTAAGAGCTAGGGTCTAGTCTACCATTGAAAGATCCTCCTGGTCTAGTCTACCACTGAAATAACCTCCTCCTATAGGTTTTTTTTGGTTTATTTTTAGTTTCAAGAAGCTATATGGTTTATGACAGATGAAAAACCAAGCTAAGTAAAAAGGATACCTAAGTGCCCCTTATTCACTTTTACTAAAATGTACTAAATGGTTGTGCATTGCATCACTAAGGTATTAGTACTAGCTAAATTAGTAGAATTTGGCATAGGTCAGGGCATATTCCATAATTATCTAGAAATCATACATATTTTCATCACTACCCCGACCAAAGATGATTGCTAGTATGGTGAATAGGTCCTTTAAAAATTTTAAATTAGTAATTATAATATTACTTTTATGAAATTCAATGAGGTTATGGTGCAATTGGTCATTGAGGCAAGAAAATATTGATTTTCCTAGTAATACCTTTGTTTACCTTATTGAGGCTAAAAAGTAATTTTCTCAAAATATTACAAGCCCTTAATGCAAATGTGATAGCAATATTATCAGTATAAAGGGTAAAAAGTACCTAGCCTTTGTTATTGTATAATGCTCTCTATTTTATATTATAATGGTACACCACTACTTTCACCAAATTTGAACAAGGATGTATGTGTTTGGGCATATACAATGGCAATAAGGAATTTCACATAGATGTGGTTGGTTGTTCCCATGAATGTGCAATGACATTTTGTTCTGCTTTCCTTCTACTTTTTTTGTCCTGATAGTGAGATCTATGTCATAAACATCAACCAATATATCATAGAATTCAATGTTTTTATCATCCATGGTTGCTTAGCTTAGTTTCTTATGCAATTATTTACAATAGTACTCTTTTGATTTTTATTTAATGCTTTCCCTTTCTAGGTGCTCCAATTCTTGAATGCCCAATTACTTAACTGCCTCATTATGCAAATAATTCCATGAGACTTATACTTTTATAGGTTAGGGTTAGTTAATAGAATTTTTCATGCAAAATATTTGCATCCTCCACCCTTGTTACCAAAATTTCTTTTTCAAGCTACTAGGGTGTGAGAGTTCCTTAAAGCACATACTAGCATTAACTATTGTTACATTTTGAACCAATTGATTATTTATAATTTAAAATTACCCTATGCTAGCTATTACTTATTAAATTTACCATAGGCTTAATTCTATGGACAATCATAATATAAATAGACATGTTTCTTGTTTTGTGCAAAGTGTTTCATGTAGTGGTTATTTTATCGTTATTAAAAAATACTATTTGTTGATTATCACTAGCTCACATGCATTTCACTTGCACCTTTGGATATTTTTCTAGGGCCTAGACCTTATTTTATCCTTTTTTATTTTGCTTTCCCATCCTAGCCTTCACTTCATTCCAATGTAGTGGGTTATCATTTAGAAAATACTAGGACTAGATCTCTATGTTAGAGAAACTTTTAGGAGAGTTTTGTTGTTGCTAGAGGCTATCAAAATCTTTCTTTCTAGGTTCCTCCAATAACAACAATCCAACCACCCTCAATTCTTAGAGTCCTTGTTTTTAAGTGGCCAAGAATTACTAACCTTCTATCCTTGTACCATCATAAAAATTTGGTACATCCTTTGATGTAGCATTAAAGTATCCTAGGGAGAATTTATCCTCCATTTAAAACTATTTTGTCAACATAGTCCATATCACTATTAGAGAATAGTACAATATTTGGTATAAATGTAAATGTACCAATGGTACAATGTAAATCTTAGAATAGATATTGAGTCTATATTTTATATGTTTAATTTATATTTCCCTTTATGTATATGACTATGTGTGGAGTGAGAAAGTATGCATGTGGGAGAGTGCAAGTGTCATAGATTAAAGTGTGTAAGTAAACAGAAAGTCAAGACTCATGTATATAAGTGGCAATATGTTAAGCCAAAGGACATATAAGATTTATCTTATGCATGGAATAGTGTTATTTTTTGATGCAGTATGCAATGGGAGATAACAATCACAAGATGCAAAAGAATATGAAAGAAAGTAAATCTATGAGATGACCGAAACATGCTATAAATAGAAATAACGGAAATGAATACAATGTAGCTATGGATTAAATAGAATTCCATAGACAAAGCTACTAGACTACATTGCACCCATCACCAATGTAAGGTGATGTACACAATACTATGCTACTACCTATGGATATGCTTTGAGCTTCTATATTCTACTTGTTACAATGAGGTCCTCTTTATATAGGAAGATAAGTTCCTTGTCCAACACTCTATCTAGCTATGTAAGTGACACCTTGCACATATACAACTTGCATATTGACACTTGTGCATTTATTACATTGCATGAAGTAACTAGATAAATTTCCCCTAAAGTAATCTAATGTCCTAAGTATGTACATAGGAAGGTACATTTACATGACCCAAATGATGTAATATAATCTATTTCTAACACCCTTCTATATTATATTATTTGGGTATTGAATACTTTAGTCTTCAATGTAAATATTCTTCTTGATCTTGAAATTTAGATTAATTTTCTCTATGTTCTGTAACATGTTCAAGCAAGTAGTTAGTGTCTTCATATCCTATCATTCTTACTGAAAGAGCATTGACTTCATAATCATATGTAGATTCTTCCAATTATTTACTTTCTTCTATCCTCTAAGCTATATGTCATTTTTAATTTATTTTTTTATACTCCAATTGGGCATAATTGGTTGGATGCTAAAATTGTTTCTGATGAGAATTTTGATATTGTCATGGCTAAAATTAGTTCCCATTGTTCATCTAATTTCTTTGATTCTGATTTTTGGGATTAAATCTACAATAGCGGGTACTATAGTATTTTCTCTTGCATATATGACAATACCTATTGTACCATGTTTTTCAATCTTTTTATGAAGAAGTAATATTTCCCTGTGGATTATCTTTAGATGCCAATGCAATATTAGTAATTTTATCTTTAACTATATTTTCCACCTCATATTCCTATAGAACATTGACTAGGTCATCAAAAGAGGTATCTTTACTTAGGTTTTGTAAAGATGTTACCAAATGCTTATAGTTGTTTGGAAGTGATCTCATGGTTACTTGAGTAATAGTTTCATCCTTAGATATTTCTCCTAAGGTCAATAATTTTAATTTAATATATGCTACCTTTCTTAGGAATAATTCTACGCTTTCTCCACTATTCATATTTAATGAGTGAAGTTGAGTTTGAAGATGAATAATAGTTACCTTATTATTTCCTTCAAATATTTTCTCTAGGCTTGTCCATGCATCTAAAGATGTTTTTGTTGAACTGATATAGGGTTGTATCTCATAAGTGATAGAAAAGGTTATTATAATTAGAACCTTTGAATCATTTCACTCAAACTTTAGGATTTCAGCATCACTTGTGGTAGGTCTCTATGTTTTCCCTTTGATAATATCCCAAAGTTTTTCATATACCAATATTTATTTCATTTTATTCTTCTAGGAGAAATAATTAGGACCCTTGAGTAGTTGATATTCTACTAGGAAGAATTTGTTTGATGCCATTTAAATTCCCTAATATCAATCCTTAGATTTTGTGGACTTCCTTATGTCTCCCTAGTAATGAGAGTATATATACCTAATGGAATTTTAGGTCTTGTAGAAAGCCTCATGAATCCCTAATGATTTTGGAATACGATATAGTGCTTTTGTACAATGTAGTTCAATTTTGGGTTGATTTTGTAAAGTTTTGTAAATATCAAAATCAACTTTTCTAACATCTTATTACTCCTATTGAACTAAGCACTTTTCCAACTTTGAAGAGGTTTAATGTTGGATCTCTTTTATCCCTTTTTTTGAAATTTTGAGACAAATAAATTCCTAAATTCCTACCTTTGAAATGATTTGATAAACCCCTTTTATTATCCATTTATTATTATGTCCGAGGTGTAGACCAATTGGTTCATCCAAACCCCATAAGGGGGGTGGAGGTACAAGGTTAAAATATCGAGCCTCACTGAACTGAATGATCATCCCTTTCTTGGTGCTTTCAGTGGCGTAAAAGGTTTAAAATGATTATGGCATGGCGGTTATAGGGTCATGCTACACGAAGATCTATGTGGCGGCTTCTAGGGCGGACAACGCAGAATACTGTGGCAGCCATAAAAGCTGGACAACCTACCGAGATTCATGGCGGCTACTGATTCCACCATGTTAAATATATAAATATATATATATCCCTTTAGGATTTAATTTTACTGTATCTAATTTCCAATAAATTAATTTGATTTAGTAACCCTTATAACTCTCAATTTTTGGAAAATTAGACCACAATAATATTTGCAAATATTTTTAAATAAATTTACAGTAGAAACCCTTATTACTCCTAAGTTTAATATTGAAAATATTATATTTATTTGATAAATTATTCCCTTTGAGGTATGTCTTTGAATATGGTTAAATTCCTCTAAGTTTAATTTTGATTTATCAACCTTATAACTCCAAAAAATGAAACTAGATTAGGATAGTGCAATACAATGAAACCAGATTAGTATTGTGCCTTTGAGGCACCTTCAAATATGACATCTTTCCTATATAAACCAGATTAGGATAGTGCAATACAATGTAAAAAAATTGTGTATAAAATAATCTTTATTGCACCCTCTTTTGCACTCCTTTCTTTATGTTTGAATTTCTAGTTTTGTGGTAAAATGTTTGAATGCAATGTAGGGGTTTTGAGGTTGTATATTTTATTAGACACCTTACCCTTTTTTATTGTATACTTTAATGAAAAATCCAATATTATATATAAGTAGACATAAGCTCCTTTTTCGATGCAATTTTCTGCACTTTTATCCTTGCAACTAACGCTGTAATGCTTTGGATTTGAGACTCACCAAGTCTCAATATTTGAATCTTCTATTTCTGATATTGGTTAGTTGTCTTCTTCTCCAATTTTTGGAGGATTCTAACC
The DNA here is from genome assembly GCA_028583015.1 of Wollemia nobilis. Taxonomy (NCBI): domain Eukaryota; kingdom Viridiplantae; phylum Streptophyta; class Pinopsida; order Araucariales; family Araucariaceae; genus Wollemia; species Wollemia nobilis. The sequence goes on along the minus strand of JAQPPZ010000886.1, from coordinate 1,882,721 downwards.
TTTTTTGGTGACTTCACTTGGCCACTATGTGTTGCATATTTTTGTACACTAATAGTGTCTTTAAACACTTACAAATTATGATTTTGTACACTTTTAAAGAATCACAAAAACTAATATTTTGAATAAAGCAGTGCAAATAAGCTTAGAAATATTTCATTTTTAATGCACTAAAAATATCACCTTATCACTCCAATCAACTCTCAAAATAAATGCACTTATTAATTTACTGCAACTAATCAAGAATAATCTGAAATGAACCTTCAAGAGTTATTCTACAATTTCCTTACAAACAAAGTTGTAGGGGCTAGTCTTCTTTTGCTTTCCAAATTAGATGATAGGTAGTTGATAGATAGTTGTAATTATAAAATCTATTCAAATCCTAATGTGCAAATGAATATTAAAAAAAAACTTTCTTTTTTTGCACTTTTGAAGATTGTAATATAATTTTCCTTTCTTGCAACTTTAATCCAAATAAGGTGCTTTAATGAATCTGATAGGTAATCCAATTAATGAATCTATTTGAAATTATAGTTGCTTGCCATTTTTTGAAAGATTTTTTACATGATTTAGCTTTTGTAGAGGATCTTGGAGTCTAAGATCACTAAGTTTTTGTCTTGAGTAATATCTTGTAGCTCTTTGTAGGCTATCCTAAATAACTCCACAAAAATATGGTCTCAAAATTTATTTCACAATCGTAGGATTTGATGGCTTGTTCTCCTCTTACAGTATCCTACTTTTTGTTTTAGATTTTTAGAAGTCTTTATCTCAGAAAATAATACCTTATTGTTGTGAGAGGCAATATTCAAATCTCTTGGATTTAGAAAGCTTATCTCATCTTCAAGTCTTCTTGTTGAATTTTGACTTCAAGCAGGATATTCTTCTAAAGATTTTGAATTTCTTGAGGTCTTCTAAGACTTGGCACTGCTTGCCAAATTCTTCTTCTTATTTTGGGATTGTTGTCGGATGGTGATAATTGTCCCAAATCTTCTCAAGATTCTGAATGTCTTGAGGTCTTCTAATATTTGGCACTCCTTACCAAATTCTTCTTCTTCAATGAGTTCTCCTTTGATGATTTATTTAGTAAGGCTCTCCAAGCTATTTATTGGATGCTCATTGAGACCTCCCCAAGGTATTTATCTTGCAAATTCTTATGGTGTTCTTTGAGACATTTTATTTAACCTTCTACTCTTGGAAGTGTTGGTGGTAAGATCTTTTGGATTTCTAATTTTGTTGCTTTTGGATTTAATAAAGACTCTCTTAGTCCTTTTTATTCTTACAAGACTATAAGTTCTTCAATGAGATCTTCTTATAATCTCTTTATATTCAATATTGCTAAAGGTGCTAGATTGATTCTAAAGAAGATACTCTTCCTAAATTTATTGTAGGAAGTTTCCCAACTCACTGAATCTACTTTCCCTACAACAAAGTATTAGTACTAAAATCTTAATCTACTTATGACTCATATATTCTCTTTTGGAGTCTTCTTAAATATCAAGGATTTTGTGGCCTTTTTATAGTATCAAGACTTCTATGGCCTTTTCTTTAGTATCAAGGCTTTTGTGGCCTTTTTCCAGTATCAAGACTTCTATGGCCTTTTCTTCAATATCAAGGCTTCTATGGCCTTTTATTCAATATCAAGTCTTTTGTGGCCTTTTATTCTAGATCAAGGCTTATATGGCCTTTTCTTCTAGAACAATGCTTCTGTGGCCTTTTCTTCTAGATCAAGGCTTATATGGTCTTTTATTTTGTATCAAGGCTTATATGGCCTTTTATTCTTCTATGAAGTTCTCATTCTAGCAATGGAGATTTCCAATCTCCTAACTTCACGATGACTCTTCCCTACAAGTCTTCTTTCACATTATTGTTTTCTTGTACAAGGAACTAATATCTACACTATGAAGGCACGTTGAAATTCAAGCAATAAATTTGAAGTCTCCTAGATTTCTATTTTGGGAGGAGTCCCAATCATATAAGAATTAATTCTATACAACAAAAACAAATTTGGACAATAATTAACAAATTTCAGATATCTTGAATGATCTTCACTAGTTGATTTATCAATCTAGTGGATTGAATGTTGAGTCCTAGTCTTCATGAATTTTTCCTATAACTCTGTGTAAAGACTAGCAAAATGTAATCTCAGTATTTATGGAACTAAGATTTCTTCCAGTTCTCACTTGTGTCTCTCCCTTATTCTACCACCTAGACTCTTCTAAGAGCTTTTGATAGTGGTTGGTCCAGTAGTGCGTCAAGTTGAAAAACTCAACCTCAATGATAATGGTGATTTTCCTATAGATATATTATGGATCTGATACCATTGTTAGCTTTTGATGCAGTATGCAATGGGAGATAGCAATCACAAGATGTAGAATAATATAAAATAAATTAAATATGTGAAATAACTAAAATATATTATAAATAAAACTGATTGAAATGAATACAATGTAGCTATGGAGGAAATGGACACTCCATAAATAAATCTACTAGACTACATTACACCCATCACAAATATATAGTGATCTACACAACACTATTATACTACCTACAAATATGCTCTAAGCTTCTATATTTTACTTGTTACAATGGGGCCCTTTTTATATAGGAAGATAGGCTCCTTGCCCAACACTTTACCTAGATATGCAAGGGACACCTTGCACATATACAACTTGCACATTTATACTTGTGCATTTATTACATTGCATGAAGTAACTAGATAAATTCCCCCTAAAGTAATCTAATATCCTAAGTATGTACCTAGAAAGGTGCATTTACATGACCGAAATGATGTAATATAATCTATTTCTAACAAATAGGAAATGTTGCATCTCTTAAATGTGTGAGGAGAGCAATAGACAAAGAGCCCAAAAGCCACCTTTCTAAGGTTATATCATGGAGATAAATTTTGATATATTGTATCATCATTGAAGAACACATTCAAGCATTTGATAATATTGAAGCTTGTATGCATATTTTGAGAAATTATATTGTAAGTTTTCTTCATGTTATTTCATGAATGATATTGGATATTTTATTCATATTATTGTTATTTTCATGAATATTATGTTCATTAATTGATTGCTCTTTTTTTTAGACTACTCAAGATCCTAGATATTAGAACCTAATATAATTTGGCTAAAAAGAAAAAAATCATCCTCCATCAAGTTAACCCTTTTTCAATAATTTTTAATTTGGAAGGTAGATGGTTTTTCCATATAGATCCTAACATTTCTACCTTTGTAAGGGATATTCATATGAGAATAATCCATGGAAAAATAACCCCTCAATTGGATAGTGAATTCTCTTGAAAGGTACAAATCAAAGTATGACAAATTATTAACCACAACTACCTCTTGAATAAGTATTTCTCTAAAATCTTGTAGAGTATCATTGGTATGTCCTTGGCTATCCCAATTGTCTATAATATTATTTCATCTAACTATAGAACTCCATGGCTTTATTGAGTGTATTCCATTCCCATTTCTTCACATATTTCCTTTGACATGACAGTAATGGTAGCTCTGGAGTCAACTATGTAGTTGCGCACTATCCACCCTTCCATGTGCAAAGACATGTAAAAAGGTAGTGGTCAACTCTTACCCATTTTGGGGCTCTATTGACTTTAAGCCAAGTTTAGGTCTAGAAGCTTAATCCCTAAAAAATTGGCATTTTTTAATTATGCTATGAGCAAATCTATTTTATCGAGGATTAGCAATGTCTCATAAATGCTTGCCCAAGAAGAAGTCTTCTTTAGATATTTAACAATCCTATATCTAATAGCTTTTGTTCCTTATTTTAAGGTTCCTTAAACCTTTTATGATATTACTCAGTAGCTTCTAACTTTTTGATTTTGAGCATAAATGGATACCTTATATTCCTTACCACTTGCTCCTTAGGATCCTCTTAAATAACTATTGGGGGTCTAAAACGATCCTTACACCATGAGCACCATAATATCCCATGATTTGGGTTTTCTCTTTGTCTCTTTGAGCATGTGCATTTAATACCCTACTTCTTGTGTGGGGTGCTAATCCTAGGAAGTCCAAGGAAGTGTGGAATGTATCTCCTCTAAATAACCTATGAGATTTTTTAACAAATATTGACTCCTTGAATAGATCTAATATTTGGTGGTTGTCTCTCCTTCCTATGCTAGACTACTCTACCAAGTTTATCTCTAGAGAAAAGAGAAAATAAGGGAAAGAAGCAAAACCTAACTAGATAGAATACCTATGGGTGGTGATGCACCAAAGATATAAGATATTCTCCATGCCATGATAGGTTGAAATTAACACATGCACAATGATCAATAGCACACAAGGAACATATGTCTCTCCAAACATGAAAAAAAGTAGAACACCCACACCAAAAATAGGATAGAGATTTCATAAATAGTAATAAGTGTGGACTTTGAGTTACATACATGCAGAGAGAAGGGATTCAAGAACTAATTTGTTGGTAATCAAGGCTTGAGTTAGGTTGATATATAAGAGAGAATGAAGGAAAGCACCCTTAGAAGAATGGATGAATTTTGATTTGTTATAGTGAGAAGATATGTATTTATAGATTATATTTGGAGAATATTCCCCTATGAGATTCAAAATTTCCACTTCAAATATTCCCACCTAGGGTAATTTCATATTAATAATTCATAATCCTCACATTGTTTGGTTTAGAGTTGCTAGAAAAGAGGTCTTGTTGCCCATGCCAAAAATTTATTATTGGTATTTCTTACCATTAATTCTACCATATCTATGGTTGCTTTTCTAGAGTTTTTATGATAGCATATTAAATGGTGTACCTTCTCACAAAGAAAATACTATACATTCAGGGAACTATACACCTTTTTATAATATGCTAAATTTGGAGCCATGGCCCTAGCTAAGGGGGATGGGGGGCTAGCCACCATCCATGCAAGGGTTCAAGGAAAGATACACTGAAGCAAAATTTGAGCTCCTATATTTTTAAAGCATAGTTGGAGGTGGTTTGGCTTAAATCTAGTAGATGCCCCATTGTACCTTCCTTGGTCCAATTGGAGTTCTTTCAAAGAAATTGGTATTGGATAGAGGTTCTCGAGCTCTTGATTTGGTTAGGCATCCCAAAGCTAAATTTTTCTTTTGGTTTAACTACTCAACATATCAAAGCCTTAAGAACTTACCATTATTTTGGTCTTGTTATCTTATAGTTAGCTCAATCCTTGGGATTTGGGTAATTGGGGCTTTGCACTCACCTCCACTTGTACCTTTATTTGAGGATTTAGTTTGTTTGATTTTTACTATGCTTTCACCCAAACCTTCAATGACTTTGTCTTCCACTATAATTAGCTTTCAAAACTAGTCAAATGGCCTTACTTTACCCAAATGTAGTGAGAAATAACTATATTTCTAGAAACTCATAGGGGATACTCAACTCGATGAGGAAAATGAACCTATAGTCCACCACCTTATCCATTAGGTATAAAGTAAAAATTGTTGCTCCTAGAATACCTAGCTTTGTGCAAAATTGGTATTCCTTCATGATAGGCAAGGTTTTTTTTTTAAATGAAAGGTGTAAGGATCTCTCATTGGATTTCTACTAGTGATTCTTTCTTCTAGTATAGTCCTTACCTTGCTATTGTCCTACCTTTTATCTATTTTTTGGTGCTACTTTGTTGCTCTTTATGTGGGATCCCCAAAGCTCTACCTTGGATAATTACACCCTACATACAAAGGTTTGGATATTTCCCCCTCCCCCTCAATTGGGCTATGACTAGGATGACCTATTATTTTGGCCAAGGAGACCATATGTTTTTTAGAAGCTTGGTTATTGCTCTCATGGATCACATGCTCCTCCTACTGATGATAGTCCTTCTCATGGTCATCCCAGGTTCCTTCTTCCTCTATTATTTTTGAACTTTACAAAAAATTTTGAAGTTAGTTACTTATGGGGAAGAGATCAATTTTCTCATCCACTCATATGATTGATAAATGGGTGTTAGACCATATTTAAAGAAAGGGCCCTACCAAATATATGACTCAAAACATTTAGGTATTAGCTAAGAGGTTCTCCTCTTTGAAAATACTGAGTTTGACATAAAAAAGGCTATAAATTACCTTCTTATCTAGTTTGATGGGTTGGCATATTTTCATAACATAGGAAGCTTCAATATTTACATATGGAAGCCTCCCTGTATTGGTATCTTAAGCATATTTGCAACATTTACTACTAGGAATATAGAAGGATATTTTGGTCCTCTCATTTTTTTCTAATCTAATTTCCTTTATCTATATGTAGGGACAATAGATAGAAATTTTTTTTTTTTCTAGAGGCCACTTTTATGCAAGGACTGGTGGGATGCTAAGAGAGGGTCATCCCTATATATAGACTTCCTTGCTTGAGAAAGTTGTCATCATTTTTTTTCTAAGTGAATCAATGATGGTATAGGTTTTCAAATATTCCAATTCTTTTATTGATGCCCCAACCTCTATATTCTATACATATTTCTCTCACATGAAAGCTTGAGCACACCTAAAATTTTCTTTGTACATTAGCCTTAACCATTTCCCCTATTACATGTCACCACTAGGCTTAGCCAATGCTTTTATGTTCTTTGGTATTTCCAAATTTATTTATAATTATTGACTATTTACACTATGGTACATAAAATTTGGTGCCTTTTTTGGTGTTAGGATTTTCAAATGTCACTTTATCAAAATATATAGTTTTTAGACCAAAGTGGTCCAAAATTTCACTTCTCCCTCATGTTTGCCTTCTTTAACACATGACTTGTCACTTACCAAGGCATTTTTATAATTGGTCATATTAAAGAGTAATATCCCAAGCTTATCTTAAATATTAAATTAGGACTTAATATGGGAAAATATTCTACCTTCTTTGGCCACCTTAGCACTTCCCCTAGGCAATTTGGGTCCATAGGGTATTTACCAAATATGTGCATTGTCACAACTCGCTCTAGTAGGACATGATTTGAGGGTTGTATACCCTAATAATTCCCAAAAAAATCTAATTAGGAGATTTTGTGAAGTTTTGATAAGGTAATAAATAATTTTGTAAAAATATTAATTGCTCTTTTAGGAAAGATAAATATAGGATAATACAATTAATTAATTAGGTTTAATTAACCTAATTAAATGCACTTGTTTTCATCAGACTTGTCCAATTTTAATTGAACAAAAAAAAAGAGCATTATAATATTATAATATGATTATTATTATTTTAATAGGAGATATCCCCCTTAATTGTCCTAGTTTTGTAATTATCTAATACCTAATAGATCTAGTTTTGTATTTGTCACTTGGAATGGGGGCACAAAAAAAATAAAGTCCACCTACCTTATCTCCATGAGGTATAAAATAAAATAGAATCCACTTACCTTATCTCCATGGGTACAAAACAAAATAAAGTCCACTTACCTTATCTCCATGGACCCCCTTCTCATTTTAATAATAATTTAATTATTCCCTTCACATTGGGGGTGTCTTATTTTGGGAAGAACACCATTAAATTTCCTAGATTAGAATAGGGAGAAGGGGGTAGGAAAATTGGGAAAATGCTAGCATGTGGAAGGATGCAAGCAAGAAGGTAGAAGGATCATTTATTCCAATGAAGGTGACCAGGTTCGAGCTCTTGCTAAGCTGAATATTGCTTGATTAAAATAATTTCATATACTTTATAGCTTGCTTGTAATTTTCTTAAATACAATGTTAAATATGATTTAATTTTGTTCCCTTGTATTAGAGGTGCTCAGGAGCCATAATTTGGTTGTCTTTATAAGGTTTATAAATTCTAAATTCATGTTCCCTAATCCTAATTAGAAGTCCTATAAATAGAGTGATGGTTTGGTTAGTAGTAGGTCAAGTTATATTTAAAATTTTATCAACTCACCTTTGTAGATTCTTTCTAAAGGATATTTTTATTCAATCATGATGGTGGCTTATAATTGAACGTATCAACAAAATAATATGTTGATCTCTGACCTCCCTGCTATGTCATCAGTAGTTTATATTAGACTAGTTTGTGTATATGTTGATTGAGTATGTGTGTGAGACATTACACATCTAATAATGTGCCTTCATTTTGTTTGGGTTTAATATTTAAACTTACCCTTATTGCATTCATTTTATAAGCAACAAAGTAATGGTTAAATATTTGCTAGGCTTATACGATTTTGATCTTATTAGATATCGATTGTCATTACTTAGAGAGCAATTTAAAATACCTCAAAATAGAGATTAAATGGGTCAATTTTAATTGTCTCTGCATTGCATCGATTTTAACATACTATAATATCATATTTCCCCAATCAAAACCAGTCGAATACCATTGTATTATTATCTTATCTACTGTAGATCAAACTGTAGATTCGAATATTTTTAGTCCACCTTGATCATGTTTGAATTAGAAGAGGTTTTGGTCATCTTAATCTTACCATAATTGACCACTTATGTTCATTGTGATGCCTATAAGAACCTTCACATGGATTCCTGAAATAAATCCATTGAAGTCACCCTGATGTAAGCTAGATATTCGACTGTATTGTATCCTATAAAAACTAGAAGTCTTGAATTGGCCTTGACTATGTTAAATCTTAAGGTATTGATCTGGTCTTGACTGTGTTGTATCCTATGGAAACTAGAAAACTTGATTTGGTCTTGATTGCGATGATATCCCCTTGAAATGGAAGGCCTCGATTCGATTTTGATTGAATTTTGGACCCTAAATCTTAGCACAAAATACATCCAATAGTTGAAAAAGCATACCCTAAGGAACCAAGGTAATGGCATATGCACCTTTGTAAATTGGAAATATTGGAAGTATACCATTATTAAACTTTTTTTCAACCATGTTAGAGAGGGAAAATAGGTTACATGCAATCCATAAGTGTTGGTCTTTGTTTTTGATTTGGTGCATAATATTAATGTAACAAGGGAAGATTAATTTGAGTACCTCTTCATATCACTACCTTGTTGTTTCCAAGCTATAGGTAGATGAATCCTAATTATAGGATATTTGTGAGACTTTGGTATAATTTGGATTCAGTATTGTGAATGTTATGTTTGAAATGCACTATTAAACATGCCACCACTTCTACGCTCGTGCTACCCTAAATTTTTTTATTTTTCTAAGGTTTATACATTAGGATAATCAATTTATTTTAGTATCTCTATATTGTTGCAACCTCTGCAAGGTGCATCCGTTCGTAGGAGGCATGGATGGGGAGGTAGGTCTCCCAATCCCTCAGTCTCATTATCCCACATGGGATATGTGGGAGGGCAAGGAGTGGTATAGAAGGGAGTTGTATCCCTTATTGAAATGTCCACATTTCATTGGATATGGTTTTCCTTGCACCAGTGGTTGGTGCTATACCTCCTAACACATGTGGACTGTTTAACTATTTTTATTAATGATGGTTGATTCTTGCTTAGTAATATTGATCGACTATGTTCAATTCAGGATACAATAGTGAATAAACCACTTTTTAATAAAATGAGGAGGACATTGGGGTGTACCAGGTTAGTATCTATTAGGTTAAGGAATTTTTGGCTCTATGAGAAATAAATACTTCCAATTTATTGAATTTTATGGCCTAATAAGCATTGAATGAGTCCAATATATATAAAATATGGCCCCATACTAATTCGAATATTTGGAAGAAAATCCCTTGGGCTAAGGGGATTCATTATTAAGATGAAATAAACCATTAAAGGGGGATGGTTTAAAGTCATATTGACTAAAGAGAAGACACTTAATTAAGTAATTGGTTTATAATAATATTGACTAAAGGGAAGACATTTAATTAAGTAATTGGTTTATAGTCATATTGACTAAAGGGAAGACATTTAATTACTTAACTGGTTTATAGTATTATTGAATAAAGGGAAGATAATTAATTAATTAAATGGTGGTAACTCCATTAATATATGGATCAATTTTTGGTAGGAAAATATTTATGACAATACTAGTTACAAATATGTAGAAAAGTAGTATAAATTTGTAGATAATTTTACTATAAACCTTTTTATTAATATTGTAAAAATATTGAGTAAAATAGGTTTACATGTGATGGCAATTAGAAATACTCTTTTTTTAAAAAAGGATGTGGTTAAGAATGAGTTTGGATCTCATTATTTGAGAAAATTATGGGGTTTCCTCACTAAGTTTTGATTAATATTCCTTTATGACCCTTTTCTAGTTAATAATTCTAGGATTTATGGGTTTGTGAAATTAGTTTGATTCTAATTAGATGAACTATTCTTGAGAGGAGTTTGGATCCTCTAAAGACACGAAATCTAGGATGAAAATATAATAAAAATAATAGATAAGGTTCTATTCTTAGTTTAATATTACATGTATAGAGTACATGGAGAATTTATTGTTATAATTGGAATAAGCTTCTTAATATTGTTATATTGTGAGAAGAATGGATGGAAGATCCATTTTTTTAGGAATGGGTTTACTCTTTATATGCTTTAAGCATATATTATAGATATAAGCATGGTTACTTAGTGAAGTCTTCTAATGTAATTAGAAAAATTCATCTTATGGAGGATTGAATGCTTTCCGATCCTGAAGAATAAATGTGGAATTCATTCTTTGAGGGAATTATGGGGTTCTCTCATTTTTTTGAATGATACATAATTCATGCTATGATAAATTATGAGTCTTCTCTTTAATATGAATTTGATGATCATTTCATAAATATGTACACATAATAATTATGAGAATTTTATGTATTGTATTGATGAATTGTAAAAACGGAATGTGGAATTTCCTTATATGTGTTGATAATTTAAAAAATGAATGGTTAGGTTCCTTTATTTGTATCCTTAATTTATATAAAAGGATTCATGAGATACATTTTTATCTTTGTAATTGTAACAATTTATTTTTATGAAATGTGAGGAGAAACTATCTTGGAGGTGTTACTGTGAAAACAGACACTGGACAGGTGGGGGTCACACTCAACGATCCTCGACCAACATTGAATAGTCACTTGGCCCAAGAGAGGCAAGGGTAGTCAATCTCTAGAGAAGGTTGGCTCCTTCGGTTCCAACTACCTACGTTGCAAAGTGTGAAAGGTAAAAAGAGAATGAGAGATAAAACAAAGGGAGACCACAACCAAAATAGACAAATATGGGGTATGATTGCATTAATACACACGTGTTTGACATTACTGATGGAGATAATGACACACCACCTAACAAATAAGCTCATCTCATCCTAACTTATTTTTCAGTGCAACAGGTAAGGGAAAATTCTAGAACTAGCGAGAGGGTGCATAAAATCTAGATTGTAGAATTAGAGTTATCCCACCCAATAGGCTATAGCATAAATACAACCCTAACACCCCAACATGGATGTAAATTCCAAAACCACTCAACAAGACCCATGAAATCTAGATTGTAGAATTAAGTGAACAAGCTTAAATGGCCATCGTAAAAATAAACATCCAAACTTAAGAAAAATAGAAGTGAAGACAAATTAAGAGATCAAACAATGATATGCTTTATATTTACAAGGTGAAGAAAAATTACATATGAATTGTAATGGCCATAAAGCCACCTTTTGGAATGGTGAGAATTTCACTATTTATAGAATATATTACTACAAATTCAAATTTAGGCATTAATGGATTTTAACAGGAAGAATCACATTGGAACAATTAGAAGATCTACTTATGTTCTAATTTACATAAGAATGGTGATCATCCAAAATAAGTTAGGTACTTTTGCATCAATCAGGGCCTTCGATTATTCTAACATTCTTGTTGAGCCATAAATTTTACTTTACCCCTTCATGCCATAGGAGAGCTTGAAATTGATTTCCTCTAGAATTGTGCATTTAAAATTATCTTCCTTACACCTATCAACCAGTCATATATGGTATCTAAATATCCATTTAGTGCTTCCCTCTAATGTCTAGCAAATTTTAGCCTCATATGGTTATTCAGGTATGCTCCTTCATGCACCAATTTCTCAATATTCTACCCATTATCAAGGAGGATGGGTGATTGGAATAAGACCTTTGATAATGCATTCCCAAAGTTCCATCCAATATTTTGGGATAAAAACTCGGGACTCATAACTATGTTGTGGTCTAATTCTATTGCCCATGGATTTAGGATCCCAATATTCCACCCAAGATCAGGGTGAGTATTTGGGCTCAACTTTCATCATGCCCCTGCTCAATTTTCTCTCTGATTCTAGACTTAGAAATTTATAGAAATTTTGCTCTTTTGTCCATCCTCTTGTTCTTTGAAATACACCTTAACCACCAATGCCTCAAAAAATGGCTAGTTTTAACATGTCATCATTTTTAAACAAATAAGAGTGGGTGAGAAGGTGTAAAATTTCACCCACACTCTTGGTGACTCACAAGGGTCTTACACTCTATGGGAGAGAGGAACCCAAAAATATATCCTTTGGTGAAATAAAATACAAAAGGAAAGAGGAAGAAATGGAGAAATTATCAACAAAATTACTTCAATGGGGGGAAATACAGGAAAAACAACAAAGAAGAAAGTAGTAGAAGGGGAGGAATAGAGAAAGAAGATAACTTTAGGGTGGCTATAAATAAAACTATCCAAAAGGATGAGCAGTGCAGTTATTAGAACAACAACAGCCAAAATGCGAAGACACAATGAAATGGGAGAACAAAAGAGAACATAATGCCAAACATACCCTAAAAAGAAGGGAAGTAGAACTATATAATTCATGGGGTATTTTCAAGCATTTCTCATTGGTAAAAATATTCCATTTTAACCCAAAGAAAATTCAAGAATAGATAGGTTGCCATGGAAAGTAAGCAACAAAGTAAATAAATAATTTTGGTAATCTACCTATTCTTGAATCGAAGAACACAAGCTTATACTTAGAGGGGGGTGAACAGTATAAGACCACTTTTTACTTTTCTTTACTCAAACAATATTATCCAATATATCAATGGCAATATCAATAGTAGTAATCAAATCAATGCACAAATCACCACACACAATAGAGACACCAATTTAATGTGGTTCACCCAATGTGGGCTACTCCACGGAGAAAATATTTCACTAAAATTTTCTCAACAAATCTCTTGGGAATCCTTCCCTATTACAATGTTTATGGACCTCTGTCCAAAGGAGACACCAATCCCCTAATCAAGTTCATGGATCTCTATCCATAGGAGACACCAATCCCCTCAGCTAGTTCATGGATCTCTATCCATAGGAGAACTCCTTCTCCTATGCTCTGGCTGGTGATCCTCTAGAAGACTACTACCTCCACTACACTGGCTTGTGGATCTCTCTCCACTGAAGACTCCTATCCTCACTCAGAAGACCTCTGTCCTCACTACCCTGGCTAATGGATCTCTATCCACTGGAGACTACTATCCTCTACTCTATCACCTCCAAATCTTGATCTCAGCTCTATCTCAAATCTGCACTAAACATAGTCCTTCGATCTAGCACAAATCTGCTCAATATCTATCTCAAATTGCACTAAACACATTCCTTTAGTCTAGCACAAATCTCTCAATATTGTCTCAAATCTACACTAAACATAGTCCTTCGATCTAGCACAAATCTGCTCAATATCTATCTCAAATCTGCACTAAACATAGTCCTTCAGTCTAGCACAATTTGGCACAAACTATCCTCAAATATACACCAAAATCTATCCTCAAATCTGTCCTCAAGCCTTAACACAAAGCTTGATCTAATCACAAATCAACTCTGCTAGATCTACCCCAAACCTTAACTCAAGGTTTGAACAAATCAATCAATCAACTCTGCTCACAAGTCTTCTCAAAGACTTACCTCAAATCTATCCACAAGTCCTCTCTAGAACTTTCTCAAACTGCTCTCAAGTCTTCACCAAGACTTACCTTAAATCTGCATTGTAAGCTTCCATAAAATCTCACACTAATCTGTCCACAAGTCTTCACCAAGACTTACCTCAAATCTGCTCAACAAGTCCTCACTAGAACTTGCTCAATCTGCTCAATAAGTCTTCACCAAGACTTACCTCAAATCTATCCTGTAAGCTTCCATAAAAGCTTACTCAATTCAGTCCTTAAGTCCACTCTAGGACTTACTTCAAATCTGCTCACAAGCTTTCACAAAATATTTCTTAACTTTATATTGAATTCCACTCTAGGACTTATTCAAATCTGTCCACTAGCTTTCACAAAAGCTTATTCAACTCAACTCAATCTATCACAAAAAACCTCTTCAATCACACAAACAAGTTTCACATAGAATCTTGTTTGACCTCAGAAACATATAGAGAATGGTTAGAGACTCAATATGTTTCACACTCACAAAACTCAACTTAATCTCTTCCATAAAACCTCTTCAATCACACAAATAAGTTTCACTCAAAATCTTGTTTAACCATAGAAACATATAGAGAATGGTTAGAGACTCAATATGTTTCACACTCACAAATCACTTTGTTGCCTTCAAACTCACTTTCAAATCAATTCAGAAATAAAGAATAATTTGTTTCATAAAACTTGAACTATCACACCAATACTTTCAATCAATAATGATCAATCAACTTTACTCAACCATCCACTCAATGAAACACAACTTGCATCCAAACCCTAACCAAGTGTTTCACTATACTTCCAACAATTCACACTACAAACCTTGACTCAAGATAATTCCAATTTTCACATAACAATGATACTCAAGTTCTTTCACAAACCCTAGTTCAAGATTGTACTCAACTTCACATAACAATGATACTCATGATCTTTCACAAACCCTAATCATGCATATGAACACTCACTCAAATATTTCCAACAATGCTTATCAAACAATCCTTTTCACTCCAACCTTGCATTTCACAACATTCAATCCAACAATATTTCACTCATAGGAAGATGTGCCCATACCTTTTGTTTTGATGGAGATATATCTTCAAAACCTGTCTTAACCACAATCAAATCTTCTTTGCCAATATTAAGGTTAGGTAACAACAATCTTTCTCAAAATCTCCTTACAAATATTTTCCCAATAATTATTTTACCATACAAAAATATCAAATCTCTTAGTACACCTTATAATCTCCAAACTTACAAAATATAAGTCAACAATTTCATTATAAAAAAATACACAATAATTTCCTTTATACACCTTATAATCTCCAAACTCACAAAACGTAAGTATCACATTGTAGCTTTTATTTCAAGATACAAAATATTATTTTCTTTGCATACCTTATCACTCCAATTTTATAAAATAAATTTTAATCACCAAAAAATTAAAATAAAATATTTTAATTTACTTTACCTTATAACTCCCTCAAAAACTCATAGCTACCTTTTAGAACTCACGAAACCCTCTAAGCAATTTCTGAATTTCAAAACCTTTGGAGAAATAAAAATGTGCATAGCATACCTTTAATTTATTCTGCCCACCAAAAATATCTTTGATGAAATTCGAACACACGACGTAGCCTTTCCAACACCCTAGCCCAAAGCTAGGTCACCAAGTGGGCTATGTGCCCACATGAAACCATAGGTACATGATCCCCTCTATATGCCACCTCATGAAAATATCAAATGAAATGAAGGCCTCTTTCCTCTAGCAAAACATCAATCATGTGGATCGAACCCACGATCTCTTCCTTGCAAAGCCCTAGCTCTTTCTCAACTACCACTTGCGCTACCATTGTCGGTGAAACTTTCTATCCACGTCACTACCCTTACACACTTGTCTACCTCCAATACTTCAAAATGTGAATTTCTCTTCTTCCTAGGTAATGCAGTGCACAATTTATCTCCTTAGCATTGCATTCAAAGTTATATCTTCAAGATCTTAGGAAATGAGAATTATTTCCTTTATAAATACACATGCTTCTTGTCTTTTACATGTCGGCCAATTTTGAATTTTAAAATTTGAATTAGATTTTAAATATTAAATTTAAAAACCTTTGGCACTCCTTATTAATTTAAATTAAAATTTTAATCAAGGATTAAAATATTTTAATTTAAATTAAATATTTTGCAAATTCGCTTCATGGGTCTTTTCAACTTGAACCTTGTTTTTCTTCACCTTGTTATTTGGCCCGATAATATTATAATAATATAATATTATTATTTAATTTAAACTTGCTTCTCCTTCCTTGGGTCTTCATCCTTTTGGGCCTTTTTAGGCATATAATATTAAAAATAAATATTATATCCTATTCCTTTTCAAGACCTTCTTGCTTTTGGAAAAACCACTTGATGTCCTTAATGATGATGAAATTGAAACAATACTCTCTTGACATCAATGACAACAAAACTACTCAAAATTTCCAACAATCTCCCCCTTTGTCATTGATGGCAACCCCTTTTTTTTAACCATTCCTTTTTCTTTTTTCAAAAGTTGCTCCCCTTGAGAAACTGCTCCCCTTGATTGAATGCTCTCCCCCTAACTCAAATCTCTCCCCCTTTGTCATCAATGGCAAAGGGCCACCTTTGGGGCTTGGGGCTAAATATGAGACTCTTAGCTTAGCCCCTCCCCCACCTCCTCTCTTGAGGTGGTTAATTTTTGGGTGGGAGTATCTCTACTCCCAACATACACTGATATTTACCTTTGTCCACCTTCTTCCTCAACTGATCCTTCTGATTCCTTTGATTATTCTTGTTCCTGCTTGTCTCTGGAAGTTCTGCTCTACACCACTTAGCTATGTGCCCAACATTATTGCACTTATAGCACTTAATGTTGTGATTCCTTGAAGGTGCAAATATCTTGTAGTTCCTCCTGGTGAAGCCATATCCATTCCTGTTATGAACCCTACAATTAACTACCTTATGACCAAACTGATTACAAGAGTGACAATACCCTTGAAAGAGATGCCTATTTCTGAAATTCCCATATTCCTATCTTTCATGTGTCCTGCACTATGTAGCCTTGTGCCCAAACCTATGACATGAGAAGCATCATCCATTGAAACTACCTTGCCTTGACCCCATTGGTCTCTTAGTCTCTTCTACCCTGTGATGTTTCTTGTTCCATCTGTTCCTTATTTGTGCATTGTTCCTTTCCTTGTTGAACTTTCTATTGTTCAACTCTTCCTCAGAAGTCTCACTCTCTCTTACACTCTCTTCTTCTGAAGCTTCTTCTTCCTTGGAGCTTGAGATTGACTCCTCTCCTTGTTCTCTTTGTACCTATTCAAAACCAAGACCTATCTTGTTTGATGAAGATTTTTGTACCTTGATAATCTTATCCAAGGTCTTTGAGCTTCTCCCAAACCTGTGTAACTTGTCTTTAGACTCTTTTACTTCCTTCCTTAATGAAGCTACTTCATGCTCTAACCTTTCACATTCTAAAACCTTTGCTTCTAACTTCTCTTTAAATCTCCTTGTCTTAGCTATTGAGTTGGTTAGATCTTCTATAAGCTTTCCTTTCTCTTCATCACATTCTTGAAATTGAAGCTTGAGTTTTGAGTTCTACTTTCTTACCTTTCTTAATTCCTTAAGAGCAAAAATAAGCTCACCCTCAAGATCAACTTCTCCTTCCTCTGATTCTTCCTCTATTCCTTTGTCTTCAAAATCATCTTCATTCCTTTCTGATTTATTTCCACTAGGAGCACTTCCTTCTTCTTCTATTGCCATAAGAAGACTTTCTTCTTCTAGACCTTCACTAGCATCTTCATATTCATCTTCACTAAAACTGAATCCATTCCTTGTACAACTATCTTCAAGATGACCAAAGTTACCACATCTAAAACACTTGAGAATTATTGGTAACTTGTTTCTAACCACTTCTTTTTCTTCTACCAGAAATAGAATTTCTTCTTCTTCATTATCTGAGGACCTGTCATCACTATCACTTGAACTCTTACCTACCTTGTCTACATAAAAACTCTTCTTATGCCTTTGGAAAAACTTCTTTCCTTGTTTGCCTTGTCCATCCCTATTTTTCTTTTGGTACCTATGTTTTCCTGCTTCCCTATTCTTATGATCCTATTTCTCATCTTCACTACTATTTCTAGCTTCTGGACAATCAGTTGCATAGTGACCATATTTACCATAATTAAAATATCTAACTAATTTCGTACCTTTATACTTTCTTGAGTCCTTGTTCCTTCTACCATAATTTGCTTCTTCATCACTGGATAACTCATTGCTTGAATCTGACTTCTTACCCTTTGTCTTCTTTGTAACTTTGAAAGTTGCTTCTTTCTGGGGAATAGGTTCCTCTTTTATTCTCATCTCAAAAGTTGTGAGAATTCCATGTAACTCATCCCTTGTCAAAATTTCAATATATTTTGACTCTTCTATAGCTAAAATATTTTCACTATACCTTTTTGGGAGTGACCTTAAAATCTTATCACAAACATCTGTTTCTTCAACCTTAAGCCCAAGTCCTTGCATGGAGTTAACAACCTCATCCACACGAAGTAGATATGCAACAATGTTTTCCTCATCCTTCATCTTTAGGTCTTCAAATATTCTCTTGTAATTTTACAACTTTTCTCTTTTGACCTTTTTGTCTCCCTCATATATACCTTTCAACTTATCCCAAATTTCCTTTGTTGATTTGCAATGCATAACCTTTATAAACTCTATTTCATGCAAACCCTTTAAAATTCCATTCATTACCTTTGAATTATTTAGTTGTAGGAGCTTACCATATTTATCTGTAGGTGGAGTAGTTGGTGGTATGTATCCATCCTCAACTTCTTGCCATATTTCATTCCCTAGTGCCATTAGGTGAATCTTCATTCTCATACTCCAAAGTGCATAATTATTCCCATCGAACAATGGTGTTGAATTCCTTGAATATCCATTCTGAGAATCCATCTGTGTTCTTGTGATCTTTTCCTTCAAGTTGTTAAACTCTTTCGAAGGAACCCACTCTAATACCAATTGAAGAACACAAGCTTATACTGAGAGGGGGGTGAACAGTATAAGATCACTTTTTACTTTTCTTTACTCAAATAATATTATCCAATATATCAATGGCAATATCAACAATAGTAATCAAAGCAATGCACAAATCATCACACACAATAGAGACACCAATTTAACATGGTTCACCCAATGTGGGCTACATCCACGGAGAAAATATTTCACTAAAATTTTCTCAACAAATATCTTGGGAATCCTTCCCTATTACAATTTTTATGGACCTCTATCCAAAGGAGACACCAATCCCCTAATCAAGTTCATGGATCTCTATCCACAGGAGACACCAATCCTCTCAGTTGGTTTATGGATATCTATCCATAGGAGAACTCCTTCTCCTCTGCTCTGGCTAGTGATCCTCTAGAAGACTACTGCCTCCACTACACTGGCTTGTGGATCTCTCTCCATTGAAGACTCCTGTCCTCACTCAAAAGACCTCTATCCTCACTACCCTAGCTAATGGATCTCTATCCACTGGAGACTATTATCCTCTACTCTATCACCTCCAAAGCTTGATCTCATCTCTATCTCAAATCTACACTAAACATAGTCCTTCGATCTAGCACAAATATTCTCAATATCTATCTCAAATCTACACTAAACATAGTCCTTCGGTCTAGCACAAATTTGCTTAATATCTGTCTCAAATTACTAAATATAGTCCTTTGGTCTAGCACAAATCTACTCAATATCTATCTCAAATCTACACTAAACATAGTCCTTCGTCTAGTATAAATTTTCTCAATGTCTATCTCAAATATAGTCTGCACAAATCTGTCCTCAAATCTGCACCAAACTCTATCCTTAAACTATCCTCAAGCCTTAACACAAAGCTTGATCTAATCACAAATCAACTCTGCTAGATCTACCCCAAACCTTAACTCAAGGTTTGAACAAATCAATCAATCAACTCTACTCTCAAGTCTTCTCAAATACTTACCTCAAATATATCCATAAGTCCTCTCTAGAACTTGTTCAAATTGCTCTCAAGTCTTCACCAAGACTTACCTTAAATCTACATTGTAAGCTTCCATAAAATCTCACACTAATCTATCCACAAGTCTTCACCAAGACTTACCTCAAATATGCTCAACAAGTTCTCACTAGAACTTGCTCAATTAAAGTCTTCACCAAGACTTACCTCAAATCTGTATTGTAAGCTTCCACAAAAGCTTACTCAACTCAATCCTTAAGTCCACTCTAGGACTTACTTCAAATCTGCTCACAAGATTTCACAAAAGCTTGCTTAACTTTGTCCTGAAGTCCACTCTAGGACTTATTCAAATCTATCCACTAGCTTTCACAAAATCTTATTCAACTCAACTCAATCTATCATAGAAAACCTCTTCAATCACACAAACAAGTTTCACATAGAATCTTGTTTGACCTCATAAACATATAGAGAATGGTTAGAGACTCAATATGTTTCACACTCACAAAACTCAACTTAATCTCTTCTATAAAACCTCTTCAATCTCACAAACAAGTTTCACTTAGAATCTTGTTTAACCATAGAAACATATAGAGAATGGTTAGAGACTCAATATGTTTCACACTCACAAATCACTCTATCACTTTCAAACTCACTTTCAAATCAATTCAGAAATAAAGAATAATTTGTTTCACAAATCTTGAACTATCACTCCAATGCTCTCAATCAATAATGATCAATCAACTTTACTCAACCATCCACTCAATGAAACACAACTTGCATCCAAACCCTAACCAAGTGTTTCACTATACTTCCAACAATTCACACTACAAACCTTGACTCAAGATAATTCCAATTTTCACATAACAATGATACTCAAGTTCTTTCACAAACCCTAGTTCAATATTGTACTCAACTTCACATAACAATGATACTCATGATCTTTCACAAACCCTAATCATGCATATGAACACTCACTCAAATATTTCCAACAATGCTTATCAAACAATCCTTTTCACTCCAACCTTGCATTTCACAACATTCAATCCAACAATATTTCACTCATAGGAAGATGTGCCCATACCTTTTGTTTTGATGGAGATATGTCTTCAAAACCTGTCTTAACCACAATCAAATCTTCTTTGCCAATATTAAGGTTAGGTAACAACAATCTTTCTCAAAATCTCCTTGCAAATATTTTCCCAATAATTATTTTACCATACAAAAATATCAAATCTCTTAGTACACCTTATAATCTCCAAACTTACACAATATAAGTCAACAATTTCATTATAAAAAAATACACAACAATTTCCTTTATACACCTTATAATCTCCAAACTCACAAAACGTAAGTATCACAATGTAGCTTTTATTTCAAGATGCAAAATATTATTTTCTTTGCATACCTTATCACTCCAACTTTATAAAATAAATTTCAATCACCAAAAAATCAAAATAAAATATTTTAATTTACTTTACCTTATAACTCCCTCAAAAACTCATAGCTACCTTTTAGAACTCACGAAACCCTCTAAGCAATTTCTGAATTTCAAAACCTTTGGAGAAATAAAAATGTGCATAGCATACCTTTAATTTATTCTACCCACCAAAAATATCTTCGGCAAAATTCGAACACACGACGTAGCCTTTCCAACACCCTAGCCCAAAGCTAGGTCACCAAGTGGGCTACGTGCCCACATGAAACCATAGGCGCACGATCCCCTCTATATGCCACCTCACAAAAATATCAAACGAAACGAAGGCCTCTTTCCTCTAGCAAAACATCAATCGCATGGATCGAACCCACGATCTCTTCCTTGCAAAGCCCTAGCTCTTTCTCAACTGCCACCTGCGCTACCACTATCAATGAAACTTTCTATCCACGTCGTTGCCCTTACACACTTGTCTACCTCCAATACTTCGAAATACAAATTTCTCTTCTTCCTAGGTAATGCAACGCACAATTTATCTCCTTAGCATTGCATTCAAAGTTATATATTCAAGATCTTAGGAAATGAGAATTATTTCCTTTATAAATACACATGCTTCTTGTCTTTTACACGTCGGCCAATTTCAAATTTTAAAATTCGAATTAGATTTTAAATATTAAATTTAAAAACCTTTGGCACTCCTTATTAATTTAAATTAAAATTTTAATCAAGGATTAAAATATTTTAATTTAAATTAAATCTTTTGCAAACTGCTCATGGGTCTTTTCAACTTGAACCTTGTTTTTCTTCACCTTGTTATTTGGCCCGAAATATTATAATAATATAATATTATTATTTAATTTAAACTTGCTTCTCCTTCCTTGGGTCTTCATCCTTTGGGCCTTTTTAGGCATATAATATTAAAAATAAATATTATATCCTATTCCTTTTCAAGACCTTCTTGCTTTTGGCCTAGTTATCAAGTTCGAGTTCAGATTTGAATTCAACACTCTAAAAATTCAAAAGAAATTCGTCGTGTTTAAAAATTCAAGATAAAATTTGATATATATATAGCATGTTTTTTTAATAAATATAAAACCAAAGTATTCCAATCACATTGCACCACACTAACTCCATCACCTATCACCTTATTTAAATCAGGAAAACCACAAAATTGCATGATTTAAACTAAGTAAGCTTTAATGATTTTAAATTTCATAATTTTTTTAATAATTTTAAATTTTATAATTTTTTTTTTATATAATTTCTATTCCTTTTTCTTGATAAATTTTCGTAAATCCTTCAAAAAAAACTTCAATGCATAATTTAAACTAGGAAAACCACAAACCGCATGTGATAAGAGCTTTGTAAAAATACAAAACCACACAGCATGCCTATATTTTTTACGACCAAAAAATTTTTGCCAGCATTTTTTCTTTTCCATTAGTTTCCACTTAATATTTTTCAATGTTGAGGACCAAAAAAAATTCCAGCATTTTTTGTTAAATTTAGGGTTTGTTCATCGAATAAATTCATTAAGATTTTAAATTCGACAAATTTCGAATTTCAACTAAAAAATCGACGAATTTGATAACTAAGGCTTTTGGAAAAACCACTTGATGTCCTTAATAATGAAAAAATTGAAACAATACTCTCTTGACATCAGTGACAACAAAACTACTCAAAATTTCCAACAGAATCATCTTTTCTTGTTGTATGCCTTAGTGGTAACTTTATTTGTAACTAAGGGTACGCTGGTGAGAAGAAATTATGTTTAGAAAACAATAATTTATTTTTCTATAAATTATCAATTTGGTAAGTTCATAAACTTACGAGTGTCATGCATAGTATATGCCTGCAATGTGGGGGAATGAATCCTTCTATACCTATTTAGTTTAGTGGGGGGTGTTTGTGCATTTTTATCTTAGCCAAAAAAATAAATCATAAACTAAAATTCTAGAAATGAAATTCTAAAAATAAAAGTGTAGGACAAATAAAACATACAACTGAATTAAAAGAAAGTACAAAATAAAATAGTAAAGCTAATCTACTAAAAATAAATTATAGAAATAAATTAGGGGACGACTACTGCAAGGAGTGGTCCCAGACTCCTGCAAATAGTTTGCTTGACTAATTACATCAAGATTACTTTAAGAGAATACGAGTATTTGCAACTCTTAATAAATTATATAGAAAATGAAATAAAATATTTCTCTATGTATTTGATCCTTTTTTGTCATTCATCTGGCTTGCATTCTTATATAAGATGCAACTAGATCTCATTACAATAACAGATTGGTCTATTTTTAATCACATAACATGATTTTTTATAGTCGATTCATACACAGGTATTATTATCCTATTGAAAGCATGTATATTCACTAGAAGGATAATATAATAATCCTTAGGTGTATGTAATGAACTAATCCTAAAATAATGCTTTTGAAACCTTACAAAATAAACCGACCAACCAAACAATAATAGAAGTTCTTTATCTTATTCTAGACATGATGCATGACTAGAATATTTCCCCTTTGTCTCATGTGCAACAACCTCCTTAGCTCATTGGTCAACCGGTCAATAACGACTTGGTGGATCTTCCCAACAAGAGTAAGGCACCTTTATATGGTAGCAAGGTGTGGTTGGGATCAAGGCACATGAAATACATGGGATCAAGGCTCCTAAAATACATGGGATCAAGGTGCCTAAAATACATGGGATCAAGGAACTTGGAATACATAGGACCAAGGCACCTCCAAATGTATGGGATCAAGGTGCCTAGAATACATGGGATCAAGGCACCTCCAAATGTATGGGATCAAGGTGCCTCCAAATGTATGGGATCAAGGCACCTTCTTTCAATGGGATCAAGGCGCCTTCTTTCAATAGGATCAAGGTGCCTTCTTTCAATGGGATCAAGGCACCTCTCATCAACGGGATCAAGGCATCTCTCATAAATGGGATCAAGGCACCTTCTTCTGTAATACACCTTGGCTTCCTTGAAACATAAATATGCTAGTTCCAAGTAGGATGTAGACTGGAAAAAACTTGATTAGTAGCAAAACCTGCATTTATACACATTTTCCATTAAAAACACCAGTCAAGCATAATACTGCATTTTATATCAATTATATGCACAAGTTATATAAATATACATATCAAATGCTAATTAGACCAATAACGAAGCCCCTTAAAAGTGATTATAAAATAAGCATTTTTGGTGCTCATCATCCCCCCATGCCTAAATATTATCACATCCTCGTGACAAAAGTGCCTTAGAATAATAATAATTTTTTTATTTTTTTTAATAAATACATGGGAGCAAGGCACCTTTATATGGGAGTAAGGTGCCATCAGGATCAAGGCACCTTTATATGGGATAAAGGTACCATCAGGAGCAAGGTGCCTTTATATGGTAGCAATATGTTGTTGGGATCAAGGTGCCTAGGATCAAGGTACCTGGGATCAAGGCACCTAGGATCAAGGTACCTACAAATGTATAGGATCAAGACACCTCCAAATGTATGGGATCAAGGAACCTCCAAATGTATGGGATCAAGGCACCTCCTACTAATTTTTTTTTAATTTTTCCTAAGGTAATGAATTTCTTCTCATATCTGAGGCATGCCATGTGGCTGAATTCTAATGGGAGATTTTGACAAAGAGAATTTATGGAGGCATCTACTAGTATTAACATAGAAATGATTTTTAAAATAACTATGCACATAATTAATAGAAAACTCAGTACATACCTGGGTGAATTTCACAGAACCTGATGTGCATGATGTTGATGGTGTGAAATTTCTTCATGCTGCTTTTAATCATGGTGTACCAAAAAATAATATTGTTGGTGCATCTTTGGAGTAATAATTTTTTTTCATCTGCATCAAAGAATAGAAATTCAACTACAATAATTTGAACTAGGTAGCCAAGCTGGAGGATTATCAATTATCCATCCTATAAATTTGATTGAATGTGTTGTGTATTGGAACATCTTCTCCACCAACCTGTTTGTTAGAAATAATATCATGGCCATGAAATCTTACACTGTGACAACAAACTTCTACATGGTTTTAGATCCTCATCATATCTTTGTAAAAGTAGCATCTCCTCCACAGTAGTGAATTTCTATATTTTCTCTCTAATTTCCTTTGCACACATTCCAACAAAAATGAAGTGTTGATGTATAAAAAAACTATAATTCTGGCACTATGCATTAAAAGTGAAGGTCGTGTAGGCCATAATTGATGTCTTTAAAAGGTCCAACTAGGTAACTGCACAACCTAATGTGCAAAAGTTTTTGTTCCACATACCACTATTAGAGGATTTATGATAGCCAAAAACTCCAAACTTTGAAACACTAAGCACATAATAAACAATACATCTGAAATGTTTTAATCCCACTTGATGTATATTAAGAGCACTAAAATCTTTTAATGCATTGTAGGGATCATTAAAATTAACAACTTTGTACATCATTATTTTCTCACTGTGTGCTCCTGAATATGTCACCTTATTTCAATTAATAAAACTTTATATAGTCTTGACACACATGTTTCTGAATCAATATGATCTCCTACTCTAAATTATTTCCTTTATAGGAAGAACTAAAACAACAAGAATCAAACCAATTGTAGTTTACTATTGCAGACCATACATGTGCTAATTTTAACAAGAAGTTGTCTATGTGTTTCTTCATCAACATGATCCTTGGTCAAATTCAATGGGAATTCTTCTACAAATAAAAAAGAAATATGGATCCCATCTACACTGTGATCCTTTAGTCTATTTTTTGGAGTGAGGATAAGAAAAAAATCTATCCATCATCATTTTCAGCATGCATCGGGTTTTCATGTGTGATTTTTTAATGAGACACATCATTGAGACTATATGTTGTTGTTTTTTACCACTACAAACTCCATTCATATGGTTGATTGTGCTCAAGCACCATGTGGACTATTTGTAGATATTTGACATCTACTTACTATAGGATCTTCTCCTAATTTATTTAGCTAATGGTTGGAGATTTCTCATTCCCCTTCTAAACCAAGATGGTCCTAGGAAAAGAGGATACTCTCTTCCATAAGTAGCAAAAAAAAAATCTATTTTTGATTTGAAATTTAACTTGGAGTCTTCTTCTTGATAGAATATTTTTGCTTGTAAGCGATTCAGGTTCACCATTATTCTCCCCCACTTAAATTGGTGATGTCTTCATCACCAGTAATAGGTCCTTCTATGTAATAGGTCTGTAGCCCTCTGAAAATCAGATCCCACACTGAAAAAAAAGCACCCCCAACCTAAGGAGAAGAAGCTTGAGCACTAAAGGGCATAAAGTGGATCTATAGACCTCTTCTCAAGGAAGGCCTATAACTTTTTTGTATCATTTCATAAGGATTCTTCTCTTTTCTAGTTGTTAGATTCCCTACAATGCTTTTTTTAGTCAAATATATGGGCACCACTCTTCTTAGTGGAATATTGGTATCACTTATTGGTGCCTTCCACCAAGTGGAAAAAGGGCACTGTTGTACTGAGTTTACTGGAGGTACTATCTTCCTAGTGGTAAGTAAGTGCCTTTTTCCACATCGTTGCACTCTTAATTGCAAGACACGAGATATCAACATCTGTTATGCCTATTTTAACCCAGCTACTTATATATTGTTCTCAAGGTCATGTCTTGCAAAACTAAACACACAAAAGCAAAAAAAATAGGAATCATGGAACCTGAGCCTGATAGGCCTAGGTTTCCCAAGATGACTATAGTTGCATTAAGGGTATTATTTCTTGCAAAGAAAAACACACTAAGGCTAGAAAATAGGAATAATGGAAACTATGCTTGATAGTCCTAGGTTTTCCAAGCTAACTACAGTTGCATTCAAGGCATGATTTTTTACAAAGCAAAATAAAAAGAAATTTTATGTTAAGCAAGATAGGTTCTATGCAATATTTTATTTTATTTTCATAATGAATGTGATGATTTTTTTTTAATAATGAATGTGTGAATATTTATCAAAACTACTAGTATGGTATGGGGTCTCCCTCATGCCAATGTCTGATACAATCTCACAATTGTGAGGTGATTTTAAATGGAGCCCACTGACTATTACTCAAACATCATCTTGGCATTCTACTATTCTCTTGGTGTAGCATCTCTAATTCTATCTACCATCTACTCAAGCTATAATAGTCATGCACTTCACAAAAAAATTCCTCAAGTTCCAAAACCACCTTGGACTAGAAGCATTTCGCTTGATTAGGGTTACTTAACCTGCCTTTGGGTGCCTATGTTACAAAGGAAAAACTCGGATTGCTTTCACCTATTTGGACTAGATGTTACACGATCAAGGTACATAAGATAGTTTGTATAGTGATATTATGAAATCCATGTATAGATCTCACTTTATGAAATCTTCACAAACAACTCCTTATTCATCTACATCATACTTCATGCTATTCTAAATATATATATATATATATATATATATATAAACTAAAGGCATTAAAATAAAATTCTAACTATTTTTTTTGTGAACACTGTGAATAGTGTTCATTGTGTTGTTGGTGGTAATATTGAAGGTGGGGTCTCCCCCATACCTACAACTAAACTAGTCTCTAAAAATTATCCTTTTCTTTATCAACTAGTTTAATATGTTGTAGCATGAGAAGAGCATTTTCCTCCATGGCCTCAAAACCAAACTCTTTCAACTTATTGGAAAAATGTGCAGGCTTGAAAATGACTATATTTAGGGTAGAAACTAGAAGAAACGCATGACATAGTAATATTTTAAAACACGTGCTAGTTTCTAATTCATCAAGTTACCTTAAGCACAAGTGAAGAGCATACTCCATAACAATATGTTCTATTTAAATTCTGCTCTATCATTTTTCCTACTACTAATGTCATCGTTAAAAATTTACCAATGTGTTGAGAAAGGTTAAGCCTGTAATTTTTATCATTAAAACTAGGCTTCTTAAGGCATAATTTCCTAATGGTTTCTATGTAAATAAACACATCCCTAATAGTAAATATTTTCAACTATATCAGACCTGGGTTGTGTTATTTCTTTGATTTCTTGAAACCATTGAGAATATGATGGAATTCCTTCATTGCCTAATTTTTTAATTTTGTTTTTGGAAAGTTAAAAATTTTCAATAAATAGGGCATTCAAAATGTGCCCTAACACCTTAGTACATTATAATAGATAAAGTATAGAGAAATGATGCATCACCCACAAAAATAGCATCCTTGAGGAGTAGAATAAACAGAGGATGACAAAAAATAGTTCAAAAACATAAAAGGTAAAAACCCAAAAGGGATGAAAACAATAATGTGGAAACTACCCAGGCGATAATGGTCTCATAAACCTCCTTATTTTTTACTTCCTTGGCTTCCTTAGGGAAATCCTTGAATATTTCCTTAGTAATCTCCACAACCTCATCCTTCTTTGCCTTAGAAGTAGCAACAATAGTGGATTTTGTAGGGGTATCTTCTTCAAAGCTATCACAATATAATAGGAGACTAAGAGCATTCCTATGCTCTTTCAACTATGAAATGGCTCCTCCAATAGCAGCCCAGGCGGTTTCCAAGTGAGCAATAGTAGATGACGTAGTCTTGATTATGTACTTCTATAGAAACTTCTCCACTGGATCATTAGGATCATCTTTGTCAGCTTCCTTCAGCTTCCCTGGACTCTAAAGCTATTTGTTTTTTATTCATTGAGATCTCATCATAGGAGTAACCTCCATTTTGACCCTCTTCCTTGCAAAATAAATATCTTGTCACTTGTCCTAAATCTTCTTTATTTTGGATACTCACACTCTAGAATATGGGGTGGAGGAAATATCATCCTCTGTGTTGTCCTCTTGTGTATCCTGAGTCACAATGTTACCCTTTGGAAACTTCTCTAACAAGAATGTGTATAACATCTTGAAGAGGCCTTGATGAGAAGGCCAAGCATCTTCCTTCTTGGACCGAGTTGAGGTAATGGTATAGTCCATTGATAGATAGATGAACTTTAGATTCTCTAAAATGATTGATAAATGAGATATGAAAACTGTGGAGCTGAGAGTTAGGATCATCCACCGTTATGTATTCCATAACAGGTTTCATGACTTCCTTCCAAGGAGTAGGAAGATCACTGTGAGACATCCCATGCTTTATGATTCTTCTTAATGGTGAATTCGGTTCAAACTAGCTCAACTTAGCATCCCAATTATGTTTGTCCCTTCTCACAGTATGTCCAACATCTGGTTGCCTAGTGATTTTTGCTAATATTCCTACATCCACCATAAATTCAACACCGTAGATGATAACAATACCCTTCTTCCAAGTAGAAGTGAATGCCAGATTAATATCCCAATCAGTTCCAGAAAATAGCTTGAGAAAGGGTATAAATCCCCTATTGCTGAGAATTTTCTAATTTTTTCAATGACACAATTTATTCCTATTTCTACACTTCATATGGTACATCGGGTTCATTCCCATATTTACTTGAGGAGATGGTAAATTTAAATTATTGTATTATGGGATTTGGCTATGGTTGTGCTGGCAACTATTTTGGTCTTGTAGAAAGGCCCTTAGTGGGCTCATTCTTCTTAGGTAGAATATCTACATGTAATTCTATATGGACTTTTTAATTGACCCGTGGAACATAACACTACAGTTTTACCACTCTCCAGCAAAAATGCTAAAATGGTGAGCAAAAATTATGTTCAAAAAATAATCATTTTTTTCGTAAATTATCAACCTGGTAAGTTCATAAAGTTGCGAGTGTCATGCATAGTATATGCCTGCACTATGGGTAAATTAATCCTTATATACCTATTTAATTTGGTGGGGGGTGTTTGTGCATTTTTATCTCAGCCAAACCAAATAAAATAAAGTGCAGAAAAATAAATTATAAACTAAAATGCTGGAAATGAAATGCTAAAAATAAAAGTGTAGGAAATTAAATGTGCAAGAAAATAAAACACAACTTGATTAAAATAAAGCAGGAAATAAAATAGTAAAGCTAATATACTAAAAATAAAAATAAATTATAGAAATAAATTAGACGAATACTACTACAAGGAGTGGGCCCAAGCTCCCGCAGATCATTCGCCTAGTTAATTACATCAATATTACATTAAGAGAATAAGAGTATTTGCAACTCTTAATTTATATATAAATAAAATGAAATAAAATAGTTCTCTATGTATTTGATCATTTTTTCATTCATTTGGTCCGTGTTCTTATATAAGATGCAGCCATATTTCATTACAATAACATATTGGTCTATTTTAATCACATAATGTGATTTGTTATAGTCGGTTCATACACGGTATTATTCTCCTATTGAAAGCATGTCCATTCACCAGAAGGATAAATATAATAATCCTTAGGTGTACGTAAAAAATAAATCCTAAAATAATGCATCCTAAAAACAATGCTTTTAAATACCTTACAAAGTCAATCGACCAATTGATCAATAATAGAAGTGTTTTATCTTATTCTAGACATGATGCACGATTAGAATATTTTCCCTTTGTCTCATGTGCAACAACCTCCTTAGCCCATTGGTCAACCGATCAATGTTGACTTGGTGCATCTTCTCAATGAGAGCAAGGTGTCATTGGGAACAAGGCACCTTTATATGGGAGAAAGGTGTCGTTGGGATCAAGGTGCATTTATATGGGAGCAAGGTGCCTAAAATATTTGGGATCAAGGCACTTGGAATAGATGGGATCAAGGCACCTGAAATACGTGGGATCAAGAGACCTAAAATACATGGGATCAAGGCACTTGGAATACATGGGATCAAGGCACCTCCAAATGTATGGGATCAAGGCACCTTCTTTCAATGGGATCAAGGCACCTTCTTTCAATGGGATCAAGGTGCCTCTCATCAATGGAATCAAGGTGCCTCTCATCAACAGGATCAAGGTGCCTCTCATCAACGGGATAAAGGCACATTCTTCCATAATATACCTTGGCTTCCTTGAAATATAAATATGCCAGGTCCAAGTGGTATGTAGATTAGGAAACACCATATTAGTATGAAAACCTGCATTTATACATATTTTCCACTAAAAACACTAGTCAAGCATAATACTGCATTTTCTATCTATTATATGCACAAGTTATATAAAAATACATCTCAAATGCTAATTAATCCAATAATGATGCCCCTTAAAAGTGTATATAAAATGAGCATTTTTTGTGCTCATCACATACCATGAAAGCTTTTTATTTGCATCATCTTATGCACTACCTTTTGCAGTATATATAGTGGATTTTCCTTCGTAAGTTTTTTCACACTAATGTATTGCTCTGCTTATCCATGTCATGCTAGCTTGCTGAATTATGAAAATTTTGGCCTTTCTATGATGTCATGTCCTTGTCCATTGGTTTGTGGATTCAAAAAAGAAAGAAAATAAAATAGAATAAAAAGAGGAAAATTATGGAGGGAGGAAAACTCAGAATCTGAAGATTTATTTTTGGATAACTTGAGTCACCGAGGTACAAGATGACCTAACTATCACATGACCATGTTCATTATGTACATTTATTCTAATTTTTGATTTATATACACAAAACTACAACATGATTGGCACGCCATAACCATTGACCCATAATAGAATCATTTGGTGAGTCTACAATGATCGGTGCATAGGATTGGATGATCATGTTCAATGCTAGTGAAGTGGTAATGACCTTAGTTAGTCCATGATGGTTTGGTAACTAAGCACCAAGGATATATGCATGATTAACCTACCTAGATGGATCTAGAGTAATATTAGGGAATAGGCATCTCCCTTTAAGTGTTATGGGCCTTAAAGGATAATATCTATGTTGTGGTCACATTATCCTATGCCAATGAGGGTATGGGAAATGTGGGGGGACCACTTTTGGTATCCTTCTAAATGTGTAGGTTTAGTAAGGTGAACCCCAAAAACCATGGGAGTTGGCCACTCATGTCCACCGAGTGTTGTCTATAGTGACTTGAAAATCAAATATGGTGAAGCCTTGTATGTTGGAAGTATAAAAGAAGGATTTCCTTCTTGTGAATCTTTGCTTGTAATTATTCTTTAAAGAAAAATTGGATTGGTAGTTTTGGGTTGTTATAGTAGAAATCCTTATTTATCCAAAGTTTTAGATAGAACAATTCTTTTTCAAAATTTCTTCAATCAAATTTGCGAATCAAATTTTCCAAATTATTGAATTCAATAATAAAAAAATTCAAATTCTTTAACTCTTATTCAAAATTTACAAAATCATTTCCTTTGGAATATAATACCTTATGGTTACCAAATTTCAAATTTTGCAATTATAAAAAAATTCAAAAATATTTTGGAGTAGAATTCCTTTTGACTCCGTAATTAAATAAACTTTCAGTTTTCAAAATTTTAAAATCATTTTCAATTTTCATATTATCCTTATCACTCAAAATTTAAATTTAAATCAAATCTCAAAGATTTTATATTATTTCTTAATATTCCAAATTTATTCAATTCAAAAAATTCACTATTACACTTTAATAATTCTAAAAATATTATGCACCAAATAAATTTATTTTTACATTATTATTCCACAAAATAGAAAGCACAAAACTATTTCACTTGCCTAAATAAATAAATAATATTTCTACCCAAAAATAAAGCTTCTACCCTTACCTTTATCCCACACTCCATATTTAACATTTGAATTTTGTATCAATTTTTTAGAGCTTGTGTTAGGACATATCTTAGGACATACATTAGAGCAATATTGCAGGGTAATATAATGTCTCAAATGGATATTATTTGCACAATATTTGAGAACACTTCCTTTCTTTGTTCAATGCCATTATTAGGTGTTATCTCACATCCCTTAGACAATGCAAGACCTCCGTAGATGCATGGAATGCTTACAATAATTTCCTCCTTATTGGCACTTCAACAAATATCTTTACATTGCTCTCTTTGGATCATGGCCCCTTACCTTTGACTTGTTGCTCACTAGCTTTGCCTTAATATTCTACAGTAATTTCTATTTTGAATGTGGCTTTAAAGCTCATTGACCCTTCACCTTTTAGGTTATTATAGATACACTTTGGGCCTGCTAACACTTGTTGTCTCATATTTCAACACTAATTACTCTCAATTTTCCTTCATTTGTTAATGCCAAAATGCATGTCTTCCTCAACTTTATCTATTATAAATCTATCACCTTGGGTAGCTTCAATGAAATCCATAATTTTCTTTAGACATCTTCAACTATGAGAAGCTTGTAATTTTTCCTTTTCTTCTCCTTGATTTTTGTTGTATGATCTTTAATATTGGGTGGATTCAATGACACCCTTACTTCTCTTATCCTTTTGTTGTACTACTCTTGAAGCTTTATTCACAAGCTCTTTCTTTTTTCACATCTATACTTGGTGTTCTATGGACACGAACCTCTTCAATTATCTTTTCCTTCAACAAATATATTAGGCAATAATTATTTACTTCTCTCAACAACCAAATATCAAAAAACAATTATGCCTATTCAAATTCACACCAAAAATTATATTTAATTTTAGATTTTCAATCTAAAGCTTACCACTTTGATTTTCTTCAAATATCTACACTAGATATTCCTATGATGCTAGCAATAGATACTAATCGAGGTAGCTTTAATACAATTGTTGGATTTTTAGTGAGATTCAATAATAGGTTCCAATATCTAGGATCTTGAGTAGACTTAAATGTTAGCACAATTAATATAAATGGCCAATATGAATGAACATAACATCCACAAAAATAATAATAATATGAAAAAATTGCAAATATAAATCTTGTAATAACATAAAGAAAACTTACAACAATATTTCTCAAATATACAAATACCCTAATTTCTCTTTATTACATTTCTTTGAGCTTTATCTCCATTATATAACCTTAGCAAGGTGACTCTTGTAATCTTTGACTATTGCTCTCCTTACATATATAGGATATACAAAATTTCCTATTCCACACATAATACAAACATCTCATTCCTCTTGGCTTCACATCTTACCACTTGTATACATGACTCTTGACTCTCTATTTACTTGCACACTTTACTCTATGAAACTTGCACACTTTACTATATGACACTTGTGCACTTTCTTACATGACACTTTTTCACATCCTACACATGAACACATACATAAGGGAAAATCTAAATCACACTCCTAAACTATTGACTCAAATCCTATTCTAATATTTACATATTTACATTTATACCAAAGGTACCATTGGGCTACATTAGCATGCAAATAATATAATATTCTCCAACACTATTTCTAATTATATTCACTTGAAATTATTATTGGAATGAAAAATTGGACTTGATGTTTATAGAAATATAAAATTTCTAACATTTATTATAAGTGATCAAGATGACAATAAGCATAGTAGTAGCCAAATATTCCATGGTAAATTTGGTAGTGGAAGTAGAGCTTTGGTAACTGTAATCCCAAAATGGCCACATCCTTAGAAAATTTTTGAAAAATATTCTAAAGCATGAATATGCTCCTAGTCGTTGAAGATATAGTGTATTTTAGAGTGGCCTAGAAAAATATTCTTCAATCTGCTCAACACTTAGTTCTTTTTGTAGCATAAGCAAAGTGTTCCACACAGTTGAAGACTTAGTATATTTTACAGTGATTTGGCACAAATATTCCAATCCACAATAAAAACAAGTCAAAGTGACATAAGCATATCCCAAAGTGCATATTGGTGACATTATCCCATCCCGTACACTAAAGTGACTAAGTTTTGGAGATGTTCGATGTTGTTGAATTCCATGTCTATTCTAAAGTGGAATGGCGACATGCTCTACGTCACTAGGTAAAGAGGTCAAAACACCTAAGAAGAAGTACAAGGTAATGGAATAGCACAAAGTGACATTTTACACTAATTACCAAGTGGATTGGCAACATGCTCTATTCTATAGTCAACTTGGGTCAAATCTAAAGGAGCGGATATCGAGGAGCAGATTACAACATGCTCTACACCATGAATGCAAAAGAGAAATAAAGAAAATTGAAGAATGAAGAGAGTGGATTGGCGATATGCTATGTCTCACCTGATACTTAGTGTATTTCTCATGAATTCTCTAATCTATTGTCAAAAGTTGTCCAAGCTAACATCGAAATTAAATTTAGAGCAGATTCGTGACATTTTCTATGCCACTCGTCTATAGAGCATTATTAAAGTTTAATCACAACCATCCATGAGTTACATTAAATATGGATATCATGTTGATATTTTCACAAGTATACAAAGGTGGATTCTTAGCGAATGAGAAAAAACTAATTTGAGAAGGTAAACGAATCATCCATGGGGTCAAAAACCAAGAACCTAGGTAGTTGCAGATCTATGGAAGGAGAAAGTCCTCAAGAAAGCTGAATGGTTCAGATCTTGTTTCTAATGGCCTAGAGTCTAACTACCATGATAGAACCAACAAGTTGCATAGCTGAGCTACCATGGCATGCGATATCGAGAGGATTTCCTGGGATCTACATATGAATGAAATGATGCCACCTCAATATTTTTCTGATATGGCATAGTCTAAATCCTTGTAATGTTCCACCTATTTTATTTCATTGAAAAACTATATATAGAGGTCAAACCCTCGATTTTTAGGGTTGGCTCTAGAGTGTTTGCTTGCCCTATTGTGTAAAATATTTTGCAAATTAATGGAAGGAGCATTACTCAAATTTTTGACTCAAGAATTGTCATCTTTGGTGTCTTTATTAAGAGGTTTGAGCTATGAACTACATTTCTATCAATTTTATTATGGTTAGTTCATTCCACCTATATTGGATTACTAGTTGTAAGGCAATTGAAATCTGTTCATAGTTAGATCTGTGTTGGCAAGATTTTTATTTATGTGAAGTCTAAATATTGATCTATTCTACTAAATTGGATTGTTCGTATCATATATTTTGAAATTACTTCTTGAAGCACATATTTGGTTTGTTTTTATTGTATGAAGATTATTCTATTTTGGGTGCTACTAATACTAAGTGTGGGATACTGGAAATAATTTACTGAAAGGTTTTCCCTATGGATGCCTATGTTGTTAGCCCTATCTAGCCACTATTTACTCCTAATTTCTTAACCCTAAACCCTTTTCTAACCCTATCTCTCAAAATCATTATTGAGCTTAATTGATTCAATATTATATCAGTTGACATAAAATCAACCTACTCTAGAGGTTGATCTAAAGCAATATTTGGTCCATACAATGTTAAATTTTGAGATGTGACTAGCGGGTGCAAGCCTAGTCATAAATCTAGAAGATAAACAATTGTAGTATCAAGTTTACTTGATGTCAATTTAGATCCCAATAGTTTTGGCACAACCAATGGGACCTATTTACAAGAAATAATAAAATTCATCTTATTCTTTATTATCTGTATATTTTCCTAAAGGAATCAATATTTGGTGAATTATCTTGACCTTGCTAAGCAGAGAGTAGTAAATTCACCTAGCGAATCCCTGATCTATGAAATCAAAAAATTTATCCCTATAGCTTACAATTTTTTCATGAATACTAGGTCATCCGAAAGGAATAATCCAAACTCCTTTTTCTACTGTGAGCTACCTTTTATATGGTATACTATTATAAGGGATTTAAATTAGAATTTCCATTTAGATGAAAGTCCTCCTAAGGAGCATCCTATAGTACACCCAACCCAAGACCACCTCTAGCAGGAGCTACACCTGGGAACATGGCCCAAAACCCAAATTAAAATACAGTTCCAAATCAGACCTTATAAAAATATCCTAGATGGAATATAACTGGTCCCCTTAGACTAGCCCATATGCATGATATTCCCCAATTTGTGTCTAAGGCCATCCCCACCTATGATGGATCTGGTAAAACTACATATGAGCACTGCCAAGATATTCTAAACCTGAAATTAATCCACAATATAAAAAATGAAGATGTTATTGCTAGAATCTTAGCCATGTCCTTTAGAGGAAATATTTTACATTGGTTCAATACCCTTGAAGAGAATTCCATTACCTCATTGGTAGGGTTATCTGAACCCTTTGTGGAATAATTCAATTAATATGTTGATCCTTTTTCCATCCTTAATAAATTTACATCCATGTAAAAGCATCAGTAATAAATTATTTTAGACTTCAACTTGAGGTTTAGTAGGACCTGGAAGAGAATCTTGATGAACACAAGCTTATACTAATATGGGGGGTGAATAGTATAATACCACTTTTTACATTTCTTTCTCAAACAATAATATCCAATATATCAATGTAAATATCAACAATAGTAGTCAAAGTAAATCACCACACACAATAGAGACACCAATTTAACATGGTTCACCCAATGTGGGCTACTCCACGGAGAAAATATTTCACTAATATTTTATCAACAAATATATTGGGAATCCTTCCCTATTACAATATTTATGGACCTCTATCCAAAGGAGACACCAATATCCTAATCAAGTTCATGGATGCCTATCCATAGGAGACACCAATACCCTAATCTTATTTGTGGAACTCTATCCATAGGATAACTCCTTCTCCTCTGCTCTAGCTGGTGATCCTATAGAAGACTACTACCTGTAGGTCCGAAGATAAGTTCACAAGATAATTAATTGAACATTAGATTAGGCAATAGATTGCCCAAAATATATATAACAATAATAATCAACTAATCTAACATCTATCTCGCTAACCAACATGGTAGGAGAGACATGTAGCTAACTACTAACCTAGGTAGAGAGTTCTAACCATAACACTAACCTAAATATCTAACATAGGATATTTAGGTACTTACCTAGTTTAACCATGAGGAAAATATCTCATGGTAATTACATAATTACATAGAAAAGTAAATGTAATAACCCCATGTAGTGTAATGCAATACACTACCTTATTTTACCCTAACATCCCCCTTTATTACATTACTTTGATATACAAATTTTGCTCTGAAATAGTTGAAATTTGACACGTCCAAGTGCCTTTGTAAAATATTTGTAACCTATTCATCGGTGGGAATGTGTTGGAGCTTGATTCTGTGCTTAGGAACTTCATCACGAATGAAATGACAATCTGTATCAATATGCTTAGTTTGTTCATGATGCACTGGATTCTTGACCAAGTTCAAAACACCTAAGTTGTCGCAAAACATGTGAATGGGAAGTTTCTTTGGTAGGCCCATGGTAGCCAAGATGTGACTTAGCCATATCACTTCACACACAGCTCCACATGCAACACGATATTCTACCTTAGTTGAAGATAAAGCAACCACCTATTGATTTTTACTATGCCATGAGATAGGACCAAATCCAAGATGAAAAACATAGCCTGAGGTTGATTTTCTATCATCTATGGATCTAGCATAATCAGATTCAGTGTAACTTTGTAAGAAGAATGAGTTATTCTTCTTATACTCTAGACCATAATTAGCACTACCCTGAATGTAGTGTAAGACTCTCTTAGCTACTTTCCAATGGGAGACCTTTGGTTCTTGCATGAACTATGAGAGATAGTTTACAACATAAGTAATATCTGGTCTAGTATTAGTTAGATAGATGAGGCTTCCAATCATCTATCTATAAAGTGTTCCATCTACCTTTGGTGAGTCTTCATATCGTGATAACTGTAGCCCTAATTCTATCGGTGTTGCTTTGGGTTTACAATCAGTAATACAATATTTTTCCACTAAATTCTTAGCATATTTTATCTGAGTCACACTTAGATGATTATTTTTTTGTTCTATCTCAAGGCCAAGACAATAGTGGAGAATTCCTAGATCTATCATATCAAATGACTCTTTCAAGTCATCTTTCATGGCGTTAATCAAGTTCTCTAAATTGCCAGTGATGATAATATCATCTACATATAACACAAGAATCACTATCTCAAAACCTGTGTTCTTGATATAAATATTTGTGTCAGATGGACTTCTCTTAAATCCATGTTGCAGTAGGTGACTATCCATTTTTATGTACCATGCTCTTAGGGCTTGTTTTAGCCCGTATAATGATTTGACCAATTTGCAAACATGTTGCTCATGGCCTACCTCTGCAAATCTAGGAGGTTGAGTCATGTATACTTATTTTAAGTCACCATTAATAAAGGCACTTTTTACATCCATCTGATGTAATTTCCATCTGAACTGTGCTGCCATAGCACAAAGTACTCAAATGGTGGTCATCCTTGTTGTAGGAGCAAAGGTTTTCTCATAGTCAAGTCATTCCTTTTGAGCATAGCACTTTGCCACAAGATGGGATTTATTCTTATCTATAGTGCCATCTACCTTATATTTTATTTTGTAAACCCATTTGCAACCTATGGGTTTCTTTCCTTTAGGAAAATCCACTAGCTTCCATGTTTTATTCTTTATGAGGGAGTTATATTCTGCATCCATAGTTGCCTTCCACTTAGGTAGTATAAGTGCTTCATCAACCTTAGAAGGTTCATTCTCATCACATGCTAATAAGTAAACACTCTCTTCATCTATTTCCATCTCATATTCCCTTGGTACCTCTCTATCAACAGAAAGATCTTGAAAATCTGCACAAAGATCATCAACTAAAGTGGATGCTTCATTATTTTCTTTCTGTGTCATGCTTCTTGTCTTTGGATGATTGAGAGTAAGATCAGGTGGGGAAGTTATTTTAGAGTCTTTCACTGTGCTTGTATACCATTTGGGTGGCATTTTATATTGTGAAGAAGGAAGTTGATGTTCCTCCTCATCATCTAGGTATACTTATGTAGTGTTGGATGTGAAAGCTTCATAAAACACTACATCTCTACTTACATGTATCTTCTTGGTAAATGGGTCTATCAACCGATAGCATTTTGAAAATTCATCATATCCAAGAAATATACAAGGTAGGGATTTGTCATCTAATTTTTTTCTTTTCTCCTTAGGTATATGCATAAATGCCTTACACCAAAATACCCTTAGATGAGTTATGGAGGGTTTCCTACCACTCCATGATTCTTGAGGAGTCATACCTTCAATATCCCTTGTGGGAGCCCTATTCAGAAGATATACTATAGTTTGAACAGCTTCAGCCTAGTAAGTTTGCTCAAGGTTGGCCCCCTTAAGCATACATTGAACCATTTCCATTATGGACCGATTTCTTCTCTTAGCAACCCCATTGGATTGAGGAGTGTAGGCTATTGTTAACTATATATTTATCTCGTGTGTCTGTAAAAATGAGGAAATTTATTTTGATGTGTTTCCCCCCCTCGATCTGAATGGAGGGTCTTAAAAAAGCATCCTGATTCCTTCTCAACAAGATTTTTAAAATATTGAAAATAGGAAAATGCTTCAGACTTCAACTGCAAGAAGAAGACCCATATTTTCCATGAGTGATCATCAACAAACAATTGAAAATACTGTTTTCCTCCACAACTTGTAGACATGGGACCACACAAATCTGTGTGAACCAACTCCAAAGGTACCTTAGCTCAAAAAGAGCTAGGTTCAAAAGGTACTCTACGTTGTTTTCCTGACAAGAAATCAGAGCACACTGGCAAGGTAGATGAAAGAGTAGGAAGTCCTTTCACCATTTGATATTTACTCAACTCTAGTAAATATCCTGAACTCAAATGCCTAAATATCTTATGCCAAAGAGAAGTGGCCTCTTTTGTGGATACTGTCATTGTAGTATGGGTAGAGGTAATTGTATCTAAGACAAACAAACCATGTTTGTATGAACCTATTGCTATCTGTTTTCCCTTTTTAGTGATAAAGCAACGTTTCTTTTCTTTGTCCACTATAAAATTGACATTCATGTTATTGTCTAGGATTTGTGGAACTGACAAGAGATTATTTTTCAATCCTAGTACATAAGGAGCTTTTTGAATATTACATTCTCCATTTGGAAGGGAGAAATAAACACTTCCTTCTCCCTGAACTTGATAGGTCTGATCATTAGCAATGGTGAACGGTCTACCTTCTCGAGCCTCAAATGTTGCAAACCAAGATTTATCGCTAGTCATATGTTTACTAGCACCTAAATCTATGTACCACATAGAGTCCTTGTGGGAGGAATCTATATGTGTCATGAGAAATTTGTGTGCTCTCTCAGAATCTGAACTAGAATATTTAGCTGCAATGTGTCCCTTTTGTTGTGTGTTCTTGTTCTTAGGTTTGCCTTGGCCCTTTTTGTTTCCTTGTTCATTGGGTGATTTGTTCTTAAACCAACATCTTTTGGTTTCATGAGTGTCTTTGTCACAAATATTACAATATTGCTTCTTCTTCGGAATCTCTTTGGCTTTACCCTTTTCTTTATTAGAAGAAGAACCTTTCTATTGATTCCACTTTTTCTTACCACCTTGTCTTTTTGAGAAAAGAGCATTGTTTGATACCTCATCTCTTTGGAGTTGATTAGCTTCTTCTATTTGAAGCATGTTTACCAACTCGAAAAAAGTTATTGTTCTGCTAGAAACTTGTAGTGAAGTGATCAAATTTCGGTAGGAGTCAGGAAGATCTCTCAAAATGATGAGTTCAAGACTTGGTATTCCACTTTCTCTCCTAAGGATTGCAGTTTTGTTTTCAATTTTGTGACTCTGCAAAGGAATAGCTCTACTATTTCTCACGATTTCATATGTAGAGTATGAAGCTATGTTTGAAGGTTAAGAATCATTGATTGATTCTTCCCCTCAAATATGGTATTTAAGGCATCCCATGCTACCTTACCAGTCGTAGATTCACTGATATGGGGTTGGATATCATTAGTAATATCAAGCAAGATCATTAAGAATAGTTTTTTATCCTTTTTATCAAAGTATCTTTGATTTGCTCTGGGTGATTGAGGTCTAGTGACACTTCCATCCACTATTGACCATAATTACTCCATAGTTAAGATAGCTTTCATATTAGTCTTCCAAGATGAATAATTTGAACCTTTGAGCATTTGGCTCTCAGTGAGAATACTTGTGTATCATGGCCATGTTTTAGGTTTCAAATTTGATAGGACTAAGATGGTGATATCTTACACTATACCCTCAAAAGAGTATATGGAATTTGTTTTCAATTTGCCTCTATAAGATATTTAATGGCACCTGCCTTAACACCCTTACCAAGGGATGAAAAGTTGGAGGAATTTTAAGCCAAACAAAATAGAGCAAATGAAACAGGGGTAGGTTTGTTTAAAACTTTTGATTTTGCCCTCTAGGATATTTAATGGCACCTGCTTTAACACCCTTAAAGAAGGATGAAAATTTTGAGGTTATTAAGCCAAATAAAGAGAGTGAACCAAGGTGATTTGAATTTTTGACCTTTTGATGAGGATTAAAAAATGACTTGTTTTAACCTATGCAAAGTTTAGCATTGTTTTTGAGTGAAGTTTAGGTTTTGTGAAATGTTTATTTTAATGTTGTATTTGAATTTTTAATTGCCCACAAAAACATGAGTGTTAGTGCAATAGTCAAAACATGAGAGCAACCCAAATTTGTATCACTCTAGGTGTCGGATGCAACCGAAAATGCACCTAGTACAAGCAATTTTTAAGAGAAGGTGTTGAGTAAAATCAAGAATGCACCTTTCTTACTCTGAAATATCCCCCTTTTTTGTTACAATTTTTCAAACTATAGAATTAAAAAAAAATGAATTCTATCCCCCCTTAAATTTTACAAAATGTAGAATTTAGAGCACTCCTTTCAAGACAAGTCGACACATGACCCGCATTTGAAAGGCTTACAGAACTAGTCGACACACGACTTAGTTTTTATGGACCCAAGGTTACAAAGTCTTCTCAATTTTGTAGAAAAAAAATAGATGTGCAATTTTATGTATTATGTCTCCTTGGAGAAAACAAATGCACTCTTTGTACTTTTGATCTTTACAAAAAATTTCAGGCTCCTTGTTGTCTAATTTGCAAAAAAAATCAAGTGTGATCCTTTTGTGTATGCTAAATTAACAAGGTTTGAGAAGATTTGTCTAATTTGCAAAAAAATGTGCTCTTACTATGTCTTATATCTCCATTTTGTGAGAAAAACACTAGCACCTTTAAATATCAAAGTTGCAAAAATATTTCTTTAATTTTTAATTTGCAATAGTTAAGAAAAGTTTAATAAATCATTTTAATTAATAATGAAAAACTAAAAAATATATCTTTTAAATAAATCAACTTAAATATTTAAATAAAAATTGATTTAATAAAAAATATGTTCAAGTTTAAATTATTAAAAAAAATAATAAAAAGAAAAAAACTTTAATTAGAAATTGCAAATGAAAAAAAAATTAAGAAAATTACCTTGGAAGTGGTGAAGGCAAAAATTGCCTTCTGTTCCCGGTAGGAGTCGAACCCTAGAATCCCCGCCTAGGGCTGTAGCTCGACCCGATCAACCGATCGGGCTAAAGCACCCGATGGGAACTAAGGCACACAACGTGCCTTATACACTCTACGGACGATGATTTTTTTGTTTTAAAAAATGCAGGAGTTTTATCCCACATGCATCCCGTAGTGGGATGCTATGGGGTTGATAATGCGGAGGGCTCCCCTTATCCATCGATTGCCTTCGGGAAATAGACTAGAGTCGCCTACCCTTTTGGTCACCACCACGTGGCACCAGGGGTAGGCAAGTCTATCCGAGTCAGTCCTATGGTGATGTGCCATGTTTCGAGTCATGTCTAGTGGCTATTCGCCACTTGTCTGGTCCTGATCTAGTCTGTTTCTGCCAGTGGCTATCCGCCATGTGTTCGCCAGTGGCTATCAGCCATGTGGTAGGTCCCGATCCTATCTAGTCAGTACCTCAAGGTGCATGACAGGGTCTAGTCTACGTCGATCCAGTCCATGTGTCCCTCGAGGTGCATGCCAAGGCCAGTCTATGTCGGTCTAGTCGATGTGTCCCTCGAGGAGAGGAGGGTGATCCTACCCTCTTTGCTCTCCCATGATTGGGCCATGTGGTCTACATGGCTCTGTGGGCCTGGGTTTGA
This sequence comes from Wollemia nobilis, assembly GCA_028583015.1. Lineage (NCBI taxonomy): Eukaryota > Viridiplantae > Streptophyta > Pinopsida > Araucariales > Araucariaceae > Wollemia > Wollemia nobilis. The sequence goes on along the minus strand of JAQPPZ010000886.1, from coordinate 1,838,561 downwards.
CATAGGATATGAGGTTGAATGGCCTTGATACGTCGACTGTATCTATTCTATGGGAGCACAGGCCCTTGGCCTACATTGGCCAGGTCAATGAGTGAATTTGTGGGCCCTCTGGCTGTGTCAACTACGATGGCCAAGTCTACAGGCCAACACACAGTCCCTTGGCCTACATCGACTATGGCGGCCAAGTCTATGGGCCTTCTAGATGCGAGTGAGAGACCACGTTGAGTGCCTCAGCTGCTCCGTGGGAGTTTGCTGTGATGGTGAACGAGCGAGAGCTTGTATTCTCCTCCTTGGCAAATGATACCAATGTAGGTCCGAAGATAAGTTCATAAGATAATTAATTGAACATTAGCTTAGGCAATAGATTTCCCAAAATATATATAACAATAATAATCAACTAATCTAACATCTATCTCGCTAACCAACATGGTAGGAGAGACATGTAGCTAACTACTAACCTAGGTAGAGAGTTCTAACCATAACACTAACCTAAATATCTAACATAGGATATGTAGGTACTTACCTAGTTTAACTATGAGGAAAATATCTCATGGTAATTACATAATTACATAGAAAAGTAAATGTAATAACCCCACGTAGTGTAATGCAATACACTACCTTATTTTACCCTAACATACCTCCATTGCACTAGTTTGTGGATCTCTCTCCACAAAATATTCCTATCCTTATTCATGAGACCTCTATCCTCACTACCCTAGCTAATGGATCTCTATCCACTAGAGACTATTATCTTCTACTTTATCACCTCCAAATATTGATCTTAGCTCTTTCTAATATCTATACTAAACATAGTCCATATATATAGCACAAATATACTCAATCTCTATCTCAAATCTGCACTAAACATAGTCCTTTTATCTAGCAAAAATCTGATCAATCTCTGTCTCTGGTCTGGCACAAACCTATCCTCAAATTAGCACCAAAATCTATCCTCAAATCTATCCTTATGACTTAACACAAAGCTTGATATAATCACAAATCAACTCTACTTTATCTATCCCAAATATTAACTCAAGGTTTGAACAAACCAATCAATCAACTCTACTCACAAGTCTTCTCAAAGTTTTACTTCAAATGTATCCACAAGTCCTCTCTAGAACTTGCTCAAACTGCTCTCAAGTCTTCACCGAGACTTATCACAAATCTGCATTGTAAAATTCCACAAAAGCTCACACTAATTTGTCCAAAAGTCTTCACCAAGACTTACCTCAAATATATTCAACAAGTTCTCACTAGAACTTTCTCAATATTTTCAATAAGTCTTCATCAAGACTTACCTCAACTATCTATTGTAAGCTTCCATAAAAGCTTACTCAACTCATTCCTTAAGTCCACTCTAGGACTTACTTCAAATTTGCTCACAAGCTTTCACAAAAGCTTGCTTAACACTGTCTTGAAGTCCACTTTAGGACTTATTCAAATATGTCCACTAGTTTTCACAAAAGCTTATTCAACTCAACTCAATCTATCATAGAAAACCTCTTCAATAACACAAACAAGTTTAACTTAGAATAGTTTTTAACCATAGAAAAATATAGAGAACGGTAAGAGACTCAATATGTTTCACACTCACAAATCACTCTATCACTTTCAAACTCACTTTCAAATCAATTAAAAATAAAGAACAATTTATTTCATAGAACTTGAACTATCACTCCCATGCATTTAATCAATGATGATCAATCAACTTTACTCAACCATCCACTCAATGAAACACAACTTGCATCCAAACTCTAACCAAGTGTTTCACAATACTTCCAATAATTCACACTACAAACCTTGATTCAAGATAATTCTAATTTTCACATAACAATGATACTCAAGTTCTTTTCCAAACCCTAGTTCAAGATTGTACTCAACTTCACATAAAAATTATACTCATGATCTTTCACAAACCCTAATCATGAATACAAACACTCACTCAAATATTTCTAATAATTCTTATCAAACAATCGTTTTCACTCCAACCTTGTATTTCACAACATTCAATCCAAAAATATTTAACTCATATGAAGATGTGCCCATACCTTTTGTTTTTATGGAGATATATCTTTAAAATTTGTCTTAACCACAATCAAATCTTATTTGACAATATCAAGGTTAGGTAACAAAAATCTTTCTCAAAATCTCCTTGTAAATATTTTTCCAATAATTATTTTACCATACAAAAATATAAAATCTCTTAGTACACCTTATAATATCCAAAATTACACAATATAAGTCAACAATTTCATTATAACAAAATACACAACAATTTTCTTTATACACCTTATAGTATCCAAACTCACAAAATATAAGTATCACAATTTAGATTTTATTTCAAGATGCAAAATATTGTTTTATTTGCATACCTTATCACTCCAACTTTATAAAATAAATTTTAATCACCAAAAAATAAAAATAAAATATTTTAATTTAATTTACATTATAACTCCCTCAAAAACTCATAGCTAGTTTTTAGAACTCACAAAACCCTCTAAGCAATTTCTGAATTTCAAAACCTTTGGAGAAATAAAAATGTGCATAACATACCTTTAATTTATCCTACCCAACAAAAATGTCTTTGGTAAAATTCGAACACACGGTGTATCCTGTCTAACACCCTAGCCCAAAGCTAGGCCACCAAGTGAGCTATGTTCCCACATGAAACCATAGGTGCATGATCACATCTATATGCCACCATGAAAATGTCAAATGAAATGAATGTCTCTTTCCTCTAGTAAAATATCAATCATGTGGATCGAACTTGCGATCTCTTCCTTACAAAGTCCTAGCTCTTTCTCAACTGCCATCTACACTACCTCTTTCGGTGAAAATTTCTATCCATGTCACTGCCCTTACACACTTTTTTGCCTCCAATACTTCAAAATGTAAATTTCTCTTCTTCCTAGGTAATGTAGTGCATGATTTATCTCCTTAGCATTGCATTCGAAGTTATATTTCAAGATCTTAGGAAATGAGAATTATTTTCTTTATAAATACACATGCTTCTTGTCTTTTACACGTCGACCAATTTTGAATTTTAAAATTCAAATTAGATTTCAAATATTAAATTTAAAAACCTTTGGCACTCCTTTTTAATTTAAACTAAACGATAATCAAGGATTAAAATATTTTAATTTAAATTAAATCTTTTGCAAACTACTCATGGGTCTTTTCAACTTGAACCTTGTTTTTCTTCACCTTGTTATTTGGCCCAAAATATTATAATAATATAATATTATTATTTAATTTAAACTTTCTTCTCCTTCATTTGGTCTTTATCCTTTGGTCCCTTTTAGGCATATAATATCAAAAATAAATTTATATCCTATTCATTTTCAAGATCTTCTTGCTTTTGGAAAAACCACTTGATGTCCTTAATGATGATGAAATTAAAACAATACTCTCTTGATATCAATGACAACAAAACTACTCAAAATTTCCAATAGATTCCCCCTGAAGCTACACCAGCTTTGATCCTCGTTTTCATGTATTATATCAGAGCCCTCAGATCATAGTTAGATCTATAAACCCAACAATCTAGAGTGGATACATTTCTACAAGTATACAATGCAGGTGTTCATGCTAAAAATGTCCTTATTAATGTGGGAAGATTACTCCCAAAAGCTGTGTTGCCCTACAATTTGAAAACCCCCAATGCTCAAGGTCAAGTAGATACACCATAATATATGGAACCTCCTCCTTTGTCATCCTCATTTTCATAGATGACCCTCATTCCTCACTCAAAAGTATCACCTACTGCAATCCATTTTCCTTTGCTTCCCTCTTAAATATCCCAAGAATCCTTTGTCCTCCTTGATATTCAAAATACTTTAAAAACTCTCAGCAATAAGATGAATTCAATGGAGAAGAGATAAATAGAGAGATCTCAACAAAGGATATGTCCTTATGTTAACAAGGATCAAATACCTAGTCCAAATAATAGCACTAGGGTCATAGTGAATGCAATTCAATAAGAGCCTGAATGTTCTTCTAAAACAAGTATGGTAAATGTATGGTATATGGTGTGCAATGATCCCCATGATTCACAATATTGTGTTATGTAAAAATACCATGTACATTAGGCTATGGAGAAAGCAAAGAGAAATAAAAAATGAAGAGTGAACATACTTTGGAAACCATATCAAATCATGGTTGTAAAATATCTTTATGAGGATGGACCCATTTCTATCATGACAAGGTTAGGTAAGAAAACACTACAGGTTGACCCACAAAAGATGGGTCAATTTTAGACCCCCTTTCAAAATAATAAGAATCCACCTTCCAAAAGTAGTGATACATTCCTTATTCCCTAGGCCAATGAAAAGAGATACATGGTCCCTAGAGGCCAAGAGAAGGTCAATTTTCCCAAAATATTTGAGAAAGAAAATGAGGAAGATAGAATGAGATCCAAGAATGAAAGCCCAAGAGAGGCTTAGATTCCCCTCCATTACCAAGAGGTAGATAATTGAGGCCACACAATAGCATAAGAGAAAATATGGTGATCCAAAGATAAGGATTGAGAGACCCACCTTTGCCAAGTTTGAATATAAAATTATCAAGGAAATGAAGAAGATACCATCCAAAGCTAACCTATATGATACTCTCTTCATTCATGGAAAAATAGACCTGCTAAAAGCTTCTCTAAATAAATATTCATAGGAAATGTCGGCCACCACAATCCTCAACATCCCATCTAAGAAGGACAAAATTTATCCTGCCACTTTAAATAACAAACCCCCTCCCTTTTACATTTCTCTAAGGATGGAGGGGTGGATTATCCATAACTGTATGGTTGAATCAGGGGCTTCCACCATAATTATACCCAAAGTAGTTTACGAGGATATGGATATGGAATATACCATATCCTACCCTAGAGTTCTACAGTTATATGGGACACTAGTGAATATGATGGGAGTGGTAAAAGATATCTTTATGAGGTTGCATAGAGCACCTTAGGTAACCATTGTGCAATCTAGAGTCTTATTTTGGCTTGTGCCTTTCAAGAGAATTCAGTACAAAATTGGTAGGATGTATGTATATTGATTACTCTAATATGTTGATTCCTTTAAAAGTAAATAGGATAATAATAACACCAGAGAAGCCTATGTCTTATCACATTGAAAATTTTGAAGAAGACATGTGTAATCTTACTCCTCTAGAAGAATTTGAACTAGTGGACAACTTTGAAGAGTTGGATATTGAAGATGAACTGCTATTGATGGTGCAAGATGTAGAAATGGTGTTGGTGTCGGTGTACTATTACAATCCCAATAAAAAGGGACAAAGAGTTTCACATATAGGCTAACATGCTCATGCACTAACAATGCTTTAGAATATGAGGCTCTATACTTTGGGCTAATTCAAGATGAAATCATGGGCATCAAGATCTTGAATATATATGGTGACTCTGAATTGAGTGTCAATAATGTAAGAGAGAGATGTAGAAATAAGCACCATTACCTGAAGTCATATAAAAGTAAGGTATGGGATTTTATGGAATCCTTCTATGCCCTAAATATTAATTTTATTCCTAGAAAATAGAACACCTTGGCTGATTCCTTGGTAGTAAGGGGAGCTAATTTCAACTCTTCTACATATATAGAAGTTATGAAAGACAAGGGGATCAAAATAATTTTCAATCCTATGGTACCAAACAAGCATATTTTTTGGTAAATGTTTGAAAGTGATGAATAGATAATTGATTTTATGGTGAGATAAGCCTATTTATCTACTTGTCAAGAGGAAAATCCATAAGAGATAAACCAACAGGATTTCATCCAACTTAAGAATAATCACATACCTATAGGTTTGGTTACTCTAGAAAGTTTGTTTGAAAATGAAGATAGGAAAAATATCAAATCCATGGAGGTCAATGATAATATCTACAAAGATATTGAAATTAAAAAATAAAATACGATCACAGTTGGAGTGATCTTCTCCTGAAGAATAGGGGGATATCAGAGCTTTATGCCTAAAGTACCAAGATATTGTAGCTTGGTCATATGAAGATCTTAAAGTATATGACAAGAAGGTCATCCAACACACAATTGAGCTAAATCCAAATGAAAAACCCTTTAGGTAGAAATAGAGGCCTCTAAATCCTAGGATCAAAGCCATAATGAGAGAATAACTATTGAAGATGCTAAAGGCTAAGATCATCTATCTAATCACACATTTAACCTGGATAGCTAACTTGGTACCAGTAAGGAAGAAGATTGGTGACATTCGCTTGTGTGTAGATTTTAGAAACCTCAATCAAGCATCGCTAAAGGACCACTATCTTCTCCCATAAATTGATCAAATATTGTAGATTATGGCAAGAGCAAAAAGGTTCTCACTATTATATGGCTTCTCTGGCTACAACCAAATTTGGGTGAAGGATAAATATAAATTCAAAACAACATTCACCACAAAATGGGGCACTTTTGCCTATCATAGGATACCTTTTGGGTTGTCTAATGTATGATACACCTTCCAAAGAGCAATGTATTATGCCTTTGGAGAGCTGATAAACAAGTTCATTATAATATACTTATATGACATGACTATTTTCTCCCATGACAAGCAAGACCACCTAGCACATCTAGAACAAGTATTTTAGAAGTGAAGAGAATTTGGTATCTCTCTCAATCCTAAGAAGTCATTTTTTGTAGTTCATAAGGGAAATTTGCTAGGCCTCGTGGTCTCCAAAGAAGGTATGACCATTGATCCAAATAGAATCAAATCCATTCTTGCCCTTCCACTTCCCATTAATAAGAAATATTTGCAGTCCTTCTTTAAAAAAATCATCTTTGATTTTGCTTAGAAGGTGAATCCTATATCAGAACTACTGAAGAAGAATGAAAATTTCAAATGGACTAAAGTGAGAAAGCAAGCCTTTGAAATCATCAAGCAATCCATTACTACAACTCCAGTTCTAGTCAATCTGGACTTCAACAAATATTTCATTCTCTATGTTTATGGATTTGAAGAGAGCTATGCATCAGTGCTCACCCAGAAGAATGATGGAGGAAAAAACCCCATATTATTTTGGATCCAAAATCTTCATTAATATTAGGTCAAGTATAATTTTATTTAGAAACAAGTATTTGTAATAATGAAGTCATTGAAAAAATTTAGGCAATAACTAGTTCAAAGTAAAACCCTGGTTTACGTAGTTCACCCAGATGTGAGAAGTTTAATTTTACAAAGGTGAACTTGGAGATAAAAGAGCTGGTTGGATTACTAAGATCTAGGAATATGATGTGGAAATTTATCCTACCAAGTTGGTAAGAGGTAGAGAACTATACCAATTTTTGATAGAAGCATCGATTTTAGCAGAGATGTTAGATTATCAGACAACAATAGAAGATCAGACTAAATATTTGCAGTCAGGAGAATCAGTATGGATGGATTATATGACTATGTACTTTATGAATAAAGTGTGTTCACCTAATCTTAACCCATCATAGTGAAGAAGATATAGGCTTCAAGCTTTAAAATATATCTTATAATTAGAAGGTCTATACAAGAGAAACCTTGATGGAGTCCTAATATGCTTAAGAGATGATCATAAACAAAATGTCATAGAAGAGTTTCATGGAGGATTATCTGGTGGACACTTCTCAAGAAGAGTTACAACTTTGAAGATCATTAGGGTATGTTACTACTACCCTAACATTTTTTTTGACACCTTAAAAGTTACAAGAGCCTATGATGAATTTCAGCAGTATGTAGGAAGAACAAGGAATGCATCATTCCTCCTCAAATAAATTCAAGTTGAAAAACCCTTTCAATAATGGGGGTTGGACTTCATAGGGGTTATCAATACAAATTCCTCAAATAGGTACAAGTATATTCTGACTGCTACAAACTACCTCACCAAATGGGTAGAGGCCATTCCTACAAAGAAATCAAACCAAGAGGTGGTGATAGATTTCATGGAAAGCTTAATCACAAGGTTTGGTTTTCCATAATAGTTAGTGAGTGACAATGGACCAAAATTCATAGGAGCTAAATACATAGAGTTTACCAGCAAGTATGGAATCACCATAAAAATACTTCTAACTACTACCCCCAATGAAATGGATTAGCATAATCAAATAACAAAAATGTACTAAGAATATTGAGAAGACCATTAGAGGGTAACAAGAGAAGTTGGCACCTACTGCTGGAACAAGCTCTATGGATAGATAGGATCACTATAAAAATGTCCATTAAGACAACCCCTTATTCCTTAGTATATGGTAAAGAAGCAGTATTACCTATGCACTTGGAAATTCTAGCCCTAAAGTTGGTAAATATATAGGATGAGTCTGAAAAAAATATAGTTGAAAGCAGGTTGACACATTTATTGCATATAGAGGAGGGAAGGACTTAGGCATATGAGGATTTTCAAAAGCATTCATTTGACATCAAGGTATGGTTTGATAAGAAATACAAGTTCAAAAAAGTTCTAAGTTGGAGATTCTGTCCTCAGGTGGAATGTGGAAAGAGCTAAGCCAGGGTAGCATCAAAAATTTGATTCCTTATAGGATGGTCCTTTCAAAATAATAGAGGTTAAGGAAACCAATATTTTCTAGCTTGAATATCTTGAAGGAAACATGTAGCTAATCCTGATCAATGGTTTCCATATTAAGATCTACTTTGATTAAGCTAAGTTCATTGTAATATATGTACATATTTTTTGTATCATATCCTTTTCCCTTTACTTTAAAGTTTTCATTTTTGAAAAGAGTGTTTAAAAAAGAGAAAATTTTACTTTGAAAAATCAAAAGTGATAAGTTGCAAAACAAGCTAAAACGGTAGTGGAATACAACATGGTTCCATGCCACTCTCAAATAAACTAAGATGATAATAGAATACCACATGTGTTCCTTATCACTCTTAAAAAGCTAAGGAGGTAGTGTATCACAATATGTGTTCCAATCCATTGGATTTCATGAACATTTTAGAGTAGAAACCAAACACTTCTGCTATGTCACTCTCCAAAGAAAGAAATATCCACAAGTTGTTATGCAAGTTTCCTACACTGCTCTGAAGGAAAGAAAAACAATGAAAGACACTACAAGCTTAGAAAAGTACTTCATGCCTTAACCAATCAGTTGATGATGTAACATCTCCAAGCCATCAAGATGTATGATTTTGAGTTGAAAAGCATGCAAATGAACAGTTCTCACAATGACCACATTAATGGCAAAAGGTGTACATGCAATAGCATTTAAAAGTTCTCAAAGTGAAAATCCCATTCATTTGACAAAAGCAACACCCACCTAGAAGAAAAATTAAGGAAATAAAAAAATCATTATCTGTAAATACCAAAGAAAAGAATGATCTAATAATTTCCATGAAAATGGCCTTTAAAGAAACCCAAGAAGCAAAGCCCTTAGCAAATTAAGAGCTAGGCAATTACATTGACAAAGTAGAAGTAGTAACTAACACTAGACTGGTTCTCACAAAGATAACTAAGCTTAGAAAGAGTATCAATGATAGATATAATAAATGTGAAGCCTTGAAATTCTAAGGTACTTGTGTTGTTCGATCCTTTTTATATTTTTACATATGTGATTTGGTTCATCCTTGTTTGGATTTAATAGCAGCCATCATAAATTTCTATGACCCAAGGGAAAAAGTGGTAAAGATAACTAAGGGTGAAGTCTTGTTTAACATCACTGCCAAGGTTTGTCATGACCTCTTCACTCTAGTAGTAGAACCACCTGTAAGGCCTAAAGAGTTTAACGTATCTAATCAATATGGATATTACTCTTTGCAATGATGTGCTCATGAAGGGGAACCTTTTAGGAAGTGGATTTATAGCCAATTCAAAACCATTAAACCCAGGAGAGGATTGCCCAATACCCCAATTCCAATTGAGCAGTTTGTCAGCCCAAAATTGTATTCCATGCTAGCTTGTTTAGAGGGTTTGGATTTTGACCAATTTGTGAGGGATTGGAAAATAGCCACTACTTACTGCATTTTGAATGAGAATATGTACGAACCTGAAGTAGAAAAAAATGTATCAAGGCCATTTAATTTGACTGGATAGCTTTCCTTTCCAAAAGAATACATGAGAAATTGGTAAGGATGAAAAGGGATTTAGAAATGCCCTCTTTTTGGAATTTTTCAATTTTGGTTTGGATTTTCTATGCTATTGTAAGGTAGATGATACTTTGGATTTCGATAAAAGAGAAAAATGATAAGGGTGACCCTATCCCTGTATATTATTGGACTACTCATTTCAAGAGCACAGAGTCCTTTTATAGGTTTAACCTGGAATTTCTAGGGTCAACTTTGAGAATCATGTATGGGAAATACCCTAGATTACCACCTCTGGCAAGAGCATTTTTAAGAGAAAATACACCGAGGAAGGGAACTAGTATGTTGTCATAGAAGGCATAGTTATTAGATTGTATGGCTTAACAAGTAAGACTTTTTTTCTACCACATTTCATCACAAAAAAATTGTTAAACTCTAGAATATTTAAGCCAAGTAGATTTTTTTAATATGAATTATGGTTGTGGTAATAAAAGAAGATGTTTGTTGATTTACTATAATGTCGATGATATAACTATTACTAGAAAGGGCCAAGGTGAACAAATCACCCAATATTTGTATAGGTTGGGCCTATTTTACATCTCACAATAGTGGAGATATGATCCAAATGACAAATTTGAAAGAGAAACATTACTCTTAATGGAGAGAAATCCCATAAATTTGAAAAGACCTCAAGGTCACATTTTGAACAAGGGAGGAATAATAAGGAAAATATCCCATTAGATTGGAATGTTGCCAAAATGGAACAACTTCCCCTATGTTGGACTTCTTTGAGTATATAGTTGATTTTTATTCAGATAACAATGAAATCCACCAATTGAAAGAGTCTAATATCAAAGATATTGAAAACAATAAAAATGGGATGAAGGTAATATAGTAGAATGTTGGAGAATGAGAGTGAAAACCAACATGGAGAAATTCAAACTTAGGTGAGTAATTGATGATGATTTTTTTGAGAGGTATGACAAGAACATCAAAACTTGGAAAGTGAAGGATGCCAATAATATGGAACTGAATTACAAGAAAGCACAACCAGAGACAAATTCTTCTTCTCCACCTTCACAAGAGAAAACTTAGGAGGAATGGGTTGATACTCAATAGTTGCTACTGAAGCTCTTAAAACATTTGAACCCTCAATAGAACAACTAGATAAATTCCCTATAGGGGCACAATTAATAAGTAAAATACATTCTTTTGATGACAATGCCATAAAAATAGAAGTCATTAATATGGTAAGTTGGCCCAAGTGCCTATCCCTAGGTGAAGATACCTCTAAAACTAATATAGAATAAGAAGGATGAGCACTTCGTGTTTACACCAATGAGTTTCACCACTATAGCCACATTTTCACCAGAGGAAGGGTATTCTAGGGAAGATACAAAGAGTGATAAGTTGATAATATTTAAAATTTTTAAGAGAAAAAGACAAAAATGCACCAGAAAGGACTCATAATTAGGTTTTTAAGGAACAAAAAATGGATAAGGAGAAAAGTGTTGAGGATACCCCTATCTCGGTTTCTAAAAAATTGGTACAACAAATACAACAACAAAGTGTAGAGGTGGCTTCAGAACTTCCTACATTTGTAAGCAAAGGTATGATTTTTATCCCTTCTTCTCCTTATCCTCCTCTTTCCCTAGAGAAAACCCCTTTCCCTTCTCAAGATAAGGTTCAAATAAAAGTGTCTTCTCCCCCTCATAATTCACCACCTATATCATCAGTAAATACAAAGGGCCAAATCAATATATCTCCTCCACATTCATCTAAAATTCTATTCTCATCATCTCCAGTAATACCATCTTTACCATCACAACCTCCAACATCATTTGAAACACATGTTGTTTCACCCACACCCACTCACCCTTATTTGAGTTTTTTTTAGTTTCCATTTATTTCCCCATTGCAATGACAACAATAGCCACATATTCAACTATGATCACTACCACTCCATCATCATCAGCTACTGAATCTACCCTTCCATATCTTATAGCTTCTCCTCCTCCTACAAGTTATCCCACACTGGCTTATTTGCAAAAGGAGAAGGAGGTTTCAATTTTTTTTTAGTATTTTTGGGTAGAGAAGCTATCCAATCCTTCAAAGAGAATGGATACAAAGAGTATTACATTGTTTGTTGACCTAGTTTCAAGGTAGAGAGCATCTAGGTCTATTATTCCTTTGGTGAGTAAGCCTGAAATAGATATGACTATGCAAGACTATCATATAGAAAAATATACAGAAGACATTGAGCATCTACCTATTGAATATGAGCTAGTTATAGCAAAAGATAACTTTGATACTTTCTATGTCAATATTGATATATACAAGGAGAAGGTCGGTAAGTTGGAGCAGATGATAGAAAAACTAGAGAAGATAGTAAACAACCAAAAAATATTGGGGTTGAAGTGAAAAGCTGGCAAAGAAAATTCCAAGAGGCCATCAAGCTCAAATATCAAGTTGAGGAACATAAAAAAAAAATGAAGAATAGGCCAAATAAATATAGGACCTGAAACATCAAATACAAATTGAAAATACCAAGACATTAGGCTTCCTGAAAGTAGAGGTGAAGAAAGTAAGGAAAGAGCCATGGTTTGAAGTTTTAGAAAAATTCTCTTAACTTTAACCCATCATAGATTATATGGATGATGCCAGTCATTTTCTCCAGAATACTCAAGAAGACCTGGACAAATTCACTCAAGAACTACAACCCATAGTGATTCTAGTAGATAAATTCTATAAAATGGTAGATAGCAAGCTCAGTGAGACTTCTAAATAAATCCCCAATAATGAATTGAATACTACTATATTGGATTCCAGAGTAATAATAAATAATAATAGATTACTTCAAAATGCTTGGTTGTTGTATGATAAAGTGGAGAACACAATTAGATATGTGGTAGAAATAAATCAATAAATAACTCAGTATGGCTTTAAAGGACTCTAGCTTGATAATAACACTTTGTTATTATAAGAAGAAATAAAAAAGAGTGTAGCTTCAAGCCTCCAAGATGAATCTGAGATTGATACCTGGAAAGAGCCAATCTGTCAAGAACGGTTCTCCCATATGATAGTTGATTTAACTAGACTCAAAGATTTTATGGAAGACTTTGTGAACAAGGGAAGATAAAAAAATTATGAAGATACTACCAAATTGAATTACATACATAAGAAACTTAAGGATACTTACAACCCTTTCCAAGTAGTTTGGAAACAACCCTTGTAGACTCTTAAGCTGATGGTCTAATTATTTGGTACTGACGTTGAGAAAAAAAATAAGGAACAAGATTCACATGAATAAGAGGAGGTTGATCAATATCAGGAGGACAATGGTGTAGAAGAAGCTCAAAAATAGGGTTAAGAACTAGATAGGGTTGTTGCAGACTCTCAAGAGGCACAAGCATAAAGTTTTTTTACTTTGAACATTTTTGTAGTCATGTAGTAGTGTTGTATTTTTTGTTTTGTTTTTTACTCTAATACTGTCAAAAGACAATAATAAAAGCATGAGGCTAAAGAGAAGATAATGAAATTTTTGTATCATTATGGTGATTTACTCATCTTACCAAATTGCATGGACAACCAATCGCTACAATCGCCAAGGAGATAGAATAGACCACTAGATATGAGGTTCACTTGAAATTATGGGTGAATTTGGTAAATTTTGAATGTAAATTCAATGGTTTATGGATGTGAAATGAGAATGTATTGATGAATAATACATTGATTATTGGATTGCATGAATTTGTGAAGTTTTGCATTATTTTGGAGCATTTTTAAAACAAAATTTGGATAATTTTGAATATTTTTTGTCACAAACAACAGTTAACCGCCAAAATAAATTTATGTTATCACAAATATTGATGAAATTATAATATGGATGATTGGAATGATGAATGTGATAACTTCGTAAAATTTTAGATCTTTTTGAGGTGTTTTGAAGGTTGTAAAATGATTTTGTGATTTTTGGTCGTAAACAAAAATTAAGCACCCAGATCGATTTTTGGTTTCACAAAACATCACATAATGATGGAATGAATGCATGGATGAAATGTGAAGTGATTTTGTGGAGGTAATCTAAATTTTGGAGCATGTTGGTATTTCTATAAAAAAAATTAAGATAGACGTTGGCTAGTGTCTACATCATGCACAAACATTGATAAGTGTTTTCCAATCTGCAGATGCTAGTAAATGTTTCAGTGTGCCATTAGAACACCCATGGGTATGTGAGAATGCCAAAAATAGCTATAAATAGTCTACAAAGGTCAAATAAAATTTATTCTTGTGTTCATGAATTTCATGAGTTGCATCTGAAGAAGTGAGTGAGTGAAGAAGTGTTGTGGAATGAAGGCCATGTCAATGGAGGGAGAAATTATGGTAGAAGCAGTGGTGCATGTGGTAGAGGTAAGTGCTCTTGGCACTCTTGTTTGGATTTTAAGAAATTTTTTTACTATGCAATGAATGTGGTATTAATGTGCTTACCTTGTATGTGTTATGTTGTGGTTGAGGATATTGGAGGCTCAAAATCGGTTCTCACCTCTCATACCAAGGGTGAGAAAGGTGCTACAGAAGGATCATTGGGATTGGTTGAAGGCTTTGGGGCTAGCTCAAGCTACACAGATTTATGTGGTGAGAGTTGATGATGGGTATATCTCTACCCTAATAGAGATATTATTTCTATATAGTGGGACCCTTCAGTTCCCTATTGGTGAGATGATAGTGACACTTGAGGATGTATACCACATTATCCAAGTACCAGTGGAGGGGTTATGTGTCAATGTTGGACACGATAGAGGGTATGAGATGAGCCAGATCTTTGGAGATCGATGGCAGGATATGAGTGTGAAGGGTGGAGGGATCATGTACTTGGTGATGTATGCCAAGGAGTTGGAGGTATTGCCTACCTTATGTAGGCCCAAAATAGGCACATCATTAGGAACATTTTGCAAAATTCTCTAAGGCATGAAGAAGCTTGCTCTACCTCGTGCAGTGTCTCAATGGATCTAGTCATTTCAAGATCATAGGCCATAACACATTTTTTATTTTTACAAAGTCCAATAGTTTACAACATACTCCAACCCATGCAACATAGAATATGGTTCCAACCTGTGGTTAAAATTAGTCAAACAAGACATCATCACTCTCCAAATCATGGTCCACAACATATTGCTCCACCTCACGTAAGCTCAAGAGTATTTCATACTGTAGCGGTGCAGTGCACATTGCTCCAGCCTATGGTTATGGAAGTCAACATTCATGAAGGAATATTGCAAGGGAGGGGACCACATGAGGTTCCATATCACATAGTTTTATGTTATATTCCATGTAGGCCAGATCAATGCTCTACCCCATGGTCAAAAATTATCAAACCTTGAATTTACAAGATTCGAGGTATGGGCTACAACATGGTCCAAAATTTGTTCTACGTCACAAACGCAAAGCAAGGTAAATTAATTTGAAGAATAAAATGAGTGAGCCAACACAATGATCTATCCCATGTGGATCATGTTGTATTTTTACATCAAAGTATTATTTGCTCCAGCCCTCAGTCAAAATGATCAACAAATGTGGAAATATATTTTGAGGAGTGGCTACGACATGTTCTATGCTATAGAGCTACCAATAATTTTCAAGATTTGATCTTAGCTTCTCATAAGTGGATCAATGGTTAGCTTATTTTAATGATCTTCAAGCACATAAAATCATAACTTCTATGATGTGAATTGGTTGATCGAAGCAAACCAGCAAGTGAAGTGTCAATGAGGTAAAGAACCAAGATACAAGCAGTTGCAAATCTATGGCTAGATAGTGTCTACAAGAATGATGGATGACCTAGATTGTAGTTTTGATAGCTTGGAGCCAAAGCACCATGAAATACCAGCAAGTTGCAAAATTTGAGTTGTAAAGAAGTGCAAAATCACACATTTTCTTCTTTCATCAAGTACAAATAATATGCTACCACCTCAGCACCTGGACGATCTAGTGTTTCATTTTCTTTGTAATATTTCACCTTATTTTATTTTTCCAAGCATGTAATACTATAAATAGAGGTCAAAATCTAATTTTTTAGGGTTGTCTCTAGAGTTTTTGCTTGCCCTACTATGTAAATACTTTCTATAAATTAATAGAAGAAACATTACTTGGATGTTTTCCTTAGACTAGTGTCTTATGTACTATTTGAGAGATTCAATCTGTGAAATTTTTTTTTGCTATTGCTGCTATGATTAGTCTATTCTATTAATATTTGGTTGCTAGTTTAGATTATTTTGAAATATTTCATGATTGAATCTATACTCGCAAGAAGTTATTTTATTTTAAATATTGGTATTGATCTTATTATGCTATATTGGATTATTAGTATCTTTGATATTGAAATGACTTCTTGAAGTATATATTTGTTCATTTAATTAATTAAGACTATATATTTCGAATGTTGTTAATCACAAGTGTGGTACACTAGAAATTGTTTATCAAAATATTTTTCTATAGATACCTATGTTGTTAGCTTTATCCAACCACTATTTAATCACTAATTCCTAATTCTATACTCATTTCTATCCTTATCATTTAAACATTTATTTGTGCTTACATGAGTCAACACCCTATTAGTTGACAAGGAATACCAACATACTCTAGAGGTTATACTAGAGCAATATTTAATCCATCCAATGTTGAGATCTAGACAGTGACCAGTAGATGCATGCCTAATTATAAAGTTGGAAGATAAGAATCATAGTTTCAAGATTTACTTGATTTCAATTCGAATACCAATAGTTTTGGCACACTCGATGGGACCAATTTACTAGAAACTTTATCTAACCAATCCTTTATATTTTATACCTTTTCCTAAAGGAATGAAGATTTGGTGAATTGTCTTGACATTGTTAAGCGATGAACAATAAATTCACTAGGCAACTCCCTAAATGCAAGAACTAGAAAGCCATTTCAATAACTCATATTTTTTTCATGAATTATAGGTCATATAAAAAGAATGATCTAGATTCTTTCATCTATTATGATCTTCCTTTGAGAGGATCCACCATCATAAGAAATTTGAACCTAGATTTCCAATCAGATGGGACTCCTCTAGAACCATCCCTTGAGGTGCCTCCAAGTCTACCTCCAAAAAGAACAACGACTAGAAATATGGCTCAAAATATAAATGTGGCTCCAAATTAGCCTCTATAGAAATACCCCATTTGGAATACAATTAGACCTCTAAGGCTTACCCATATGCATGATATTCCTTAGGTTGTATCCAAAGCCATACCTACCTATGATGGATCAGGTAAAACTGCTTATGAGCATTTCCAAGATATCCTAAATCTAGTAGTTATTCATAACATAAAAAATTAATATGTCATTGATAGAATCCTGGCCCTGTCTTGTAGAGGAAAAATCTTACATTGGTTTAGGGATTTTAGAATACAATAGCATTACTTCATGGATAGCATTAACATAAACATTTGTAGAAGAGTTCAATGAGTCTATTGATCCTTTTTCTTTACTAAATTAGTTTACATACATGTAAAAGCATCAACAAGAGTCGATTTCAAACTTTAACTTAAGGTTTAGTAGAACCTAGAAAAGAATCCCACGTGAGGCTAGACTAGCTACAACCCTTTGAAGAACACAAGCTTATGCTAAGAAGGGGGTGAACATTATAAGATCATTTTTTACTTTTATTTCTCAAACAATAATATCCAATATATCAATGGTAATATTAACAACAATAATCAAAGCAATGCACAAATCACCACACACAATAGAGACACCAATTTAATGTGGTTCACCCAATGTGAGCTACTCCACGAAGAAAATATTTCACTAATACTTTTTCAACAAATATATTTGGAATTCTTCCCCATTACAATTTTTATGGGCCTCTATCCAAAGGATAAACCAATCCCATAATCAATTTCATGGACATATATCCATAGGAGACACCAATATCCTAAGCTAGTTTGTGGATCTCTATACATAGGAGAAATCCTTCTCCTCTACTCTAGTTGGTGATATTCTAGAAGACTACTACCTCCACTGCACTGGCTTTTGGATCTCTCTCCACTGAAGACTCCTATCCTCATTCAAAAGACCTCTTTTCTCAATGACCTAGATAATAGATCTCTATCCATTGGAGACTATTATCCTCTACTTTGTCACCTCCAAAGCTTACTTTCAGCTCTATCTCAAATCTGCACTAAACATAGTCCTTCGGTCTAGCACAAATCTTCTCAATATCTATCTCAATTTGTACTAAACATAGTCCTTCGGACTAGCACAAATCTGCTCAATCTCTATCTCCAATTTGCACTAAACATTGTCCTTTAGTCTAGCACAAATCTTCTCAATATCTATCTATGATATGCACTAAAATAGTCCTTCAGTATAACAAAAATTTACTAAATATCTATCTCTTGTCTAACACAAACCTTTCCTCAAATCTACACCAAAATCTATCATCAAATATGTTCTCAAGCCTCAACACAAATATTGATCCAATTACTAATAAAATTTGCTATATCTGCCCCAAGCCTTAGCACAAAGCTTGAACAAATCAATCAATCAACTCTACTCTCAAGTCTTATCAAAGACTTACCTAAAATCTGCTCACAAGTCCTTCGAAGAACTTGTCCAATATACTCAACAAATCTTCACTAAGAATTACCTCAAATATGCTCACAAGTCCTTCCAAGAACTTGTCCAATCTTCTTAATAAGTCTTCACTAAGACTTACCTCAAATCTTCTCAAAAAGTCCTAACTAGAACTTTTCCAATATTCTCAATAAGTCTTCACCAAGACTTACCTCAAATCTGCTCAACAAGTCCTCACTAGAACTTGTCTAATCTGCTCAACAAGTCTTTACTAAGACTTACCTTAAATCTGCTCAATAAGTCCTCACTAGAACTTGTCCAATATTCTCAACAAGTCTTCACCAAGACTTACCTTAAATCTGCTCAACAAGTCCTCACTAGAACTTGTCCAATATGCTCAACAAGCCTTCACCAAGACTTACCTCAAATCTTCTCAATAAGTCCTCACTAGAACTTGTCCAATCTACTCAACAAGTCTTCACCAAGACTTACCTCAAATATGATTGTAAGCTTCCACAAAAGCTCACACAAATTTATCCTTAAGCTTTCACAAAAGCTTACTCAACTCAACTCAATATATCACAGAAAACCTCTTCAATCACACAAACAAATTTCACTCAAAATTTTGTTTGACCTTAGAAACATATAGAGAATGGTTAGAGACTCAATATGTTTCACACTCACAAACACTCACAAAACTCAACTTAATATCTTCCAGAAAACCTCTTCAATATCACAAAAAAAATTCACTCATAATGCTTTTGACCTTAGAAACATAGATAATGGTTAGATACTCAATATGTTTCACACTCACAAAACTCAAATTAATCTCTTCCACAAAACCTCTTCAATTCTCACAAATAAATTTCACTCAAATTTTTTTTTGACCTCATAAACATATAGAGAATGGTTAGAGACTCGATATATTTCACACTCAATCACTTTCAATATCTTTCTGAAATTAGTAAAGAATAATTTATTTCATAGAACTTGAACTATCACTCCAATACTTTCAATCAATTATGCTCAATCAACTTCACTCAACCAATCACTCAATGAAACACAACTTGATTATAAACCCTAGACAAGTGCTTCACAATGCTTTCAACAACTCACACAATGGAAATAAAACCTTGACTCAAGATGATTCTAAATTTACATACCAATGATACTCATGATCTTTCACAAACGCTAGTCAAGCATATGAAAGCTTACTCCAATATTTCCAACAATACTTATCAAACAATCTCACATAACAATCATACTCATGATATTTGACAAACCCTAGTTCAAGATAGTTCTCAATTTTTCACTCAAATATTCTCACAAAAATTCACCAATCATGCACATGAAATCTTACTCAACAATGCTTATCAAACAAAAATTTTCACTCCAACTTAGCATTCACAACATCTAACCCAATAATATTTCACTCACAAGGATGATATTCCCATACCTTTTGTTTGATGAAGAATTGACCTCAAAACTTGTCTCAATCACAATCAACCTCTTTTCCAATATCAAAGGTTAGGTAGCAAAAATCTTCTCAAATTTTCATTCAAATATTCCCTCAAAATATTTCACCATACAAAACATTAAATCTCAATTACACCTTATAATCTCCACACTTAAGAAATGATTAGAAAAAATTAAACAACTCACTTCAATAATTAATTTTATTTTTCACCTTATTACTCCTTCCAAATTCTAATCATCAAAATCACAATATAATATTTTAATTTTTATAAACCTTATATCTCCCTCCTAACAAAAAATTTCATGCCACATTAAAACCTTAGGAGAAAATTTAATTTAAAAAATTAAATATGTATTTTACCCTTGATGGCATTCGATCCCCCGCTGCACTGCCACCAACGCCCTAACCATAGCTCAACTACCATGTGATCTAGGCACTCACCTTGGTAGTCTAAAGTACCTTGTGCACTTTGACTCGTGTGCTAGGCACCAAAACCTAAAATGATGCCAGCAAAACACTCCCAGGCCTATCATCAGGGTTCGATCATGGGACCTCCCGCCTGTTAACATCTCAATGCATAGCTGCTTACCACTAGCCTAACCACCAGGTTGGTAATAAGGCTTTAAGCCTCAAATCCTTTGTCCCTTTGATGGTCATCGAATAAATAAAAAATTTATCCTTTTACTTGAACACAGATCACAGAAATTCGTAGGCACTCACAATGTGAATTGATCGAAGCTACAACCTTAGGCAACCAAATGCACATGGTATTTATACCATTGTGCCATCTCCCTTTGGACGTTGGCAAAGGGGAAAATGCATATGATGTTGGCATTAATTAAACCTTTGCCCTTATAACCCTAACCTTAGGGTTAATTAAATTAAATTATAAATTAATTTATAATGAAATTATTATAATTAATTTATAATTAATTTAACAACTTTAGGTCTTAACATTAGACCTTTTAATATTATAATAAAATATTATAATATTATTTTTCTTGGCCCTTCCTATTGCTCCTTTATAACTTATCTAACCACCTTGAATATTATAATATTATTTTCCTTAGGCCTAGAATCAATCTTTCTCTTGCACTGCTTACTGAAACTAACTCTTAACATCCTTCATTTTGCACTGCTGATTGAGATTGACTCTTGACATCAATGACAACAAATCTTGCTCATATTCCCAACAATATCCCCCTTTGTCATTGATGGCAACCCATTTACCTTTTACCATTTCCTTTACCTTTTCTTTTTGCCTCCCCTTGAGAAATGGCTCCCCCTGACTTAATGGTCTCCCCCTAACTCAAATCTCTCTACCTTTGACATCAATGGAAAAGGATAACCTTTGGGGCTCAGGGCTAAGAATGAGAATATTATATTAGCCCCTCCCCCACATCCTCTCTTGAGGTGGTTAATTTTGGGGTGGGAGTATCTCTAATCCCAGCATACACTGATCTTTACCTTTGTCCACCTTCTTCTTAAACTGATCCTTTTGATTCATGTTCTTGCTTATCTCTAGGAGTTCTAATCTACACCACTTTGTTGTGTGCCCAACATTATTGCACTTATAACACTTAATGTTGTGGTTCCTTGAAGGTGCAACTATTTTGAAGTTTCTCTTGGTGAAGCCATATCCATTCCTGTCATGAACCCTACAATTAACTACCTTGTGACCAAATTGATTACAAGAGTAGCAATACCCTTGAAAGAGATGCATGTTTCTAAAATTCCCATATTCTTGTCTTTCATGTGTCCTACACTATGTAGCCTTATTTCCAAACCTATGACATGAGAAGCATCATCCATTGAAACTACCTTGTCTTGAACTCATTGGTATCTTAGTTTCTTCTACCTTGTGTTGCTTCCTGTTCCATCTGTTCCTCATTTATGCATTGTCCCTTCTCTTATTGAATTTTATATTGTCCAACTCATTCTCACAAGTCTCACTTTCTCTTACACTCTCCTATTTTGAGGTTTCTTATTTTTCAAAGCTTGATATTGACTCCTCTCCTTGTTATTTTTGTACTTGTTTTAAACCAATTCCTATATTTTTTGATATAGATCTTTGTACCTTGATAATATTATCCAATTTCTTTAATATTCTCCCAAACATGTGTAGCTTATCTCTAGACTCTTTCACTTCCTTCCTTAATGAAGCTACTTCATACTCTAATCTCTCACATTCTAAAACCTTTGGTTCTAAATTCTCTTTAAACCTTCTTGTCTTAGCTATTGAGTTAGTGAGATATTCTATAAGCTTTCCTTTTTCTTCATCACAATATTAAAATTGAAGCTTGAGTTTTGAGTTTTTATTTCTTACCTTCCTTAGTGCATCAAGGGTAGAAATAAGCTCACCCTCAAGATCAACTTATCCTTCCTTTTAATTTTTTGATTCTTCCTCTATTCTTTTGTTTTCAAAATCATCTTTATTCTTTTATGATTCATTTCCACTAGAATCACTTCCTTCTTCTTTTATTGCCATAATAATACTTTCTTCTTTTGAAACTTCAACAGCATGTTCATATTCATCATCACTAAAATTGAATCTATTCCTTGTACAACTATCTTCAAGATGACCAAAGTTACCACATCTAAAACACTTGAGAATTATTGGTGATATTTTTCTAACCACTTATTTTTCTTCTGCCAGAAATAGAGTTTATTCTTCTTCATTACCTGAGGACCTGTCATCACTATCACTAGAAATATTACTTCCCTTGTCTATATAAGAACTCTCCTTATGCCTTTGGAAAAACTTTTTTCCTTGCTTGATTTGTACATATTTTTTTTTTTATACTTGTATTTTCATGTTTCCCTATTCTTATGATCCTATTTCTCATCTTCACTACTATTTCTAGCTTCTAGAAAATCAGCTACATAGTGACCATATTTACCACAATTGAAACATCTAACTGATTTTATACCTTTATAATTTCTTGATTCCTTGTTCCTTCTGCCATAATTTTCTTCTCCATCATTGGATAAATCATTGATTGAATCTGAATTCTTGCCCTTTGTCTTCTTAGTAGCATTGAAGGCTACTTATTTCTAGGGAATAGGTTCCTCTTTTATTCTCATATCAAAAGTTGTGATAATTCCATGTAATTCATTCCTTCTCAATAGTTCAATATCTTTTTACTCTTCTATAGCTAAAATCTTTTCACTATACCTATTTGGGAGTGACCTTAAAATCTTATCACAAACATTTTTTTCTTCAACTTTAATACAAAGTCCTTGCATGGAGTTAACAATCTCATCCACATGTTGTAGGTATACATCAATATTTTCCTCATCCTTCATATTTAGGTCTTCAAATGTTCTCATGTAATATTGCAACTTTACCCTTTTGACCTTTTTGTCTCCCTCATATATACCGTTCAACTTATCCCAAAATTCCTTTGTTAATTTGTAATTCTTAACCTTTATAAATTATATTTCATGTAAACCCTTTAATTTTCTATTCATTACCTTTAAATTATTTATATGTAGGAGCTTACCATATTTATTTGTAGGTGGAGTAGTTGGTGGTATGTATCCATTCTTGACTGCTTCCCATATTTCATTTCCAAGTGTCATTAGGTGAATCTTCATTATCATACTCCAAAGTAAATAATTATTTTCATTGAACAATGGTGTTGAATTCATTTAAGATCCATTCTGAGAATCCATCTGTGTTCTTGTGATATTTTTCTTCAAGCTATTAAACTCTTTCGAAGAAACCCACTCTGATACCAATTGAAGAACATAAGCTTATACTGAGATGGGGGCGAACAATATAGGACCCATTTTTACTTTTCTTTCTCAAAAAATAATATTCAATATATCAATAACAATATCAATAGTAGTAATCAAAGAAATAAATAAATCACCACACACAATAGAGACACTAATTTAATGTGGTTCACCCAATGTGAGCTACTCCACAAAGAAAATCTTTCACTAATATTTTATCAACAAATATTTTAGGAATATTTCCCTATTACAATGTTTATGGACCTTTGTCCAAATAAGACACCAATCTCCTAATCAAGTTTGTGCATCTCTATCTATAGGAGACACCAATTACCTAAGCTGGTTGATGGATCTCTATCCATAGGAGAACTCCTCCTTTCTATGGCTAGTAAAATTCTAGAAGACTACTACCTCCATTGCACTGGCTTGTGGAGCTCTCTCAACTGAAGACTCCTATCCTCACTCAGAATATCTCTATCGTCACTATCATGGATAATGGATCTCTATCCACTAGATACTATTGTCCTATACTTTGTCACCTCCAAAGCTTGCTCTTAACTCCATCTCAAATCTGCACTAAACACAGTCCTTCAGTTTAGCTTAAATTTGCTCAATCTCTATCTCAAATTTGTACTAAAATTAGTCCTTTGGTATAGCACAAATCTACTCAATATTTGTTCCAAATATATACTAAACACAGTCCTTCGATCTAGCACAAATATGCTCAATCTCTATATTTGATATGTACTAAACATAGTCCTTCGATCTAGCACAAATATGCTCAATCTATCTTTGTTCTGGCACACACCTATACTCAAATCTACACCAAATTCTATCCTCAAGCCTTAACACAAAGCTTTATCCAAATACTAATCAACTTTGCTAGATCTGCCCCAAGCCTTAGCACAAATTTGAACAAATCAATCAATCAAATATGCTCTCAAGTCTTCTCAAATACTTACCTCAAATCTACTCATAATTCCTTTCAAGAACTTGTCCAATATGCTCAACAAGTCTTCACTATGACTTACCTCAAATCTGCTCACAAGTCCTTCCAATAACTTTTCCAATCTGCTCCACAAATATTCACTATGACTTACCTCAAATCTACTCAATAAGTCCTCACTAGAACTTGTCCAATCTTCTCAACAATTCTTCACCAAGACTTACCTCAAATATGCTCAACAAGTTCTCACTAGAACTTGTCCAATCTTCTCAACAAGTCTTTAGTAGTACTTACCTCAAATATGCTCAATAAGTCCTCACTAGAACTTGTCCAATCTACTCAACAAGTCTTCACTAAGACTTACCTCAAATACGCTCAACAAGTCCTCACTAAAACTTGTCCAATATACTCAACAAGTCTTCACGAAGACTTACCTCAAATCTGATCAACAAGTCCTCACTAGAACTTGTCCAATATGCTCAACAAATCTTCACTAAGACTTTACCCAAATCTGATTGTAAGCTTCCACAAAAGCTCACACAAATATATCCTTAAGCTTTCTTAAAAGCTTACTCAACTCAACTTAATCTATCACAGAAAACCTCTTCAATAACACAAAAAAATTTCACTTAAAATTTTGTTTGACCTTAGAAACATATATAGAATGTTTAGAGACTCAATATGTTTCACACTCACAAACACTCACAAAAATCAATTTAATATTTTGTAGAAAACCTCTTCAATCTCACAAATAAATTTTACTCAGAATATTGTTTGACCTTAGAAACATATATAGAATGGTTAGAAACTCAATATGTTTCACACTCACAAACACTCACAAAACTCAATTTAATTTCTTCCACAAAACCTCTTCAATTTTCACAAATAAATTTCACTCAAAATTTTGTTTGACCTCAGAAACATATAGAGAATGGTTAGAGACTCAATATGTTTCACACTCAATCACTTTCAATCTCTTTATTAAATTAGTAAAGAACAATTTGTTTCACATAACTTGAACTATCACTCCAATAATTTCAATAAATTATGGTCAATCAACTTCACTCAACCAATCACTCAATGAAATGCAACTTGTTTGTAAACCCTAGACAAGTGTTTCACAATGCTTTCAACAAATAACACAATGGAACTCAAACCTTGACTCAATATGATTCCAAATTACATAACAATGATCCTTATGATCTTTCACAAACCCTAGTCAAGAATATGAAATCTTAATCCAATATTTCCAACAATGCTTATCAAACAATCTCACATAACAATGATACTCGTGATCTTTCATAAACCCTAGTTCAAGATAGTTCTCAATTTCTCACTCAAATGTTCTCACAAATATTCACCAATCATGCACATGAAATCTTACTCAACAATGCTTATCAAACAAACCTTTTCACTCCAACTTAGCATTCACAACATCCAACCCAATAATATTTCACTCACAAGGATGATATACCCATACCTTTTGTTTGATGAAGAATTGACCTCAAAACATGTCTCAATCACAATTAACCTCTTTTCCAATCTCAAAGGTTAGGTAGCAAAAACCTTCTCAAATTTTTATTCAAATATTCCCTCAAAATATTTCACCATACAAAACATTAAATATGAATTACACCTTATAATCTCCACACTTAAAAATGATAAGCAAAAATTAAAAAACTTACTTCAATAATTAATTTTCTTTTCACTTTATTAATCCTTCCAAATTCTAATCGTCAAAATCACAATATAATATTTTAATTTTTATAAACCTTATATATCCATCCTAATAAAAAATGTCATGCCATATTTAAACCTTTAGAGAAAATTTAATTTAAAAAATAAAATACCTCTTTTGCCCTTGATGGGATTTGATCCCCTGCTACGCTATCACCAGCGCCCTATTCGTGGCTCAACTACCACGTGAGATAGGTGCTCACCTTGGTATTCAAAAGTACCTTGTGCACTTTAACTCATATGGTAGGTGCTAAAACCTAAAATGACACCAGCAAAACACTCCCTGGCCTACCATCGGGGTTCGATCATGGGATGTCCCGCCTATCAACGTCTCAATGCACAACCACTTTCTACCTCCCAACCACCAGGTTGGCAATGAGCCTTTAAGCCTCCAATCCTTTATCCCTTCGATGGCCACTGAATAAAACAAAAATTTATCCTTTTACTTGCATGTAAATAATGAAAATTCACAAGCACTCGCAATGTGAATCGATTGAAGGTACAATATTAGGTAACCAAATGCACATTGTATTTATACCATTGTGTTTGTAACCACGCAGAAAGCATACACCTAACTAATGCATAAATTACTATCAAACATTAAAGCATGCAAAATTGAAAATAATAAATTCAACAATAATTGGGGTTTCCTTTTATTAAACTTTGCCAAATTCGATTACATATACGTTCCTCTTAGGGATACTCAATGTTGATACAATAAATACAGTTTTGGAAACCCTCTAAACGATGGGGTGGTGTAATCTGTAGACTTTCCAATAGGACACAAATGGCTCAAGACCAATGGTGATATTCTTCTCCATGATTAGAGGCATATGCTACCTTGAATGCCTTGCAAGTGGATGGATCCTATAAAACCTGCGTTCAAGAAACAACACGAAATAATTAAAAGCAAAAGTGGCCTCTCTTGATGAGGCTTTTGGAGGAATATTGCATAAATAATGATAAATAAAGTAAATTAAGCATGTAATATATGAAACTATACAATAAATCATTAAATTGTAGTAAATCATGTAAAGCATCATGAATCTAGCTGAGAAACATCCTAATTAGCCATTAGAAATTTGAATTGCATGAAATGAACATAAACTAGTCTAGAATTGACAAATGCTAAGAAATGAAGTCTACCCTAAATCTCTAATTATAACCATACAATTGCATCAAATAATATTAATATATGGTTAAACTATCAAGATGAAAGCATAAAACTATAAATCTAAGGCTAAAACAAGGAAAAACAAAGATCAAACCCTCATCACAGGTCTAAGGCGTAGCTAGCACTATTAGCCATGGTTGACAGTTGTGGCTAAGATGAGAACCTTTTTTCTCTCCAAATATGGGCTTTGATCTCCAATTCTCATTTTTTAATTGATGTTCAAGGGTCACCTTGATGTTCTCTGATGGATTTGGTAGTTGAATTATCTTAATTTGTGGTGGAAGAGGCTCGATTGTGAGATTGTGCTTTCTAGTCCTTAGGAAGATCCATTGAAGGGTTTATGATTTCACTCCATAATTGGGTAGCATTTAAATTCTCCTAAAGGGGTTATCAATTTGATATCCATTTCAGTAAAGCTTTGCTAAGTTCAAATGCAAACTTTCTCTAGTTGCTCTCAAATTTGGTAGGTCTTTGTTGCATTCCAATGAAAGCTTCTCTAGACTTCTTCCCAATTTGGAGGGGGATATTATAGCACATTGAAGGCCTTGCTCTAGCTTCATGGAGAAGCCAAGAACAAGAAACCTATAGTTGGATAAGTTGGAAGGAACCTTCTCGATGCTTCCCTATCCAAAACCATTTGAATCTCCATTGCCCAGGCCATTGCAACCAAATTTGGCTCAGCCCGAGATTCAAAATAGTTTTGATGCTAGCCATGGCTTTGAGGCATGACAAGCTCTATTATTTGTGGGTCTTAGTCATGGCTAAGGCAGATTTAGCCAACTCTACCCAAATTGAGTGGTTAAAACCATTGCTTCACCTTGGAGTTTTCCAAGATCATTCATATGGTCTATTTGCATATCCCATATGAGTGGTCGCATCGACATGATGTGTTCTAGGTGTCTAAAGATACCCCTTTTGGGATGAATTGTAATAATGAACAACACTGAGTAAAAATAGACCTCCTAAAATGATGTCGTAGGTTGAATGATGATCACTGATATGATCAAAATTAGATGCCTAGTCCTACCAAAGAGCATACATATTAGAATCATTACGTCCAACTAAGGGAAGGCTTAAATTTGAAAAAGTTTTTGCAAGTTCTAATGAATATTGGGTAGCTTCAGTGTTGAAATAGTATCGATAGGTGGAGAGCTACTAACTTAACTATCACAATTGTGTTTTTCCCCAACAAAGGGTAAACTTATGATAGTATTTGGTAATGATTCGTAATATGAACACAATTTTGATAAGATCGAGTGATCTCCTATTGAATTTGATTGTGATAATTGATATAATGACTACCAACTCAAGTGACGATTTGATGAGAGTAGGATAATTAATTTAAGTGATGAGTCGCTTGACCACAATGAGTTACTTGAACAATTGAAGATTTTAGCACGTTGATTACTTGACAAGGATTAATTTAGCTATGATTGTAACTATTAAAAGTGATTGTACATATCTATCCCATGGAGTAGTCCGGTAATTGTGGCCTTCTTAGGTAATCAAAATGATAGCAATTGCAATTAAACTTATGTTGAATCATATTTTTTTATGATCTGCTAAAAATGTCATAGAATAATTGAGATGAATACCTCATTCCCATGGAGCAGTTTGGTCTTCTAGGCCTTCTTAGGAATTGAAGTGAAGCATATCAATTCCATGATAACTAATTTTCCCCAAATGGCCTTATGGTAATTTACTCATCTTGTTGGATTGCATGGATCACAAGTCACTGCAACCACCAAGTTTATAGGGTGAATAACTGGATACGAGGCACATTTAAAATTTGAATTATTTTATTTTTTTGTTATTTTGAAAATTTTTAGGGTTTTGGCCCATTAGATATTTTTAATTTTGCATTTTGAATCCTTTCATGGTTGAATTTTGAGGGTATTTATTGTTGGATGCTAGCCACATGTGCCAAACACAACCAAATTTTATAATTTTCTTAGCTCTGGATCTGACACGCGGTTGACAAACCCTAATTCTACGTCCACAGGTGTCAGGAACGGTCAGAGGAAAAATTGAAAATATAAAAGAAAATATATCATTTTTGACGTAATTCTTTTCAATTGCCAACTTGCAAACTGAGAGTTCTAAGAGGTAAGTTTGAACTTGTGATACGGAATGTTGTCACAACCCTTGCAAAGCACACACATGACGGACTCGATGGACACATCCACTAGTGGTGGAGTCGGTGTAACAAAGGTAGCCACATGCATCACTCATATTTTATTTACCCAATAAAATGAACCTCATTAATTAATGGGTTAAATGAACCACACTAAACTACTAGTAAAGAACCTCACCCTAGTTTAGGATTAGTCTAGGTTAGTTTTAGAGAGGAGGGTTTGAATTTTAATTTTTTTTGTCTTTTTTTGAGGTGGGATGTGACCCCAAAAAGTTCACTAATATTAGTCATGGGTGGTAGTCAGGTTCCCAATTGTTAAATTGGGAGCCATAGCTATCATCCGTGACTAGGTTCAAATTCCAACAGTCATAAATTTAACTATTGCTGTCGACTGTGGGTCCCAGCTGTGGTTAGACAACTTTAGAATTTTTTTCAACTTTTTTGAATTTTAACTGGTTTAATTGATTTTTTTGAATGTTTTGAACATTTTTAAGTGCAATTTTAATTCTTCTAACTGTGTTGCATGTATTTATGAATATTTTTACCTTTTTTTGAAGATTTTTGAATTTATTTGACTTTTGAGGTTCATTGTTTTTTATTGATTTTGTGTTTATTATTATGTGCTCTTCTATATGACCTCTTGAGCAAGGGATTCTAAGCTCTATTAGTACCTCATCTAATGTATTAGCACTATAGACCAAGTGTGGTTTGGTGCTATAGGGCTTGGCTACATCATTCACCTCCCTACCATTAGGTTTGATCAAGCCTATATGACTGCATTATCCTGTCGCTAGGATGCACGAACCAACATATTTCACCTATCGATCAAGGAGATCACGGTCACCTTGGAGGATTTCTACCACATCTCTTACATCCCTATTGATGGTGAGGCCATAACTTCTTCACCTACTATGATGAACATTGCAATTTTCTAATGGATTTTCAGTGACCGAAGCGATGTGGTACTAGAGGACATTGACCATAGGGATGTGCCCATTGAACGCTGGTAAAGGGCACACATATTCTTAGAGAGACAATCCATATTGATGTTTATATGCATCCACATACTCCTACCAGATACATTAGAAGTGAGTTTCCCCTAGAACCTCATCTCTAGGATGCAGGATCTTCTTGGGAGCACTACAAAGTATCCAATAATTCTATCATGGGGTAGTGCCCTCCTAGCCCAGCTCTACGATGAGCTATATAGGATTACACAATGGGGTTACATTGGAGTCATTTGAAGTATGCTAATATAGATATGGGAAAGGAATCATATCACCATCGATCATCTAGGGGGACTTCCACATCATATTAGTGATATTATGGAGGCTTCACAGTGTTATGTTGCTTGCTGGCCCAAAGAGGCTGAGGGATTCTAGAGTAGGACTCGAGAAGGAGACCTAGAGTACTACATTGATTAGATCTCATGACTATATACTGGTTAGGTGTTATGAAGGCCCTACATATATTATCCTACATGGCTAGAGGTGGGCAAGTACCTTAGTTGTACCAAATGAGATAGGTGGCTTATCGAGTATAAGCTTGATATGCATGAGTTTTTTTGCTTCTCATGCATCCTAAGGTATTTTGGTATCTACCAGGACATTCTACCTATGCCTACTCTCTACCATTTCTAACTATAGAGAGAGATCTAGCATGGTTGTAGGTCAACCCCTTGGGTTATAAGGATGATGACTGGCAAGACTCAAGGCTAGAAAACACGGGGACCACTAAAAATTATGATCCCTAGTGGACTCTTATGATCTAGTGATGTGGCAGCCCACTCGACAAGGATGGAGATAGAGCTGCAAGAGTAGAGGTAGTGAAGGTGCATCCAGAGGGATTAGATCCTCATGGGTGCAATATTCGCTATAAAACCGAGGGTGGATGGGAAGAGGGTGCAACTACTAAAGATGTGCTCCAGGTTGAGGAGGAAGAGAAGTTTGATGATGAGGTTGCATAGCTCTAAGCCCATATGGCTAGTTTATAGACACATATGGGTACCATATAGATGCATATACTATAGAGGGATACCATTATGGCTACTCTACAAGCATAGTTGAGTGTAGAATAGGCCCAGCTAAGACAGGGATAGGATCAGTGGTGGAGCTACCAGAAGGAGAGGACCCTTCACTAGGAGTAGATTGATAGTGTCACTACAACTCTAGATAATATGACACTTGAGCAAGATATAGCATGATCTCAGCTACAACTTATGACTTACAAGAGGGATCAGGTGATTGGTGCATGAGGGGAGCCCTTGACTCCACAGGCTAGTCCTGTGGTTCCCATTACACATGGATGCACCAATTTGGATCTAGATGTAGCTATTAGGATGATGTGGCCTTTGGTTTACTTGTTCAATCTAAGTAGATTTATTAGTATGACCTCAAACAAACTTTACCACATCCTTATACTTGTTTGTGTATATGGCATTCACATTCTAGTGTTGTCTCTACTTTGTGCCTACATGGGTCGATGGGGCAACTATACTATGAGTATGCTTAGAGAATTATCCTTAGCTATCTGATGGTTTGATGTGTGCTCTCACTATGAGAAATCATAGAATTAGAATGCACAACTAAGGGTTTATACCCTAGCTACCCTAAGACTTTATCTAAACCATCCAATTGTCTAGTGCACCACAACTCATGTGGTGGCATACCATTGAATCCAATATTAGACATGTCAAATATGAACTTGCTAGGTTGATTATCATTTTGAGTCTATGAGGGTTTATGCTTTGAAGCATTCCTCTCTTCCTACCCTTGAGTGGGTGGATTTTCTACTTGTCTATTTTGAATTGACGAGGGCTTGGAGCCTCCATTGTCTCGAGTACTTATAGGCACTAATTTAGTTATAGTTCCTTCCTTAATGATGTACTCTTTAGTGGATTCGATGGATCCACAAGGTGTATGATCATGATATATACTTCCATGCATGAAGTTCCTATGTTGGGATCTCCCATACTCATATATATCTCATGAAGCATGTACATTGCCTCCTCTAAGTGGGGTATTATGGTGAGAACCCTCGTGCATAGATTTATCCTCTCTAATGCTCACCAAAAATCATCCAAGAGGATCTTGTGATTGAGGGTTCTCTACATTGTGTTGTGAATTGGGTGGAGCCTCAGCTCTAACCTTAGTTCTGTGTCGATATTGATCGCTCCGTGTGCCAACCATGATGTTATATTATCTCGTATGTATATTTTAAGGTAAAAAAACAAACAATGATGATTATCTCTTTTAAATTTTTGTTTATGAGCCCTAACTAGTTTCATGTGTTTTGAGTTTTATTGAAAACTTAAACTAATCCCATCATGTTTTAAATTGTTGATAATATACTCAATAGTTTAAGGCTTTCACCTATATACTCACAACTCGACAACCTAGTGATGAACTCCAGGCCATGTAGTCCAACCTATAATGTATGGTAATGAAGTCCACACATGGTCAGGGAGCATAGGTCCTCCTAGTCCTCACCTTGTTCACCCACAATCAGTGATATACCTATCCAAAGAGAGATACGTGCAAATTTTCCATGTGCTATGATGGTTATGGGATCTGGTCTTGGTCTAGTAACAAGGATTGAGGGAGTTGGGCCAATGGATGGAAATCACTACCATCATCATTGAACCCTACTAGTGTTTGGATATGAATTCCAACTCACTAGCATTTAGATAGTATGTAGTGTGTGTGGTTATTTTTACTTTTGCATGGGAATAAAATGCATCAAAGAGCATTAAAATGATTTTCCTATATGCTTATTTTCAAAATAATGTTTATATTTAAGAGAATGCATGTCTATGTTAAATTTTATTTAGATAATGCACACTAATCATGAAGAAGAGGCCACTAATTGGATCTCATACATGCAAACTCAAAAATATAACCTAGATCACTAGAGACTAGGGTAGATTAAAATCAGAAGTCCGTTGTTCCTAGCAATGGCTAGTAGAAACCTAAGAGCATATAAGAATTTTCCTTTTACTCTTTCTCTATGTTTTCTACTTAACCCATCATTCTACTACATTCATACTATCAAAAATACAGACAAATACAAGAAAACATAGATAAATGACTCCTACCTAAGATCTAAGTCTTATGGAGAAGCTGATGTCTATGATTTTCCTATCCTCTGCTAGCAATAGCTGTCAATCTCAGCTGAGACTATTATTCATGGCTGTCATGCATGGCTAAGACTTTTAACCATGACTGTTAACCATAGTTAGTACCTAGAATAAAAAATATAGTCAATCAGTCATTTGTAGCATAAATTGCGAGGTTCCCACCATGATCACCATATGTACCCACGTAGAAAGCATACACCTAACTAATGCATCAATTACTATCAAACATTAAAGCATGCAAAATTGATAATAATAAATTCAAAAATAAATGAGGTTTCATTTTATTAAACTTTTCCAAATTTGATTACTTATACATCCCTCTTAGCGATACTCAATGTTGATACAATCAATACAGTTTTGAAAACCCTCTATATGAGGGGGTGGTGTAATCCACAGACTACACGAACTACTAAAGACCAATGGTGATATTCTTCTCCATTATTAGAGGTATATGATGCCTTGAATTCCTTGCAAATGGATGGATCCTATAAACCCTAAGTTCAAGAAAAAAAATGAAACAATTAAAAGCAAAGGTGGCCTCTCTTGATGAGGATTTTGGAGGAATCTTGCATAAATAATGCTAAAGAAATTAAATGAAGCATGTAATATATGAAAATATGTAATAAATCATTAAATTATAGTAAATAATGTAAATAATCATGAATCTAGCTAAGAAACATCCTAATTAGCCATTAGAAATTTGAATTGCATGAAATGAACATAAACTAGTCTAGAATTGACAAATGCTAAGAAATAAAGGAATTTTACCATAAATCTAACCATACAAATACATAAAATAAAATTAATCTATGGTTAATATATCAATATGAAAGCATAAAACTATAAATCTAAGGCTAAAACAAGGAAACATAGAGATCAACCCTCATTGTGGGTCTGAGATGCAGCTAACACTATTAGCCAAGGTTGATAGCCATGGCTGAGGTGAGAACATTTTTTCTCTCCAAATCTAGGTTTGGATATCCAATTATCCTTGTTTAATTAATGGTCAAGGGTTGCCTTGATGTCCTCTAATGGATTTTGTGGTTGAATTGTCTAAGAATTCATGGTGGAAGAGGCTCGATTGTGATATTGTGCTTCCTAGTCCTTGGGAAACTCCATTGAAGGGTTCATGCTTGTCACTCCACAATTGGGTAGTATTTTGACTCTCCTAAAGGGGTTATCAATTTGCTATCAATTTTAGTAGAGCTTCACTAAGTTTGAATGCAAACTTCCTCTAGTTTCTCTCAAATTTGGTAGGGCTTCATTGCATTCCAATGAAAGCTTCTCTAGACTTATCCCCAATTTGTAGGGGGGTCTTATAGCACATTGAAGGCCTTGCTCTAGCTTCATGGAGAAGCTAAGAACAAGAAACCTTCAGTTGGATCAATTGGAAGGAAACTTCTCTATGCTTCCCCACCAAAAACCATTTGAATATCCATTGCCCAGGCCATTGCAACCAAATTTGACTTGACCTAGGATTCAAAATAGTTTTGATGCTAGTTGTAGCTCTGAGGTATGGCTAGCTCTATTAGCCATGGGTCTTAGTTACTGCTAAGGCTGAGTTAGCCAATTCTACCCAAATTGAGTGTTTAAAACCACTACTTCACATTGGAGCTACCCAAGATCATTCATATTGTTTGTTTTCCTATCCCATATGAGTAGTCACCTTCACATGACGTATTTTAGGTGTCTACAGTGCCATCTCCCTTTGGACATCGACGAAGGGGAAAATGCATATGACATCGACATTAATTAAACCTTTGCCCTTATAACCCTAATCTTAGGGTTAATTAAATTAAATTATAAATTAATTTATAATGAAATTGTGATAATTAATTTATAATTAATTTGACAACTTTAGGTTGTAACATTAGACCTTTTAATATTATAATAAAATATTATAAAATTATTTTTCTTGGGCCTTCCTATTGCTTATTTAGACCTTATATGACCACCTTGAATATTATAATAAGAGATATTATAATATTATTATTCTTAGGCCTAGAAGCAATCTTTCTCTTGCACTGCTTACTAAAATTGACTCTTGACATCCTTCCTTTTGCACTGCTCATTGAAACTGACTCTTGACATCAATAACAACAAATGTTGCTCATATTTCCAACACCCTTACCTTGATGTATTTTATCAGAGCCCTTGGGTTAGATCTAGGTTTACAAACTCAACAATCAAGGGTATACACCTTACCATAGGTTTACAATGCAACTATGCAACTTGAAAACATCCTCATAAATGTAGGGAGATTATCCTGAAAACTATGATGCCCTACTACTCTAAAATTCCCAATATCTAAAGTTAAGCAATTGCATCTTCTTAAATGGACCCTCCTTCTTTGTCATCCCCACTTCCTCATATTATTCCCATCCCTCCCCCCAAAGTACCATCTACTTCAATTATTTTTCCACCACTTCCATCTCAGCATACCAAGCATTCATTGTGCTTCTTGATATTCAGAATACTTTGAAAATACTCAGTAACAAGATGAATTCAAGGGAAAAAAGAGATAGAGATATCTCAACAAAGGATATTCCCCTATGTCAATAGAGATTAAAGGTCTAGTGACAACAATAATATAGAGGTTAGAGTTAATGCAATTTAAAAAGATCAAGAATATTCTTTCAAAACTCGTATTGTGAATATGTGGTGTCTTATATGTAATAATCCTCATGATTCAGAGTCATGCATTATGTACCAACATCATGTGGATCAAGCCATGGAAAAGGTAAAGAAGAACCAGAAAGGTAGAGTTAACATGCTTTGGAAACCATATCATATCATGGTGGTGCAATATATTTATGAAGAAGGACCTATTTCTATCATGCAAAGTGTGCAACCTCAGGAAGCACACACCACTTACGCTACTTGAAATATTATACTGAAATGAAATAAAAGACCTTGAAATGCATATAACATGGAAATAAAAATTAAATATCCCTTTATTTATATTAAAACCTGGTTACATGTCGGTCCCTTTGAGGGATACCCATTTCGATACAATGAATTACAAGTGAATAAAATGTTCCCTGTGCAAAGGGCTGGTTCACTTCTGCAGGCTTCCTAATATCACACACGAAATTGTTTTAGGGCTCACACATGCCTTCTTCTCCTTATTTCATCCAGGAGGGATCACATGCTTTGGATTTCTTGATATGGTCTTGTAAACCAACATATTTGCATACATGAAAACAACAAAGCACAATAAGTAGTACGAGCCACCTCTCCGAAAGAGGCTCTTATTAGCAAATATGATCATCCAGATAAATAGGCATAATGTGCATCGAAATATACCAGATCTACGAAGTATGCATACGAAAATCAGAAATATTAATCTAAATGCAATGAAATATTCAGATCTATGCTAAAGCCATGTAAATGAAATAATGATAAATAAATATCTATTACTTAGAACAAAGGAATCGACCAATTTAAAACTTGGCTATAACTATGATAGCAACCTCTGACTTAAAGGTTGTCTTAGGTCTTATGGGCTGTGAACATCGATCCCTTGCTCGAATTGATGTTCAAGGATCATCGATGTGTCTCCTACACTTATTGGTGGTTGTAAATGATGGATCTAACAATTGATGCATGGGTGTATCTCAGTAGAACAACGCTCTAGTACTCCTCAAAGGGATGTAGCTTAGTTCTCTGTTTCATCAGGGCTTCGCCACTTAACCTTGAGACTTCGTGGATCCTTTTGATTTTGTGGGAGAGTATATATGTAGAATTCCCTCCCATATTTGGAGCTTGGCTTCCTATAGAAGCATCTCTCCAAATTGTATACGACTGACCATTTCGGGTGGGAAGCATTAGTCAAAAATTTACATTGAAGGGGAAGTTAGGAGGGACTCAAGGAGTTCCTCATCGAAATCCACCTGAAATCCATGTATAGGTGTAGTTGGACTACGTGATATGGGCCCGTATTCATGGCCAAACTATTTGTGATGTTGGTTGCTATCAGGTCTAGCAACCAAGTCTGGCTACTACAGTCTCTAGTGACCAGGTGTTATGTCCACTCTGCTTGAGAGTGACCAAATATAGAGGGACCATAACTGCCCTGCCTAAGTTGTTAGGACTACTGCTTGCTCTGGGACCTAAAATACATCATTTTTAAGAGATTACCCATATTGGCACATTTACAAACCATAGACAACTTAGGTAATAACCTAAGTTGTCTACAGATACCCATTTTTGAGATGGTTTTGTGAGGTAATAACCTAGGTTGGATGATGGTCATTGATCTGATCCTAGTCATGCGAGAGGGCACAAAACCTAGAATTATTTCTTCCAATAGAATGGAAGGCTTAGATATGTGGGATTTTGTACTCGTTCATCAAGCAATCAGGTAGCTTCAATACTACTATAGATCCGAAAGGAGGGGAGCTACAAACGTAACTATCATATTTGCTTTTTACCCTAGAAAATGGTAAGCTTATGATAGTTGTTTGCAATGATTCATATGAACAACATAGCTTTGACATGATCAAGATGATATTTTGCTGAATTTTATTATGATTGTTTAAAATTTTGACTACCTCCTCAGACAATGATTCGATGAGAAAAGGACAATTAATAAATTGACGAGTCGCTTGACCAAAATGAATGATTTAAATCTCCTTAGAGGTTTGCATTTATTTTT
This sequence comes from Wollemia nobilis, assembly GCA_028583015.1. Classification (NCBI taxonomy): domain Eukaryota; kingdom Viridiplantae; phylum Streptophyta; class Pinopsida; order Araucariales; family Araucariaceae; genus Wollemia; species Wollemia nobilis. The sequence continues at coordinate 1,799,942 of JAQPPZ010000886.1, read as the reverse complement.
ATAGAGAAAATCTCACCCAGGTGCGATTTCAACCCTATTTGGTAATTACACACCTTTATCCCATGGGGCGGTCCAACTGCAATGGCCTTCTTAGGGAATCAAGGTGTTAATAATTCTATTGTGGCTTGTGTTGACTCACTATTTGTTATAGGAGAAATGAGACGTATCCTCGCTCCCATGGGGTGGTCCAACCACAATTGGACTTCTTCAGGTTTTGAAGGAAGCATTTCAATTTCATCATAATTAGTTTACCCCAAGTGACCTTATGGTTACTTGTTCATCTTGTCGAGTTGCATGGATTGCTTGTTGTCGCAATTGCTAAGTGTATAGAACAAGTGATTTGGTACAAGGCTCTTTTGGGTTTTTTTTGGTTATTTGATTTTTGTGATGTTTTGGTTGTTTGATTTATATTTTTAATGCTCTGAGCAAATAAGTGTCTTTTATGGCCTATTTTGAAGTGTTCTACGATGGCAATTTGGTATATAATTTCTTCATTTACTGGTCATTGTCAGGTTTAGTGGCCCCCAATTGCCATGCATGGCTGCTGCCATGTCTAGTGGTCATGAAGTTTGGGCTACTGGTGCTAGTAGTAGCCAAGGTATGATTTTGAAAAATAAAATGTAAATTAGGGTTTCATGTTGTCATTGTTGCTAGTTGTAAAGTTTACTTTTGGAGCTTCGAGGTGAGAGAAACTACTCTGACTGGGACATTGTTGATTGGATGCCATGGCTGAGCAGTATGATTCTTTGACAAGAAGAGGAGTTGAAGCTTCACAAGTACCTCTCTAAACCTTAACTTCTTTTGCTATTATGGTAAAATGAACCTAATTAAGCAATTTTGGAAAATGAACCTCATTAACCGCATCGACAATGAACCTCACTAGTAATTAGGTTTCACTTAGGTTCTAGTTAGATGGGTTTCATTTAGTTTTATGATTTTGTAATTTTTTTGTTATTTTTGGGCTTGTGAGGAATGTCATTGGTATGCCATCCTTTGGCCACTACTGCTAAAAGTGGATAGTTTGCATTGAGGCTAGTCGATGCTGCCGTCAACGACCAGTTTGAAAACCCAATGGTAAAATTTTTTACCAATGGGAACTGGTCGCTGCCAGCTATAGTGGTCAAGTTGTGGCTGCTCCTGGAACGAGCGGCCAAGAAAATTTAGATTTTTTAATTCAGATTTTTTATTTTTAGGCCACTTAATTGATTTTTTTGGAATTTTGAGTTTTTTTTATGAAAATTTTTGCATGATTTAGTGCATTTATTTATTACTCATGTAGCCTTAGAGTAGTTTAATTATATTTTCATCGTTTAGAATGTTTATCACAATTATTTAGCTATAGTGCATTGATTTAGGCATTTATTTTGCAATATTAGATCTTATCTACTTGGGCTTGGGACTCAATGTTACTCTATGACCTTCTACGTGAGATGCCTGACATAGAGTGAGCCTAGATCAAGTCTCGTGGGCTTTGGTATATCACTGGTATGCCTATGATTATGTCATATTAGACCTACTTGATGGCCCTAGCCCATCAGTGGGACCACAGGACCAACACATTTCATCTTCTTATCGATGAGATGACTATCACACCAGAGGATGTCTACCAGATTCTTAGGTTACCTTTCGATGGAGTTCCCATTGTTTCCTCCCCCACTATTGCACGATGTGCTATATTTGAAAGGGTATTTGGTGAGAATGTTGATGCTACCTCTAGGGATACTCGCTCAGGGGGAATATCTATTTCCCATTGGTATGATGAGGAGGTATTCACCTGACTGTATGTCTTGTTGCTGATGGTCATTTGCAACAACCTTATACCCAATTGCTCTGGATTGAGGTTCCAATGGAACCTCCTGGTGATGGTATAGGACATACTTAATAGTGAGCAACCTATCATTTATGCCTAGAGGAGTGCACTACTGGCATAGTGTTATGACAAGTTGTACTACATCCAATGCCATAGACAAACCAATATTATCTATATCTTGCTCCTTCAGGTCTAGGAATGGGAGCATATCATGATTGACCACCCCAGAGGACTTCCAATGGAGATCACCGATCTGGGAAAATATGTCCAATGTTATGGATCTAGGTGGCCTAGGGTACTCAAGGAATGTAAGAGCCAACTTCATGCAAGGGATATTTCCCACTATACGATGTCTTTGATAGGTTTACGGGTTGTAGATATCATATGGAGACCCTATCATGAGTGTCCTACCTAGGATAATCCTACTATATTCACAATGAGGACTCACCATGACTGATGGTTGATTTATCATAAGGTCAGTATCAGGGAGTTATTTTACTATTCCGGGGTACTCCATTAGTTTAGGATTCAGCAAGATGTTCCTCTCGAGTCGATGGTCTATCATTAGATTTTTGTCAAGAAGAACCTTCCACCACCCTATGTTATAGTAGTGCTTGAGGAGTATGACCCTATTGCAATTGATTCTAGTGTGGCAAATGTTGGAGTGATAGATGTGTAATCACTCTAGTGGGGTATCTGACTATGGCATGGTGGTGGCTGCTTGGGGTGGTCTTTGTATGAGGCTGAGGCCATGGATCCTAAGGGTCACTGAGTGCAGGCTAAGATAGATGATTGGAGATAGGCCAATCAATAGGAGAAGGTGGTAGAGGATTATGCTGTAGGGTAGCAATTTTTCACAGAGGAGGAGGAGGATGTAGATCCTAAGGATCAAGAGTCTCCTCTCTGGGCTTAGTTACAATAGGTGGAGGTTGAGCTATAGACTACCCATATATAGGTATAGTAGTGGGATGCCACTATCGTTGATCTCTAGGGATAGGTTATTTATCTCACTACCGAGAGAGATACTACTCGAAGTTAGGTTGCCTTAGATACAAGTGTAGATCTTGGTGCCGAGGTGAGACATCTATAGATGATGATGATGCTCAAATAACATCATATGTCACCTATATTTCTATCCTTAGGCCATAGATACGGCTTCTAGGTGCTACTCCTCGGGAGAGTGATGAGGCCTGGATAAGCCTCATTTATAGCATGTTTTAAATAGTTAAACTGCCTAAAAATCTTGAGAATGATCTTATATGCTAGTTAAGTTGATTTAATATGTTGTGTATTAACTGTTTGCATGATTGAAGTGTTAAGGACATTATATTCTGATTTTTAACAATTCTTGTATAGTTTTATGTTATCTTGTCATGCTTAGGTTGACAAAAGCACTTCACTAGTCTTATTTTGATGATCATTAAGCATTATTTTCTATAAATTCAAAAAATAGTACAAATGCTTATTACTGTGCAGCAGAAAACTGGTTTTTCCATATAAATTCCAGCCAGCTGCCAATGAATGGCAAGGCATGAAATTCACATCCAAGGAAGAATGAAGACTATTGCAATCTGATCTTGAGGGCTAATCCACCTGATAAATGTAGCAAAAACCATTTGGAGTCAACACAGTTGGTCATTCTAAAGATCTTTAGAATGAACACAGTGTCTTCGAAATGAACACAGTGTCTTCGAAATGAACACAATGTCTTCGAAATGAACACAGTTTCTTCGGAATGAGAATAGAAAGCACTTTTTGAATTGTTGATTGAATTTTGGCGATGGAAAAGGGGATAAGAAGGTTGAGAAAGTTAAGGGAAAATATCTCCCATCTAACTTTGTCGTCCTTGCTGTCCAAAGCCACCATTTATGAAAAAGATCAAATTGATCCTCTTCTAGGATAAACCCAGGAAATTCTGCAGGATATCAGGAACAACATATTTTTTGTTTGTAATTATATTTTAGGCATCTATAAAAGATAGCTCCCATCTAGGTTGAGCTATTAGATAGAGGAGATAGAAAATAAATAGGGAGATAATAGAATAGTGATTTCAGACTTATATGATTTCAGGAGAATTGTAATTATGTTTCTGAAGCAATAAAAGTGCAGTTTCATTCCATTTATTTTGTTATGTCTGAGTGTGAGTAAGACTTAAAGAATAATTCAAGCATTATTCTGAGAAAGGATGCTAGCCACTTCCATACCTAGGAGGAGGACTGATAGACAGGTTTTATTCTTATTTTGCTGCAGCAGAATAAGTTGTGAACTTGTCATTTTCATTCTTTTGAACAACTAACATTCCTAGTTGTTTAATTCTTGTTCATAATGTTTTTATGATACGATTAGTGGTAGATCTGGTTATTATTTTCATTCCCAACAACTTTTCAATTCACTACAAATTTCCATTTCCAGCAATTTACAAGTTTTCTGTAATTTCCCTACATTCTTGTTCTTACTGTCAAAACTCTGCACAGAAGATTGATGACCTTCTGTTATAGAGCATTGACAAGATCTAGTTTTTATGCTTCATTTCAATTATTGCAAGATTAAAGACTTTCAATTCTGCAACTATAACTAGAGTTTTAATTTTCAATTTAATTAGATTTCATTCTTGCAACTGTAACTAGGGTTTCATTTATGCAATTAGCGATTAATTTTCATTCTTGCAAATAGATTAAAGTTCAATTTATGCAATTTAGGGGTAGAAGTGACACAAAACCTCCACACAATCAATTACACCAATAAGACTTGTTGCTTCCAAATGAACTGAACTACAACCCTTCTTGAAATTTCTCTCGTAAATAGCCTTGGACACCACCCTAGATTGACAAATTCATTGAGAATTAATGATGTGCTCAATGATAGCCCATCATTTTAGCACTGTTTCCGAGGAACACAGTGTTGTTAGAAGGTGAAAAGCAGTCCAATAATTATTAAATATGCTAAGTTGTGAATTTTAGAGTAAAATATGAATGTAATAATTGGTATAAGTAATTGTTATTGGTAAATTGTATTTCAGTCCATTTAGAAAATAAGCAAGAAACCATAAGAAGAAAAATTTCATAAGAGGTTGAAATTATGTCAAAAATGTCTAGATTTTTTATTTTCAAAAATGTTGGAATTTTCAAAGAATCCCAATCATCCACTTCCAGCACTGCAAGATCCTTTGAGATATCATTACAAGGAGGAAAATTAAGTAGTTAAAAACCATTTTCTCTTGAAAAATCCATACAATCAGGAAAATTTGACAAGATTTATAATTATTTTTGGGAACCTACAATGGAAGGCTCACAAGAGAATCAAGGTAGAGCCAACAATGTGCTCCACCCTAGTGCAACTAGTGCACATACCAAAACTTTTCAAAATACCATCCAACTAGATCTTAATAAAAATGCTCCCATGAAGGTCATTTCACCTGCAGTATTACCAACTTTCAAGGGAATTACATCTGAAGATCCTGATATGTTTTTGTTTGAGTTTAAAATTGTATGTCACCACTCTTAAAGAGTTAGCTCTACGATGGTTTATCACCTTAGCACCTGACTCAATTAGAACTTGGGATGAGATGGAAAACATATTCTTGGAGAGATACCAAGAATATTTTCAAGTCAAGAATCAAAATGATGAAATTCTTACAATGAAACAAGAGGAAAATGAAATCTTAGAAGATTATCTAGATAGATTTTCTTTTGTTCATAAGAGATGTGGAAGTGTTGAACCTGAAATTTGCAAAGTCATATTCTTAAGGGGACTACAAGATGAATCTAGGGATGCATTGGATATCTTGGGAAGAGGAGATACAAATGCACTTAAATTTCAAGAAATTATTAAACTCTGTAAAAATTACTCTCATTCAAGGCATAGAAAACACATAATTGGTAATGAAAAACATGATTTGAAAGAATGCATGAAAGAGGCTGATATTTTAGTACATGATAGAACATTAGATGAAAAAAATGAACCTACTGAATCTTCAACCATCTATTGTTCAGAATATAAAAAACAACACTCTCTTCATGATTTTCCTTTGAACAAAATATTTATACCTGCTACATGTAGCATTTGTCAATTAGGACACCCCATAGATCAATGTAGTTTATTTCCAAAAATTACAAGTGTCTTTGAAAAAAAGTCTCAACCTATGAAAAAAATCAATTTTGTAGGACAAGGACAAGGGAATAATTTTCATAAATTTCCATATCAGAATGATTCTCAATTTCTTGCACATTGGGTAAATAATCCTTGGTATATGCCATGGTCTGCTTCATGTCCACTTCAACAATGTTGGAGTCAACCACCATGGGCATACTCCCAAGCATGGTCTCAACATGGATGGATGCAACAATAATGGAATCAACAACATCCACCATGGTTACATCCAAAATTACAGGGATATCAATGGGTACAACATCAAAATCTGTACAAAGGGCAGCAACATTATCAAAAACAAAAATCAAATTTTTTGCCTAATTATATCCATAATTTCTATCATGGACAACAACAACAAAAATTAAAACAACCTCTATTTTCAACTCAACCTGTGGTTAGTCCAAATCATGTTAAACATGTAACCCCTATCTCTGTGGTTGAATTAGAAAATACAGCCCTAATAAATGTTAGTGACTGTGTTAAAACTCAGTTGTCTTTAGATGAACCACTGCTTGAACCTATTCCACTTATCAGTGTAGAAAGTGAAGTTAAAAATAATGAACATGAAAACAAATCCACACTAAAACAATATCAAGAAGAACAAGATACCTCATCAAATAAAGTATCATATTTTGAATAGTCTGATATATAAAAAATAACATCTTCACAATCAGATTTGATAAAGGAATTAGAACATTTAACTGTTACAATCCCTTTACCTCAAGTTGTACCAATAATTAATAGGATTGTTCAAGAAATGTGTTTTAGCAAACCAAGAAAAAAAAAGAAAGTATATCCTAAAACCATAAAAAAGGTGGAAAATTAGTTAACTTGCTTTCAAGTAAACTTATTACACCTAAGTATGATTGTATAGAAAGCCCACAGTTTCTTAGAACACATAAGGAAAATGAAAATAATACTTTAGTTTTGGCCTCCATTGTTGTAAATAAAAATGTAGAAGAGTTGGATTCCTCCAAAAAGTTTGTGTTTGCTGAGTTCAAAACTCATATTTTAAAGATGAACTAATTATTGTTCAACAATTACTATAGATTGATGAAAAACATAATTATGAAAATTTATCACCCATTCCAGTACAAAACTATTTTCTTTATTTACCACATGGATGTCATTATTGTTTCTCATATTTTCATTATCATTTATCAAAGTTAATTCTTTCAAGAATTGTTTTTGGTAAACATATATAGATTTTTCATTCTTTTCCACCATATCATTACTCTCTTAATTTATTAATGCATCATTCTCCAAGAACCAATTCAAATCAGCCTGGTATAAAACAAACTGAAATACAGCCAAAAGAACCTTTGAACAACAATAGTTGGTTGACTAAAAACTAGGGAGCAAATTTGTTTGATATATTGGTGCAACATCCTAATGCTTTACTAACATTTTATGCATCTTTAGAAGTTGACATTGAGTTGTTGCAGGTACAAAAAAAACAAATTTTGCAGTTGAATACATTTGATGAACTTTGGTTGGAAGCACTTCACCAAATAGAGTTCACTCAACAAAATTGAAAAATGTGGCATGATGATCACATTAAGAGCAGCAAGGATGAACCAAGGGAGTTTGAGAATGAATTTGTTCAACTTTCTTTAGTTGATGATTTAAGGAGGATATTAGTGGTGAATGGACATCTTTTATAGTTGTACCATAAACCACTAACAAAGGTGGAATTTGCTTGGTATTTCACACAGTTACATTTGATAGAAGAGGCTTCTTCTTCTGATGAAGATTCCAAATGATCATATCTTTGAATCTTAAAAGAAAAATAAAAACAAAAAAAAATAGAAAAAACAAAAAACAAAAAGATGAATAAATTCTGGTTGTGAATTTCTTCATGGGCATGATTTCAGGGAAGTCATGAATTCCTTCACAGGCACAATCAGAATCAAAAATACAAAGAAAAAAAAAGAGAAAAATGAATAGCTCAGCAGTGAAAACCTTTTTCTAAGGCACTACTGAGTTGGTATGCATGAAAACTAGTTTTCTGGCATGCATAACCTTGAAATTTTTGAGTCACCATTGTACAAATTCACCAAATGCACTTGTTTTTGAAGTGTTGTAGGAAGCCTTAGCAGAATATCAACAAAAGCAGTCATCTTTCAAAACTTGCATTAACTTGTTTTAACTAGGTATATATGTTTCTTGCACTTTTCTCATTGTAAATATTTGATATATAGTATATGACAATTAACCATTAGTATAAAAGTGTTCATAAGAGTTACCATAAACAAAACATGCTTGGAGAAAGAGAAAAATGTTGGTTTCTGCTATCTTAAGAATGACTGATGTATCTTCAATCATCGTGGTATCTTTGAAATGAAGCCTTTGTCTTCGGAATGAAGGTTTGTCTTTGAAATGAAGGTGTGTCTTCGAAATGAAGGTTTGTATTCGGAATGAAGGTTTGTCTTCGGAATGAAGGTGTGTCTTCGAAATGAAGGTTTATCTTTGGAATGAGGTTATCTTCGGATTAAATGCCCAGCTTAGTCTTCGAAATGAAACATAATCTTCGAAATGAATATTTGACAGTCTGTTTCCACGTGGCATCCAAGGAGAGAGAAAAAGACATAGTCAGAATGATTTTTTTTACTCCATGTGATCATTGACACATGTCAGCTTGCTTGCGGTTAGATTCATCTCATATTTTGCACCCATCGAGGAAGTACAAGAATCATAGGGAAAATAACCAACAAACATGCCACCACCATTCATTGCTAATAACCACTCATGTGGGAAAATTTACATGCAGAATGGACGAGTTAAAAATAGTAAAGAAAATTTGATGGCAAGGATGTCCAATGATTGATGGCCAGGTGTTCAAAGCATAGAATAAGGAAGTATACCATATTTTATTTCCAAAGACATATTTGCTAATGATTACAAGGAAAAGTAAAAAAAAAAATTAAAATTTCTTTCTGAAGAAGAACAAGAGCAAACCCTGTAATTCTGTAGAAACTAGAAATTAGTGACCTAGTGGATGACTGTAGTAGTAGAAGAGAGCAGTCTTCTTAGCATCAGAATAGAGAAATGAAGTGAAAAATGAAAAGGGCCAGCCTACAAGAACCCTGGAATAATGTAACCACATGGGTTACCAGATTTTTCAACCTATGAAGGGTAGTATGTAATTTTGTCAGGGCATCATTTCAAAATTTTAAACCATCTCAGGCATGGTAGGCAACAACCTAAATTTAGAGTGAATTTTCCAGCATATCTGCATCGAGAACTACAGAGCATGACAAAACATTATCAAGAGAAAAAAAGGAGCCCTCATCATCATGGTCTTATTAAACTGGTGTGCCAACATCATTTTAGGGGAAACCCTAGAAGCTTTAATAGGTTTTATTCTACCCTGACTAATGTAGTTTTTAAAGAAGAATATGAAGGAGAAGAGGATATAAATGTTGCTATAAAAAAATATGCTACTGAGGAAGAATAAATGGCTAAAAAAAAATGCTATTGCAGAGAAGGAAACACACCAAGCAAAAGCAACAAAGCATTTTTCTCTAGAACCATCAACCTCACAGACTAAGAAGAGAAGGGTTGAAACTGACAGTAGAAAAATAAAATAGAAGAGGGTTCATTTTTATAAATATGTTATTTATCTATCATAATAGGAGAGTGAAGTTCCCAATGAAGAGCCTGAAGCTATCCCTACAGTCCCTGTTACCACAAGAAAACAAGGCAAGAAGAGAAAATATACATTAAAGACTAGGAGGTCTGCAAGACTCCACCAAAAAGAGATAAAAGAACAAATGATTAAAGAGAAGACCAGACAAGATAGCCCTGATGTCATAGAAGTGCAACAAGCCACTGAGAATTTGGATGTAATCATAGATAATTTCATGGAACCTCCTGTACAGGAGTAGGGGTTTGAAGCAGAGGATGAGATCATTGTTGAGTAGCAAACTGTAGTTGATTTGTTAGTATTAGGTTCTGAGTCAAAAGAAGAATAGGAGGTGGACATCACAAAACAACTGAGAGCAGCCAAGAGTGTTATAAAAATACAAATGAGATGGATTGAGGAAAGAGAAGATGTTATTGAAAAACATGAAAAGAAAATTATAGAATTATAGCAGAAAGTGGAGAAACTAAAAAGTAGGCTATCACAAGTTGAAGAACAATCAACTACATTAGATAAAGAGGAGGATTTGGTTTAGTTACTACTTGGATTATCTAGGGAAGATGAAGACACAGGTGCTCATTTTGAAGTAGTGCCCCTCCACTTTGAAGTAGTTCCCTTCCATTATGAGGCATTACCTTCTCAATCTAGAGAAATACCTTTATGCAACATCATTGGGTAGGTCTCAGATTTAGGCCTCCAACCATCATTACTCTGGTTCCCTCCTATTTTGAAGAGGATTCCCAACCATATGATCAGTTTTAAGAATGACTTAGAAATGTTCATGAGAAATTACACAGGCACTAAATTGTTCTATGAAACATGGAATATGAGTATGGACATTTGTGACTCCATAGCCCACTACAATGCATGAGGGCATGCATTAATATAAGTTGGGGGAAATTATGAGGCCTGGATAAGCCTTATTTATAGCATTTTTAAATAGTTAAAATTGCCTAAAACTCTTGTAAATTATCTTATATGCTAGTTAAGTTGATTTAATATGTTGTGTATTAACTATTTGCATGATTGAAGTGTCAAGGACATTATATTCTGATTTTTAACAATTCTTGTATAGTTTTATGTTATCTTATCATGCTTAGGTTGACAGCATCACTTCACTTCTTATTTTGATGATCATTAAGCATTAGTTTCTCTAAATTCAGCAAATAGTACAAAGACTTATTACTGTCATGATAGAACTGGTTTTTCCATATAAATTCCAGCCAGCTGCCAATGAATGGCAAGGCATGAAATTCACATCCAAGGAAGAATGAAGACTATTGTAATCTGATCCTGAGGGCTAATCCACCTGAGAAATGCAGCCAAAAACATATGGAGTCAACACAGTTTGTCATTCTAAATATCTTTTAAATGAACACAATGTCTTCGAAATGAATACAATGTCTTCGGAATGAACACAATGTCTTCGAAATGAACACAGTTTCTTCGAAATGAGAATAGAAAGCACTTTTTGAATTGTTGACTGACTTTTGGAGAGTGGAAAATGGGATAATAAGGTTGAGAAAGTTAAGTGAAAATATCTCCCATCTAACTTTGTCGTCCTTGCCGTCCAAAGCCACCATTTATGGAAATGATCAAATTGATCCTCTTCTAGGATAAACCCAGGAAATTCTCCAGGATATCAGGAACAACATATTTTTGTTTGTAATTAGATTTTAGGCATCTATAAAAGATAGCTCCCATATAGGTTGAGCTATTAGATAGAGGAGATAAAAAATAAATAGGGATATAATAGAATATTGATTTCAAACCTGTAATAGATTTTAGCAGAATTGTAATTATGTTTCTGAAGCAATAAAAGTGTAGTTCCATTCCATTTATTTTGTTATGTCTAAGTGTGAGTAAGACTTAAAGAATAATTCAAATATTCTTCTAAGAAAGGAGGCTGGCCACTTCCAGACCTAGGAGGAGGACTGATAGACAGGTTTTATTCTGATTTTGCTGCAGCATAATAAGTTGTGAACTTATCATTTTCATTATTTTGCACAACTAACATTCCTAGTTGTTTTATTCTTGTTCATAATGTTTTTGTGATATTATTAGTGGTAGATCTGGTTATTATTTTCATTCTCAGCAACTTTCCAATTCATTGCAAATTTCCATTTCTAGCAATTTACAAGTTTTCTGTAATTTCCCTGCATTCTTGTTTTTATTGTCAAAACCCTACACAGAAGATTGACGACCTTCTATTATAGAGCATTGAAAGGATCTAGTTTTTATGCTTCATTTCAATTATTGCAATATTAAATAGACTTTCAATTTTGCAACTATAACTAGAGTTTCAATTCTACAATTTAATTAGATTTCATTCTTGCAACTGTAACTAGGGTTTCATTTCTGAAATTAGCAATTAGTTTGCATTCTTGCAAATAGATTAAAGTTCAATTTATGCAATTTAGGGGTAGAAGTACAAAACCCCCACACAATCAATTCCACCAATAAGACCTACTACTTCCAAATGAACTGAACTACAACCCTGCTTGAATTTTCTCTCTTAAATAGCCTTGGACACCATCCTGGATTGACAAATTCATTGAAAATTAATGATGTGCTTAACGACAGCCCATCAGAGAGGCCCGTAGTAAGGGGTTAAGAGTGCAAGATGCAAAGCACTTCCAAGTAGTCTTCATCTTGATCGAGCCATAGGACTAGGTCTCAGATATAGCATATTGGATGTCCCAGCTCTATACCGCCTCCCAGAGGGGGTGGTGAGGGTGTTGGTGAGACTAGTGGTGCATGCCACTCCTGATGTGCTATGAATTATTTGATACTTTGTACCTATTTTTGGGATGTAAGGTCACCTGAACTACATGGTTACAACTTTATTGGTGGTTTTTGTACTTACATGTACTTATTTGACACATGATTATATGATATTTAGGCTTTGGGAATCATCATGTGTATTTCTTCATGTTTATGATTTTATGTTTATGTGATGCAGTATTATGATTTTATGATGTGATGTGATTTAATGCTTTATGATGTGATGCGATGTGATAGATGTATGCTTAGATGATGTTGTTACCTATATGCGTCGGTGTATGATTTATGATGTATGCAGGTGGTTTTAGTTCTTATGACTTATGTTTCATGATGTTCATGTGTGGATGAATGCTTTGTGATTTTATGCTATATGGTATGGTTTACATGAATTGTGCTTTATGGTGTGTGAATGAATAGATGGTATGATGTTGATAATGGTGTGGATGCCTATTGGTTATATGAATGTCTAACTTTTATATATTGATATGATGAATGACATATTTGATATGCACTATTTATATGATGGCCATATAATGCAAATGAACATGTATGCTTTAATCACCTAAGTCATATTAATGATTAGATATGAGTTTGATAATCTAATGGGCAACATCACATAATGCATAACAATTATGAATGTAAATAATAAATCTTAATATAATAATGAATTATTTATACATCTCAAATGTGAGGTGAGTTGATGTGATATGCGTGATTATGATTTGAAATAATATGTATTATTATGGGATGAAATGTGTTATTTCTATGTATGATTTTTTTGAGGTTTTCCATGAGACTCAAACACTCTAGTTACTTTATCAAAAGTTGTATACTAACCATACAGAGCCTTTGAAGGATAAAGTTCTATCATGAAGACCTAGGTACTCATTATCCTTGTGTGTGCAAATGAATATATTAGATGAAACATAAGCATACCCCAGTGTCAGGTAGGATTCATTCAGCCCATTGCTATATTAGGGATCCTCTAATGTTTATCGTGATCCTAAGTTGGACTTTAGTTGGATTAAGCCACTAGGGGGTATATGACACCTAAAACTAGCTCTTCCACATGAAAACATTGGTCTGTACCAAAGCAAAATACTTGTGATAGACATATCGTCATGCGTAAGGTTTGACTATGTTGAGAATTCCACGGATTCAAGTTCTATACTCCCTTATTTTCTTCATTTTTATTGGGATACTTGCTCATGTATAGTGGTGATAACCACTATTTATTTTGAATTTTTATTTTCTTTTGTTTTGAGCAAGGGATTTATGTAGTGATGATAATAATTTTCACTTTGTTTTTAGGTTTTTGCTTTGACTTTTGAATTTTGAACTTTTCTTTTCTTGGGATTTTTGCTTATTTTGATTAAATCAAGATATTTCTTTGGGTAGGGGTGAACTTTTCCTTTTGCCAATTCTCAGCATTTCCAAACCGATTGCACAGAGGGATGAGCAAGATAAACCTTTTTAATTTAGGATTTCTAATACCACTTTGTAGTGTTCATATTTCCTTGTTCCAACTAGGATTTTAGTGTTTTGATTAGTGATAGTATTTTGACATACACCAGGTGCTATCAAACTAAACCTCATCTATCGAAAGCCAAGATAACTTTATACCACACTTGATAACATCACTAGGTATTGCGGAGTGACTGGAAAACCTTAGTATATTACTCATAGCAATAGGAAAGGGTTGTGTTGAAAAAAATAGTTACACTCATGGGTTATGGATGATGATGGATTTTGAAGATGCATGATTGAGGTACAATTGTGGTGTCATTTGGAAGATTTCAAGCACAAATGTTTCAAATGCAAATGTAATGGATGCAACACCTATATGCAATGCGACTATATGGATGCAAGTGCAAATGCATAATACAAATATTTTTTTGTATTTTTTATGCTTTCAATTATTTTTGAGTTTTTTTTATTATGAATGTTTTTGGACTTTTATGTTTTTGCTTTTGACCAAAGGGCTTTAAAATGCCTTTGGGGTTTTTTGTGATTTGACCAAAGGGCTTTAAGATGCCTTTGGAGCCTTTTTGTGATTTGACCAAGGGGATTTAAGATGCCTTTGGAGCCTTTTTTTGTGATTTGACCAAGGGGCTTTAATATGCCTTTGGAGCATTTTTTTTTGTGATTTGACCAAAGGGCTTTAGGATGCCTTTGGAGCCTTTTTGGTAATTGTTTTTTATTTTAATGTTTTCTGATTTGTTTGGATTTTCATGATTTTTATTGTTTTTTGAAACTTTTGTAGTTATTTGAATGTTTTTTATAATTTTCTATTTTATGTGTGGAATACCTTTAAATAAATGATGTTGAGAGGATCTGGCTCCTCAACACCTTCCAACATTGTTAGGTGATATGCCCTAGGCCCAATATTCTCAGATATGATATAGGGCCCTATCCAATTAGCCATAAATTTGTCTCGTAGATGCAGCAGCAGGTTTGAGTTATGTTGGTTCTATTTGAGCACAAGATCACCAACCTTAAAGTCTCTTAGGTGGACTCTAGTATTATAAGCTTGTGTTAGATGATCCTAGAAGATGCGAATATGCTCTAGAGTATTGATGTGTTGTTCATCTAGAAGGGTCAGCTGATCTAGGTGAGATTTTTGTGTAGTGTCATCATTGATGAACTCTTTCAATGTGATGTGCAATTTTAGAATATCCAACTCTAAGGGCATGATGGCCTTAGTGCCATATACAAGAGAGAACGGTTTTTCCCTGGTGGACATCTATACGCTAGTCCTATAAGCCCATAATGCTAAGGGTAATTGTAGATGCCAGTCCTTGTGATTCTCTTTCACTATATTTTTCAAGATGGCTACTATTTTCTTGTTTGAGGCTTTTGATTACTCGTTTACCTACGGATAGTATGGTGTCACAAAACTATGTTGAATGTTGTACTTAGCTGTTAAAGCTCACACATTTTTGTTTTTGAATGATGGTCCATTATCCAAGATTATTTTTAAGGGTACCCCAAAATGGCAAATGATATTATGGAGTATGAAATACACAATCTGAGGACCAATTATTGATGTTAGGGGGACCGCTTCCAACCACTTGGTGAAGTATTTAGTAGCCATTAAAATAAACATGTGTCATCCTGATGATAGGGGAGAGATGTTTTTTATTAGATCAAAACCCCACTAAGAAAATGGCCAAGCCGCTTGGATAGGCTGTAAGTCCTGATATGGCAAGTGTGTTAGATTCTCATGATGTTGAAATATAAGACATTTATTGACATACTCACAATAATATTTCTCCATGGTGGGCCAGTAATAACCCATTCGAAGAATTTTTTTGACAACCATCATGTCATTGAAGTGGCCATCGCATGTACTGTCATGAGCTTGAGGTATTGCCCAAGCTATTTCTTGAGGCTCTAACCAATGAAGGAGGACTCCATCACCTTGATGATACAATATGTCTCCTAGCAAGACATATATAGAAGGTTTTTGCTTGAATGTTTGCTTCTTGGTATGCGACAATCCCTGTGGGATACTCCAAGTATTAGGAAATATTGTAATTGGGACAACCAGTCCTGATATACAATGAAATTTACTAATAGGATGGCTTATGCCTCCTGTGGTTTGGTTTGAACAAAACTAGACTGAGGAACAACCTTGTGGTGAATAGTGGTACCATTCTCCATGGGAATTTGAGAGATTAATGACCCCCAAGGTTCCTTATTTATGAAGTATTTGGCCTTACAGAACCAGTCCTAGTCTAGCTCTATATGAATCATGTTGACAGATTCCTTGTTATCCAAAGGCTCATGCTAGATTGCTAAATGTGAGAGTGTTTTTACATGGATGGTCATGAAAAGCAAGAAAACTCCACGACAATACCAAATTCCTAAGATTGTATAGAAAACTAGAAACAACAGGTGACAGTCCATACAAATTCCAGCCACCTATCACTATGAAGGAAGGCATGGAATTTATCAACTAAATATGAGGAAAATGCTTTGAAATAATTTAGGAAGGTTAGGAATGACTCCTTATCCACCTGACATCACTTCCACATGGTCCAAATGGGAGCAACAAGACAAAAAGGCTAAAATGTAGGAACAACTAGAAAATGCATACAAAAACCAGAATTGTGCAATTATTAAGAAAGTCATGGAATTTGTCAACATAAATGGGAGGCAATGGTTGGAAATGATTGTTGAGGGATAGGAGAGATGTACCATCCAATTGAAACCACTTTATTACCAATTTTAGTTTTAGATAAGCGCAAAGTATATTTCTGCTGCTGATATTTCAAAGAAGCTCCAGAATGAAAGGGAAAAAATCTTGTTTTAGACCAAATGAGGTGGATAGTGCCCAATTCGGTTGGTAAAAGGTATTTTGAGATGGATAAATATGTAAAATACTACTTAAAACATTTTCTACTTCATTTCCATCGTTGTGGATGCATCAAAGCACCAATGAGCATTCACCACAACAATTTTATCCTTATTTATACTATTAGTTTCAGAGCTGATAGGAAATCATTGATAAACAACAACACAACTAATATTGAGCATGAAGTATATGTAATAGAATAGTATAAATAATTGAGCTCCCTTATTGGAGAAAAAATAGGAAATAGTAGAAGCAAATAGGAATTATAGTGGATAGTAGAGTGTTATTATGTGAGAATTGTAACACGTTTTAATAGTCAATAAAGTGTAGTATTTTTGTTATATTTTATTTATGAATGAGTGTGAGGTTAAGTAGCTAAGAAAAACTTCCTTACCTTCTTATAGATCAGAAATCAAGGGCCACTTTCAGGCCTAGAAGGAGAACTAATTAATGATAGGTTTTTTTGATATCTTTGTTGCAATAGTTTTAGCACAATGCTTGTCAATTCTTGTTTGTTATTAATTAAGTAGACTAATGTGTATTTTGAATTATTTCCTATTTTCAATTGTGATTTCATGTGTGTGTGTTAGTTGAAAATTACTTTAGACTTGTAGTTCCCTTGTTTTTATATTCTTGCAATTTGACAAATAGCATAAATTTGTAGTTACTCTATTTTCCCCTATTTTTCTTGTTTTAGCAAATGTACCAAGTTTTAAGCAATTTCATTTTATTGTCAACCACTATAGCAGAAGCCTAAAAAACTTCTACAATAGGACATTGAATCTTGTTTTAGCATGAGCGTTTTCTTTTCAAGCATCATTTTAATTCTACAACTTTAATCTAGGATTTGATTCAGCAACATTTACATTTTTGTAATTTCATTCCTTGCAACTATAGTTAGATTTTAATTTTAGGTCTTAAAAGCATTTTTCAATTTATGCAAGTTAAATATTTTCCATTAAACATATTAGGTTTGTGACACCAAGAAGGCTAAACCAACTTCTGTTTCACCGAATACATGCTTGTAAATGGAATGCTTGAAATGTAATCAACACAAACCTTCTATCATAGACAGCCATGGACACCACTCTATATTTGACAAATATTAAAAATTAAATGATGACAAAATAAAAATCATAATTTTTGGTACCATTTATGGGGATCATGGTGTTTTTTTAGGGTGAAAGTAGTCAAATAATTGTTATTATGTTAAGCTATGAACTTTAGAGTAAAACCTAAATGTAACAACTGACATAAGAAGCAGTTGTTGATAGTTGCATTTCAAAAATATTTAGAAAACAAGCATATAATGAATAGGTTAAGGGAATGATAATTTCTTAAAACTCTTTACCTACCATAGGAAGAAAAATTTCACGACGAGAGGTTGAATCCATGCCAAAGTTGTCTAAATTTATGATTTCCAAAAATTTTGGAATTTTCAAAGAATCACAATCATCTATTTCAATAACTGTAGAATCCTTTGAGAAATCATTACAAGGAGTAAAAATTAGTGTTGGAAATAACACATGGTAAAAATTTATTTTTACCACAATAAGGTTGGACCTTACCTTTTACCTCCCTGGATGGTAGAGACTGGACGACAGAGGTTTGATGACATCGGCAGCAGAGAGAACAAATTCTAATTTTCTTCTTCTTTCCTCCCTATTTTCCTTCATCCTTTTCTCTTTCCCCTAAGTTAGTGATTATGGTTTATTTCCTTCTATTTAAACCTTGTAACCGTAGATTAATTCCTAATGCAAGTTTATTCTATTTTCTCCTAACTTTTTCTTCCTGGTTACTAACCTAAGCTCCTATCACAATATCTGGTATTAGAGCTGGTTCACGTTTGGCTGGAAGGCACGGTGAGTGAGGCACGAATCTCGAGGAGGTCGGCCCATAGTGCACAAACTGATGCAGGAGGCCCATAGCATGCAAATTGATGCAGTAGGATGCATAGATCTCGAGGAGCTAATCAGGAGGTGACACATGGCAGACAGTGAGCGAGCAGACGTGACACGTGGTAGGGAGCAAACTCGATGATCGAACACATGGCAGGAAGCAGACGCGATAACATGACATGTGGCAGGGAGACGACATGACAAGTGGCAAGCAGACAGGCGGGTGACTGTATGGGCAATGTGTGGGAGGCAAAAGGCATGGTCCCGATTGCTCGTAGGAAATCAAAACTCATTCGCCGAATACAGGATTTTAAAGCCTGTAATTTTCATCCGTAGGGTGGATGTGGGACAAATGTCCCATGTTTTTTTTTAATATTTTCTAGCCCAACGAAATAGAAGGAAGGCAAGCGCCTTCCATTCGTGTCGGACAGGCTAGCCCGACTGGCCATTCGGGCCAACGTTAAGGCTTGGTGCGGGAGGTCGTGGGGTCGAACCCCACGTGCGTCATATATAATATTTTACACGATAAAAATTAATTTTTTTTTTTTTTTTTCATATTTTTTATAAAAATTTATATTTTTTATAGATATTTAAAAAAAAAAAAAAATTATTTTAACAGTTTTTTTTTAAATCTTATCTATAGAAGATATATTTTATAAATTTTTTTTGATTAAAATTAAAAATTTTATGCATTTAAAAATAAGTTAAAAAAAAAAAAAGGGAATCTATCTATCAAAATTGTGGAAGAAAAGATATTTCCTAAGAGGAAATTGCTGTAACATTTTTTTACACTTTGAGAGGTAAAAATTTAGTAACATTTCCTAAGAGGAAATTTTGTGTAAAAGAAAATTTTAGGGAAATTTTCGTAGATGATAAGATCGAATGGATGTTATCAGGATCTTTGTAAACTGTTACTAAGAATGAATGCCAAAAATTTTATGAGCATGTGAGAACACTAGGCATAAATTCAGTCTTTTCACAGTTGCAAAACGCAGTTATTGCACAACAGAGAAATCCTGATCTAGGATACGAAGCAGATTCAGAA
This sequence comes from Wollemia nobilis, assembly GCA_028583015.1. NCBI lineage: Eukaryota > Viridiplantae > Streptophyta > Pinopsida > Araucariales > Araucariaceae > Wollemia > Wollemia nobilis. Next base: position 1,780,256 of record JAQPPZ010000886.1, on the reverse strand, counting down.
GATAACTCTTTTGGGAGTAGATTTGAACAATCTGAATCTGTGGAGATTGCTCCACAAGGATCTGAATATACTCATTATAGTAATTCAGTTGAAATCCTACAACCTCCTTCACCTGAAATTATATTGATCAGTGACGACGACGAACAAGTCGCTGACAATTTTGTAATTGCTGAATCACAACAAGAATAGGTTGTTTTTTGAAGGATAAATCAAGCAAGGCTTGATAGTTTGTAAAGTATTTTTGTAATAAGACTATATAAGAAAGGTTTATTGTTTTAATAGATTGTAATGGGATCAAATAACAATCTACCAATCCTTGAATTCAATGGGGATAATTATGAGTACTGGTCCATCAAAATGAGGACATTACTCATAGGAAAAGGACTATGGGATAGTATTGAAGACGGTTACACTGCTCCAATAGATTGGACTACTTTGAGTGCAACTGACAAGAAGACCTTCAAAGATGCACAAAAAAATAACTCTTTTGCCTTATACCATCTTCAATCAGCATTAGATCCAAGTATCTTTCCTAGAATTGCATCTTTCTTAACTGCCAAAGATGCATGGAATGCCTTGAAAGAAGGATTCCAAGGAAGTGATAAAGTGAAGCAAGTCAGGCTTCAGACCTTAAAAAGAGATTTTGAAAATCTCAGAATGAAGGAAAATTAAAGAGTCGGTGACTATTGTGTACGAGTCATAGCAATAGTTGATATGATGCAAATTTTAGGTGATAACACAACAGTTGAAACAATTGTGAAGAAAGTGTTGAGAACACTTCTTCCTAAGTGGAATCACATTGCCATCATAATTGAAGAATCAAAATACCTTTCTAATCTTACATTTGATAGTTTGATTGGATCATTAACATCACATGAAGAGCACCTTCAAGGAATAGCTTCAACAAGCTATGGAGGTGATGACAAAGCCTTCACTTCGAATGAAGCTACAAGACGAGGACAAGGAAGAGGCTAAGGTAGAGGACAACAACAAAGAGGTAAAGGCCAAAGCAACTCCTACAGAGGAGGAAATCAAAACAGAGGTGGAAATCAAAATAGAGGAGCCAATCAGAACCAAAGCGGCAATGGAGGCCATGGAAATCAAGGACAAGGAAGTAACAAAACTAAAATGACTTGTTTCAATTGTGGGAAACAAGGACACTTCGCTCGTGATTGCTGGTCAAAGTCTTCAAAAGATCAAAGCAGTCAATATGGCTCATTTTATGGAGAAGAAGAAGGCACCTCAAATATTTTTCTTTCATATGGACAGTCAGATCAAAATCTCAAAGACACATGGATTTTAGATACTGGTTGCTCCAACCACATGAGTGGCAAAGAAAATCTCTTTGCTACATTAGATTCAAATTATAAATCCCATGTTAAGTTAGGGGATAATAAATATTTGCAAGTTGAAGACATTGGAGCTATGGAAGTTCTAACAAAAGAAGGCCTTAAAAAGGTGAATGACATATACTATACTCCATAGCTACAACACAATTTGTTAAGTGTTGGCCAAATGATGGAGAAGCATTACAAATTAGTTTTTGATGAAGGAAAATGTACAATCCTTGATAAAAACAATTGTAACAGAGTCATCACAGAAGTACCTATGACAAAGAATAGGTTATGGTGAGCCAGGGGGAGCTCAACTTGCAAATATTGCTATTTCAAATACAAGTGTATTATGGCACTTGAGATATGGTCACCTCAATTCCGCTAGATTGAAAATGTTAACTTCACAAGCTATGGTGACAGGACTACCAAAAATTTAAGAACATAAGAAGGTATGCGAAGCATGTGCTTTGGGAAAGCACTCCAGAATGAAGTTTCCAAAAGGGCAAGCATGGAGAGCAAGCTATCCTCTTCAGCTAGTACATTCGGACATATGTGGTCCAATGCAAACAAAAATCCTTGGAAACAATTCTTATTTCCTAACATTCATAGATGATTATTCTAGAATGTGTTGGATCTATTTTTTGAAACACAAAGATGAAGCATTTGATTGCTTCATAGACTTGAGAAATAATGTAGAAAAGCAATGTGACTACTATGTCAAATGTCTTCGCACTGATAGAGGAGGAGAGTACTCCTCAAATGAATTTTTAAATTATTGTAAGCAAAATGGGATAAAAGGCAGTTCACCATTGCCTATACCCCACAACAGAACGATGTGGCCAAAAGAAATAATCTCACCCTTGTTGAAATGGCATGTACGATGCTTCAAAAAAAGCATCTAACATACAACTATTGGGCAGATGCAGTGAGAACTGATATTATCACAATGACACTGAGAGGGGGGGTGAATCAGTGTAGCTATTTAAATTCAGATCTACAACTCTTTTAAAACTTAAGCAAGGAGAACTTAAAAATAGATAAAGCAATTTAAACAAGAGAGCAATCCACAACACACGATTTAACGAGGTTCACCAGTTTTGGCTACTCCTCAAAAATTAGACTGCTTGGACTTCCATCCAAATCCAGCCTTTGCAAAGCACCAACTTTACAAACAATTTACCAGCACCCACTGGAAGGAGCACCAACCCCTAATTTATCTGCACCAACAGAAAGGAGCACCAACCCCTAATTTATCTGCACCAACAGAAAGGAGCACCAACCCCTAATTTACCAGCACCAACTGGAAGGAGCACCAACCCCTTATTCCAAGCACCAACTTGGATTTCTATTTTGAATCTTAGATTGACATAAATATGCCTTCACTTTTACAAGACCCTCACTGGTCTATTGCTCACCCAACCTCACTTTCAATCCAGGAAACACATATTCCTTCTGTGCACTTACAGTCGCACTCTCTCTGCTGCACTCTATATTTTTTGTACTCTCTGTATTTTTCACTCTATCTCAGCCATGCTTTTTATACATTCCTTTTCATAGCACTATTTTACAACCACTTTTCTCAGCACATTTATTCTTCATGCCTCGTGCAGAGCTCAACCCTAACCCTAACTTACTATTAATGAAAACATTCTTTTTGGCTCTGCTTGTCACTCTCTTACAACACACATCTACATGCAACTGCCCTCGCGATGCATTAACTCTTTCTGCAGTGGCACTTTAACTCTTTTACGGTGGCACTCTTTTCAATTTTGAGCCATTTATTTCAACATTATTACTCTTTTACGGTGGCACTCTTTTCAATTCTGAGCCAAACTTTACTTCTACATGCAACTGCCCTAGTGGCACATTTACTCTTTTACGGTGGCACTCTTTTCAATTCTCTTATAGCTCTAAAAATAGATCCGTCGCTTTGACAGCCTTTTTGTCTTCTTCTCGGCTTGCATGCATGAAAACACATGTCATGATATCGTGACACTTTTTGCCTCCGTACACTCTACTTGGCTTGCACCATGAAAACATGACATGTCATGAAATCGATGACATTTTTTTTTTCAAAATGAAACATGTCATGAAATCATGACACTTTTCGCTTCCTTGCACTCTTCTTTGCATGCACTAGCGAAAACATGACATGTCATGAAATCATGACACTTTTCGCTTCCTTACACTCTTCTTTGCATGCACTAACGAAAACGTGACATGTCATGAAATCGTGACACTTTTCGCTTCCTTACACTCTTCTTTGCATGCACCAGCAAAAATGGAACATGTCATGAAATCGTGACACTTTTTCGTACACTCTTCTTTGCATGCACCAGAAAATGGAACATGTAGAAATGATGACACTTTTTCCCTTTTTTGCATGCACCGAGAAAATCGAAACATGTCATGAAATCGTGACACTTTCTCCTTGTCTTTTCTCTTCCTTCGCCTCGAAAATGGAACATGTCACGAAATCGTGACACTTTCTCCTTTGAGCTCTTCCTCCTTGAATTTGTTGTGAAATACGAGCTTTTCTTCCATGCTCTTTCGTTTTGCTTCTGTCATGAAATCATGACACTTCATCCTTCGGAGTCTTCCTCTCTGTTGTTGTCGCGAAATCGTGACATCTTTTCTCCTTAGCTCTTCTCTTCTCTTCAGGTCGTGAAAACGTGACATGTCGCGATATCGTGACACTTTTTCTCTCGAGCTCTTCCTCTTGCAATATGTCATGAAATCATGACACTTTTTATCTTGCCTTCTCTCTCCTGCAATATGTCACGAAATCGTGACACTTTTTCTCCTTAGCGCTTCCTCTTGCAAATTGTCGTGAAATCGTGACACTTTTCCTTGCAAGCTCTTTCTCTCAAACATGTCATGAAATCGTGACACATTTTCGTCCGTACTGCCTCTCTTGCAAATTGTCATGAAATCATGACACTTTTCTTTGCTTGCTCCTTCTCTCCAAACATGTCATGAAATCATGATAGTTTTCTTTTCTTGTGCTTCTTCTTTGAACATGTCGCGAAATCGTGATAGTTTTTCTACTTGGCTTTTTCTTCCAACATGTCGTGAAATCGTGATAGTTTTTCCACTTGGCTTTTTCTCTTCCAACATGTCGTGAAATCGTGATAGTTTTCTTGCATGTTCTTTCTCTTCGAACATGTCGTGAAATCATGATAGTTTTCCTTCTTCCTTCTTCTTCAAACATGTCACGATATTGCGATAGTTTTCTTGTGCTTTCTCTCTCTTCGAACATGTCATGAAATCATGATAGTTTTTCTTTTTTCTTCTTAACATGTCATGATATCATGACAATTTCTTTTCCAGCTTCTCAACATGCCACAATATCATGACAGTTTTTCTACTTGGCTTCTCTCTCCTCTGATATGTCACGAAATCATGACAGTTTTCTTGTCGCGATATCGTGATAGTTTTCTTACTTGCCTTTTTCTTTGATCTTTTGAAACTGGGCCACTTCTGTCTTCTTGGAAATTCATTGTACATGCTCTGACTGACCTCTGAACTCCTGTCCACTTGCATCATCAATTGATCTATCTGTCTGTGTTGACAACAATGACAATACTTTTCTGCACCTTGCTCAACAATCTCCCCCTTTGGAATTGTTGGCAACACATGTGCAATTTCTTGTAATTCTTCTCCCCCTTTGACAATAATACCAAAGGGCTGCTGCAGACTCCCCTTGAGTCCATGCACAATCATTCTCAGGCACACAATATTACAGTTAGCAAAAATTACAAACATGAGCAAACAGATAATCAAATATATAAATGCTCCCCCTGAGAATGTGTTCCCGAAAGCTAGTCAGTTCTTGGGTAGTGTGACCACTCCCAACTTACTGCGGAGGTATTCAAAAACTTCCTTGGGCAACGGTTTAGTGAAGATATCCGCTACTTGCTCTGTAGTTGGAACAAAATCCAATTTAACCTCACCTTCTGCAACTTTATCCTTCAAAAAGTGATACCGGATTGCAATATGTTTGGTGCGAGAATGCATGACCGGATTCTTTGAGATGTTAATAGCACTTGTATTATCACATTTAACTGAAATTGGCTCTTTGAAGTTAATACCAAGATCTTTCAGGGTTTGTCTCATCCATAAAATCTGTGTACAACATGTTGTTGCTGCAATGTATTCTGCCTCTACTGTGGATAGAGAGACTGATTCTTGTTTCTTGTTGTGCCATGCTACCAACTTGTCTCCAAGATAGAATGCACCTCCACTGGTACTCTTTCTGTCATCTATACATCCTGCCCAATCTGCATTAGAATATGCAATAAGAGTGAAGTCCTTACCTTTTGGGTACCATAACCCAGACTCCATAGTACCCTTGAGGTACCTAAAGATCCTCTTCACATCTGTCACATGAGTCTCTTTGGGACTAGCCTAAAATCTTGCTACCATGCATACTGCCTGTAAGATATCTGGTCTGGTAGCTGTCAAATACAGCAAGCTTCCAATCATAGATCTGTACATGGTTTGATCTACATCTGGAGATTTGTCATCCTTGCTCAACTTGCAACCTGTTGTCATGGGAGTGCTAACAAGTTTACAATCCTCCATTGTGAACTTTTTCAGCATTTCTTTCACATATTTAACTTGAGAAATAAAAATGCCCTTTTCACTTTGGTTAACTTGCAGTCCGAGGAAATATGAAAGTTCACCAATCATAGACATTTCAAATTCTTTCTGCATTTTATTTGCTATGTCTCTACATGACTCATCATTGCTGCTGCCAAAAATTATATCATCAACATAAACAACAAGGACAATAAGTTGGCCATTGTCTGTTTTGACATACAAGTTACTATCCACCATACCTTTCTTGAACCCTTGTTCAGTGAGATAGTTGTCTAGTCTTGCATACCATGCTCTGGGTGCTTGTTTCAAGCCATACAAAGCTTTCTTCAACTTGCAAACAAAGTTGGGATTATCACCGAGTTGAAAACCATCTGGCTACTCAATATAAACTTCTTCTTCAAGATTTCCATTCAAAAATGTTGATTTCACGTCCATCTGATAAACTTTGAAATTCTTGTGGACTGCTAAAGCCAGAAACATTCTGATTGCCTCGAGTCTAGCCACTGGTGCAAAATTTTCCTCAAAATCAATACCTTCAACTTGAGCATAGCCTTTATAGACCAATCTTGCTTTATTCCTTACAACCTGTCCATCTTCATTCAATTTGTTTCAAAAAATCCATTTAGTACCGATTATGTTTTTATTTGCAGGCCTTGGTACTAACTCCCAGGTTTTGTTTTTCTCAATCTGATCTAGTTCTTCGTTTATTGCCTTCATCCAACTTTCATCTGTGCTTGCTTCAACAATATTTTTGGGCTCAATGCTGGATAATAAGGGAGTAGTTACTTACTACTCTTCTTCTTGTCTTAACACCAACTGTGGGGTCCCCAATAATTTGCTCTCTGGGATGATTTTTCTGCCAGCTTCCTGTTTTGAATTTATTGTTTTCTTCTACTTCTGAATCAATACTTAAATCATCTGGGTCAATTTTTTGATTCTCTTCTGATTCCTTTTCTTCATCTCCTTCAATAACTTCTTCATAAATAGGGTAGTTTTCTTCACAGCTGACTGCTTGTTTCCTATCTTCATCAAATTTAACATCGGCACTGTCTACAATTTTCTTTAGCCTTTTGTTGTAGCATTTGTAAGCTTTGCTTTTTGATGAATAGCCAACAAAAATACCTTCATCAGCTCTATCTTCAAACTTACCAAGATTATCTTCAGTTCTTTTGATGTAACACTTGCTGCCAAAGACTTTGAAGTATTTTGTTGTTGCCTTCTTGCCGAACCATAGCTCATAAGGGGTTTTGCTTTCATGTGTCCTCAACATGCACCTGTTTTGGATATAAACTGCAGTATGGACTGCCTCTTTCCAAAATCTGTCTGCAATTTTGCTTTCAGTCAACATTGTCCATGCCATTTCCTGCATAGTTATGTTCTTTCTTTCTACAACACCATTCTGTTGAGGTGTCCTTGCTGCTAAAAACTGTCTTGTGATCCCATATTTTTGATAGTATTCTGCAAACTCCTCTGAGATGAACTCTCCTCCTCTATCTGATCTTAAGCATTTGATCCTCTTTCCTGTTTCATTCTCAACTTGGTTTTTGAAAGTCTTGAACATTTCAAAAGCTTCAGATTTTTGCTTCAAAAAGAATATCCAGGTCATTCTGGAATAGTCATCTATGCACAGCATAAAGTATTTGTCACCATTTATACTTTGAGTTCTCATGGGTCCACATAAATCAGTATGTATTAGTTCTAAAGGTTTGCTGGTAAAGTACTCCTTTGATTTAAATGTGGCTCTAGTTTGCTTCCCCTTTTGGCATGAAGCACAAATACTATTTAGTGGTTTGCCAATGGAGGGTATATCTCTTACTGCCCTTTTTGAGCTTATTTTTACCAAATTGTCAAAGCTGATATGACCGAGCCTCTTGTGCCACAACCAATTTTCATCTTCCTATCCAATCAAGCATGCTCCTTCTGAAGTCTCTGAGAGAGTATACAGGTTTTCAAAAGTCCTTGATCCAGTAGCAATCAACTTCCCACTGCTAGCTTTTCTCACTTCACAACCCTGCTTCTTAAAAATTACTTCATGACCTCTATCACAGATTTGACTTACGCTGAGCAAGTTATGCTTCAGACCAATCACAAACAAGACTTCTTTTGAATTGATCTTTCCATCACTGATCTTGACTGATCCTTTGCCAACTATCTTTGCTCCATCATTATTTCCAAATTTCACAGAACCTCCTTCGTAATTCTGTAACTTCTCAAATTTTTGCTTGTCACCTGTCATGTGACTGGAGCAACCACTATCAAGTATCCATGGTGCAGATTTGTTCTATGCTTTAAAAGCAGTCTGAACAATCAAAGATTCCTTTTCTTCCTGGAGTTTCTCCTTTTCTTTCCATTCAGGTTTGATAGCAGTTTTGGCAACTTGTTTTGCCTTTCCCCTTTCATTAGCTTGTGCCTGTTTTTCAAGAAATTTTTTGTTTTGTTTCAATCCATTTGGTTGAGATTTTCTACCCTGATATTTATTTGCTGCAAAAGTGCTTCTACAGTATCTTGCAATGTGTCCAAAATTATGACAGTTATAACATTCTACTGCATAATCCACCAATGGAGAAAAGACATTTCTACTGGTGAAATTCCTTTGTGCTACATTATGACTGCAATCTGAAATCTTATGGCCATAAGCATTGCATTTAAAACAATAACCAGAAAAGGAATGATTAAACCTGGGTGAAGGTCTTTGCCAGTTTGAAGTAGGAGCCATGAATCTTCTCCTTCTTGGATGTGTGACTTTTGTGAATCCATCTTTGTCAGTACTCTTCTTGAGTCTGGCATTATTGCTTTCTTTGGCATGATTTGTTTTTTCTTGATCAACCCTGATCTTATCTTCTTTCTTTATGGGTTCTACATTTAAGGCCTTTGAACCCTTTGATGATTCTCCTTCATCGAAGCCCAAACCAAATTTGATGCCGGAAGGCCTTTGGTTATTTAAAATTTTATCCAGCTTTACAGAACTTTCTTCAAACTTATGATAACAGCTCAATTTCTGATTCATCTCCTCTAGCTGCATCCTTAACCTAACAATGTCTTCTTCTAGCTTGTTGCATTCATCTGTCTTTATGGTTAATTGTACTTCGAGAACTTCAGACATTTTCTTAAATTTGTCTGTCTGTACTTTCAAGCTGTTTATTCTTTCACTGGCATCCTCAAGCTTTCTTGAAACCTTTTTATTCTTTTTCCTTTCTGTGCTCAGCTCTTTAAGTGCAGCAACCAACTCACCTTCCAGATATACTTCAGCCTCATCCTCAGGTTTTTCATTACATTCCTATTTTTCCTCTGTTTTTCTTTCTTCAAATGCCATGAACAGAGCTTCATCTGCTTCTTCTTCAGAGTCCTCACCGGAGCGAGTCTTCGAAGAGTCGACATTCTTGGATATGAAACTTTTCTTCTTGAAGTTGCTTTTTCTAAAATGTGGTTTCTTCTTCCAGTCACTTCTTTCTTGGTGTGACCCTTCATTATTTTTGTTTTTCTCATTCATTGGACAATTAGCTGCAAAGTGCCCGATGCCTCCACAGTTGAAGCACTTAAGCGGTAACTTTCCTCTGTACTTTCCTTTTCCCTTTATTAGTTTCCTAACAAAGTTTGCTTCTATTTCATCTGAAGACTCTTCTTCCTCAGATTCTTGTTTAGCTTTTATATTTTTGTGTGCTTTAAAAGCAACTTCTCTGTCTGAGGGCTTAGTTTGTCCTATTCTCATTTCGTATGCAGTTAAAGAACCATGCATTTCATCCATGCTAAAAGTATTTAGATCTTTAGCTTCTTCTATAGCAGAAACTTTAGAATCAAATCTTTTGTGAAGAGTTCTTAGTACCTTTTTCACGATGACCGCATCTTCCATTTCCTCGTCGAGTCCTCTAATCGCATTAATGATTCCATTGACTCTCAGCATATAGGCCTCTATGTTCTCATCGTCATTCATTTTTAATGCTTCGAACTGAGCTCGATGCGTTTGTAGCTTGGCTTCCTTGATCTTGTCGTCTCCTTCATGAATGCTCTGTAGTTTGTCCCACATGTCTTTTGCCATTTTACAGCTCATGATCCTTATCAGTTCATTGTCTACTAACCCACACATTATAGCATTCTTTGCTTTAGAGTTATTCTCAAACTTTTTCTTCTCAGCAACATCTGTTGGAGGAGTAGAGGATATTGTGTATCCACTGTCTACTGACTCCCAAATGTCATATCCCAAAGCACATAGATAAGTCTGCATCCTGAGTCTCCAGAAAGAGTAATTAGTTCCATTGAACAAAGGAGCTTTGTTGGATGAAAATCCTTCACCACCGGCCATTGTGTTTCTTCCAAGATCACCTTAGCTGATTGAGCTTGTTCAGGAACCTTGCTCTGATACCAATTGATATTCTCACAATGACACTGAGAGGGGGGGGTGAATCAGTGTAGCTATTTAAATTCAGATCTACAACTCTTTTAAAACTTAAGCAGGGAGAACTTAAAAATAGATAAAGCAATTTAAACAAGAGAGAAATCCACAACACACGATTTAACGAGGTTCACCAATTTTGGCTACTCCTCAAAAATTAGACTGCTTGGACTTCCATCCAAATCCAGCCTTTGCAAAGCACCAACTTTACAAACAATTTACCAGCACCCACTAGAAGGAGCACCAACCCCTAATTTATCTACACCAATAGAAAGGAGCACCAACCCCTAATTTATCTACACCAATAGAAAGGAGCACCAACCCCTAATTTACCAGCACCAACTAGAAGGAGCACCAACCCCTGATTCCAAGCACCAACTTGGATTTCTATTTTGAATCTTAGATTGACATAAATATGCCTTCACTTTTACAAGACCCTCACTGGTCTATTGCTCACCCAACCTCTCTTTCAATTCATGAAACACATATTCCTTCTGCGCACTTACAGTGCACTCTCTCTCTACTACACTCTATCTTTTCTATACTCTCTGTATCTTTCACTCTATCTCAGTGCCTTTATATACATTCTTTTTCATAGCACTCTTCAACAACCACTTTAAATCTTCATGCCTCATGCAGAGCTCAACCCTAACCCTAACTTACTGTTAATGAAAACATTCTTTCGGCTCTGCTTGTCACTCTCTTACAGCACACATCTACATGCAACTGCCCTCATGATGCATTTACTCTTTTAGCAACGACACTTTAACTCTTTTACGATGGCACTCTTTTCAATTGAGCTACATTTTATTATACTACCTTTGGCACATTTACTCTTTCACTCTTTTCAATTCTGAGCTAAACTTTACTTCTGCATGCAACTGCCCTAGCAGCACATTTACTCTTTTACGATGGCACTCTTTTCAATTCTCTTATAGCTCTGACAATAGATCCGCCGCTCTGATAACCTTTTGTCTTCTTCTCGGCCTGTATGCGTGAAAACACATGTCACGATATCATGACACTTTTTGCCTCCGTACACTCTACTTGGCTTGCACCAATGAAAACATGACATGTCACGAAATTGACACTTTTTTTTTGAAAGACATGTCATGAAATCGTGACACTTTTGCTTCCTTGCACTCTTCTTTGCTTGCACTAGCAAAAACATGACATGTCACGAAATCGTGACATCTTTCGCTTCCTTGCACTCTTCTCTGCATGCACTAGTGAAAATAAGACATGTCACGAAATCATGACACTTTTCATTCGTTACACTCTTCTTTGCATGCACAGAAAAAAAGACATGTCACGAAATCGTGACATCTTTCTCATCCGTACATTCTCCTTTCCATGCACCAGCGAAAATATGACATGTCATGAAATCATGACACTTTTTGACACTCTTCTTTGCATGCACCAATGAAAACGAAACATGTCATGAAATCGTGACACTTTTCTGCCTTGTCTTTCTTTCTTCGCAACAAAAATGGAACATGTCATGAAATCGTGACACTTTCGCCTTTGAGCTCTTCCTCCTTGAATTTGTCGTGAAATCATGACGCTTTTACTTCCATGCTCTTTCATTTTGCTTCTATCATGAAATCGTGACACTTCATCCTTCGGAGTCTTCCTCTCTGCTGTTGTCACGAAATCATGACATCTTTTCTCCTTAGCTCTTCTCTTCTCTTCAGGTCATGAAAATGTGACATGTCACGATATCATGACACTTTTTCTCTCGAGCTCTTCCTCTTGCAATATGTCATGAAATCGTGACACTTTTTATCTTGCCTTCTCTCTCCTGCAATATGTCATGAAATCGTGACACTTTTTCTCCTTAGCGCTTCCTCTTGCAAATTGTCATGAAATCGTGACACTTTTCCTTGCAAGCTCTTTCTCTCAAACATGTCATGAAATCATGACACATTTTCGTCCGTACTGCCTCTCTTGCAGATTGTCATGAAATCATGACAGTTTTCTTTGCTTGCGCCTTCTCTCCAAACATGTCACGAAATCGTGACAGTTTTCTTTGCCTGCGCTTCTTCTTCGAACATGTCACGAAATCATGATAGTTTTTCCACTTGGGTTTTCTCTGCCAACATGTCACAAAATCATGACAGTTTTTCCACTTGGCTTTTTCTCTGCCAACATGTCACGAAATCACGATAGTTTTCTTGCATGTGCCTTCTCATCGAACATGTCGCGAAATCACGACAGTTTTCCCTGTATGCGCTTCTTCTTCGAACATGTCGCGAAATCATGACAGTTTTTCTTGTGCTTTCTCTCTCTTCGAACATGTCACGAAATCATGACAGTTTTTCTTTCTTCTTCTTAACATGTCACGATATCGCGACAGTTTCTTTTCCAGCTTCTCAACATGTCGCGATATCATGACAGTTTTTCTACTTGGCTTCTTTTCCTCCGTTATGTCGCGATATCGCGACAGTTTTCTTACTTGCCTTTTTCTTTGATCTTTTGAAACTGGGCCACTTCTTTCTTCTTAAAAATTTACTGTACATGCTCTGACTGACCTCTGAACTCCTAGCCACTGCATCATCAATAGATCTATCTGTCTGTGTTGACAACAATGACAATACTTCTGCACCTTGCTCAATAAGAACTAGTGCATATATTCTAAATAGAAGTCCAACTTCTAGTTTAGATGGTATCACTCCTTATGAAGGATGGTATGGTAAGAAACCAAATGTCAAACATTTTTGAGTATTTGGTTCTTTATCTTATGCACACATTCCTGAGGAGAAGAGAAAGAAGCTTGATCCCAAGAGTCAAGCATGTATTTTTGTAGGGTATTGTGAATCTAAAAAGGGTATAGATTGTACAATCCCAAGACACATAAAATAGTTATCTCTAGGGATGTAATTTTTGATGAAGGGGGAGAATGGGGTCATAAAAAATTTGTTGATATAGACTCTAATTTTGAAATTTCCACATTTGTACAGCCCAAGAAAAGTAGTGGAAGTAGTTCCCCTCCATAAATTCCACATCAGGAATCTTCATTGAGTACATTAAGTGGTACATCAAGTCCAAGAGGAACTCCTTTTTTGGCACCCCCAAAATATTTGAAATGATTTCAGAGATCTATAAGTGCTCCAAGTCCGATGGATATTGATCCAGTTTCTCAAAGGAAAGAAACAAATAAAGGAAAGCACATACTACAGAGTCATCCATATTCTCAAATGTTGGATAGGAATTTCCAACAAAGATACACTAGGAGTCAAGCTAGTGAGATGGATGACATTTTGTCAAGACTTGAAAATATTCACATGTCAGGAGATGATGAGTCTCATGAACCAAGGGGTGATGTAGTCAATTATGCTTTGTTGGCTTCTGCACAGCTAGAACCATCTAGCTATGAAAAAGCGTGTACTAAAAGTATATGGCAAGATGCCATGGAAGAGGAAATATCCTCAATTAAAAAGAATGATACTTGGGAGCTTGTGAATCTTCCCAAGGGAAAAAAATGTGTTGGATGTAAATGGGTCTATAAGACCAAATTCAATGCTGATGGAAGCATTGAAAGGCACAATGCAAGATTAGTAGCTAAGGGTTTTACTCAGAAATATGGCATAGATTATGAGGAAACCTTTGCTCCATTTGCTTGATAAGAAACAATCAAAACTGTTCTTTCCTTGGCAGCCCATAAAGGATGGAACATTCAACACATGGATGTGAAAAGTGCATTTTTAAATGGATACCTGACAAAAGAGGTGTATGTTCAACAACCTCAAGGTTTCCAAGAACAAGGAAAAGAGAACCTTGTTTATAAATTGAAAAAAGCACTTTATGGCCTCAAGCAAGCACCATGAGTGTGGTACTCATGCATTGACAACTATTTTAGTGAGTATGGTTTCACAAAAAGCAAGAGTGAACCAACTCTATACTACCTTAAGAATGGAGTAGATATCCTCATAGTTTGTTTATATGTGGATGATCTAATATTTATGGGTAATAATAATAAGATGAATATGGAGTTCAAAAACTCCATGATGAATCAGTTTGATATGAAGGATCTCTGATTAATGAGATACTTCCTAGGCATGGAAATACATCAATCAAAGTAAGGGATATTCATATGTCAACAGAAATATGCTCATGACATGATCAAGAAATTTGCTATGCAGCAGTGCAAATCAGTTGCAACACCAACAAGACATGGAATCCAGCTAAGCAAAGATGATGGAGCACCAAAGGTTGACATGACCAATTTTAGAAGCATGGTTGGGAGTTTAATGTTTCTCACCAACACTAGGCCAGATATACAGTATGCTATTTCTCTAGTATCACAATTTATGGCTTGGCCATCCGAGCTACACCTTCAAGCAACCAAACAAATTTTATGATATGTAAAAGGTACATTGGATTTTGGAATCCATTACCACAAGTCCAAATCTGTGAAGTTAGTTGGTTATAGTGACAGCGATTGGGGCAGTAATATAGATGACAAAAAATCTACATCAAGGAACTATTTTAGTCTAGGTTCAGGACTAATAACTTGGAGTTCCTAGAAGTAATCTGTTGTAGCATTATCATCTACAGAAGCTGAGTATATAGCCATTACCCATGCTAGTACTCAAATCCTCTAGTTGAGGAAAATCCTTGAAGAGATTGGCAAAAATAAAATTGGTCCAACCAAACTGAATTGTGATAATATTAGTGCCATACAGTTGGCATATAATCCGATCCACCACAAAAGGTCAAAATTTTTTGATATGAAGTATCACTTCATAAGAGATATGGTGGAACAGCAGATAGTTGAGCTTCAATACTGTAGCACTTTGGATAATCTAGCAGACATATTCACCAAAGGCATGGCTAAAGCTCAATTTATAAAGCTGAGAGACTGTATAGTCAGTCCTCTCAACTTTAAGGGGGAGAATGTTGGAAATAACGCATGGTAAATTCTTTTTTTTACCACAGTAAGGTTGGACCTTACCTTTTACCTCCCTGGACGGTAGATACTGGACAGCAGAGGTTTGATGGCATGGGAGGCAGATAGAATGAATTCTAATTTTCTTCTTCTTTCCTCCCTATTTTCCTTCATCATTTTCTCTTTCCCCTAAGTTAGAAATTATGGTTTATTTCCTTCTATTTAAACCTTGTAACCGTAGATTAATTCCTAATGCAAGTTTATTCTATTTTCCCCTAACTTTTTCTTCCTGGTTACTAACCTAAGCTCCTATCACAATAATTAGTACTTCAACAACACTTCTCTTGACAAATCCATACAATCAAGATAATTTAATAGGATTTATAATTTTTGTTGGGAACCCATAATGGTAGGCTCACAAGAGAATCCAAGGAGAGCCAGTAATGTGCTCCACCCTAGTGCAACTAGTACACCTTCCAAAAATTTTCAAAATCCCATTCAATTAGATCCTAATCAAAATGCTCCCATGAAGGTCATTTCACCTTATGTGTTACCAACTTTTAAAGGAATTACATCTGAAGACCCTGATTTGTTTCTATTTGAGTTTAAGATTGTATTCCAAAATTATGATTACACTAATGACAATCAAAAGCTTAAATTGTTTCCTTCCACTCTTAAAGAATCAACCCTACGTTGGTTTATCACCTTAGCACCTAATTCAATTAGAACCTGGAATGATATGGAAAATATATTTTTGGAGAGATACCAAGAATATTGTCAAGTCAAGAATCAAAATGATGAATTACATTGAAGGAAACAAGAGAAAAATAAAATTTTAGAAGACTATCTAGACAATTATTTTTTGTTCATAAGATATGTGGAAGTTTTGAACTTAAAATTTGCAAAATCATATTCTTAAGGGGGCTGAAAGATGAATCTAGAGATGTATTGGATATTTTGGGAAGAGGAGATGCACATACACTTGAATTTTAGGAAATCATTAAACTCTGTAAAAATTATTCTCATTCAAGGCATAGAAAACACAAAACTAGTAGTAACACAAAATTATTTGAAAGAATGCATGAAAATTTTTGCTAATCTAAAAGATAAAATTTTAGTACATATTGATAAAACATTAGATGAAAATAATGAATCTGCTGAATCTTTAGCCATCTATTGTTCAAAATGTAAGGAAAAACACTCTCTTCATGAATTTCCTTTGAACAAAATATTTATATCTGCTACATGTAGCATTTGTGAAAAAGGACACCCCATAGATCAATGCAATTTTTTACTAGAACTTAAAAGTGTCTTTGAAAAATAGTCTCAACCTATGAAAGAACTCAATTTTGTAGGATAAAAACAAGGGGATAATTTTCTTAAATTTCCATATTAGAATGCTTCTAAATTTCCTATAATTTGGGGAAATAATACTTGGTATATGCCATGGTCTACTTCAAATTCATTTCAACAATATTGGATTCAACCACCATGGGCATATTCCCAAGAGTGGTCTCAACGTGGATGGATGAATCAACAACATCCACCATGGTTGTAACCAAAACTGCAAGGACATCAATGGGTGCAACAACAAAAACTATACAAAGAGCAACAACATTATCAAAAACAACAATCAAATTTGTTTCCTACTCATAGCCATAAATTATCTTAGAGACAACAACAAAAAATAGCAAAACAACCTCCACTTTATGTTCAACCTGTGGCCAATCCAAACAATGTTAAACAAGCAACCCCTATATCTATGGCTGAATCAGAAAATACAACCATAATAAATTTTAGTGACTGTGATAACACTCAATTGTGTTCAAGAAAATAACTTCTTGAACCTATTCCACTTATCAATGTAGAAATGGGAGCTAAAAAAAATGAACATGAAAACAAATCTACACTGAAACATCAAAAAGAAAAATAAAATCTCTCTCAAAATGATTTAATGGAGAAAGTATCATATCTTGAATAGTTTGAAATATCAAAACTAACATCTTTGAAATTAGATTTGATAAAGGAATTAAAATATTTAACTATTACAATCCCTTTACTTCAAGCTATTAAATATGTACCAATCATTAATAAGATTGTTCAAGAAATGTGTTTTAAGAAACCAAGAAAAATAAGAAAGTATATCCTAAAACCATACAAGTAGGTGAAAAATTAGTAGACTTGCTTATAGGAAAACTTACTCCACCTAAGTATGATTGTCTAGGAAGCCCACGGTTTCTTGGAACTTATAAGAAAAATGAAAAGAATAATTCAAATTTGGCCTCCATAGTTGTAAAGGACAATGTAGAAGAGTTGGATTCATCCAAAAGGTTTGTTTTTGATGAAAATGTTCTAAATTCAAAGCTTGAAGATGAACCAATTACTATTCAGCAATTACTATGGAATGATGAAAAACAAAATCTTGAACATTTATCACCCATTCCAATACAAAACAATTTTCTTCATTTACCACATGGATGGCATCATCATTTTTTCTCATATTTTCATTATCATTTATCAAATTTAATTCCTTAAGAATTATTTTTGATAAATATATACATATTTTCTATTATTTTCTACCACACCATTGCTCTCTTAATTCATTAATGCATAATTTTTCAAAAATAAATTCAATACATCCTGGTGTGACACAAATTGAAATACAACCAAAACAGCCTTTGAATATCAATAGTTGGTTGACTAAAAACTAGGAAGCAAAATCATTTAATGCATTGATCCAACATCCTAATGCTTTACTAACACTTCATACATCTTTAGAAGTTGGCATTGAGTTGTTGCAAGTAAAAAATAAGAGAATTTTGTAGTTGAATACATTTTATGAACTTTGGTTGGAGGCACTTCACCAAACATAGTTCATTCAACAAAAATGGAAAATGTGGCATGATGATCACATTAAGAGTAGTAAGGATGAACTAGAAGAGTTTGAGAATGAATTTGTTCAACTTTCTTTGTTTGATGATTTAAGGAGGATATTAGTGGTGAATGGACATCATTTACAGTTGTACCATAAGCCACTAACAAAGGTGGAATTTACTCAATATTTCACACAATCAAACTTGCATATGATAGAAGAGGCTTCCTCTTCTGAAAAATATTCCAAATGATCATATTTTTGAATCTTGAAAAAAATGAGAAAAAAGAAAAAAAAAAGAGAAAGAAAAATTGCAGCATAAGGCATGTCCCACAAAATGAGGATACATGAGAACATGCATCAATTTTAGTAGGGAGGAGGAAAAATGAATTCAATACTTCATTTCTAGCAATAAGGAGGCAATGATGACATAAGAATATTCTTACTACTCATATGGAATAAAAGGGTGCACCATTGTTGCAGCTTTCAGCTAAAAAATATATTTTCATACATAACAATTGATGTGCTTTTTGCAAAATAATAATTTTCCTTATCCAAATAAAAATAAGAGACAATATCTCTCATTGAAGCACCTAAAAAATAAAAAAATAAAAGTTGGTTGAAAGCCAGAAATGGTAGCTTCTTCTAATGAAAAAAGATGTAAAAAGAAAATGAAAAAAATAAATAAATTAATTAATTAAAAAAAATGAATAATTCAGTAGTGAAAACCTTTTTGGAGGTGCTACTAAATTAAGTCTTGTTTGAAAATTAGTTTTTGACATGTTTTCCTTGTTGATCTACCCATCATTTTTCCACCATTGTACAAATATCACTAACTACACATGTTTTTATTTTAGAAAAATCGACTAACAATCATCAAAAGAAGCATTTTGTAAGGTGCATGATAAATTTTTAGGATAGTAAGGTATGTGTTTTTTGCATTTAGTCATAGTAGGAATTTAGAATTTAGTGTATGATAATCGATATTTGGAATTATTATTTTTTACAAATATTGGCAAATAAAAATGGAGCATGTTGTTCAAAATGTCAAGAAGCACCCCCTTTTGCCCTTAGTTGCATGAGAAATTCAAAACTATCTACAAAAACTTGATTTTGGGATAGACATGGTAAAAATTCTATTTGAATTAGTAGGGAAGTCTCTAGAAGGAGAAATGCAAGTTGATACCCCATAATTACCTCATAGATTTGAGGAGGATAATCTAGAAAATGCACCTGAAATTTATGTTTTTACTACTACTACAATAGAACAACATACAAAACAAAGAACAACATCTAAACAGAGGGATAGAGAAAGGATTATTGATGTCATGGAAGGCTCACATACCCTAGATATGGGCCTACAATATAATCTGTAGCTAAATTTTGCATAGGAGGCCATTTTGGCACTTTCAAATGTAGCTTTGGAACATCTTGGGTCAGCTCTAGAATGACATAGTCTCATTTCAAAGATCTTTGGAATGAGACAAAAACTGTGCCAGAATACCCTGAAAATATTGTAGAATAGTAGAAGAGCAAAGCACATCATAGATTGAGGTCCCTAAAGCTCAGATCATTCCACCACAAGTAAGTACATCCCTCAAGCAGATTTAAAATCAAATTTTTGTTAGTTCTATTTCAAAGGTGCAAACAACAGAAATAGGCATTCTGGTTGAAATATTGTCAAAACTAAAAATTCCATTGGTAGTGCATCCACCTGAGATGATTCCATTAGCAAAATACAATGAGGATATTATAAAGTGGATATCACGCTACCAAATCCTAGAATCACACATTGCAGCTCTGAATCCCCTAAAAAAGTAGATAGAAACATTTGCATTGATGATAAGATTACTAAAATTATTGCTTAAACAAACATATATGCACAATCAGAACTAGAAAATTCATCAGAGAAAGAGAGAACAGATTCTAAGTTTTTTTAGACTGGTCTATAGGAAGAAAAACTGCAAGAACAAGGCAAGCAGTTAAAAAATAAAAAAATAAATAGTTACAACAACAAGAAATTGCTGCAGCACAAAAAAAACAAAAAAAAATTAAGAAAACAAATAAACAACAACTCCTGCACCATCTAGGCCAAAAAGAAAAAATTATAGAATTGTAGAGATTGTAGGAATTGCAGAAAATAAAAAGTGCAAGGATAGAACAAAAAGCAAATTAGATTTTTCAACAAAATTCAAATTTTTTGAAATTTAGGATTTTTTAGCAATTTCAAAACAAAATTCAAACATTTCAGAATTTTAGCATTTTTGCAAATTTCAGCATTTTTCAGAAATGATAGCAATTTTAGAAATTGCAACATCTTTATCATTTCTCAAAAATTGCAAAAATTTCTCAGGTGGCAAAGGATGTTGTTCAAAAGGATAAAACATGCATATTGCTATGGCCTATTGGGATGCATGAGGACATTCATCAATTCAAGTTGGGGGGATGATGAGGCCCAGAAATACCTCATTTTTGCACTATGTTTGACATATATAAAACTACCATATTACAAAACATAACAAAGTTAATTGCCAAATAGTTGATTAAAATATATTATTTGTTAAGTGTTTGCATGATTTTATGTTAGGAGCATTGTACCCCTATTTCTGACTATTTTCAGCATTTTTATGATTGTTTTTGCATGATTAGTTAAGTGAAAATGCATAATAAAAATGGTAGTTGATAAAGAGTGCTGAAGTTTATAACTGCATTATGTTATTTAAATATTATCCCACCTAAAATGAGTTGCTAAGGTGAAATGGTGCCAAAATAATCTCTACTGTAAAAACATGGCATTGACAGGTTTTTGTGCAACATATAAAAACAATCAACTAACACATTAAAGGAGCACCTTCAAGTTGTCAAAAAAAACATGGGAAAATGGTTGGAATGTGTTCATGAAGATCAAAGAAGACTTTTGACCCACTTGGATGCATTCCCACATGGTCTAAATGGACAACAATAGGGTATAACAGCTATAAGGCAGGGATAGTTGTGCAACATTGTTGCACTATTAATTAGTGAATAAAATGCATAATTCAATTAGCAGTATGATGTGTGTTGATTTTTATCACTTCATAATGATGTTTGAATACTTTTACCACCTTCCAAATGGTTTGAATTGCAATTTGGTACCAAATTCCTAAGACTGTGCATAAAACTAGAAACAACAGGTGACAATCCATACAAATTCCAACCACCTATCACTATGAAGGAAGGCATGGAATTTGTCAACTAAATATGAGGAAAATGCTTGGAAATAGTTGAGGGAGGTTAGGAATGACTCCTTCTCCACCTAGAAGCACTTCCACACAGTCCAAATGGGAGCAACAAGACAAAAAGGCTAAAATGTAGGAATAGCTAGAAAATGCATACAAAAACCAGAATTGTGCAATTATTAAGAAAGTCATGGAATTTATTAACATAAATGGGAGGAAGCAATTGGAAATGATTTCTAAGGGATAGTAAATATGTCCCATCCACTTGAAACCACTTTATTTCCCATTTTAGTTGCATCTTAAGTACAAAGTATATTTCTGCTGTTAATTTTCAAAGAATCTCCGAAATGAAAGGGGAAAAAGAGAGACCAAATGAAGTGGATAGCACACAATTCAGTCCGTAAAATCTATTTTGAGATGGATATAGGTGTAAAATACTACTTCCAACCTTTTCCACCTTATTTCCATCATTATGGATGCATCAAAGGACCAATGAGCATTCATTGTAGCAGTTTTATCATTATTTTGACTAAGTCAGTTTCAAAGCTGATAGGAAATCACTAATAAACAATAATGCATCTAATATTGAGCATGAGGTATATGTAATAGAATAGTATAAATAATTTATCTCCCTTATTGGTTGAGCTAATAGATAGTATCTAATAGTAAATAGTAGAAATAGAGAGGAATTATAGTGGATAGTAGAGTGTTATTTTGTGAGCATTGTAACATGTTTTAACAGTCAATAAAGTGTAGTATTTTCATCATCTTTCAATAAAGTGTAGTAGCTAAGCAATACTTATAAAAAATAAAGGGCTATTTTTAGTCCTGGAAGGAGGACTAATTAATGATATATTTTTTTGATATCTTTCGTACAACAGTTTTAGAAGAATATTTGCCAATTCTTATTTGTTGTTAATTAAGTAGAATAACATGTGTTTTGAATTGATTTCCTATTTTAATTTGTGATTTCATGTGTGTGTGTTAGTTGAAAATTATTTTAGACTTGTAATTCCATTGTTTTCTTGTTCTTGCAATTTGACAAATAGCATAAATTTGTAGCTACTCTATTTTCCCCTATTTTTCTTGTTATAGCAAATGTGACAAGTTTTTAGCAATTTCATTTTATAGTCAGCCACTATAGTAAAAGCCTAAAAACCTTATGAAGTAGGAAACTAACTCTTGTTTTATCATGAGTGTTTCCTTTTAAAGCATAATTTCAATTCTACAACTATAATTTAGGATTTGATTCAACATCATTTACATTTCCATAATTTCATTCCTTGTAACTGTAGTTAGATTTCAATATTAGGTCTTAGAAGAATTTTTCAAATTTATGAAAGTTAAATAGTTTCCATTAAATATATTAGGTTTAGTGTCACACCAAAAATGCTAAACCAACATCTATTTCATCAAATAAATTCTTGTGAACTGAATGCCTAAATTGTAATATGTCCAAATCTTCTATCGTAGACAGCCTTGGACACCACCCTGGATTTGACAAATATTGAGAATTAAATGATGAAAATAACAACACTCATCATTTTTTGTGTCATTTTTAGGGATCACTATGTTGTTAGAGGGTAAAAGTAGTTAAATAATTATTATTAGGTTAAGCTATGAACTTTAAGTAAAACCTAAATGTAACAACTAACATAAGAATTCGTTGTTGATAGTTGCATTTCAAAAACATTTATAAAACAAGCATAGAATGAATGGGTTAAGGGAACGATAGTTTCTTAAAAATACTTTACCTACCTAAGGAAGAAAATTTTCACAATAAGAGGTTGAATCCATGCCAAATTTGTCTAAATTTATGTTTTCCAAAAATGTTGGTGTAGACACCTAAAACACATCATGTCGATGGCAACTACTCATATGGCACATGCTACAAGACCATATGGAAGATCTTGGACATACTCCAAGATACAACAGTGGTTTTAACCACTCAATTTAGGCTCCTTGGCCTAATAATTTTGAACTATAGTTGAGACCTGTGGTCTATAATCTGAACCACAACTAACACTCGCAGTTTACAGGCTAGACTACAACTATCACCCGCAGTCTAGAACTAAAGTTCAATTGGCCTTCATTAAAGCCAAATTAGTTTGAACAACCATTTATTATAGAAGAGGGTAGTTGAAGAACAAAATATTCCAAAGGCTTCCAATCCAACTATCCCAACCACCTCTTCTTGATCTTGGCTTCTCCATGAAGCCACCCCTAGCCCTTGGGTAATCCTATAAGTACCCCTTTGAATTAGGGTAAAAGATATCAAGTGTGCATTGGAGATCAAAGCAGTGAAGCCCTATCAGAATGTAGACTCACTTGAGTGTATTGAGAGATTTTTTTGCCATCCATTTTCCAATTCATCAAGAATTATGTCAATTTATGTCATGGATGCCCTAAGGAGCTAGAACGCTAAGAAATGATAATTCAGGTAAACAGAGGCCCAATTGTGAAATTAAATTGCCAAACCAGTCAGAGGACATCAAGGTGACCCTTGATAATTAATTGTACAAGGATTATCAAGCCCACAACCTTGGATTTGGAGGGCAAAGCTATTCAGTTGCTCCTTGTTGTTGACAGTCGTGGTGTATAGTGTATACCGCTCATCCGAGTTGCGATTTGCAATCGGTGAAAATATCCTTACTGTTATTTTTACAGTGTATTTTATTAGGTTAGATTAAGCATATTAAGTGGTTTTATTGACATTTTAGAGACTCTGACCGATAGAAATAAGGATTTCATTAGGTTTACTTCATTATGGCAAGTAGGATATAATTAGCTTCTTTTCATGTTATCATGCTTCATTTCATGTAATCAATCTGCTAAATAGATAGTTATGCTTTCTATTTACATATTTCCATTAATATTTTCAATCATTGCATAGGTTTAACATGTTTTAGTTGCTTTCTTGATTTCATTAGTGTTATGGCATCTTTATGTTCACATTCCTTAAAGGGCCTCATCATGAGAGGTTGCCTATGCTTTTAATGCTTTTGTGTTGTTTCTTTACCACATGAAAGTAGATTCAAAGGAGATTTAACCATCCAATTCCTTCCTCAACATGGATAAGAGGGCCAAATCCACCCTAGAGTAGTTCGTGTCACCCTGAAGGGCCTAAAACTCACATTTACCCTTAAGAGGGAACATTGTTTTTTTCCACTGTAATAAGAGTATCAAAATAGTATCCCTAAGAGGGACATAATTGTAACCGAGATTGGCTTCTTTATACAATGGAATAAAAGTGTTTTTCTTCTTCCCATTTGTTGTCAATTTTGCATGTGTCCATTTTGTTTCTTTTATTTCATTTACGCAGTAGGAGGCATAGGTGTGAGGTCATTTTGGTGGTCACAGTAGGTGATCATGGTGGAACTCTACATTTTTAGCATTTGATTTATCACAATTTTATGTTTTCTGACATTAGGTGCAAACCACGATTAATAGTTGTGGTCTCATTGTTGTCCCACAGCTTCAAGACGTGGTCTACAGTAGCAACTATGCAATAGAGATTCAATTTACAACAAATATAGCAGATAGTAGGAGTTCAAAGCTAGATTAGATGAGGACCTGAGGTAGGCCCTTCTGACACTCTCTGTCTTTGTATTTTGCCTCTGTGTTTTTCCAGAATAGATAAATTGAAACCTAAACTGATTAAGGATAAAAAAGAACGTAAAATTTGATTAGGTCCTTAGGGTTTTTTTCCTGTATTTTAGCTAGGCGTTGCTAGGAACAACATACCTGTGAGTGTAGTCCACCATAGAATCCAATGTGCTAGATTAATTTATATGTTGGTTTACATGTCTAAGGCCCAATTAGAGGTTATTTACATCATAAACTAGATTTTTGAAAAGAGCATGTAGTATGTAGCTTGCATTTTCTAAATTTGAAATTTTTTTTCGCTGCATAGCACATAAGAAATGAGCATGGATATTGTATGATGCATTTCCTTTTTCATGCAATAATTAAAAATAACCACACACACCATGTTCCAAAGTAAATGATAGTTAGTTGGAAGTCACATCCAACCACTAGTAAGGTTCAATGATGGTGGAGGTTATTTCCATCCGTTGGCCCAAATCCCATGTACTTATGTTCTAGACCAATATCAGATCCGAGAACATTTTGTACCCTAGAAAATTTACATGTATTCTCTTTGGAGGGTATAACACTGACTAGGGGAAAATGGGTGAGGATCTAGGAGGACCTGTACTACCTGACCATCTATGGTCTTCATTACCACACATTATAGGTTGGATTATGCCACTTAGAGTTCATAGCCAAGTTGTCAAGCTACAAGTATATAGGTGAAAGCCATTCAAACTAATATTATCATCCAACAATCTTTAAAAAATGATAATATTTTCTAATACTGACACAACAAATCATGAAACAACATCAAATAATTTAGGGCTCACTTTTAAAATTTAATACAATAGAATCACCATTGTATACCTTGTTTGCATAAATAAAAGATAAATCTAGATACTAGGTGCACCATGGTGGAGAAACGGGGAGGTCGACAAAGGATTAAGCTTGATGCCATTGACCAAGACCCACTAAATTTACAGAAAAATGTGTCAAACCCTCATCCACATGAGCTTCCTAGATGTCATTCGATGAGCATCAGAGGATAAAATTCAACATGAGGGGACATAATTGAGTGTACCCCTAATAGACGAGCTTATGTGCACTATTCTAGATACAGGATAGAGCATGGAGCCTCTCACCATAAGGGTTCTCCACTCAAAATCCATTACCAAGATCATAGTGCATGTGCATCCACAGGATCGGTTGATGAGTATGTCATACAGGGGGCCAAGTTGGTACCCCTATGTACTAGGTCTATAGGAGGTTCCATACCTCCAACTTCAGAGTATAGAAGAGATCGATATTCACCCATAGAGAGGCATGCAGATAGGCTCACTTCTGAGCATAGGTCTATTCACACTCCCATGTGTAGTGAACCTTGCAAGATCACTATCAACGTATCCAATGTGGGAGCCAGTGATACACCACTGCATGAGCTGTGATGATCCAAATAGTTGGATGGTTTAGGTAGCATCATCGAGCAGTTAGGATACAAGCCTTCAGCAATGCCCACTCATGCTCTGAGTGAGCATGGTGGGAGTATTGTTAGGACTACCAGAGAATAGGTAGAGGCTTCCAAGCACCCTCATGGTTCATATCCACCATCCATGCATGGTGGCACAGAGCATAGGACTCAGCATGACGCTAATGCCATATTCATGGGTAAAGACAAAGCATAAAAAATATGTCAGAAGGGTACAAAACACATAAGATCGCTTGTATGGAGCACATATACCAGAGGCCTCTTACGGCCAATCACATTGATAGATCACATAGAATAGTATTTGAGTAGAGATGACAACTCCTCCAAGATAAATTGGAGGATGCTCACACAAAGAGGCAACGCATTGAAGAAGAGAATATTCAGTCACAAAGGCTCATTAGACAAATATTGTATGAGCAACGTATGCATGAGGAACACATCCTTACCCAAAAGGAGCATGTAGAACAAGAGGATAGGCTAGCCAAGGTTGGTTTATTCACTCATTCTGAGCATGGATATTACATTCATAGGAGGGATTTTTCACAAGCCAACATGCATTAAGAGTGTAGAGACACTCACACTCATGTCAGTGCCCAACATAGAGAATGACAACCACCATTTAAAGATCAAATGCAAAGAAAATATGAGGAAGAAGAGGGGTATGGATCTGATTAAGGATATCCTAAAAGCTCCCAGGTTGAGGAGGAGGAAGAGCAACGTCCTCCACCTTGATAGAGGAAGAATGTACCACCAAGATCACCCCCACATCAACTTAGTGATATTCTTACAATGACACTGAGAGGGGGGGTGAATCAGTGTAGCTATTTAAAATCTAATCTGTAACTCTTAAATCTGAATCAAATAGAACTTAAAAATAGATAAAGCAATTATCACAAGACAACACACCACAACACACAATGTAACGAGGTTCACCAATTTTGCTACTCAATAATTACTGCTTGGACTACGGTCCAAATCCAGCCTTTGTAAAACATCAATTTTACAATCTATTTACCAGCACCCATTGGAAGGAGCACCAACCCCTGATTTATATGTACCAACAGAAAGGAGCTCCAACCCCTATCCAAGCACCAACTTGGATCCCTATTTTGAAAGCTATAACAATGACATACAAATGCCTTCACTTTTTACAAGACCCTGACTGGTCTCCAATTTATCAAAACATAGTAAACACTTACTGCTCAGCTTTTTGCTCTCTTACAGCACTCTTCTCACCCTCTTTCGATAGCACTTTCACACATTCAGTGGCAACTTAATTCTCTGTACGATCGCCCTTTTATAACCCTATCTCTCATTAAGACTCCTCATCTTCTGTCACTTCTATAATCTTGCATGCAATCTATTAACATTCTCTTCTGCCACTTATCAAATATAACTACTTCTTTATGTAACCCCTTTTGTATATATAGAGTGGGCATTTTGTTAAGTACGTTACATGCAACATATACCTCTACCATGACTGTTCATATTCTTGGTCATGACTGTTCATATTCTTTTCTGTGCATGCATGCATTTTTCAATTCTATTTATGCGACTGTTCGATTTCTCCTTCTTCGACTGTTCTTAAAATAGCTTGCATGATTTCTATCTGTAACTACACCTGTAACTATTGCATTGACTCTAGTTAACTCTTCTTATTTTGGCTGCATGCTTTTCCTCTACAACTGCCCCTTTAACTATTGTTCTACTTTAGTTAACTACCCATAATCGTGCTGCTGTGACCTGTCATGAAATCGTGACATTTTTTACTCTTTGTACTCTTCTTGCCTTCTGCTCACGAAATCATGACATGTCGCGATATCACGACGTTTTCTGCCTCCTTGTTCACTTCTTGTCTTACACCTGCGAAAACCATACATGTCACAAAATCGTGACACTTTTCGCTTTTGTACACTCTACTTGGCTTGCACTAGCGAAAACCAGACATGTCATGAAATCATGACACTTTTTGCTTCCTTGCACTTCTCTGCCTTTCACCTGTGAATACGGAACATGTCGTGAAATCGTGACACTTTCACTACCTTGTGCCTTTTATGTCTTTGGCCTGTGAAAACACATGTCATGAAATCATGACACATTCGCTGCCTTGTGCCTTTCTCTATATTTCACCCATGAAAACACATGTCACGAAATCATGACACATTTGCTGTTGTGTGCCTTTCTTTATCTTTCACCCGTGAAAACACATGTCATGAAATCGCGACACATTCGCTACCTTGTGCCTTTCTCTGTCTTTCACCCGTGAAAACACATGTCGTGAAATCGTGACACATTCGCTGCCTTGTGCCTTTCTCTGTATTTTGCTCGTGAAAACACAACATGTCATGAAATTACGACACATTCACTGCCTTGTGCCTTTCTCTATCTTTCACCCATGAAAACACATGTTATGAAATCGCAACACACTTGCCTCCATACACTCTCTCTCCTCTTCGGGTCATGAAAACCTGACATGTCACGAAATTGTGAGACTTTTCCTTGCAAGCTCTTTCTCTTGAACCTGTCACGAAATCGCGACACAGTTTCGTCTATACTGCCTCTCTTGCAGATTGTCACAAAATCGTGACACTTTTCTTCATGAGATCCTTCTCTCAAAACATGTCGCGAAATCGTGACACATTTCTTTGCTTGCGCCTTCTCTCCGAACATGTTGCGAAATCACGATAGTTTTTCCACTTGGCTTCTTTGCCTCCAACATGTCGCAAAATCGTGATAGTTTTTCTACTTGCCTTCTTCTCTACCAACATGTCACGAAATCACAACAATTTTTCCACTTGGTTTCTTTACCTCCAACATGTCATGAAATTGTGACAGTTTTTCTACGTGCCTTCTTCCCTACCAACATGTCATGAAATCGTGATAGTTTTTCCACTTGGCTTCTTTTCTGCCAACATGTCATGAAATCGTGACAGTTTTTCCACTTGGCTTCTTTTCTGCCAACATGTCACGAAATCACGATAGTTTTGCCAACAATTTCTCTCTCCTTCGATATGTCACGAAATAGCGACATTTTTGCTAGCATTTTCTCTCCTCCGATGTCGTGAAATCATGACATTTTTGCTAGCATTTTCTCTCTCCTCCGATATGTCCTGAAATCACGACAGTTTTTCTTTATGCTTTCTTTCTTCTCAACCTGTCGTAATATCACAATAGAAAACATGTCGCGATATCGTGACAATTTTTTTACTTGTCTTTTTCTTAGATCCTTTGAAACTGGGTCACTTCTGTCTTCTTGGATATTCACTGTACATGCTCTCACTAACCTCTGAACTCCTGTCCACTACATCAACTAATCTATCTGTCTGTGTTGACAACAATGACAATACTTTTGCTGCACCTTGCTCAACAATCTGCCTTTGGAATTGTTGGCAACACTCATGCAATCTCTTGTAATTCTTCTCCCCATTTGAAAATAATACCAAAGGGCTACTACAGACTCCCCCTGAGTCTATGCACACCATTCTCAGACAAACATTGTTATAGTTAGCAAAAAACATGAATATGAGCAAAACTATAAACATAGGCATAAATGCTCCCCCTGAGAATGTGGTCCCAATTGGTAGTCAGTTCTTGGGAAGTGTGACCACTCCCAACTTACTCTGAAGGTACTCAAAAACTTCCTTGGGAAATGGTTTTATGAATATATCTGCTACTTTCTCTGTAGTTGGAACAAAATCCAATTTAACCTCTCCTTCTGCAACTTTATCCTTCAAAAAGTGATACTAAATTGTAATATGTGCATAACCGAATTCTTTGAGATGTTAATAGCACTGGTGTTATCACATTTAACAAAAATTGGCTCTATGAAGTGAATACCAAGATATTTTAGGGTTTGTCTCATCCATAGTATTTGTGTACAACATGTTGTTGCTGTAATGTATTTTGCCTCTGTTGTGGATAGAGAGACTGATTCTTGTTTCTTGTTGTGCCATGCTACTAGTCTATCTCCAAGATAAAATGCTCCTCCACTGGTACTCTTTATGTCATCAATACATCTTGCCCAATCTGCATCATAATATGCAATAAGAGTGAAGTCCTTACCTTTTGGGTACCATAACCCATACTCCATAGTACCCTTGAGGTACCTAAAAATCCTCTTCACAACTGTCACATGAATCTCTTTGGGACTAGCCTGAAATCTTGCTACCATGCATACTGCCTGTAAGATATCTGGTTTGGTAGCTGTCAAATACAACAGAATTCCAATCATAGATCTGTACATTGTTTGATCTACATCTAGAGATTTATCATCCTTGCTCAACTTGCAACCTGTTGTCATGGGAGTGCTAACAGGTTTACTATCCTCCATTGTGAACTTTTTCAACATTTCTTTCACATATTTAACTTGAGAGATAAAAATTCCCTTTTCACTTTGATTGACTTGCAGTCCGAGGAAATAAGAAAGTTCACCAATCATAGACATCTCAAATTCTTTCTTCATTTTATTTGCTATGTCTCTATAGGACTTATCATTGCTGCTGCCAAAAATGATATCATCTACATAAACAACAAGGACAATAAGATGGTCATTCTCTATTTTGACATATAGATTGCTATCCACCAAACCTTTCTTGAATCCCTGTTGAATCAGATAGTTGTCCAGCCTTGTATACCATGCTCTGGGTGCCTGTTTCAAATCATACAAAGCTTTCCTCAACTTGCAAACAAAGTTGGGATTATCACCGAGTTGGAAACCATCTGGCTGCTCAATGTAAACCTCTTCTTCCAGTTTTCCATTCAGAAATGTTGATTTTATGTCCATTTGATATACTTTGAAATTTTTATGAACTGCTAAAGCCAAAAACATTCTGATTGCCTCTAGTCTAGCTACTGGTGCAAAGGTTTCCTCAAAATCAATACCTTCAACCTGTGCATAGCCTTTACAAACCAGTATTGCTTTATTCCTTACAACCTATCCATCTTCATTCAATTTATTTCAAAAAATCCATTTAGTACCGATTATATTTTTATTTGTCGGCCTTGGTACTAACTCCCAGGTTTTGTTTTTCTCAATCTGATCTAGTTCTTCATTAATAGCCTTCATCCAAATTTCATCTGTGCTTGCTTCAGAAAAAATTTTGGGCTCAATGTTGGATAATAGAGAGTAGTTCTGTACTACTACTCTTCTTTTGTGAATATCAACTGTTGGGTCCCCAATAATCTGTTCTCTGGGATGATTTTTCTGTCAGCTGCCTGTTTTGAATTTCTTTTTTTCTTCTTCTTCTGAGTCAATTCTTAAATCATCTGGGTCAATTTTTTGATTTTCTTCTGTTTCATTTTCTTCATATCCTTCAATGACTTCTTCATAAATAGGGTAGTTTTCTTGATAAGTAATTTCTCTTTCTCTACCTTCATCAACTTTAACATCAGCACTCTCCACAATTTTCTTTAGCCTCTTGTTGTAACATGTGTAGGCTTTGCTTTTTGTCGAGTAACCAAGAAAAATACCTTCGTCAGCTCTATCTTCAAACTTACCGAGATTATATTTAGTTCGTTTGATGTAGCACTTGCTGCTAAACACTTTGAAATATCTTGTTGTTGCCTTTTTGCCGAACCACAGCTCATAAGGTGTTTTGCTTTCATGCGTCCTTAGCATGCACCTATTTTGGATGTAAACCACAGTATGGACTACCTCTTTCCAAAATCTGTCAGCTATTTTATTCTCAGCTAACATTGTCCGTGCCATTTCCTGCACTGTCCTATTCTTCCTTTCTACAACACCATTCTGCTAAGGTGTCCTTGTTTCTGAAAATTGTCTTCTGATCCCATATTTTTGACAATACTCTGCAAACTCTTTTGAGATAAACTCTCCTCCTCTTTCTGATCTTAGGCATTTAATTTTTTTTTTAGTTTGATTCTCAACCTATTTTTTTAAATTCTTGAGCATCTCAAAGGCATATGATTTAAGCTTTAAAAATAGTACCCGTGTCATCCTGGAGTAGTCATCTATGAGCAGCATAAAGTATTTGTCACCATTTATGTTTTTTGTTCTCATGGGTCCACACAAATCATTATGTATTAGTTCTAAAGGCTTACTGGTGAAGTATTCCTTTGATTTAAATGTGGCTCTAGTTTACTTCCCTTTTTGGCATGAAGCACAGATGCTATTTACTAGTTTGCCAATGGTGGGTATATCTCTTACTGCCATTTTTGGACTTATTTTTACCAGATTGTCAAAGCTAATATGACCGAGCCTCTTGTGCCACAACCAATTTTCATCTTCTTGTCCAATCAAGCACGCTCCTTCTAAAGTTTATGAGAGAGTATATAGATTTCTAGAAGTCCTCAATCCAGTAGCTATCAGCTTCCCACTGTGTGCTTTTCTGACTTCACAACCCTGCTTCTTAAAGATGACTTCATGACCTCTGTCACAGATTTTACTTACGCTCAGTAAGTTGTGCTTCAAACTAATCACAAACAGATCTTCTTTGGAATTTATCTTTCCATAACTTATCTTGACTGATCCTTTGCCAACTATCTTGGCTCCATCATTATTTCCAAACTTTACTGAGCCCCCTTCATATTTCTGTAATTTTTCAAATTTTTGTTTATCTCCTATCATGTGACTGGAGCATCCACTATCCAATATCCATGGTGCAGATTTGTTCTATGCTTTGAATGTTGTCTGAAAAATCAAGGATTCCTTTTCTTCCTTGGGTTGCTCCTTTTCTTCCCACTCTAGTTTGGCTACAGTTTTGGTCACTTGTTTAGACTTTTCTTTGTCAGTAGCCTGTGCATGTTTTTTTGGGAATTTTCTATTTTGCCTTAAACTGTTTGGTTGAGATATTCTTCCTTGATATTTATTTGCTGCATATGTGCTTCTACAGTTTCTTGCAATGTGTCCAAAGTTATGACAGTTATAGCATTCTACTACATAATCCATCAAGGGTGAAAAGACATTTCTACTGGTGAAATTTCTTTGTCCTATATTATGAATACATTCTGAAATCTTATGACTGTAAGCATTGCATTTAAAACAATAACCAAAAAAGGAATGATTGAACCTGGGAATTGGTCTTTTCCGTTTTGTAGTAGGAGCCACAAATTTTCTTCTCCTTTGATGTGTGACTTTTATGAATCCCTCATTCTCAACACTCTTCTCATGCTTGGCACTGTTGCTTTCTTTTGCTTGATTCATTTTTCTTTGATCAACCTTGATCTTATCTTCTTTCTTTACCTGTTCTACAGTTATGTCCTTTGATCCACTTGATGATTCTCCTTCGACAAAGCCCAAGCCAAATTTGATGCCTGTAGTCCTCTGACTATTTATAATCTTTTCAAGCTTCGTAGAACTTCCTTCAAGTTTGTGATAGCAACTCAATTTTTGATTCTTTTCTTCTAGCCGTATTCTTAAGACAACAATCTCTTCTTCCAGTTTGCTGCACTCATTTATTTTCATGGTTAACTGTACTTCGAGTTCTTCAGACATTTTCTTAAATTCTTCTATCTGTACTTTCAAAGTGTTTATTATGTCATTCGCATCCTCAAGCTTTCTTGAGACATTTTTATTCTTTTTCCTTTCTGTAGTTAATTCTTTAAGTGCAGCAACCAACTCTCCTTCTAGATATACTTCAGCCTCATCCTTCATGTTTTTATCACCTTCCTATTTTTCTTCTGGTTTTTCTTCTTCAAATGCCATGAATAGAGCTTCACTTATTTCTTCTTTAGAATCCTCACCTGAGCTATCTTCAGAAGAGCTGACATTCTTGGATATGAAACTTTTCTTTTTGAAGTTGCTTTTTCTAAAATTTGGTTTCTTCTTCCAGTCACTTCTTTCTTGGTGTGACCCTTCATCACTTTTGGTTTTCTCATTCATTGGACACTTAGCTGCAAAGTGACCGATGCCTCCACAATTGAAGCACTTAAATGGTAACTTTCCTCTATATTTTCCTTTTTCCTTTGTAAGTTTCTAAAAAAAGTTAGATTCTATTTCATCTAATGTCTCTTCATCCTCAGATTCTTGTTCAGCTTTTATATTTTTGTGTACTTTAAAAGCAGCTTCTCTATCTATGGGATTAGTTTGTCTTATTCTCATTTCGTATGCAGTCAAGGAACCATGCATCTCATCCATGCTAAAATTATTTAGATCTTTAGATTATTCTATAGCAAAAACTTTAGAATCAAATATTTTGTGAAGAGTTCTAAGTACCTTTTTGACGATGACCGCATCTTTGATTTCTTCGTCGAGTCCTCTGATCACATTAATGATTCCATTGACTCTCAGCATATAGGACTCTATGTTCTCTTTGTCATTCATTTTTAAAGCTTTGAACTAAGCTCGATGCATTTGTAGCTTGGCTTCCTTGATCTTGTCGTCTCCTTCATAATGCTCTTTAGTTTGTCCCACATGTCTTTTTTTGTTTTACAGCTCATGATCCTTATTAGTTCACTGTCTACTAGCCCACACATTATGGCATTCTTTGCTTTGGAGTTATTCTCAAATAGTTTCTTATCGGCAGTATCTGTTGGAGGAGTAGCGGGTATTGTGTATCCACTTTCTACTGACTCCCAAATGTCGTATCCCAACGCACATAGATATGTCTGCATCCTGAGTCTCCAGAATGAGTAATTAGTTCCGTTGAACAAAGGAGCTTTGTTTGATGAGAATCCTTCACCACCTGCCATTGTGTTTCTTCCAAGATCACCTTAGCTAATTAAGCTTATTCAGGAACTTGGCTCTGATATCAATTGACGTTCTTACAATGACACTAAGAGGGGGGGTGAATCAGTGTAGCTATTTAAAATCTAATCTGAAACTCTTAAAGCTTAAGAAAAAAGAACTTAAAAATAGATAAAGCAATTATCACAAGAGAGCACACCACAACACACAATGTAACAAGGTTCACCAATTTGGCTACTCCTCAAGAATGACTGCTTGGACTACGGTCCAAATCTAGCCTTTGCAAAACACCAATTTTACAATCTATTTACCAACACCCACTAGAAGGAGCACCAATCCCTGATTTATCTATACCAATAGAAAGGAGCACCAACCCCTATCCAAGCACCAACTTGGATCCCTGTTTTGAAAGCTATAACAATGACATACAAATGCCTTCACTTTTTACAAGACCTTGACTGGTCTCCAATTTATCAAAACATAGTAAACACTTACTGCTCAGCTTGTCGCTCTCTTACATCACTCTTATCACCTTATTTCGATAGCACTTTCACACATTTAGCGGTAACTTAATTCTCTACGTGACTGCCCTTTTATAACCCTATCTCTCATTGAGACTCCTCATCTTTTGTCACTTCTATAATCCCGCATGCAGTCTATTAAAATTCTCTTCTACCACTTATCAACTATAACTGCTTCTTTATGTAACCCCTTTTGTATATATAGAGTGGGCATTTCATTAAACACATTACATGCAACATATACCTCTACCATGACTGTTCGTCTTCTTGGTCATGACTGTTCGTATTATTTTCTATGCATGCATGCATTTTTCGATTCTATTTATGCGACTGTTCAATATCTCTTTCTTCGACTTTTCTTAAAATAGCTTGCATGATTTCTATCTGTAACTACACCTGTAATTATCGCACTGACTCCAGTTAACTCTTCTTATTTTTGCTGCATGATTTTCCTCTACTACTGCCCCTTTAACTATCATTCTACTTCAGTTAATTGCTCGTAATCATGCTACTGCGACCTATCACGAAATCATGACATTTTTGACTCTTTGTACTCTTCTTGCCTTTTGCTCATGAAAACATGACATGTCGTGATATCACGATGTTTTTTTCCTCCTTTTTCACTTCTTGGCTTGCACCCGCAAAAACCAGACATGTCACGAAATCATGACACTTTTTGCTTCTGTACACTCTACTTGGCTTGCACTAGCGAAAACTAGACATGTTGCAAAATCGTGACACTTTTCACTTCCTTGCACTTCTTTGCCTTTCACCTGCGAAAACAGAACATGTCATGAAATCATGACACTTTCGCTGCCTTGTGCATTTTCTATCTTTGGCCCGCAAAAACACATGTCACGAAATCGTGACACATTCGCTACCTTATGCCTTTCTCTGTCTTTCGCCCGCAAAAACACAACATGGCATGAAATCGTGACACATTCACTGCCTTGTGCCTTTCTCTGTCTTTCGCTCGTGAAAACACAATATGTCACGAAATCACGATAGATTTGCTGCCTTGTGCCTTTCTCTGTCTTTCGCCCATGAAAACACAACATGTCACGAAATCGTGACACATTTGCTGCCTTGTGCCTTTCTCTATATTTCACCCGTGAAAACACATGTCATGAAATCGTGACACACTTGCCTCCGTACACTCTCTCTCCTCTTTGAGTCGTGAAAACCTGACATGTCATGAAATCGTGACACTTTTCCTTGCAAGCTCTTTCTCTTGAACCTATCACGAAATCGTGACACAGTTTCGTCTATACTGCCTCTCTTGCATATTGTTGTGAAATCACAACACTTTTCTTTGCGAGCTCCTTCTCTCAAAACATGTCGCAAAATCACGACACATTTCTTTGCTTGCGCCTTCTCTCCGAACATATCACGAAATTGTGACAGTTTTTCTACTTGGCTTCTTTGCCTCCAACATGTCGTGAAATCATGACCGTTTTTCTACTTGCCTTCTTCTCTGCCAACATGTCACGAAATCGCGACAGTTTTTCCACTTGGTTTCTTTGCCTCCAACATGTTGTGAAATCGTGACAGTTTTTCTACATGCCTTCTTCCCTGCCAACATGTCACGAAATCGTGACAGTTTTTCCACTTGCCAACATTTCATGAAATCGTGACAGTTTTTCCACTTGGCTTCTTTTCTTCCAACATGTCACAAAATCATGATAGTTTTGCCAGTAATTTCTCTCTCCTCCGATATGTCACGAAATCATGACATTTTTGCTAGCATTTTCTCTCTCCTCTGATATGTCGTGAAATCACAACATTTTTGCTAGCATTTTCTCTCTCCTTTAATATGTCACAAAATTGCGATAGTTTTTCTTTCTGCTTTCTTTCTTCTCAACCTGTCGCGATATCATGACAGAAAACATGTCACGATATCATGACAGTTTTCTTACTTGTCTTTTTCTTAGATCCTTTGAAACTGGGTCACTTCTATCTTCTTGGATATTCACTGTATATGTTCTCATTGACCTCTGAACTCTTGTCCACTGCATCAACTGATCTATCTGTCTATGTTGACAACAATGACAATACTTTTGCTACACCTTGCTCAACACTTAGGGAGGAGGACTTTCTATCATCGCAGGCTTATAAGGCCTTAGTAGAGAAAGTAAAAGCAATCAAGAGGCAAGGTGTGACTTTTCAAAAGTTGACACTGAGCAATATTCATAATGAGCCTTTGGACCCCTCGATGCCTACTCCAACATATCCTAAGCATTTTTTCATGCCTAGGTTGGATAAATTCAAAGGTGACGAAGATGCGCAAGAGCATGTCATGAGATTTTTGGACGTATGCTTCCATATTGCAAGCAACAATGCCTTGCTTTTGCATACATTCATCATAACCCTCTCAGGCCTAGTCTGAGAGTGGTTTAATTAGTTGAAGAAGCATAGTATCACCAATTTTGAGCAACTGGATGACACCTTTCTTGAACACTTTTATTTTAGCGTCAAGAATCAAGCTAACCTTTTCGATTTGGCTACACTAGCTCAATGCGATGATGATCCAATCCTAGAATATAAAAATAGGTGGAGGAGATTAATGGTAAAGTTGCCATTCCCAATTCTTGCTACAGAATTGACCTGGATTTTCATGAAGAATTTTGCCAAGCACATATCATTATTGTTCCAGCTATAACAGTACCAGACATTTGGGGAAGCTTTGGTGCAATCCAAAGTAATTAAGGATATCAAGTTGCAATAGGACAACTTGAAGCTCAAGAATAGGAAAGAGGGGCATAAGAAGAGCTCCACAAGACATCATGGCAAGTAGACCCATGTCAATCAAGTGGTGTTAAACCTCCAAAGAGAGGATAAGGCGTAACAAAAGTAGAACTATTAGGCCCAACCTCCTCCTACACAATATGAACAACGCAAGAATAATTATAGGGGTAAAAATAAGGAATAACACCTACCTTGCTAGTTCATGCCTTTGAAAAAATAATTGACATAAATATTCCATCAATTATGCAAGGCTAAGGCAATAAGTTTGCCCAAGATTAAACTAGTTGATCCTAGCCAACCCAAGCCAAAGGGGTATCACAATGATCTATTTTGCATCTTCCATCGCATGAAGGGCCATGACATCAAAGTATTTTGGTCCTTCAAATATATTCTGCAAAATATGATTGATAAATGTGAGCTTATAGTGCTGAATAATCCATTGGCACCCAACAACCAAAACATGGTGATTTATAAAAATCCATTGCCAAACCATGAGGAATCATGTAACAACGTTGGCCAGGTCAACCAACTGCATGTCAAACAACCTACCCAAGGGTTTGTAGATATGGTTAACATTTTTACTAGACATGAATCAATCTCATGCTCCTATCAGGATACAAGCTATGCTAAATCAGCAGCCAGCTCAGAATATTCCAGGTCCACCAACTAGACCGATGGTGACCATACGAAGTAGGTTGGCCCAAAACCTATAGACAACTCCTACAAATTTGTCTATTTATGAGCTAATACAACAGTCCCCTAAGAATAGGGAGACTCTCATGGACATTATGATATCCATCAAGCTACAGTCCCAAGATGCTCAAGCATTCACCAATTTTGTGGGACATGTACAATAGTGCTAGGAGCCTACGATCCAATTCTATGATCATGAAATTAGGATGGTTCCTATAGATATGGTTGACCCACCATTACATATCATCATGTGTGTCAATCACATGCCATTCAAGAGGGTCTTGATCGATATTGGTTCATTGATCAATATTATAATTACCAAGGCATTAAGTCCTTTAAAGCTTCCCAAGTCATATATTGTGCCCATCGCATTCACATTGAGAGCGTTTAATGATGCATGATCATCCTACCTATTTAGGTGGGCCTAAAAACCATCCCCTTGATGTGTCACATGATCGAATGCACCATTCAATATAACATCCTTTTGGTAAGGCCTTGGATTCAAGAAATGTGTTGCGTTCCCTTTATACTACATCAAT
This sequence comes from Wollemia nobilis, assembly GCA_028583015.1. NCBI lineage: Eukaryota > Viridiplantae > Streptophyta > Pinopsida > Araucariales > Araucariaceae > Wollemia > Wollemia nobilis. The sequence continues at coordinate 1,740,736 of JAQPPZ010000886.1, read as the reverse complement.
GTGTAAAGTACATTCATGAGGGACAGGTTCATATGGTGATGTCAGACGAAGAACCCTTCAAATTTGTGAACATGGCTGATTTTCTAGGGGGTTTCATACTCCCATCAATGCACCTGGACATCCAGCTAGTGTCATTGGTTAAGAATATAGGAGGTAAACAAAAAGTGGGTGCTCAACCATCAACATTTGTATCGCATAGGTCTGAGCACACTACATCAACTTCTTTTAAATTGACTGCATCATCAATGCTTTGGCATGAAAGGAAGCTAAAGGTGAAAATGGGAAAAAATAAAAAGAAGCATGTGCCTGAACTAGTCATCAATGAGGCTCCCACTCCCATGGAAGTGGAAGAAGCCCAAGATAAAGCTAAGGAGGTACCTTAGCTTTCCTCGCCTACATCGTTAGTAGGGTCATCCATACCATGAGTGACTGTTCATCTAGCCAACATAGGGTTAGGTGAATATATTGTATAAAATGTCACCTTTGGACTAATCCTAGAGACAACACAAGATATGGACCGATCCCATCCTCATAATTTTTTGGTTGGATCAGTAGTGCCATTGGGAGAGCCACCTAATAAAATGAACTTCATCTACGCTAGGTTGTATCAACTTCCTACTCGAATGCCTATGGATGAAGATGATGATGAACCATTCACAGTGAATGTTTATGACCTATCCAATCCTGAATATTCCATGCACATTTTTGAATTATATCATTGGCATGGGTATGACCTTGATCTATTTGAACAAGGATATAGGACTTCGCTTGAGCCACATTATCATTTGGCAACTGATAGGTTTGGGCTAGGGTTGAAAATACGAGGACAAGATGATTTACTTTCAACATATTTAGATTGCATGTACCTTAGTTTGGGGGATGATGTGGATTTCAATACATATCACATTGATCCTTCTACGTTCTATTGATTTGGCTTTCATACACACCCCATGAAGAATGAGCATAAAATACCGATAACACTTATACGGGATAAATCCCACTCACTTTAGGATCTTGCTGGTTATCCAAGGTGTGAGTTACAGAGTTGGGTCGAATGGCTATTCACTCTTTTTCGCTTCTGGAATAGTTTCAAGTGGACTATCTGTTACCTTACAATGGGTTCGACCTTCGTTCAATAATGTTTAGGGGTTGTTATCTTTGTTGACAATCGGATTTACAATGAGTTCTTTGATATAGCTCTTTATGCTTTAGCAGATTAAATAAAATACAAATTTGAAAGAAAATAAAAATGGATCATTTAACGGTGGAACAGAGAGAGTAGGGTAGGGCAGAAAAGAGAAGCTTATCTAACTTAGCTGCAAAATCAAAACTACCAATTTTAGTTACACTATTTAGCTTCACAATAAAACCAATCAAAGAGGAAGGTGTCCAACTTTCTAAGATCACCTTCTACTAAGAGCATAAGACGGAGATGACATAGATCTGAAAGAAAATCATAAATAGAAGGGAAGTCGGTGTCAACTGGTATCTCTCACCAGCAGCCTAGCTCGCACAGTGAGGATAGAGCAATTAGAACAGACCTGAACCTTAAATCTCTAATTTTCCCTAGCATACAACAAATGGAATGAAGCCTAGTAGCATATTCAATCTTGATAACACAGATTTACAACTAAAATAAATAAACCTTAGCGAGACGAAAACAAAAGAAGATGCACTTATCGCAATCCGAAAGAGATTAGGCTCCTGGCCATGCTATCACAGAAAAATGATGTCACACCAACCCCAGGTACAGAACAAAGCATTCAAACAAGATTTGCAGGAAATTGCTAAAATGTCTTTTATTCCAAGTTTTTGCATCTGGACTTTACATTCAAAAGAAGTATATATAGACTCAGGACAGACCCTGATATTTTCAAAATATCTTCTTCCAAATATCTAAATCTTATCATAAAAATCCCACCACCGAGGCTTTACAATATAAGGTATTTTTATATAGAGTTTCGATAAACCCTAATCACTCTGAAAATCTTCGTGTGGATCTTGCCATAAATGGAGAAGATAAGACTTGGTTTCATCCTCATCAAATGGACACCGCGTGTAAATGTATGTTCATCTTTCGATAAGCCATCAGAGCATCTCATTAATTCTTCTACAAAATTCGGATGAGTCACTGACTTCGAGGCCTTCCATCCTCGCACAACTACCTTTGTTTGGTTCGAGTTGAGATTCTCTGCCCGCCATTACTTTTGCCATAAATTTTCTCGACAAATGGATCCACCGGAAAATTCCTTAAAGTCTGTATTTGCGGCCAGATCTGCAAAATCTGGATGAGTCACTGACTTCCCGACATCTCTTATCTTTATCTTTCGGCAAACCATCAGAGCATCTCATTAATTCCTCGCTTGATTTGTGTCGAAATTTAGGTTTGTCTGTCTTTCTCGCCATTACTTCTGCCATGAATGTAACTGTCGAATCACTTTCTGCAAAAGAAAAGCAAAGATTAGAACTTTTTAATTAATTAATTTTTTCATTTAAATATTTCTAGGGTTTGGATTGTGTTGAAAAGCTTCCACTTCCTTTGGATAGGTGATGAAAAATTTAAAGAATGGCCAAATTTTGCAAAATGAATATAAATCCAAACATGTCACGATATCATGACATTTTCCTCAAGTTACTTCTTCCTTGCTTGTGCCTTTCAAAAATGGAACATGTCACGATATCGCGACATTTCCTTCACTTTTCTTCTGCCTCCAAAATGGAACATGTCACGAAATCGTGACATTTCCTTCACTTCATCTCTTCCAAGCTTTCCCTCGCAAAAATGGAACATGTCACGAAATCATGACATTTCCTTCACTTCATCTCTTCCAAGCTTTCGCCCTCGCGAAAATGGAACATGTCACGAAATCGTGACATTTCCTTCACTTCATCTCTTTCAAGCTTTGCCCTCAAAAATGGAACATGTCATGAAATCATGACATTTCCTTCACTTCATCTCTTCCAAGCTTTCGCCCTCGCGAAAATGGAACATGTCATGAAATCATGACATTTCCTTCACTTCATCTCTTTCAAGCTTTCCTCATGAAAATGGAACATGTCACAAAATCATGACATTTCCTTCACTTCATCTCTTCCAAGCTTTCGCCCTCGTGAAAATGGAACATGTCATGAAATCGTGACATTTCCTTCACTTCATCTCTTTCAAGCTTTTCCCTCATGAAAATGGAACATGTCACGAAATCATGACATTTCCTTCACTTCATTCTTCCAAGCTTTCACCTTCGTGAAAATGGAACATGTCACGAAATCGTGACATTTCCTTCACTTCATTCTTCCAAGCTTTTGCCCTCGAGAAAATGGAACATGTCGCAAAATCGTGACATTTCCTTCACTTCATTTCTTTCAGCTTCTCGTGAAAATGGAACATGTCACGAAATCATGACATTTCCTTCACTTCATTCTTCCAAGCTTTCCTGTAAAATGGAACATGTCAGAAATCGTGATTTTCCTTCTTCTTCGTTCAAAAATGGAACATGTCGCGATATCGTGACATTTCACTTATTTTAAGGTTTTGTCTCAAAAATGGAACATGTCAGATATCGTGACATTTCCTCATTTTTTCTAAGCTTGCCTGAAAATGGAACATGTCGCGATATCGCGACATTTCCTTAACTTCGTCTCTTCTAAGCTCTTGCTTCGGAAAATGAGACATGTCCAAAAATGGAACATGTCGTGATATCACGACATTTCCCTCAAGCTTTTCTTCCTAGCTTGTATCCTCATGAAAATGAGACATGTCCGAAAATGGAACATGTCGCGATATCGCGACATTTCCCTCAAGCTTTTCTTTCACTTTGCAAATTCTCCAAAAATTGTAGGTTGACTCCAATGACTTTGTCCATCTGTATTTGGCATTTTTACATATTGGTGAAGGATCTTCCTTACTCATAAATAATTTTAACATTTGAAAAATGAATTTTAAATTGCTCGAGAATGATCAGCTTCACATGGTGTAGAAAAATGATGAAAATTCAAAGTGCTCAGAATTTGATGAAACTTTACAAGCATCTAAAAAAGCCCAAAGGGTATCCAAATTTGCAAACGGAACTTTAAAATTCATCATGGATTAAGGGAAAATGCATTTAGAAGTTTGCTGGCCAGAAATAGAAACTATTTCTAAATTGAAATCAATGCCATATGCAAGTCTACTTGGACACTTTGATGTAGGCGAAGTTTGAAAAAGGATGCAAGCAAAATTTGGAATTAAAACCCGAAAAACATCAAGAGGGTCCCTATGAAAAAATGAAAATTAAATATTTTCAAAGGATGGAATTTCATTTTTTTAGTGGGGGTGTGTTGCTTCTCAACAAATGGCGATATCTGCGGGGAAAATAGTAGCACTATTTAGAATCCAGAACTCTAGTTTCAAAACAATTTAGACTATGTACCATGCTTTGCCACAAATATTTTCTAAAATGACTTAACTACTATCTGCTAGCTGTTAAAGTTTCCCAAGGACATACTAGGTTGAACCACTTAAGGAAGATTCTGATGTGCGATTATAAGTGTATAAACCTTCCTTCAAGGATGACCGGGGCTTCGAATGCTTACTATGGATTGATCAGCTATTTAGATTGTGCAGGGGAAACCGAGTAGAGCTCTGTTTACTAGTTTAGCCTTTTACAACCCCGACAGAGTTACTCTTTAGATTTTCGAGACCCTGATTCACAACTATGAGGTGGCATCTATAGCTTGGTGAACACGTTTGAGATGTATCCTTCGGGAGCCTTGGCTATCTCTTTCTATCACATAACCTTTTCTCTTTTTTTTTTTTGAAGAAAATAGTGCCAGTTTTATGTTGGCTTGCCCAACTTTCACCTTCTCTCTCCTTTTTTGAAAGATACCGATATCTGGAAAGCCTTGCTAGAATTTTTTTTATCTTTCATTGATCGAGCAATTGATCGACTAACCGCTTCAGCCCGGGTACCAATAGCTTCTTTGGACACTTAAAATAATTTTATGAATCGGATTCCCCTCTCATGACCAACTTTTCTTGGATTCCCTAGGAGTTCTTCAGCCAAACAGTATAGTAGTTTCTTTATAATCAAAATAATTGTGGCAAGCAAGATACAAAATCCAATTATCTTTCTACTGTTGTTCTAAATAACAAGTAGTTCCACTTTTTAGCTCTAGCAGACTATCTCTTAACAAAAATAAAACAAAATGAAAACACACACTAGGCCAATTTTAAATGTTGATTTGTGTTTTCTTTGTTTAGGCAAAAACTCAAACAAACAGGATTTAAAAGCTAAAGAGGAGGGAAAAAAGGCCACTAGTTAAAGATAAAATTGCACAAACCTCAAAAGATAAAACACAGTACTTCAAACTTTAAATAAAACAAAATAAAAACACACTACTTCACACTTTATTTACAATATATACATATGCACAAAGTCCTCGTGATTATTCAAATGATGTAGTGGATGGAACAGCTGAGAAATAATGCTTCAGATATTGACCATTGATAGGAAGGTTCAAAAAATTACCTTCCAGGTCCTGTAGACGAAATGCATTATTACCTAAGATTTCGGCAATCTGGTATGGCCCTATCCATAGAGGTTGCAACTTGGTGTGTTTACCTTTCTTTTCATGGGCTTTGTCCCATAGAAGCACTAGGTCTGCAAGTCTGAAGGCTTTCACTCTGGCTCTTTTGTCAAACCAGCGCTTGACTGTCTCTTGGTGTCGACTAAAATGCTCCAAGGCTTGAAGTCGTTCATCCTGCAAATTAATTAAGTCCAACACATGAGCTTCTGCTTCTGCATGATCATCAAAGTAATTTAAAGCAAATTGATAAGTAGGCAATTTTAAAGAGATAGGAACGATGGGCTGAGTACCATACAACAAAGCAAATGGGGAAGTCTTAAGAGCTTCTTTATGTCTTATCCTGTCAGCCCAAAGTGCATACTTCAATAGTGTGTGCCATTGTCTGGGTTTGTCTACAACAGACTTCTTGATGGCATTCATCAAATTCTTATTTGTGGACTCAGCTAGTCCATTGCCTTGGGGATAATAGTTGGATGAAAATTTGATGACTATCCCCCTCTGGTATGCCCACTCTGCAAATTCGAATGACTGAAAAGCTGGTCCATTGTCGCACACTAAATTCAAAGGAACTCCAAACCTGGTTATGATATTTGATTCTAAAAATCCGATCACCTCATGGGTTGTACTCCTCATGGTGGCTACTGCTTCAACCCATCTTGTACAATAATCAGTGGTTGTTAAAACATACTTGTGCCCTACTGATGAATTCGGGTTTATCACACCTACAAAGTCAAGTCCCCATTGCATAAAAGGTTTTTCTATTATAACAGGTTGTAATGGTAGAGCTCGATTAACCTGCTTGGATGCAAAAATCTGACACTGGTGGCAAGTTCTCACATGCTTGATGTGCATCTTTAAACAATGTAGGCCAGTAATAGCCTGCTCTCAATATCTTGTGTGCAGTAGCAGAACTTGAGGAATGCCCTGCTCCTAACTTCTCATGAAAACTAGACATCACCTCATTCACTTCATTCTGAGAAATGCATCTTAAGAATATGCCAACATAGTTTTCTCTGTACAAGTTGCCTCCTTTGAGTAGAAAATGAGCAGATTTCAGCTTCAGTGCTCTTCTTTGAGTTCTATTCAGTTGAGGTGGACAAATTCCAAACCTCAGAAGATGAATGACATCTCCATACCAATCATCTAATTCAGAATCCAGCTGATTAATTTCTCCCGCTACAGGTATTTCAGCAATATGTCGGGACAAACCAAGTCCTCTGATTAATTTTGTAGGCCAGATTTCTAAGTCGTACTCCTACAGTCTCATGGCCCAATTACCTCTTAGCTCACCCAATTCATCCTGGCTTAATAAATATTTGATAGCTGGATCAGGAACTATAGCATGGACTTTGCTTCTCAATATGTAATGCCTGAATTGCTTGACTGCTCTCACCAAGGCATAGGCTTGCTTATCCAAGCGAGAGTATTTTAGCTCAACACCCTTTAAGTTGGTACTTTTGAAAGCAATTGGGTGCTCCCCTGTTTCTCTTCGTTGGGTTAAAACTGCTGCAAGTGTGTGTTCAGAAGCAAAAGAGTACAGGTAAAAATCTGCACTAAAATCTGGGCTCACCAGCACTGGAGCTTGTTTGATGGCAGATTTGATCTCTTGGAATGTTGCTTTGGCTTCCGTTGTCCAGGAAATCTTAGCAGTTTCCTTCAGCATGTTATTTAGCGGCTTGACTATTTCCGCAAAGCCAGAGATGAATTTTTTGACAAAATTAATTTTCCCAAAAAATGATCTTAGCTCTTTCTTAGAGTTGGGAAAGGGTATCCCCGATATGGCTTCGACTCTCTCAGGATCCATGGAAATGCCATCTTTGGTGATTAAGTGTCCAAGGAGTTTTCCTTCAGTTACACCAAAAACACACTTCTTTGGGTTTAAAGAAATGCCAAATTCTCTGCATTTGTCGAAGACAGATTCCAAGTGCTTTACGTGGTCAAACCGAGATTTAGAAAAAATTGTCAAGTCATCCATGTAGACAACGATGCACTTACCCATGAGACCTTTGAAGGCATGATCCATTGCACGTTGAAAGGTAGCTCCAACATTTATCAATCCAAATGGCATTCTCTTGTAGGCAAAGGTTCCCCACTTGGTCGTGAAGGCAATTTTCATCCTGTCTTCCTTTTCAACTAGTATCTGGTTGTAACCCGAAAATCCATCTAAGAAAGACATCATTTCTGAACCATTCACAATTTGTAGCACATCATCCATGGAAGGCAAAGGATAATTATCCTTTTCAGAAGCCTTGTTCAAGTTCCTAAAATCCACGCACAAGCGGATTTCCCCATTCTTCTTTCTAACCGGCACTAAATTGGCTACCCAAGTAGAATGTCTAATGGGAAAAATAATGGCAGCACTCAATAATTTCTCCACCTCCTTCTTGATGAGGGGTTCCAACAAAGCGTTGACATGCCTCTGTTTCTGTCGAAAGGGTTTGCAGAACTCCTTTAAGGGTATTATATGGGTGTAAAATTTTGGATCAAAAACCTTTAGGTCTTTATAAGACCAGGCCATAACATCCTTGGACCTGTGAAGGAATTCAATCATATTTTTCTTTATTTTAGGGTCACAAGCTTTAGCTAACTTAAGGTGTCTGGGATCCTCTTCAGTCCCGACATTCAGTTTCTCAGTCTCACTGCCTGCTACACCAATAGAATTTCCAAAATTCACTCTTTGTTCAATTCGGTCAACATCAAACAACCGCTCAAGTTCTACCATTCCTTTCGGAATTCTATTATCTTTCAACCTCATTATCCCCTTTTCATCATCAAAATTTTCCAGCATAGTATCCTTTTGACCATCATCAATTATAGCATTTTCAAATGCATTGGTATTCTGTAAAAAGTTTATAATTTGTTGGTCATCAAAAAAGACTTGAAAATTATCTACGTTATCTGGAACCGAAGGACAAGGGATTAATTCGATTGAAAATTTCTTCCATTTGAACTCCTCCAATGGCTTCATATTTGTGGTTGATGAAGCTAAAACATCTGCAAGTGAATTCTCTTCTCTAGGAATGTGCGTCAAATTAAAAGCATCAAAATCCTCCATGAGATCCCATGCTCGGTATTTATATCTTTTTAGGTAAGATGCCTTGCACTGAAATTTACCTCTAACCTGATTGGCCACCAACTCTGAGTCTGTAAAAACCTGGATATTTTTTACACCTTTATCTAAAGCAAATTTCAATCCCAGCACTAGTGCTTCATACTCTACCAAATTATTCGTGCAAGGAAACTGCAAGCGATAAGACATAAAATACGTCTGATTTTTAGGTCCTTTAAGAACTGCCCCTGTACCAGAACCTTGCTTAGACTTGGCTCCATCAACATGAAGCATCCAAACTTCATTATCATGATCAAGATGAGCTTTAATAGGTTTCTCCTTTCGTGCAGTTGTCAAATTATAAACCCCGATATCTACATCAGCAAGATTAACAGTCTCATTCTTGGCATTATACTCAGTGATCATGTGTTTATATCTAGGTTCCCTTTCGATTCTTAACTGATTTGCAACACCTTTCCAAGGCAACCACATATGTGAAAAATCAGTCGCCAAGTACCCATTCAAAGACTTTGACCAATCTCTGCTCAGAAGCATTCCGTATCCCACAGGAATATCTACCACCTGAATGTCAATTTTGTGTTGTGCTCTCGGCTCAGATGCTAGTTGGATGTGTATACTTTGAAGTTCACCTACCACCTTAACCTCAGTTTTATCCAATTGGATGACTCTTCTCTCAGACTTCATAGGGGTTAAACCCAACTGTTGACAAATGGCTAGAGGCATGACATTGGCTGAAGCACTAGAATCCACCAGACAATTGTGTAATTTTTTTCCAAATATATGGATAGTTAGTAGGAAAGGTGGAACTTCAGTCTTTTCTTTATACATGGCCATATTTGCATTTGCTATCTTCTTCCCCTTTTCTAGAGGTTTGGCATTATGCTCAGAGTATGTCTTGATCAAATTATCCCTTTGTTCAGTAATTTGAGCCAACTCATGAAGAGTGATGTTAGCCTTGATCTTCTTCATATCCTCCACTATATTGTATCCCTTATTGAGTGGAGCAACAAATCTATCTGGTACTCTTGGATCTCCTCCCTTGGGTGGAGGTGGGTTATTATTTGGAGATGGATCTGGAGGAACATTATGGGAGTTGTCTGGAGGTGTAGATGTAGTATTAGGCTCTGGATTTTTGTTCCTGAGATTGTAGTTGTCCCTTCTATACTGTTGAAAAGCTTGCACTTCATCCATAGGCATCTCCACAACATTCTCTGACTCATCTGGAAAAGTGAATGAATCTAACACCATAGCTGCACTATGTTTGGATGAACTCGGACCATCAACATTTCTTTGATTTTCAAGAAAAACAAACTCACCAGATAGAGCTTCAAAGGCATTGCAGAACTCCAAACAATCCAATTCCCCATGCTGAGATGTTTCGTGTATCCTGCACCAGTTAGGCAAAGCCAAGTCACAAATATTCACTTCATGTCCCTTACCTTTATAATCCTTGTTGGGTTCATATGGTGGTCTAGTGAATCTATTCTGTTGATAAGAAAATCTATTTGAGTTTTCCCTGGTGGACACTTGCCTTTTGAAACTCAAAAAGTCATTTGCCAACTTTTGGACCATCTTTGAGACTTCCTCAACTCTTGTTTTATCAGATTCTTTCTCTGTATTCTGTACATGTTCAGCATGTGTTACAGCCAATGGATTTCCTATCGGTGGAGTTTGGCATGCTGGGAACATCATTTGATGTGGGATGGGATTCAAAATAGGGGTATTTTGTGTAATAAAGGGAATTAGAGGAGCATTCAAAGGTTGAGGTCCCAATTGTCTTTCAAGAACCAAAGCTTCTTTATAAGCCTCTGTTAGATTAGTAATATTAGCATCTCTCTTCAGAAAAATAGAGGTCACTGGATCTAGGGAATTCCTAAAAATTTCCAATGCTAGATCTGTAGTTGGCACATAATGACCCGTCAATCTACCATAAGCTTTTTGAAACCTGACGTTGAAAGATCTGATAGTCTCATTGATTTCTCTCTTAATGCTGGAAAACTGTTGATATAACACACTGGGGTCAATCACTTCACCAAATTGTGATACAAAAACTTTCTCCAGGTCATTCCAACTAGTAATAGAGTCATTAGTAAGATTCAAAAACCAGTCGTATGCTCCCTCTCGGAGAGTGAATGGGAATAACCTACAAGCCACATCTTCATGCTGCACATTCAACAACTTTAGAGCATTTTTAAATGCCACTAGGTGTTCTTCTGCTATTCTGATTCCATCATGTTTGTAGGTAGGAAGATACTTCTCAGGATTTCTGGGTAAATCATGCACTGCACCAGGGATATTCAAAGCAGTGGAACCCAACCAGTTTGCCATTACTACCTGATTAACGATGATATTTTGAGTTGCAGTTGGAGGAACTACAAGTGGTGATAAAACTATGTTGGACAAAGACTTGGCCCTTCTGAGGCTACTTCTCCTTGGGGTTTCCAACTCAGGCACAAGGAGCTCTCCAGCTCTAGAGTGGGACCTGGTTACTCTGTAGGTAGAATCCAGCTCTACACAAGCAACTTACAATCCTTAACAAATACTGAACGGAGTTCAGTTGGCCCTCCTTCTAGCACCAATTTTAAATGTTGGTTCATCTTTCATACACACCCCATGAAGAATGAGCATAAAATACCAATAACACTTATACGGGATAAATCCCACTCACTTTAGGATCTTACTGGTTATCCAAGGTGTGAGTTACAGAGTTGGGTCGAATGGCTATTCACTCTTTTCCACTTCTGGAATAGTTTCAAGTGGACTATCTGTTACCTTACAATGGGTTCGACCTTCATTCAATAATGTTTAGCGGTTGTTATCTTTGTTGACAATCGGATTTACAATGAGTTCTTTGATATAGCTCTTTATGCTTTAGCAGATTAAATAAAATACAAATTTGAAAGAAAATAAAAATGGATCATTTAACGGTGGAACAAAGAGAGTAGGGTAGGGCAGAAAAGAGAAGCTTATCTAACTTAGCTGCAAAATCAAAACTACCAATTTCAGTTACACTATTTAGCTTCACAATAAAACCAATCAAAGAGGAAGGTGTCCAACTTTCTAAGATCACCTTCTACTAAGAGCATAAGATGGAGATGACACAGATCTGAAAGAAAATCATAAATAGAAGGGAAGTCGGTGTCAACTGGTATCTCTCACCAGCAGCCTAGCTCGCGTAGTGAGGATAGAGCAATTAGAACAGACCTGAACCTTAAATCTCTAATTTTCCCTAGCATACAACAAATGGAATGAAGCCTAGTAGCATATTCAATCTTGATAACACAGATTTACAACTAAAATAAATAAACCTTAGCGAGACGAAAACAAAAGAAGATGCACTTATCGCAATCTGAAAGAGATTAGGCTCCTGGCCATGCTATCATAGAAAAACGATGTCACACCAACCCCAGGTACAGAACAAAGCATTCAAACAAGATTTGCAGGAAATTGCTAAAATGTCTTTTATTCCAAGTTTTCGCCTCTGGACTTTACATTCAAAAGAAGTATATATAGACTCAGGACAGACCCTGATCTTTTCAAAATATCTTCTTCCAAATATCTAAATCTTATCATAAAAATCCCACCGTCGAGGCTTTACAATATAAGGCATTTTTATATAGAGTTTTGATAAACCCTAATTACTCTGAAAATCTTCGTGTGGATCTTGCCATAAATGGAGAAGATAAGACTTGGTTTGATCCTCATCAAATGGACACCGCGTGTAAATGTATGTTCATCTTTCGATAAGCCATCAGAGCATCTCATTAATTCTTCTACAAAATTCGGATGAGTCACTGACTTCCGAGGCCTTCCATCCTCGCACAACCGCCTTTGTTTGGTTCGAGTTGAGATTCTCTGCCCACCATTACTTTTGCCATAAATTTTCTTGGCAAATGGATCCACCGAAAAATTCCTTAAAGTCTGTATTTGTGGCCAGATCTACAAAATCTGGATGAGTCACTGACTTCCCAACATCTCTTATCTTTATCTTTCGGCAAACCGTCAAAGCATCTCATTAATTCCTCGCTTGATTTGTGCCGAAATTTAGGTTTGTCTGTCTTTCTCGCCATTACTTCTACCATGAATGTAACTGTCGAATCACTTTCTACAAAAGAAAAGCAAAGATTAGAACTTTTTAATTAATTAATTTTTTCATTTAAATATTTCTAGGGTTTGGACTGTGTCGAAAAGCTTCCACTTCCTTTGGATGGGTGATGAAAAATTTAAAGAATGGCCAAATTTTGCAAAATGAATATAAATCCAAACATGTCGCGATATCGCGACATTTTCCTCAAGTTACTTCTTCCTTGCTTGTGCCTTCATGAAAATGGAACATGTCACGATATCGCGACATTTCCTTCACTTCATTCTTCTAAGCTTTTGCCCTCACAAAAATGGAACATGTCACGAAATCGTGACATTTCCTTCACTTCATGTCTTTCAAGCTTTCGCCCTCGAGAAAAATGGAACATGTCACGAAATCGTGACATTTCCTTCACTTCATCTCTTCCAAGCTTTTCCCTCGTGAAAATGGAACATGTCGTGAAATCGTGACATTTCCTTCACTTCATCTCTTTCAAGCTTTCGCCCTCGCGAAAATGGAACATGTCACGAAATCATGACATTTCCTTCACTTCATCTCTTCCAAGCTTTCCCCTCACTGAAAATGGAACATGTCATGAAATCATGACATTTCCTCTCATTAATCTCTTCCAAGCTTTCCCTCGGAAAAATGGAACATGTCAGGAAATCGTGACATTTCCTTCACTTCATCTCTTCCAAGCTTTCGCCCTCGCGAAAATGGAACATGTCACGAAATCGTGACATTTCCTTCACTTCATCTCTTTCAAGCTTTCGCCCTCGTGAAAATGGAACATGTCATGAAATCGTGACATTTCCTTCACTTCATCTCTTTCAAGCTTTTGCCCTCGCAAAATGGAACATGTCATGAAATCGTGACATTTCCTTCACTTCATGTCTTCTAAGCTTTTGCTCTCAGAAAATGGAACATGTCACGAAATCGTGACATTTCCTTCACTTCATTTCTTCCAAGCTTTCTCGTGAAAATGGAACATGTCGAAATCATTTCTTTCTTCTAGTAAAATGGAACATGTCATGATATCGTGACATTCACTTTAATATATTTTAGGGTAAATTAAATTTGAATTCAAAGTCAGAAAATGGAACATGTCACGATATCGTGACATTTCCTTCACTTTTCTTCTAAGCTTTTGCTCTCGTAAAAATGGAACATGTCGTGATATCGTGACATTTCCTCTTCATTTAAAGTGACACAAAAATGGAACATGTCACGATATCGCGACATTTCCCTCAAGATTTTCTTCCTAGCTTGTGTCCTCGCGAAAATGAGACAAGTCCGAAAATGGAACATGTCGCGATATCGCGACATTTCCCTCAAGCTTTTCCTTCACTTTGCAAATTCTCCAAAAATTGTAGGTTGACTCCAGTGACTTTGTCCATCTGTATTTGGCATTTTTACATATTGGTGAAGGATCTTCCTTACTCAGAAATAATTTTAACATTTGAAAAATGAATTTTAAATTGCTCGAGAATGATCAACTTCACATGGTGTAGAAAAATGATGAAAATTCAAAGTGCCCAGAATTTGATGAAACTTTACAAGTATCTAAAAAAGCCCAAAGGGTATCCAAATCTGCAAACGGAACTTTAAAATTCATCATGGATTAAGGGAAAATGCATTTAGAAGTTTGCTGGCCAGAAATAGAAACTGCTATTTCTAAATTGAAATCAATGCCATATGCAAGTCTACTTGGACACTTTGATGTAGGCGAAGTTTGAAAAAGGATGCAAGCAAAATTTGGAATTAAAACCCGAAAAAACATCAAGAGGGTCCCTGCGGAAAAATGAAAATTAAATATTTTCAAAGGATGGAATTTCATTTTTTAGTGGGGGTGTGTTGCTTCTCAAAAAATTTCCATAGGTATAATTGGATGGTGTCTTACATCACCATAGAACCACTCGAGTCATATCATGAGGATATCTTGGTGAACAGTGATATATCACTTGGTAATCAGTCGAGGAGTGAGGCTGAGCTGGTTTATGAGGCAGTATCGTATTTATGATATTTATACCTATTTTTTTTGGATAGTGAAGATAGTGATCAGGAGATAAGCTATATGGGGCCACATTTTCTAGAGTGTCCCATGCCACATTTTCTATAGAGAGAGCCTATCTAGGACCTCCTTACCTGCATCACCATGATACACCTTATACGACTGAGGACATGCACAAAGAGATCAATCTCAATACTCACCTTAGGGTAAGACCATTGAAATTCGATGTGATCTATCACATGGTGTTTCCTGATCCATCTATATATATAGAAATTGTCGAGCCAAATGATCCAATATTGTGATCAGTGCATAAAGATAACCCAGTCATCCATAACTCGCATAAAGAGGACCCATTTGTGCTCATGCTACTAGACCCATCTCTTGGGTATGGGAGTTGCATCAATGATGTAGATATTTTTCCATGTGGTCCTAGAGATCAATTCCATTCCATCAATATGGTCTCCATTGATTTGACCACTCCACTCCACAATCTAGCAGATCTATCCAAATCGCTGCCTCTAAATGTAGATGCTATCAAATGGGATTGCACTGACTCGCCTATTGAGTTTTAATATTTCCTCCCTAATAAAGAAATGTTGCAACCATTTCATTTTGCACTAGGCTATGCTTATGATGTCTATCATGCTGAGGATGCTTCCAATATGGAACCTATAAACCCAACTTATGACATCCACATGATCCCTATGCCTCATCAGCTTGAGGAGGGATTACACATGTCAATAGAGGAAACCTTTGATGTGGATATCAATAATGATCCCACCAATATAAGGAAGGTTAAATTTGGAGAGATTCTCACTCCCGATGAGCGTTCCACCCTCATCCCTCTACTGAAAGAGAGACCTAATATTTTTTCTTGGAATTACAAATATATGCCAGGTCTACACCTAAAATTGATTACCAATAACCTTTCGCTAGATCTTTCAAAGAATCCAGTCAAGGAGAAGCTTAGAAATATACATCCAATAGTAGCCTTAATGGTGAAATATGAATTGCAAAAGCTAATGGACGTAGAGTTTGTTATCTCCATCGACTATCCATAATGGTTATCCAATATGGTGATTGTAGGAAAATTTGATGGAAGGATCCATATTTGTACGGATTTCAAAGACCTGAATAAGGAAACACCTAAGGATTCATTTTCATTGCCGAATATTGATGCTCTTGTATATGGAACTATAGGTCACGAGATGCTCTCCTTAATGGATGATTTTTCTTGTTACAATCAAATTCAGATTAAGCCCAAAGACTAGCGTAAAATTGTGTTTATAACGCCATTGGGGGTATTTTGCTATAAATTTATGCCATTTGGTCTTAAAAATATTGGTGACTATATGCATAAGATCCTAGAGTATTATATTGATGACTTGTTTTCCAAGTCATTACTATGTTCTGAGCATGAGGAGGTCCTGAAGAAGGTATTCGATCACCTGATAGAGCATAATGTCAGGTTGAATCCTAAGAAGTGTGTATTTAGCATAACTTCAGGAAAACTCTTAGGATTCATTATTTCAAAATGAGGTATCAAAGTTGACCCAGCAAAGGTCAATGCTATTCTAAAAATGCATCCCCCCATAAACATCAAATAGCTAAGAAGCCTTTAGGGCAAGGTAGCATCAATAAAGTGATTTATTTTTCAATTATATGATAAATATTGACCCATGAATCGACTGCTACAAAATGGGGTCCCATTCAATTGGGACAATGACTATTGAGAAGCCTTTGTTGAAATTAAGCAATACCTGGTGACACCACCAGTACTAGCTCCACCAAGGCCAAATGAGCCATTTCTATGATATATATCGATGACCAACTTTGCATTAGGGACCATGTAGCCCAAAATAATGTGCAAAGGAAAGAGCAAGCCATATATTATATTAGCTAAACCTTGGTGGGTTACGAGCTAGGATATGCATATGTGGAGAAGCTATTTTTAGCAGTAGTTTTCACTACAAATAAATTACATCACTACATGCTAAATCATACAACATAAAAAAAATCCTTTGTAGTACATGATGAGCAAGACATATCATAGTACACGTACTACAAAGTGGATCATGCTACTGATAGAATTTGATTTGGAATTCATAAGCCAAAATTCCATTAAGGGACAAGTCATAGATGATAAGTTGGCTGAGGCACCACTATCAAATAGTAGACCTCTTACCATTGAGATTCTGGATGATGTAGTATTCATCGTATTCGAAGCTCCCAAACTTGAAGAACCAAAAAATAATGCTGATATGATCTTGTTCTTCAACAGTTTGAAGTGTGAGCAAGGGGGTGGTGCAGGAATAGTGTTTGTAATGCTATAAGGAGCTCCAATGCCCTTGTCATTCAAATTAAACTTTCCTTACACCAATAACAATGCTGAATATGAAGCCCTACTTCTAAGCCTCCATACAGTCGTTGCCATGAACATTAAAAGATTAAACATCTTTTGCGACTCCTTACTCATAGTCAACCAAGTTAAGAGGCTCTTTCAGTACCGATGTCTGATGTTGAAAGCCTATAAATATCTTGTTGTTACATATTTGTTAAGTTGAAATGATATGACATCGATGCAATCCCTCATTCATCAAATAGGTTCATAGGCACAATGGCATCTTTGGGATCCCTAATACCTCAGAACCTATCTATTGATTTTACTACCATTCATGTTAAAATGCTCTCACATCCTATAGTGGAGTGTGAAGCCTTTGATAATAAAGTGTCAATCAACATGATTAGCATAGAACCAAAAGTTGAATAGTTCTGCAGAGCTAACAATTTTTTAAAGAAGGCACCCTAGGGGTCATTAACCTCTCAGAGTCTGATAGGGAGTGGTACTACCATTCACCACAAGGTTGTTTCCTAGTCTGCATTTGCACATGTAGATACACAGGGAAAATAAGTCATCTTGGCAGTCGAAGCTGAGGCTTACCAGAGCTGGATGTTGCAACTCCAAAACTTTTTAAAATTTGGTTTGATCCCATAGGGAATGTTGCGTGTTGCAAGATGCACATTCAAGAAAAAAGTGACTAAATATGTCTTGCTATGAGATATTTTATACCGATGAGGTTATGATGGAGTTCTCATTCATTTTCTAGAGCCCCAAGAGTCATCTTAAGCGATTTCACAAGCTCATGATGGTACGTGCGGGGGTCATTTTAGTGGCATGACCATCGTCAAGCGCATCCTTTGAATGGGTTACTATTGGCCCACTATGGAGAAGGATTGTAATGTGTATGTCAGGAAATGTATCAAATGTCAGCATCATGCTAATATTACACACTTGCCATCATAGGCCTTACAGCCCATTCAAGTGGCTTGGACATTTTCTCAATGGGGATTAGATCTTATTGGTAATATCTCTCCTCCATAATTGGTCCACCATACTTTTATTATCATGGCTACTGAGTACTTTACCAAGTGGGTGGAAGCAATAACCTTAACAACTATGATTGGAGCTTGCATAGCAAAGTTTATACTCGAGCATATCATATGTCATTTTGGGATTCCATCCAAGATAGTTTTGTATAATGGAACATAATTTAAGAATAAAATTGTGAGAGCTTTGATGTCTAAGTATAGAATCAAACATAGTTTTGCGACTCCATACTATCCATAGGCAAATGGGTAGGCTAAAGCTTCAAATAAGATAGTGGTTTCCATATTGAAAAATATGGTACAAGAACACCACAAATATTGGAATATCCAGTTACCCCTTGCATTATGGGGTTACAAGACTAGCATTCGGACACCCACTAGGGAAATTCTATTTTCACTAGTATATGGTATCGAGGCCATTATACCCTTAGAGTTGGAAATTCCAATGCTATGCATCATATTGAAAGATTTCATCGATGATGACACTGTACGACAAGCCCACCTAGATCAATTGATGCTACTTTATGAAAATCATGTGAATGCCCTGGAGCATCTCCACATTTATCAAGATCGACTAAAACAAGTTTATAATAGCAAAGTCCATCAAAGAGACTTTGAAGTTGGGGATCTTGTACTAAAAGAGAACCAACATAACTCTAATTTGCTACCTGATATACGAGACAAATTCATGGCTAATTGGCTAGGACCCTATATCATATCTAAAAATATTAGTTCGGGTACCTATCGCATAACATTGCTAAGGGGTGTTGAAGATCCTGAACCTCTCAACATCATCCATATTAAGGCGTTCTATGATTGAGAGTGTAAAAAAATTCTCCAAGGGTTCCTAAGAACCACTTGGTCATCCCAAAATGCTCCAAGGGTTTCTTAAAACCGCTTGGTCAAATCTGAAAGGCTCCAACATAAAGGTTCAAAATCCTTATAAATTGGAAAAATATCAAAAACCAAAAGCATTTGCATCATTGCATTTCATGTTCTACATGCATTTCATTATTGCATTGCATATAGACATTTTTCATCTGTTGCATTCTGCAATATAATGGATTGTGTTTGTCAGTATCACAAATGATGTCATGTTTGTGTTTCAATCATGCACCTTTGTATTTATCATAATCCATAATTCATGTGAGTAATTTTATTTTTCAACACAACCCATAATGTTGCTATGAAGAATATACTAGGGTTTTTTGGTCATTCAACCATACCTAGAGGTCTTCTCAAGACTTGATAGAAAACTTGCTTTGCTTTTGTAGTTGAGGTCTAGTTAGTATAGCCCTTAGCATATCAAAATTCTATCACTAATCAAAAAATTAAACAATCCTAATAAGGACTAGGGGAATATGAAAGCCACAAAGTAGGACCAGGTAGCCTGAGGTGAAAAGAGTTATTCTCGCTTATCCCCTTATGCGGACGATACGAGAAATTTTGGCAATTGGTAAAAGGATAAGTTCATTCCCTATCTAGAATCCCTTGCTTACGATAAAATGAGCAATATCCCAGAGTGATATCCCACATCAATCCTCAATATTGATACCCTATATTGATATCATAGATTGACATCCCAGATTGATAGCCCATATTGATATCATAATATCGATATCCTAAAATCGATATTCCAAAAATAGTTCCCCAAAGTAAAATCCCCAAAGAAAGATTTTGAAGAAAATTATCAAATGTAAATTCCAAAAATTCATGTCAAATGAAGACAAATTGTACCAAGGAAATTCAAATCAGTATCAAATATCTTGATCCATAAAAGAAAAGAAAGTACAAAATAAACAGTGATTATTGTCACTAAAGTACAAAAATAAATAGTGATTTTTATCACTTTATATGAGCAAGTATCCCAAAAAATTGAAGAAAAGAAGGGAGTGATCTTGAATCCATGGAATTTCTAGCACTGTTATACCTTATGCATGATGATATATCTGATGCATTAGCACCTAGCGTATGTATAGATCAATGGTTGAATGTGAAAGAGCTAGATTCAGGTGTCTTGTATCACCTAGTGGTTTAGTCCAGCTAAAATCTAAACCTAGGATTGGATAGACATTTGTGGACCCCCAATATTAGCAATGGGCTGAAATAATCCCACCTAACATCGGGGTATGCTTGTGTCTTATCTTAAATATATTTATGTGCACACATAGGGATAATAAATATTTAGGGCCTATCCTAGAAAAAGCCTTACATTTTAGAAGTCTAGTTGGTCAGTATACAACTTTTGATAAGTCTACTAGGGTTTTTGAGTCTCATGGAAAACCCTCAAAAATTTCTCTAATAGCAGCAAATACCAAAGATCACAAACCATCAAAAATTCATTCAATCATCAAATTGCAAAGTATCGAATCTATGATACATAATTACATTGGGCACAATCAAGATATAGGATAGATACCAGATGGATATTAGAAATGATATTTATATGGCCACTAACTATATTATGAATATATTTCAAATTACAACAAGAATATAGAATGACATATTATATCAGTCGCATAATACCATTGCATATCATTGCATTTCATAGTTGGGTGATTAATTGATCAAATTATTGTAATGAGGATCTTTAATTACATTCATGATTTTTACACATCTTGTGGTGTCGTCCATTAGATTGTTAAAAACATATCGCATTCATTCATTATGTTTAAAGTGATTAAATCATACAGGTTCATTTACATTAGATTACAATTGTGTAAACAATGCATTACGTATATTACAATAGTATATTGTGACATCATCATAAATTAAATGCATACAATACAAAAAAATTAAATATGTGTTTGAAAGTAAACATCGCATTCATATGCATCCATAATACATAGCACATATAATCATCTAGATCACTACATATCATAATCATCATAAATTAAATGGCTATCTACTACATGTCATCCATACATCACATAACATAAGCATAGCATCAATATGAACATCTACATCCATGTGCATAACATAAACATAAAATAAAAAATAAATAAGTACACATAATGAGCTAAAATGATCAATCTCATATATATATATATATATATATATACATATGTGTGTGTGTGTGTGTGTGTCCAAAAAGAGTACATCGAGGAGTAGATCAAAAATTCTCGTAGGCTACAACTATGTAAACCCTCAACCTTACACTCAAAAATGATATAATGAGTATCTCTGAAGATCTATACTAAGGTCATGTACCCATAGTCTATGAGGCACCTCCATTGCCTCCACCACCCCTATGAGTCCGTTGAGAGTTAGCATCCTGAGTGCTCGAAGACCTGTGCATCCTCTCAATCCTAGGTGTCCTATGGCTCAAACTAGAAGTAGACCATCCTATCTCCCTGGTCCTAGTGTGGGATCTACTCTTGTGGGTACCTATGGTATGAGTGTCCTTAAGTACCTCCAAACCAATTAGTAGAATGTAGCCCTCCAGTTGGGATATGCAAGCTATATACCCATCCTACCGATCATTACCTTCCTCCATGAGAGAATGAAGCCTCTAGATCTTAGCCATAGGGTCACGAACTATCGATAGTAGAGTAGATGGTGCCACAAGAGGTTCCATGGTAGTCTGTGTAGATGAGGGCTCTACCCTCATAGCTAAAGTCCCCCCTGACCTTTGAGCTACTATGAGATGTACCTATAATGTAGCAATCTTTGTATCCCTATGGCATAGCTGGCTCCTCAAAGTGCCAATCTAAGTCTATAAGCCCACCACCTGATCCAGTAACTACTCAACCTCACTATTAGGAGGCAACTCACCCTCCTTAGCTATGACATTCTCTACCTCAACCTGAGGAGCCTCACCTATAGTTGCCTTTGTACCCCATCCACCCTAGGTACGCTAGCGCACGTTGCACCCATCTGGATCAGCCTCTATGCCATCATCCACCTGGTTGAGGGGCCCCTCTCCTACCACTATAGGAGTGAACACCAAGTATCATATGTTGTAGTGGTGCCAGCATGGTATGCATCCAAATCTTGGAAGTCATCAGCCTCATCCTCTAGAGGTATCTACTGGACCCATTGTAGATCTCTCTCCAAGACTAGGTGCCTATAGATTGTTAGAAGCGCTAGAATATCCTGAACCATCCCAAACTACCACTGGATCTGTGAGTAGTAATGATACTCATGAATATCTACCTTAATACCAAGTAACCATCTATTTCTCCTCACTTGGCACAGTTGCTCATCAGACTCCTCCCACATGGGGAAATCCATATATGACTGCCACTCTATATCATTCACTCGAAGTTGTGTGAATCTAACAATATAGTGATCAAGGTTCCCAACATGAGACCTTCTATGGAACCCCTCCTCCTCACGAGGCTAGAATATTGTATAGCATTAG
Source organism: Wollemia nobilis (assembly GCA_028583015.1). Lineage (NCBI taxonomy): Eukaryota > Viridiplantae > Streptophyta > Pinopsida > Araucariales > Araucariaceae > Wollemia > Wollemia nobilis. Next base: position 1,718,256 of record JAQPPZ010000886.1, on the reverse strand, counting down.
CATGTGGTAGGAATAGTAGCAATGTGGAGTGACAAGTCTATGGGTAACTCAATTTGAATGTGCTACCAACCCCAGATCTGAAGTAGTAGGCTACATCTAATACCAACCCAAATCTTGTAGGTAACTTGGTATAACTCATGATACAACTAGGCTAATAATGTGCTCCCAAATCTAAGAGCAGTGGCTACTATGTAGAACTTTGATTAACTCTCTTGATGATGGTCAGGAGGTTCCAAGAGATCCTTGCACTCGATGAGTCTAGAAGCACAATTTGGATAACTAAATGTATAAATACCATCTCTCAAACTAAGAAGATACCCTTTCCCTACCAATATCCAACGTATGCCTCCATGGTCAATCTTGCCCTAGGCATCCATGCTGCGATCACCGAATATGGTATCGAACACATCTCCCCTACTGGTAAATGGAGTGGAGGTTATGGGATCCCCATCGATCGGGATCCTAAATATCTGATAGACATCCTCTAAGGTCACTATCATTTCACTTGTGGGTAGGTGAAATATGTTGGTCTGTGCATCCCAATGTCGAGCCAACGTAGTCATGTAAGCCTAATATACCCTGATCGTGAGCAAATTAAGCACATACATGAAGCCAACTACACTGAACCACACTCACTCCTAGTTAGTGAGCTATCCATAGAGGGTATGGAGGAGATTCAGCTCCTAGTCTCTAGAGGTCAACAAAAGCAATGCATAAGGAAAACAAATAACTAAAAATAACCAAAAACATTTAAAAATCGACCTTAAAAACGTCAAACAAATAAAAAAATTGCTAAAAATACAAAAACATGCTAAAAGTGATCAAATAAATAAAAATGCATCTCAAAATTTCAATAAATGGCATTAATTGTCAGGAAAAATAAAAATAAAAAAATAAAAATTTAAAAAAAAATTCAAAATTGCGAAACCACGGGTCAAATCTACGGTCCATGTAACGGTTAAAATTTTGATTGTTGGGATTTAAATCCCACCATGGCTAATAGCCATGATACCCAATCTAACAATTGGGAGCCACGTCTACTAGATGCGGTCTAGGAACATAACCATAAAAGGGTCACTTCCTAGCCTGGAACCCAAAAAAAATTAAAAACCTAAGCTAACCTAAACTAATGTGAGGTTCTTTACTAGTAGTTTAGTGAGATTAATTGGACCCATTACTTAATGTGGTTCATTTTTAAACTATTGAGTGTGAGGAATCAGTTTTAAGTTACCTTTCCTACATCGATTCCTCGGCTGGATGAAGGCTACATAGGGTCTACCATTGGGATGTGCATGAGGTTATAGGTAGCAGTTTCAGCAGCATTTCACATCAAGTTTGATTCCTCGCCTCTCAGAGCTCTCCAATTGCAATCACTTTTAAGGAATAATAATGCAATTTTTAAATGGGAAAATTTAAATACTTTTCCTAATTTCATCGGACTGCAAATAACAATCACGGTCCCAAAATTAGGGTTTGTCGACAATAGCTTTGAGCCATAGTTCTCAAAATTTGAAATTTCTATCTATAGTATGGGAGTGCGGTTAGAAAATGGCATTAAATGCACTAAAATACCATTGTGGAAAGGTTTTTAATGATAAATTAATGATTCCTAATAGATCAAAATCTCAACAAGAGCAATCAATTTAACAAATTTGGTGATTTTCAAGCACTAAGATCAATAAAAAACTCAAAAATAATTATTATTAAACAAGTCAAAAGCCAAATGCACCTTGTATCCAATTATTTATCCTAGACACTCGGTGGTTGTATTTACTGATGCTCCATGCAATTTGACGAGATGAGTAAATAACCATAAGGACATTTGGGGTAAAATTATCATCGTTAATTTGATATGCTTCTTTTCAATCCTGAAGAAGACCTTTGAGGTTGGACTGCTCCACGAGAATGAGGTATTTCATGTCATTTATCCTATGACATATTTTTAGAAGATCATCAAAAAATTTATTCAACATAAATCTAATTGGAATTGTATTATTTCAATTCCCTAAGAGGGCTATTGTAGCCCGATCGCTTCATGGGATAGAAATGTGCAATTACTACTAACAATTGCAATCATAAGCTGAACTAAGCTTAGTCAAGTAATTAAATGCTAAATTCTAAGATTATTTAGATCATTCATAGTGGTCAAGCGACCTCGTCACTTCATTCAATTATCATTACCCTCATTGGCTCATTGCTTGAAGGGATAGTCATACTTTCATAATCATAATCAAAATCAATAGAAGATTCCTTGCTCTTGTCAAATTGCATTTGTCCTTGCAAATTATTATCAATAACTATCATAAGGTTACCCCTTTGCTTGGGGTAAATAGCATATATGATAGTTTGTTTGTATCTCTCCTCCTTTTGGTTATATAGGCCTAACTCCTATTGTAGAACCAAAGCTACCCGAATGCCTGATGACGAGTGCAAACCCTTTCAAATTAAACCTCCAATGATTTGGAAGCAATGATTCCAAGATGCACGTCCATTTACAAGACCCGAGGCATCTAATGTTGATTAGATAAATGATCATCATGCAACATTCGACATCATTTTAGGAGGTCTATTTTTTCTTAGTGTTGTTCAAAATCACAATGCATCTCAAAAGGGGAATATATAGACACCTAAAACATGTCATGTCGATGGTGACTACTCATATGGGACATGCTACAAGACCATATGGAAGATCTTGGATAGACTCCAATATAGAGTAGTGGTTTTAACCACTCAATTTGGGCTCCTTGGAATAATCAGTCTGAACCATAGTTGAGACCTACGATCTACAGTCTAAATCGTAGCTGACACCCGTGGTTTATAGGCTAGACCACAGCTATCACCCATGGTCTAGAACTAAAGTTCAGTTGGCCTTCATCCAAGCCAAATAAGTTTGAACGACCATTTATTCTATAAGAGGGTAGTTAAAGGATAAAATATTATAGAGGCTTCCAATCCAACTATCCCAACCATATCTTCTTGATCTTGGCTTCTCCATGAAGCCACCCCTAGCCCTTGGGTCATCCTATAAACACCCCTTTGAATTAGGGCAAAATATATCAAGTGTGCATTGGATATCAAATCAGTGAAGCCCTATCAGATTATAGACTCACTTGAGTGTATTGAGATATTTTTGTGCCATCCATTTTCCAATTCATCAAGCATCATGTCAATTTGTGTCATGGATACCCTAAGGATCTATAACACCAAGATAATTCGGGAAAATAGAAGCCCAATTGTGCAATTTAATCACCAAACCAATTAGAGGACATAAAGGCAACCCTTGATCATAAATTGGAAAAGGAGGATCAAGCCCATAGACTTGGATTTGGAGGGCAAAGCTATTTAGTTGCTTGTCGTGGTTGACAGTCATGGTGTATAGTGTAGACCACTCATCCGAGTTGCGGTTTGCAATCGGTGAAATATCTCCTTATTGTTATTTTTGTAGTGTATTTTATTAGGTTAGATTAAGCATATTAAGTGGTTTTATTGACATTTTAGAGACTCTGACCGATAGAAATAAGGATTTCATTAGGTTTACTTCATTATGACAAGTAGGATATAATTAGCTTCTTTTCATGTTATCATGCTTCATTTCATGTAATCAATCTGCTAAATAGATAGTTATGCTTTCTATTTACATATTTCCATTAATATTTTCAAGCATTGCATAGGTTTAACATGTTTTAGTTGCTTTCTTGATTTCATTAGTGTTATGGCATATTTATGTTCACATTCTTTAAATGGCCTCATCATGAGAGGTTGCCTATGCTTTGAATTTTTTTGTGTTGTTTCTTGATTGCAGGAAAGTAGATTCAAAGGAGATTCAACCATCCAATTCCTTCCTTAACATGGATAAGAGGATCAAATCCACCCTAGAGAAGTTCGTGTCACCCCGAAGGGCCTAAAACTCACTTTTACCCTTAAGAGAAAACATTGTTTTTTCCCACTATAATAAGAGTATCAAAATGGTATCCCTAAGAGGTACATAATTGTAACTGGGATTGGCTTATTTATACAATGGAATAAAAGTGTTTTTCTTCTTCCCATTTGTTGTTTATTTTATTTACGCAGTAGGAAGCATAGGTGTAAGGCCTGACAACCTTCTGAAGTAGGATACTAACTCTTGTTTTAGCATGAGTGTTTCCTTTTCAAGCATAATTTCCTACAACTATGATTTAGGATTTTATTTAGCATCATTTATATTTCCATAATTTTATTCCTTGTAACTATAGTTAGATTTCAATTTTAGGTCTTAGAAGCATTTTTCAATTTATGTAAGTTAAATAGTTTCCATTCAATAGATTACGTTTAGTGTCACACCAAAAAGGCTAAACCAACATCTATTTCATAAAATAAATTCTTGTGAACTGAATTCCTAAATTGTAATCTGTCTAAATCTTCTATCATAGACAACCTTGGACACCACCCTATATTTGAAAAATATTAAAAATTAAATGATGAAAATAACAACACTCATCATTTATGTTGCCATTTTTAGGAACCACTATGTTGTTAGAGGGTAAAAGCAGTTAAATAATTATTATTATGTGTAGACACCTAAAACATGTCATGTCGAGGGTGACTACTCATATGGGCACCTTTGTAGACCTTTGGACAAATACAATGTATACCAATGGTTTTTACTACTCAATTGGGCATCTTTGTCTAGTCATTACTAGCTGTGATTGACACCCGTGGTTAGAAGTGTTGACCATGGCTGACACCCGCGGTCCCCAATCTGCCAATTGGGGATCACAGCTAACACCTACGGTTAGCAAAAACCTACATGCTAACCATGTCTGACACCTGTGGTTAGCACTATAACAAACTCGGGTGACCAAAGACGAGTCAAATTAGTTGCAACAGCCGAATTGCAATGATTTTCAATGCGGTTTGGGCTGGGAGGCATCCAAAAGCTTCCTCCCAACTACCAATTCTTTTTCTTGGCTTCTCCATGAATCTAGAGCAATAATTTTGGGAGTCTACTTAAGACCCCAATTTTAAAGAGCAACCATCCTGAAGAATAGCTCAATTGCACATAGTGGAGCCCTATCGGATTAGAGAGTAATTTCACATCCCCTTGAGGAGTAACGAAGTGCTGTGCAATTGATCAATGAAAACCGTGCATGCAAAAATGGAGATATCAAGAGCTTGAGGAGCAATCTTGAAAATTGGCATACCTCCATTGCTAATTACATTGAATTTAATTGCCAATCTGTTCCAAAAAACATAGGCGACCCTTGACCATCAATTCCTTGGAGGATTTAAGAGTTTTTGGTTGTGGTTTTGAGAGAAAGGATACTTTCATCTTAACCATGGATGTCAACCGTGGTTAGCAGTGCCAAATGCACCTCAAACCTATAGCTAGGGTTTGATGCTCTCCTTCCTCCATTTTAGTAGTAGATTTCTATTTTCAGTGATGCAAATAGCTTAATCTAGCATAGATCTATATTTTAGAAGATATTTGACCGATTAATTTAGGAATTAGAGGTAGATATGTTTCACTTTTACTTACATTTGTTAATCTATATTATTTTCATACAATTCAATTTTTCTAATGGTTAATTAGAATGTTTCTTAGCTAGATTCATGCTTCGTTACATGCTATATTACAATTTCCTTATTTCTTGCATAGATTGATAGTTTTAATGTTTTCTTGATTTCATGCTATTATTTATGCAAGATTCCTTTCAAAACCTCATCAAGAGAGGCCTCCTTTGTTACTAATTTCTTCTTGTTGTTTCTTGATCATAGGGAAAAAATTCAAAAGAGACAAAGCATACAATTCCTTCCTCAACGCGAAGAAGAGGGTCATCGACACCCTAGAGCAGTTCGTGTCACCCTAAAAGGCACTTGGAAATCACACCTACCCTTAAGAGGGAAACAATTACACACTCCTATTGTAATATTGTATCAAGATGGTTATCCCTAAGAGGGATGTACTTGTAATTTGATTTTGACTTTGAATATAATGGAATAAAGCATGTTTTATTGATTCATTTGTTGTCAATTTCTTGTTCTTGTACCCATGTTATGCTTTTATCAATTATTACTATAGGATGCCTTAGGTGTGAGCCTTTTTGGTGGTTACATTATGTTAAGCTGTGAACTTTAGAGTAAAACCTAAATGTGACAACTAGCATAAGAATTCGTTGTTGATAGTTGAATTTCAAAAACATTTAGAAAACAAACATAGAATGAATAGGTTAGGGAAAGACATTTTCTTAAAAATCCTTTACCTACCTAAGGAATAAAAAATTCACAATAAGAGGTTGAATCCATGTCAAAGTTGTCTAAATTTGTGATTTTCAAAAATGTTGGATTTTTTAAAGAATCACAATCATCTACTTCAAGAACTATAGTATCCTTTGAGAAATAATTACGAGGAAATATTAGTAGTTCAACAACACTTATCTTGACAAATCCATACAATTATGATAATTTAATAGGATTTATAATTATTTTTGGGAACCCATAATGGTAGGCTCACAAGAAAATCCAGGGAGAGCCAGTAATGTGCTCCACCCTAGTGCAACTAGTACACCTACTAAAACTTTTCAAAATCCCATTCAATTAGATCCTAGTAAAAATGCTCCATGAAGGTCATTTCACCTTTTGTGTTATCGACTTTTAAGGGAATTACATATAAAGACCCTGATTTTTTTCTATTTGATTTTAATATGCCAAACTTATGATTACACTAATGATAATCAAAAGCTCAAATTGTTTCCTTCCACTCTTAAATAATCAGACCTACGTTGGTTTATCACCTTGGCACATGATTCAATTAGAACCTGGAATAAGATGGAAAACATATTTTTGGAGAGATACTAAGAATATTTTCAAGTCAAGAAACAAAATGATGAATTTCTTAGAATGAAACTAGAGGAAAATGAAATTTTAGAAGACTATCTAGACAAATTTTCTTTTGTTTATAAGAGATGTGGAATTGTTGAACCTAAAATTTTTAAAATCATATTCTTAAGGGTACTACAACATGAATCTAGAGATGTATTGGATTTTTTGGGATGAGGAGATGCACATACATTCAAATTTCATTAAATCATTAAACTCTGTAAAAATTATTCTTATTCAAGATATAGAAAATACAAAACTGGTAGTAACACAAATAATTTGAAAGAATGCATGAAAGAGTTTGCTAATATAAAAGCTAATAGTTTAGTACATCTTGATAAAATATTAGATGAAAATAATGAATATGCTAAATATTTAGCCATATATTATTCAAAATGTAATGTGAAGCACTCTCTTCATGAATGTCCTTTGAACAAAATATTTACACTTGCTACATGTAGCATTTGTGAAAAAGGACACCCTACAAATAAATGCAATTTGTTACCAGAACTTAAAAGTGTCTTTGAAAAATGGTTTCAACCTATGAAAGAACTCAATTTTTTAGGACAAAAACAAGGGGATAATTTTCTTAGATTTCTATATCCCAATGCTTCTTAATTTATTGCAAATTAGGGAAATAATACTTGGTATATGCCATGGTCTACTTCAAATTCACTTCAATAATATTGGATTCAACCACCATGGGAATATTCCCAAGAGTGGTCTCAATGTAGATGGATAAATCAACAACATCCACCATGGTTGTAACCAAAAACTACAGGGACATCAATGGTTGCAACAACAAAAACTGTACAAAAGGTAGCAACATTATCAAAAACAACAATCAAATTTGTTGCCTACTCATACATATAATTTCTCTTAGAGACAACAAAAACAAGCAACAAAATAACCTCCACTTTCTATTCAACCTGTGGCCAATCCAAAATAATGTTGAACAAGAAACCCATGTATCTATGGCTAAATCAAAAAATATAGCCATAATAAATGTTAATGACTGTGATAACACTCAATTGTGTTCAAGAAAACCACTTCTTGAACCTATTCCACTTATCAATGTAGAAATAGGAGCTAAAAAGAATGAACATGAAAATAAATCTACACTAAAAAATCAAAAAGAAAAATAAAATCTCTCTCAAAATGATTCAATGGGGAAAGTATCATATCTTGAACATTTTGAGACATCAAAACTAACATCTTTGAAATCATATTTGATAAAGGAACTAAAACATTTAACTGTTACAATCCCTTTACTTCAAACAATTAAAAATGTACCAATAATTAATAATATTGTTCAAGAAATGTGTTTTAAGAAACCAAGAAATAAAAGAAAGTATATCCTACAAACATACAAGTAGGTGGAAAATTAGTAGACTTGCTTGTAGGAAAACTCACTCCACCTAAGTATGATTGTCTAGGAAGCCCACTGTTTCTTGGAACATATAAAAAAAATGAAAATAACATTTTAAATTTGGCCTCTGTAGTTGTAAAGGATAATGTAGAAGATTTTGATTCATCCAAAAGGTTTGTTTGTGATGAAAATGTTCTAAATTTAAAGCTTTAAGATGAACCAATTACTATTCAACAATTGCTATGGAATGATGAAAAATAAAATCTTGAATATTTATCACCCATTCCAATACAAAACAATTTTCTTCATTTACCATGTGGATGGAATCATAATTTTTATAAGATTTGAGTGGATATATTTCTTCTATTCATTTCTAGAAATAAGTGTAAATTCCAATAAGGCACCATATCTATATCACATATCATTGACTAATACAATAATTAATTATTGGGAGGTGTTTATAGTTATGTAAAATAATTAATTAAATAATTATCTCAACCTAATATAACATGACTTTAAGGTTGTGTTACAATACAATTGATGTAGTAAACCATTTAATCAAGGTTAACAACATTGGTGGTATAGCCAATATCACTAAGGGTGAATACATCACAACTACAAGTAGTCTTACATAAATGATGCATATAGGATTAATGAGGAATTACTATAGGGTTACATAAAAAATTACCCATAGGTTACATCTATAGTGCACATAAAAAATCTTTAAAACTTATGGTCTTGTCCTAATAAGATTATATTACAAATACTTCAACACTCATAATAACAAAATTATACTCCAAAATCTAACCTCATAAATGGTTACAAAATAATTTATTATAGGTCTTGTTTCCATACATTAAGGAAAATTATTTTGTGGATTAAGTAATCAAGTTTATTCCAAAATGAATTTTATTATAATGACCCAAATACAAGTCAAAAGAAAGGAAATATTTAACTAATCTACAACCTTGGATACAAAATCCCCATTTCTATTACATCGAAAATAACATGGATCCATAAGTTCTATATATATTTTTTGATAAATAAATTACTTTATATTATTGATAGGGTTTTAAAGGATCTCTTAACCTATATACAAAAGCAACCAAAATGGCATAGTCATGGTAATATAAGCACTTAAAGACTGTAGCAGATTCTGTAGTAACATAATGAAAATATGAGGATGCAGCCTCAGACTTCGAATACCAAAAATTATAGACATAACTTAAAAAAGGAGGACCCTACCTCAAAATTGATGAAAAAACCAGAGAAGACAACAACTTAAGACAAAAATCTATAATAGTTTGTCGGTATACTACCATGCAAGAAAGACACGGAGACAAAAAACTAGTAAAGTCCGAACCAAACTAGGTAAACATGGGAGAAAAAAAAACGAAGGTGGAGATTATTCCTTAGCTGAGGTCTTCTCCTCTTCCTTGGTATCGTCCTTCTCAGTGTCCTCAAGCTTATCATCCTTGGGTTCACTCTTCACTGTGACCTTGTCCACTTCAGATCCTTCCTCCACTTCCTGATTAGAATGGCTATCGTAGAAAAGCATCTGAAGACCTTCTTTGATGTCCAGTATGTAATTCACCATTGAATTCATCATTGTCATGGTGGAGGCAATGATGAAGTCCTTTAGCTATTTTTTTTTTTCCTATAGTTCTTCCTCATCATTTGAAATGTCGATGACACTCCCCTTGGTGGCCATGTTTTGGAGCCTAGAAGACTTCCTAACTAGTTCCTCGACATTATAGAAATTTATACTTTTCTTTGCCCTTAATTTGGAAACATTTATCATGGCCTTTTTCTTTCTCTTAGAAAGGGGAAGTTTGGATGCAGGGGATTTAGCAGAGCTGGCCATGACAATATTAGGCTTAGGGTTGGTGGCTAGGATGTGAGTATATATGACCTTGAACAAACCCTAATTTTGGGGAAGGTCATGGTTTTTCTTGTCCCTACAGTTGGGAATGGCATGGTTCAAGGAGTTGAGGAGAAATAGGGGAATGCTTAGGGGTTGATTTCTCTAAAATAATTGATGAAATCTAGGTGATAAGTCTTGAAGGCTTAATCAGGGTTGTCTAATGTAATGAACTCCATGATTGGTTTCATTACTAGAATCCCACGGTGAATTTAAGTCGCTTATGTAAAGGTTGGAACTCTTGGTTTTTTTTTTGGATTTTGTCATTCCCTTGAAATTCTGCTAATTCAACCTCCCAGTTATGCTTGTGGCAATGAATGGAATGACCTACGAGGTTTTGTCCAGTAATAGTCACTAAAATGTGGACATCAACCATGAAATTTTTGCCTCGGATAGAGACAAACCCATTATCCCAGGTCTCAAGGAAGGCAATGGTAATTTTGGGGTCATTTCCAGAGAACATGAGGAAGAAAGGCATAAATTATCTGTCCTAGAGGACCCTTTTTGTGATATCATCACAAACTAGGGAATTGGACTCCACAAAATCTCTAGACATGGTGGGGGTAGGTGAATGGCTAGAAAAATGTAGACAAGGACATAAATACTGAGCAGTAATGGGGGGCCATGAGCGGGCGAAAGGGGAAGTGACAGGGTTTAAAAGGATATGGAGATGGGGGGGGCCGGTGAGGTGAGACAAATCCATACGAGGCTTGGGAGGGGAAGACCAAGCATGGAAGATGGTGAGAGGTAGCTCATGACAAGTGGGGAAATCACACGGGTGATGGGGCAACCACCTCATGCAGAGACACAAATCAATGCAAAAGGCATGCTTAGAAATCCTACCACTGAAGGGAAAAACCATCGAGAGAAAATGAGGAGGACCAGTAAGGAAAGGCACACATCCAAATCCAAAATAAGTGGAGTACTTTGAGGTATGTGAATGCAGCCTATCTTGACTATTAGCCATAGTATGTATCATATTGTTCTGCCACATCATGTCATTGTGAGTGTGGTAAATGCCTTCATCATGGGTATCTGCAGTGGATCGGTTGATGGAGACATTCACATCATAGGAGGTGAGGTTTTGGATTCAAATTTTGTGCAAATTATTGGAATAAAATGCATCTCTAGCCATCTTCCCACTATTCATGTTGGAAATCGCAACACAAAACCTACAAGGATTGAAATGATAGTGCCAGAAGTTGATAATTAAATTAGCATGCATTCCAAATAAAGAGACCCAAAGGGTGTTTGCAAGGTGGCAGCCAATGTAGTGGGGGAGAAAGTGGTGGGGGTAGTGGAAGATGACGTGGCCTAGCCATTGGGATGTGGTGGAGATAAGTGGATGGCTATGGGGAAAGTAGAGGGCCATATGGATGATGAGGTGGTAGTCACCCATACAAGTGATGAGGGAAGAAAACCAAAGACCAAAAATAATAGGAATGACCATGTGGACCTTGACACTAACAGCTAGCCCTACGAAATTATTCATGAGGATAAGGTTGACTATCCTGAGGATGGACCTCCTGTTGAGAAAGGCTTATTTGTTGTCTCTCTTGATCTACAAGTACTTGAACTTCCTCTAGGATTTTGTCGTGCCAAGTTTGAGGATTAGCCAGGTTGACCCCAATGTTAGCTAGCTTATCTACCACCTTATTAGAATATCTAAAGGCGTGCTGGAAGATAACTTCTTGCATATTGAGGACTAAGATCCTAGCTTCCTCAATGTACTCTCTAACTCTCCATGAAGGTCTAAAATTTTTGTTCTTGAGGTAGTTGATAATTTTGAGGGAATCACCTCCAAATATAAGTCTTGTATAGTAGTTCTTGGTGAAACATAAACCTCTCCACATGCTTTTGGCCTCAGCTACATGATTAGTCTGGTCACCCAACCCTTCTACAAATGCTAGGATGATTTCTCCTTTGTGGTTTCTCAGGACACCTCCAACCTAGCCTTTCCAAGATTACCTTTAGTAGCTTCATCGAAATTGAGTTTGAGCCATCCTAATGGAGGAGGTTTCCAAATGGACTCAGTACGGATGTTAGTGGGAGGGTGGAGCTCATCTAAGGGTAAACCTAGATCAAGACCCGGGTCAGATTTATCTTTGGAAGAAGGTTTGGAAGCTGGGGGGATGAGAGAGGCATTTTCCAAAGCAGAGGCCAAGATTTTAGATGAAATGATCTTAGGGACCTTGGGCTTGCCAGAGAACACTCTACTATTTATTTTGAGCCAAACTTGCTAGAGGAAATGATGAAGGGAAATCTTCTAGAAGAACTTGAGGTGGGGGTCATGGAAGGGGGAAGGCCAATGGATGAATAGGTCATTGATGGAGTAGGGTCTAACCCATTGGATGTGGAAGGATTGGAAAATGGAATCAAGGATGGAGGAAGAAATAGGGCAATGGAGGAAGAGATGAGAGGTGGATTCCGAGGTAGAATGGCAAAGGTAGCATCTATTAGGGATGGGTAATCCTTTTTTCATGAGAAGTTCAATGGTAAGGATTTTATCTTGGATGGCAAGCCATGAAAATAAGGAGATTTTAGGAATTAGATGCTTGATCCAAACACAGTCAAAATAAAGTAATTGATCCTCATTTTCAAGGAGGAGAAGATAATCTGATTTGATAGAAAATTATCCACTTTCAGTAGGTTCCCAAATAAGTTGGTCCTCCCTGTTAGAAGAGGGAATAATAGTGGAAGAGAGGAAAGAGTTCAACAAATTGGACTTAATAGGAAAAGCAGGATTGGAGATGAGGGTCCATCTTGGGCTCCTACCTTGATCATTAAGGAAATTAGAAACCTTGATTCCTATCCTAACATCCGTAAAGGGTTTAAGTTTGACTAGGATTGGATCATTGAGGAGGGGTTCTTGAGTAATCCATTTGTCATTCCAGAAGTTGATATTAGTCCCTTCTCCCATTTTCCATCTTATTCCTTTCTTAATGAGGTGTTTGGTACCAATTAAAGAGTTCCAAAAATTTGACCCCCTGCTTGGAATGTCCTCACTGAGAAAGTTACTATTCTGGAGGTACTTCCTTTTGACTATTGAGATCCACTCGTTGTGTTCTCTTGAAATCAATCTCCAAGATTTCTTGGCAATCAGAGATATGTTGAGAGAGTGGATCCTCCTAAGCCCTATTTCTCATTTTTTTTTGGGTTTGCATACCTTTTCCCAAGCAACCAGATGGATTCTTTGTTTGTTTTCTACCCCAGTCCATAGAATTTTTTTTGAATTTGCTCTATCTTTGAGGTAGTTGTTGTGGGTATTTTGAAGATAAACAAAAAATATATTGGGATGCTTTGCAAAACAATAGTAGTTAAAGTACTTTTAGCAGCTTGGGATAGAAGGTTACCTTTCCATCCTGCAAGTCTTTTTTGGATGTGCTCTATAACATTGTTCCACATTGAGGATGTTGGTTTCCCGTAGAAGAGAGGCAGGCCAAGATAAGTGTCTGGGAGTTTAGCTATAGATAAGTTTAAAATCCTCACAATATTCAATTGTCTTGGCATTGGATTATTTAGGAAATACAATTTGCTCTTGTTGAAATTGACTTTCTGGCCCATAGCTACTTCATAGACATGGAGGATATATTTGATAACTTTAGCTTAAAAAATAGATGCACTAGTTGACAAAATGGTGTCATCCACAAATTATTGGTGGGAAACTGGATTAGTCTATGAAGAGGCTTTGATACCTAATAGTAAACTCATTCTGTATGTTGCTTTAATAGTTCTACCTAGATCTTCAGCTATGATGATGAATAATAATGGAGATATAGGATCTCCTTGTCTAAGGCCTCTTCTACTTTTAAAATAACCTATTGGAGAACCATTGATGAAGACAGAGAACCGAGGGAGGAAATGCAACTATTGATAAGGTCAACCCAATCAGGATGGAAGCCAAAATTATGAAGGATAGCTAGAAGGAAGTTCCAGTTGACCCTATCATAAGATTTTTTCATGTCAAGCTTGAGGATGCAAGTGGGATTTTTGGTAATGGACGCAAAATGAAGGGCTTCATGAACGGAGATGATACCATCAAGGATAGACCTACCTTGAATAGAGCTTCTTTGGCAAGGTTCAATGATTTTGAGAAAGATTTTTTGCATTCTAGTGGCAAATATTTTAGTGAGGATTTTGTATGCAACATTGCAGAGACTAATGGGTCTGTAGTCAGGTAGATATTTGGCCACTGGAATTTTAGGAATAAGGGCAATGAATGTAGAGTTGAATCCTCGAGGAATACTTTTGGAGGACTGGAACTCTTTGATAGCTTTGCAAACATAAGTACCAATGATATCCTAGAAGGTTTGAAAAAAATGAGGAAGAAAACCATTTGGTCTTGGGGCTTTATCAAGATTCATAGAGAAGAGGGAAGCTTTAAGAGAGGAATTGATTGATTTACAAATAGATTTGGAAGGAATGTGAAGAAGTAAAGCTTCTTGGGTTTTAGTTGAACAAAGGTTATCATCCTCAAGAAAGGTTTTGAAATAAGTGTTTGCTTCATTCCTAATTTCATCTATGTCTAAAGTAAGATTACCATCACTTTTAGTCAGTTCCTTGATGTGATTGTTTATTCTATTTATAAGAGTGGATACATGAAAGAAATTAGTACTAGAGTCCCCTTATTTGAGCCAAAGGGCTCTAGATTTTTGGTGCCAGTAGGTCTCTTCATAGGCAATAACATTATGATACTCATCTAGAATCTGTTTCTCTTCATTCCTGATATGGAAATCTTCTTCACCATTCTAAATTCTCTACTCGATGTGGTCTACTATTTCTTTGAGTGATTTTTTATTGGAAAATAAGTTGCCAAAAACTTCCTTATTCTAGATTTTCAGATCTTCTTTTAGGCTTTTGAGTTTTTGGGCTAGCTTGAAAGAAGGAAGTCCTTGAATGTATTGTTGCCAACTATGAGATACTCTCTGAAGAAGATCTGGATGATGTAGCCACATAGCTTCAAATCTAAAAGACCTTTTATAGGGGTTAGATTTTTCAATGTCCAAGATAAGGGGATTGTGATCTGAACCAATTTTAGGAAGAGGATATAGATCAACATCTCTAAATTATTGAACAATTTCCTATGAGAGGAACACCTTGTCTAGTTTGACTTGAATGTGATGTGATCCAGTTCTTCTGTTACTCCAATTATATTTGGCCTTTCTGAGTTTCAAGTCCATTAAAAAATTTGTATTGACAAACTCATTGAAGTCCTCCATGATTTTGGTCGGGGTTTTAGAACCTCATTTTTTATCTGAATAGAAAAGAGGGGTGTTAAAATCACCTACAAAAATACAAGGGATGTTTTGAAGTGAGTTTTTCATACTGGTCAGGTCATACCATAGCTACGCTCTTTCGACAATGGTGTTGGGAGCATAAACATTGGTGAGAATCCAAGACGAGTTGTTGTTGACGTCATGAAACATGACACTAAGGAGCCTCTCATTGGACTGGAGTAGTCATCCTTCAACTAAATTCTTGTCCCATAAGCATATAAGACCTCCTAATATTCCTCTAGCATCACTGGTCACTACACCTGCATTCTTCCATATTTCCTTGGCCATAGAAGTGGAACTATTGGAACTGGTTTTGGTTTCTTGCATGATGATTATTGAAGGTTTGATATCCTTTCTCATAGACTTAACAAGTCTTCATTTGGCTGGCCCATTAAGGCCTATGACATTCCAAGATAAAATATTCATTTAGAATATTTGGGAGGCTTCTTGCCTCCGCATCCATTATGATGAGGAGGTTTGGAACTTTTACTCTCATCCTTGGGTTGAGAAGTGATGTTAGGAAAAAGGATTTTTTGGATTCCATTTGCAATATCGTTTGCAATTAGGGAATTTCTGATTTCCTCTTTAGAAGGCCTACCTCTTTTTTTATCACTACCACAATCTATAAGATATTTGGTGGTGCTTCTAGTCTACTTGGGGCTGAAATTATAGGGAATTATTTGTTCTAGAATAGGGCTCTAAGGCCTGATAGTTTGGCTTAAGCCAGGTGAAATAATTTCCTCCATGGGAATATAATTGGAGATGGCTCCCATTTCATCTAGAGGGTTGTGATATGGTCCTGATTTGGAAGGGGTGTTGACAAAACTAAGGTCAATGTTCAGCTCAGGGGGTATCTGAGGATCTGGGTAGAGAATAGTAGTAATATTATGAGAATCCTTAGAGGAATTATTTGGAATAGGAGGAATGGGGGCATCTCCATGGATAAACCTATCATATTTGTTTAAGATATTGAACTTGTTATGAGAAGTGACAAGGGATCTTACTTGGTGGAGTTCGAAGTTCACCATTTATTTGCCTTTGGAAGAGAGAGGCCCTTATTTAGGATTGTGTGGCTTTTGCTATTGCTAGTGACTTTTTATTGCCTAGTTCTGCTGCTGCTATTTCTTCTAGGTTTTATGATACCCACTATTTTATGGGTTTTTTTTGCCTCTGGAATGATCAATGTTAGCCCCACTAGGTTGGGGAACCTCTGTATTCTACCCAAGAGTTTGGGTTTTGAGGATAGGGCATTGAGATATAAGATATCCCTAGGTATGGCATTCTACGGAAAAAGCTGATTTGTTTTCATATTCCAAGGGTTGCTTATTGTAAAAATAATTATGAGTCAGATTGAAATATGTTGGAAGCTCTGAGGCCAGATTGGCATTTACATAAATTCTAGCCACGTTCATACATCTTTGGCCCTTGGTCATAGGTTCAATGGCAAGGAGTTCACCTGTAGCATTTGCAAATGGATAAGATGATATCCTCGTGCCAACAATGGAAGGGAAGGTTTGGGATACAAACCCAAATAGGTGCAAAGTTTATATCCAAAGAGTTAGGATCAAAGTTTGTGTTCCATTTCCTTAGAAATAAACTTTTAAACCCTAAGAACCAGGGGCCCTCAGTGAGGATGTGCTTCATGTCTTCATCATTGCTCAACCTGATGGCAAAAAAAACTATGGACAAGACAACTAGTTCCAAGTCACCTAGAGTATTCCATTTTGTGACATCCCACCTATGGATTGTCTCGATATTAGGTCTTCCTCCAATGAACTTCCCCACCAATGTATGGTTTTCCATGGCAAGGTAGCTATCAAAAATATCATCAGGTATTTTTATGTTTAGACCATCATGAACTATTGATGTGGCAGGATGTTTGTAAGGACCTCGTCTAGAGTTGGAAAATATGTTGGCATAGGAAGTTTCTTTGGTTTTGACAATAGTGGGACCCTTGGCTAGAGGAGGGAACCCATTTTTAGGAGGTTTGTCTCCCCATAATAGGATATTGTATGCCTCTTCCTTATCCTCAGAGTTGTCACCCTTATCTTTGGTGCCTGTGCTTTTGTCATCCTTGCTTTCCTTATGAATTGTACTATGATCAATGTTTTCGATTGAACTAGTCTTCCTTCCATCTTTCGCTCCTCCTCTTTCTGCTCCTCTTCCTTCCATATTCACCTCCTGGTATCAAGATTCTATATTTTAGCCCTAATGGCCACAACCATTTATCTAATAAACCACTTCCCATTTACTAAACCAACTAAAGTACCATACCTTCCATAAGTTCTATATTTTAAATAGTTGTATAATCACATGTATATTCAAGTGAAGCAACATTAATATTTTTTGCAATGCAAAAAAAGGCTAAGTTTCAAGTTTAAAATATTAACATCTCCTTCATATTAATGAAATCCTTCATAAAATCTACATAGAATATAATTCAAGGTTTATCCATACTTTTAAGAATATACAAGGGGTTTTGCGTTCCATATTCCCAAATTATAAGGGTTTCTCCTATAAAATTTCTATATTTATTTTATCTACAACATAGTTTTACCCTCTCTTTTATAGTGAAATGTAAAACCAACAATGTAAAAATATTAACATTTTTTGAAAAGTTAAAACGTAGACATCAAGCTTGTATATTTTCAAAATAATAGCAATTTATTTCCCTTTTAATATTTTGAATAGTAACTATATCTATAAATATAAAATTATATGATCTCATTAATAAAATACTAGAGAAGACAATTTATGGACTCTCTTTTTGTATTTGAAGATGAAAATCACAAGATACCTTTTTCTATACGTGTTTAATATTTTTTCAAAAAATAAAGGAACACAACAAATACCTTTTTAAACCCAAATAAAACCCTTAACTATATGATTATAATCACACAAAATAGAAACCCAAATTCTTATTTCCTTCCTATAAATACTCCTCTTAAGACTCTTGCTCCCATTTTAAAAAGAAGGGCATGAATGTAAGATTTTTCTTTTGCTAAATGGAATCACTACCACCATGGACTCTATCATTGATTCCCTCTTCACTACCTATTGCCTCCTATAAAATATAACCTCAAAATAGGTAAATCAAAGGGAACTCAAAATAAAAGGGGTGGTTTAGGGTATTGGGAGCCTCACATAATATTTCCTCTAGGTAAGATAAAAGTAATTAGAATGGAAAATATAATACTTTTCCATGGCATGGAATGGATCCATACATTTTTATATAAAACTATTTCCCTATAAGATTCAACAAGGTGAATATGAATCTTGCACAATTGATCCTGCTCAAGATAAACCAACAAGGAGGTTTCAAATTAGTTCATTGCCCCATAATACCATGATATAAATTATACAACCTGTTACATCTCACAAAAACAATTATGTAATTCACATATATCATGAAAAAATCCATGTATTTATATGCATATAAATATTAGGCAATTTTTATTTTTTAGAAAGAGTCATATGTAAACAAAATTGAATTTTAAAGATAATCAATTCATATTTTATAATCAACTTAGTATTCAATTTGTTTTGCTTGATAATAAGGGGTTGTACTCAGGTCCCCCACCCTTGAAAAAATACATCTCTCTTCTTTAGAGCTTGAGAGTTTACAAATAGATACACTTCTCATATCAATTGAGATGCTATAGCTAGAAACCTACATCATTTTATATAAAATATTTGAATTCTTTATTTTCATTTTTTGGATCTTTTCAAAATTTTGTATGAATATAATTACTCCATAATTTAGCATCTTTCTTGACATTTTTTATAGCATCGTTCATAATGCCAAAAATTCACCTCTACTATCTATGCCTTACATATTAGTAAATTAATATTTTCAAAACATCGCACTATCATAGTCCACTTTACCAAATCTAAATTTCTAGTTTCCTTCCTCTCTAAAGTCATAGCACTTCATTGCTCTTCCCATCATTCGAACCTAGTTGGAAAATATTTGCAATTTCATTTTTCATGACTTGAAAAATTGTTACTACCCTTGTTTCAAATGGTTAGCTTCCTAATATCGTATCTCCCTCAATATTGCTTAGCTTTTTGCATATGGCCATTAATTTTAAAGTTATTCAAATTCTACACTTGGTCCAAGAATCAACTAAATGAGATAATTCTTCACTAATTTATGGCTTCTAAAAGATGAGATATTTAAAAAAAAAAAACCCTAATCCTTTGCACTTTGCAATTTTATTTTTTGTGACTTGAAAAATCATCATTGCCCTTGTTATGAATGGTTGACTTCAAAATATTGTATCTCCCTAAATATTGCTTGTATTTTTACACATGACCATTCATTTTAAAAATATTCATATTCTACACAAGTTGGTCCAAGAATCAACTAAATTGAATAAATCTTCATGAAGATATGGCTCCTAAAAGATGAGATATTTTTTTAGGAAAAAACCCTAATCCTTTGCACTTTGTAATTTTGTTTTTCTCATTGTAAGCAGCCTTCCATGCTCCTTCAACCTTCCCATCATTCCACTTAGCATCCTAGCCTTTCATTTTAGCTCCTTCAACTGATCTAGCCTTCCATGCTCCTTCAACCTTATCAACCTTCCATGTTCCTTCAACCATACTAGCCTTCCACCCAACATCCCAGCCTTTCACTATAGCTCTTTCAACTAGTCCATCCTTCCATTCTTCTTCAGCTAACACATCCTTCCATGCTCCTTTAGTCTTGACAATCCAAATATCAACTCATAATTTAGTCTTCCACACTCCTTCAACCTCCAATATTCCATGCTCCTTCAGCCTCTAGCCTTATATGGTCATTCAACCTCTAGCCTTCCATGCTCCTTTAGCCTCTAGCCTTCCATGACCATTCAACCTCTAGCCTTCCATGCTCCTTTAGCCTCTAGCATTCCATGCTCCTTTAGTCTCCAGCCTTCCATGCTCCTCCAACCTTTAAATTTGTTGATCATTAAAGCACCGAACCATTTTCCAGGCCCCTTAGGAGGTAACTCCCTTAGGGGGATCAACTTAGAAATCAATTATGCTTAAACATATTATGAATATGAAACCTATTAATGATATTCACACAATGACACTGAGAGGGGGGGTGAATCAGTGTAGCTATTAATATTCAAATCTACAACATTTAAAATTGAAGCAAAGAGAACTTGAAAACCAGAAAAGCAAATTGAACAAGAGAGCACACCACAACACACAATATACCGAGGTTCACCAATTTGGCTACTCCTCAAAAATGACTGCTTGGACTCCAATCCAAATCCAGTCTTTGCAAAATACCAATTTTACAAACACTTTACCAGCATCTACTGGAAGGAGCACCAACCCCTTAATTTTCTGCTGCAACAGATAGGAGCACCAACCCCTAGTACCAAGCACCAACTTGGACTGCAATTCTGAGCAATTTAAAATGACATAAAAATGTCTTCACTGTTTACACAACCCTGACTGGTCTGCAATTAAACACACTCTGCACACACTCACGGCTCTGCTTATTTCTCTCTTGGCCCTCTTCTAACCCTCTTTTCACTGTAATTTCACTCTAACAGCAGCAACCTAATTCTCTGCATGACTGTCCTTTTATAACCCCTTTTCCTCATCGAGACTCCTCGTCTTCTATCACTTTTCTAATCCTGCATGCAGTCGAATGACATACTCTAACTGTTCGAATTCTTTTCTCTTCTCCATAAGCGAATATACGATTTTTATATAATTTTATCCATATGGCTGTTTGAATGCTGCAAATACGGCTGTTCGAATGCTTTTACGATCCTGCATATTCGGTGTTCGAATTCTACAAATACGGCTGTTCGAATACATTTTTGATTCTCCATATGCGACTCTTCGAATGCTTTTCCAATCATGCATATACAGTTGTTCCAATGCATTTCCAACACCTGTCACTGTGTAACTATAGATCTGACTCCAGTTAATTCTTACGTAACTGGCTGCATGATTTTCCTTTATGCTTTTTCGACACCTGTCACCGTGCATGCTCCTTCGGCTTTTACCCACCAAACTGTTACCTGTCGTGAAATCGTGACATTTCTCCCATTTGACTTTTTCTGGACTGTTGACCGTGAAAACCTGACCTGTCGTGATATCGCGACGTTTTTTGCCTCCTCGACCTTATCTTGGCATGCACTCACGAAAATAGAACATGTCACGAAATCGTGACACATTTGCTGCCTCCAGCTCTCTTCTCCCACCTGAAAATGAGACATGTCACGAAATCGTGACACTTTCGCTTCCTCACTCTCCTTCCTTGCACCATGAAAATGGAACATGTCACGAAATCGTGACACTTTTTGCTTTGGTACACTTTTCTCTGCAACCGAAAATGGAACATGTCACGAAATCGTGACACTTTTCTCTCCTTTCTTCAGCTCAAATGGAACATGTCAGGAAATCGTGACCTTTTCCGTACACTTTTCTCCGCAAGCTTCAAAATGGAACATGTCGCGAAATCATGACACTTTTTGCTGTCGTACACTTTTCTCCGCAAGCTTCAGCGAAATCGAAACATGTCACGAAATCGCGACGCTTTTCTGCCTTAGCGCTGTTCTTTGCTATTCGCCCGTGAAAATGCAACATGTCGCGAAATCGTGACATCTTTCGCATCCGTACATTTCTTGCTTCATGCACTAGCGAAATCAAGACATGTAGCGAAATCGCTACAACTTTGTTGCCTCGCATTTTGACATGCAAAGAAATCGCTACACCTTTGTTGCCTTGCATTTTGACTTGCAATCGCTACACCTTCTTGACTTAGCATTTTGACTTGTAGCGAAATCGCTACACCTTCTTGACTTAGCTTTTCTTTGCTTCTGCCAGCGAAACTCGACATGTAGCGAAATCGCTACACTTTTTCACCTTGTTGCTTCCACTCCGATCCTGTCGTGAAATCGTGACACTTTTCATTGCCTGCGCCTTTACCCGAAACATGTCGCGAAATCGTGACAGTTTCTCCATATTTTTCTCTCTCCTTCGATATGTCATGAAATCGTGACACTTTTGGCTGTGCCTTCTCTCTCCTCCTTTTTGTCGTGAAATCATGACATTTTTGGCTGTGCTTTCTCTCTCCTCCTTTTTGTCATGAAATCATGACATTTTCGGCTGTGCTTTCTCTCTCCTCCTTTTTGTCGTGAAATCGTGACAGAAAACATGTCGCGATATCGCGACAGTTTTCTTACTTGTCTTTTTTTGCAAATTTTTGAATCTGGGTCACTTCTGTTTTCCTGGAAATTCACTGTACTTGATCTGACTGATTTCTGAATTCTTGTCCATTGCTTCAACTGCATCAATTTCTGTCTATGTTGACAACAATGACAATACTTTTGCTGCACCTTGCTCAACAATCTCCCCCTTTGGAATTGTTGGCAACACTTATGCACTCTCCTGTAATTCTTCTCCCCCTTTGACAATAATACCAAAGGGTCATTGCAGACTCCCCCTGAGTCTATGCACACCACTCTCAGACAAATGTTGTTATAGTTAGCAAAAATCATAAATATAAGCAAAACTATAAGTATAGGCATAAATGCACCCCCTGAGAATGTGATCCCAAATGATAGTCAGTTCTTGGGAATTGTGACCACTCCCAACTTATTTCGAAGGTACTCAAAAACTTCCTTGGGCAATGGTTTTGTGAATATATCAGCTACTCGCTCTGTAGTTGGAACAAAGTCCAATTTGACCTCTCCTTCAGCAACTTTATCCTTCAAGAAATGATACCGGATCGCAATATGTTTGGTTCTAGAATGCATAACCGGATTCTTGGATATGTTGATAGCACTAGTGTTATCACATTTTATTGATATTGGCTCTTTGAAGTGAATACCAAGATCTTTCAACGTTTGTCTCATCCATAATATCTGTGTACAACATGTTGTTGCTGCAATGTATTCTGCCTCTGCTGTGGATAGAGAGACTGATTCTTGTTTCTTGCTGTGCCATGCTACCAGACTGTCTCCAAGATAAAATGCTCCTCCACTGGTACTCTTTCTTTCATCAATACATCTTGCCCAATCTGCATCAGAATATGCAATCAAAGTGAAGTCTTTACCTTTTGGGTACCACAACCCATAATCCATAGTACCCTTGAGGTACCTGAAGATCCTCTTTACAGCTGTCACATGAGTTTCTTTGGGACTAGCTTGAAATCTTGCAACCATGCATACTGCTCGTAATATATCTGGTCTAGTGGCTGTTAAATACAATAGGGCTTCCAATCATAGACCTGTACATTGTTTGATCTACATCTGGAGATTTATCATCCTTGCTCAACTTGCATCCTGTTGTCATGGGAGTGCTAACAGGTTTACTATCTTCCATTGTGAACTTTTTCAGCATTTCTTTTACATATTTAACTTGAGAAATAAAAATGCCCTTTTCATTTTGATTGACCTGCAGTCCTAGGAAATAAGAAAGTTCACCAATCATAGACATCTCAAATTCTTTCTTCATTTTAGTTGATATGTCTTTGCAGTATTCATCCATGTTTCTGCCAAATATTATATCATCTACATAAACAACAAGAACAATAAGATGGCCCTTCTCTGTTTTGACATATAAATTGTTGTCCACCAAACCTTTCTTGAACCCTTGTTTAATTAGATAGTTATCCAGCCTTGCATACCATGCTCTAGGTGCCTGTTTCAAACCATATAATGCTTTCTTTAACCTGCAAACAAAATCTGGATTGTCACCAAGTTGAAAGCCATCTGGTTGTTCAATGTAAACCTCTTCTTCCAGTTTTCCATTCAGAAATGCTGATTTTACATCCATTTGATATACTTTGAAGTTTTTATGGACTGCTAAAGCCAGAAACATTCTGATTGCCTCTAGTCTGGCTACCGGTGCAAAGGTTTCCTCAAAATCAATGCCTTCAACCTGAGCATAGCCTTTACAGACCAATCTTGCCTTATTTCTGACAACCTGTCCATCTTCATTTAATTTATTTCGAAAAATCCATTTAGTGCCAATTATGTTTTTATTTGTTGGCCGAGGTACTAATTCCCAGGTTTTGTTTTTCTCAATCTGATCTAGTTCTTCATTAATTGCCTTCATCCAACTTTCATCTGTGCTTGCTTCGGCAACATTTTTAGGTTCAATGCTAGATAACAGAGAATAGTTCCGCACTACCGCTCTTCTTGTCTGAATACCATCAGTGGGGTCCCCAATAATCTGTTCACTGGGATGATTTTTCTGCCAGCTGCCTGTTTTAAATTTCTTGTTTTCTTCTTCCTCTGAGTCAGTTTTTAAAACATCTGGATCAATTTTCTGATTCTCTTCTATTTCCTTTTCATCATCTCCTTCAATGACTTCTTCATAAATAGGGTATTTTTCTTGATAAGAAATTTCTTGCTCTCTACCTTCATCAACTTTAACATCAGCACTCTCAACAATTTTCTTTAGCCTCTTGTTGTAACATGTGTAGGCTTTGCTTTTTGTTGAGTAACCAAGAAAAATACCTTCATCAGCTCTATCTTCAAATTTATCGAGATTATCTTCAGTCCGTTTGATGTAGCACTTGCTGCCAAATACTTTGAAATATCTTGCAGTTGCCTTTCTGCCGAACCACAGCTCATACGGTGTTTTGCTTTCATGCGGTCTTAGCATGCACCTGTTTTGAATGTAAACTGCAGTATGGACTGCCTCTTTCCAAAATCTGTCAGCTATTTTGTTCTCAGCCAGCATTGTCCGTGCCATTTCCTGCACTGTCCTGTTCTTCCTTTCTACAACACCATTCTGCTGAGGTGTCCTTGCTGCTGAAAACTGTCTTCTTATCCCATATTTTTGACAGTATTCTACAAATTCTTCTGAAATAAACTCTCCCCCTCTGTCTGATCTTAGGCATTTAATCCTCTTTCCAGTTTGATTTTCAACCTATTTTTTAAAAATCTTAAACATCTCAAAGGCATCTGATTTAATCTTTAAAAATAATACCCATGTCATCCTGGAGTAGTCATCTATGAACAACATAAAGTATTTGTCACCATTTATGCTTTGAGTTCTCATGGGTCCACACAAATCAGTATGAATTATCTCCAACGGTTTGCTGGTGAAGTATTCCTTTGATTTAAATGTGGATCTGGTTTGCTTTCCTTTTTGACATGAAGCACGAGATGCTATTTACTTGGTTTGCCAATGGTTGGTATATCTCTTACTGCTCTTTTTGAACTTATTTTTGCCAGATTGTCAAAACTAATATGACCGAGCCTCTTGTGCCATAGCCAATTTTCATCTTCCTGTCCAATCAAGCATGTTCCTTCTGTAGTTTCTGAGAGAGTATATAGATTACCAGAAGTCCTTGATCCAGTAGCTATCAGTTTCCCACTGTGTGCTTTTCTCACTTCACAGCCCTCCTTCTTAAAAATGACTTCATGACCTCGGTCACAGATTTGACTTACACTCAGCAAGTTGTGCTTTAGACCAATCACAAACAAGACTTCTTTTGATTTTATCTTTCCATCACTGATCTTGACTGATCCTTTTCCAACTATCTTTGCTCCATCATTATTTCCAAATTTCACAGAACCACCTTCATAATTCTGTAACTTCTCAAATTTTTGCTTGTCACCTGTCATGTGACTGGAGCATCCACTGTCAAGTATCCAAGGTGCAGATTTGTTCTATGCTTTAAAGGCAGTCTGAACAATCAAAGATTCCTTTTCTTTCCATTCTGGTTTGATAGCAGATTTTGCTACTTGTTTTGCCTGTGCCCTTTCATTAGCATGTGCCTATTTTTCAAGAAATTTCTTGTTTTGGTTCAACCCATTTGGTTTAGATTTTCTACCCTGATAATTCTTTGATGCAAAAGTGCTTCTACAGTTTCTTGCAATATGTCCAAAATTATGACAATTATAACATTCAACTGCATAATTCATTAAAGGAGAAAAAATATTTCTACTGGTGAAATTCCTTTGAGGTACATTATGACTGCAATCTGAAATCTTATGGCCATAAGCATTGCATTTAAAACAATAACCAAAAAAGGAATGATTAAACCTGGGTGCAGGTCTTTGCCAGTTTGAAGTAGGAGCCATGAATCTTCTCCTTCTTGAATGTGTGACTTTTGTGAATCCATCTTTGTCAGTACTCTTCTTGAGTCTGGCATTATTGCTTTCTTTGGCATGATTTGTTTTTTCTTGATCAACCCTGATCTTTTCTTCTTTCTTTATGGGTTCTACATTTAAGGCCTTTGAACCCTTTGATGATTCTCCTTCATCGAAGCCTAAACCAAATTTGATGCCGGAAGGCCTTTGGTTATTTAACATTTTATCTAGCTTTACAAGTACTTTCTTCAAACTTATGAAAATAACTCAATTTCCTATTCATCTCCTCTAGTTGCATCCTTAACTTAACAATGTCTTCTTCTAGCTTGTTGCATTCAACTGTCTTTACAGTTAATTGTTCATCAAGAACTTCAGACATTTTCTTGAATTCCTCTGTCTGTATTTTCAGATTGTTTATTATGTCAGTGGCATCCTCTAGTTTCTTTGAAAATTTTTTATTCTTTTTCCTTTCTGCACTCAACTCTTCAAGTGCAGCAACCAATTCTCCTTCCAGATACACTTCAGCCTCATCCTTAAAGTTTTCATCACCTTCTTGATTTTCCTCTGTTCTTTCTTCTTCAAGTGCCATGAACAGAGCTTCACCTATTTCTTCTTCAGAATCCTCACCTGAGCTTTCTTCAGAAGTGCTGACATTCTTGGATATGAAGCTTTTCTTCTTGAAGTTGTTCTTTCTAAAATTTTGTTTCTTCTTCCAGATCACCTTTTTCTTGGTGTGACCCTTCACCATTTTTGGTTTTCTCATGCATTGGACATTTGGCTGCAAAATGACCGACTCCTCCATAATTGAAGCACTTAAAAGGTAGCTTTCCTCTATATTTTCCTTTTCCCTTTGTGAGTTTTCGAACAAAATTAGCTTCTGTTTCATCCAGTGTCTCTTCATCCTCAGATTCATGTTCAGCTTTTATATTCTTGTGTGCTTTAAAAGCAGCTTCTCTGTCTATAGACTTAGTTTGTCCTATTCTCATTTCGTATGCAGTCAGGGAACCATGCATCTCATCCATGCTGAAATTGTTTAGATCTTTCGCCTCTTCTATTGCAGAAACTTTGGAGTTAAATCTTTTGTGAAGTGTTCTGAGAACCTTTTTCACGACAACTGCATCATCAATTTCTTCATCGAGTCCTCTGATTGCATTAATGATTCCATTGACTCTCAGCATATAAGCCTCTATGTTCTCATCTTCATTCATTTGTAGTGCTTCGAACTGTGCTCGATGAGTTTGCAGCTTGGCTTCCTTGATCTTGTTGTCTCCTTCATGGATGCTCTTCAGTTTATCCCACATGTCTTTTGCCGATTTACAGCTCATGACTCTTATCAGTTCACTGTCTACAAGCCCACACATTATGGCATTCTTTGCTTTGGAGTTGTTCTCAAATTTTTTCTTCTCAACAGTATCTGTTGGAGGAGTAGTGGGTGTTGTGTATCCACTATCTACAGAATCCCAAATGTCGTATCCCAATGCACTCAGATATGTCTGCATCCTGAGTTTCCAGAAAGTGTAATTAGTTCCATCGAACAAGGGAGCTTTGTTGGATGAGAATCCTTCACCGCCTGCCATTGTGTTTCTTCCAAGATCACCTTAGCTGATTAAGCTTGTTCAAGAAACCTTGCTCTGATACCAATTGATATTCACACAATGACACTGAGAGGGGGGGGTGAATCAGTGTAGCTATTAATATTCAAATCTACAACATTTAAAATTGAAGCAAAGAGAACTTGAAAACTAGAAAAGCAAATTGAACAAGAGAGCACACCACAACACACAATATACCGAGGTTCACCAATTTGGCTACTCCTCAAAAATGACTGCTTGGACTCCAATCCAAATCCAGTCTTTGCAAAATACCAATTTTACAAACACTTTACCAGCATCTACTGGAAGGAGCACCAACCCCTTAATTTTTTGCTGCAACAGATAGGAGCACCAACCCCTAGTACCAAGCACCAACTTGGACTGCAATTCTGAGCAATTTAAAATGACATAAAAATGTCTTCACTGTTTGCACCACCCTGATTGGTCTGCAATTAAACACACTCTGCACACACTCACGGCTCTGCTTATTTCTCTCTTGGCCCTCTTCTAACCCTCTTTTCACTGTAATTTCACTCTAACAATAGCAACTTAATTCTCTGCATGACTGTCCTTTTATAACCCCTTTTCCTCATCGAGACTCCTCGTCTTCTATCACTTTTCTAATCCTGCATGCAGTCGAATGACATACTCTAACTGTTCGAATTCTTCTCTTCTCCATAAGCGATTCAAATTATTTTTTTTCTTCTCCATAAGTGGTTGTTCGAATTCTTTTCTCTTCTCCATAAGCGGCTGTTGAATTAAATACGTTCGAATGCTTTTCGATCATATGGATTGTTCGAATGCTTTTACGATCCTGCATATACGGTTTGAATGCTACAAATACGTTGTTCGAATGCTTTTACGATCCTGCATATTCGGTTGTTCGAATTCTACAAATACGGTTGTTCGAATACATTTTTGATTCTCCATATGCGATTCTTCGAATGCTTTTCCAATCATGCATATACAGCTGTTCCAATGCATTTCCAACACCTGTCACTGTGTAACTACAGATCTGACTCTAGTTAATTCTTACGTAACTGGCTGCATGATTTTCCTTTATGCTTTTTCGACACGTGTCACCTTGCATGCTCCTTCGGCTTTTACCCGCCAAACTGTTACCTGTCGCGAAATCGTGACATTTCTGCCCATTTGACTTTTTTTGGACTGTTGACCGTGAAAACCTGACCTGTCGTGATATCATGACGTTTTTCGCCTCCTCGACCTTATCTTGGCATGCACTCTGAAAATAGAACATGTCACGAAATCGTGACACATTTGCTGCCTCCAGCTCTCTTTTGTCTCCTACCCGCGAAAATGAGACATGTCACGAAATCGTGACACTTTTCGCTTTCTTGCACTCTCCTTCACTTGCCCCCAAAAATGGAACATGTCATGAAATCGTGACACTTTTCTTCGTACACTCTTCTTCGCTAGCCTCAGTGAAATTGGAACATGTCACGAAATCGTGACACTTTTCTCGTACACTTTTCTGCAAGCTTAAATGGAAACATGTCACGAAATCGTGACACTTTTCTTCGTACACTTTTCTCTACAAGCTTCAGCGAAATCGAAACATGTCATGAAATCGTGACACTTTTCGTACACTTTTCTGCAAGCTTCAAGAAATCGGAACATGTCACGAAATCGTGACGCTTTTCTGCCTTAGCGCTGTTCTTTGCTATTCGCCCATGAAAATGCAACATGTCACGAAATCGTGACATCTTTCGCATCCGTACATTTCTTGCTTCATGCACTAGCGAAATCAAGACATGTAGCGAAATCGCTACAACTTTGTTGCCTTGCATTTTGACATGCAAAATCGCTACACCTTTGTTGCCTTGCATTTTGACATGCAGCGAAATCGCTACACCTTTGTTGCCTTAGCATTTTGACTTGTAGCGAAATCGCTACACCTTCTTGACTTAGCATTTTGACTTGTAGCGAAATCGCTACACCTTCTTGACTTAGCGCTTTTTCTTTGCTTCTACCAGCGAAACTCCGACATGTAGCGAAATCGCTACACTTTTTCGCCTTGTTGCTTCCACTCCGATCCTGTCACGAAATCGTGACACTTTTCATTGCCTGCGCCTTTACCCGAAACATGTCACGAAATCGTGACAGTTTCTCCATATTTTTCTCTCTCCTCCGATATGTCACGAAATCGTGACACTTTTGGCTGTGCCTTCTCTCTCCTCCTTTTTGTCATGAAATCATGACATTTTTGGCTATGCTTTCTCTCTCCTCCTTTTTGTCATGAAATCATGACATTTTTGGCTGTGCTTTCTCTCTCCTCCTTTTTGTCGCGAAATCGCGACAGAAAACATGTCGCGATATCGCGACAGTTTTCTTACTTGTCTTTTTCTGCAAATTTTTGAATCTGGGTCACTTCTGTTTTCCTGGAAATTCACTGTACTTGATCTGACTGACTTCTGAATTCTTGTCCATTGCTTCAACTGCATCAATTTCTGTCTGTGTTGACAACAATGACAATACTTTTGCTGCACCTTGCTCAACAAATCATGGTGTGTGCACAAATTTTTCCTCTTTATCATATTGTTATGCAAAATTTATATCATCTCTTCGGTGATGCCCTCCCTCATGATAACTCAACATGTATGTAGTTATTTTTTTCACAAAAACTATAACATAAAAATAAAATACCATTTCATTAAATATGCAAATATCATTCCATAATGTAATCATAAATTAAAAAAAATAAATCACATTTTAAATCATCTTTGTAACATATCACATCAATTTTTATCATATGCATAAATTAAATTTCCATTAATAGTTTATTTTAAAATTAGGCTATGACATCCATTCCCTCTAGAAAGTATCATCATCTGAATGATGATAGAGCATAAATTTAGGAGTATATAAAAACTACTACAAAAATCACAATGCAAAAAACAAAATTCTACCAAACAAATATCACACTCAGAAACCATAATAAGTTCTAACACAAATCACCAAACTACCATAGCAAAAACATAAAACTTCATACAAAAACGTATATCTTTTTAAGTAAAAAATGAGAGAATATCTTTTGAAACTCTCAAACCTCCCCTATGTGGCATTGTACTCAGTGTATTAGTCCCATAGAAACTTGTTGTAGAAACCCAATCTTGCATGCTAATTAATCACTAAAAGTGTCACCAATCAATACTTTAAACAAATTAAGCTAGTTTGACTATTTCATTCCCAAATTTTGGGGTAAAAAGTGACATATTTAAGGATTATAAAACCTTGGAAAAAATTCATAAAAGTTTACAAAAATGCTTCCAATAGAATAGTATCAAAAATATATTTCTAACAAGAATATACATACCTATACTTGTATAATAATTGATGCCTCAAATGACCTAAAACCAGAAGCATTGTCACATCATAGAAGTATTTTGGTGCTTCTACTTCTTTCTGGCTCTTTTGAAATCCAAAAAAAATTGACTCTTTTTCATCAAAATATGAATCCCGATTATCACAAAACCAATAGTTGCATGATGCAAAAGCACCATGGTGATTTTTATCTACTATGACACTTTTGCTTGGCCACTACCAAAGTCAATATTTTAGCTATTTAATTGCCTATCACCATTAGTTCCCAATGAATTGTATCGTGTTGATAGATCAATTATGTATTAGGTGGGAAATCAAACCCCATAATTTCCAATATAATCCTTTAGTTTATAGTTTAATGCAATAAAACTTCAGTTGGACTACAATCAATTCCATGCAACTACCCATTAGTCATGATCAATCTCATGCAACTGCATACACCTCACCTTTCCTCTCTACTAAAAATCTTCCATGGATTCACAAAGGATGCCTAGGTTGGCTATAAAACCACACCTTGGGGACATATTTAGGGGGGATATTATATGGAATAGCATGCTTTAAATTTTCTCTAAACACTTCCCTCCTACACTGACATTATAGTTGGGATTTTATATATTCCTCATCATATCCAAGGAGATATCAAAAGTATCTCTATATCATTGAACCACTTCTCAATAAATTTCATCAAGCATCCAATCATCATAAAAGGGAATCATCAAGAGCATTTTACAAGAATTACTTTTATTAAATCTTTATCAAAAAGGGGTAACTCAAGTTCTTGGGTTGTGGTTGTTCCCCCCTTTCTTATATTTCTAACATTATTCACTATTATATTTGTTCCATTAACATTTTAGCCATTGGTGTGCTTATAATTTTTAGCATTTGATATTCCTTCATGATTTGTAGTTATTTTAATCATTTTATTAAAAAGGAGTCTGATCATTTTATACAAGGAAGCATATTATCCCTTACTACAATTCGTCAAACCCCTCTGCATCCCCAATTTTTTTTATCCCCTTTAAATAAATGTTAGTTTTATTTTCATCATTAGGCACAAAAAAATTAAATTCTATGTAGTTGTATTGTATGATAAATTACTTGTTGCATTGTTTTCTAAGCCCTTGAAAAGGTAAAAAGAAATTTATTTAATTTTATAATCACTTAATCAAATAATCATTTATAATAGGTTCTTATATGTTTTCATCATTTTTTCTATGCATCTTAATGTAAGAATTAGATTTTAGGATTACGATAAATAGGATATTAGAGGGAATTCATTACTTATTGCAAAAAAACCGTAGGTGTTTGTGAAATTGATTCATTCAACTAGATCATTAGTATTTCATAATACATACCCTAATCTTGAGTGTGATCTTATAAAAATGAACAAGTGCATAGGGATTTTCCCTAGTGGATCTATTATTTTGTGTTGATTGATATTTTTGGTGAAATCAATGAGAACACCACAACAATTTCCAAATGTACTCTCTATCCCACCCAAGAATTTTAATCAAGATATAAAGTCATTAAACTTTAAATTAAGACCACTTTTTTGTTTTCTTTATTAGATTACATTAATTAAGGATAATATTAACATAACCAAGGGCTAGTCCTATTGAGAATTTTACATGATCCTTTGAGTAACCGTAGTATGAATCCTTAGGCTATAATGGGTATATTGTCAAATTGCTACTAGCTACCCACATATGATCCGATGCATATTTTAATACTATTGAGGAGTATAATGTGGTGCACTAATGGGAATCATATAAAGGGATCTTAGTACCCCTCATGTACCATCATGATCTACATACCTAATGGTTACTTCCATGTATCGTTGTTGTGTCATGTATCAACTCTCTTGCATAAACATGACTATATTAATGTTAGGAATATAAGTACCTTTAGGTTTATGGATACCTTGAGGTTTATATTTTAGATAGATATATCTAGGGAAGGTGATACAAGGATATAAAAACATTTTTTCTTTCTTATTTTAAGCAACTTTATAAAAAAACTTTATTAAAATTCATCCCTCTTTGCTCCTTAAAACATGGATGAACAATGATTCATGACCCACACTTTTTATCATTATATAGTGATTAAATTAGATCCTTTGTCTAATGTTTTAAATAATCAATCCACATACCCAGGTTTTGTAGGTGAGTTGGAGAGGAGAGGGCAATCGTCCAAGGGAGATCCCAGGTTCAAATCTCCACCATACCAAAAATCTTAATTGGGTATCCAAAATCCAATTGATAATGTTGGTGCGGGCATGGTCGAGTGCGACTCTCGGGTGACTTCGACAGTGTAGAGCCTCTTGTTCATGGTCTCTTAGACCAAGGCAGCCCCATAAGGGGTTTTTCGCTTAATAAAAAAAATAATAATAATCAATCCACATGAAAAACCCTATATAGAAATAGGAATATAACTAAGTTCATCCCTTATGTACTCTCTATCATGCATGATAAACAAAGGAGGGCAACCATTAAATATCTTGATCATATGGATTATTTATTTCATAAAATAAAGATGTCATAGAAACCCTTGTAAAATAAATTAGCAATCCCTTAACTATTTCTAATGATGGGGTGTCTCTCTTGGACAACCCCCAACAACCTAACTTGAACTGCTTAATCTCCAATCAAGTAGACCCATCTTATGGGTCCTTAAAAATCAACATTAATGCATCAATATCAAATCATGCAAACTCTAAACCTCCAATTATCACAACTTCAATGGATGGTAGAATACAAAACCTCCCATTATTCTCAATACATCACTCATCCATGTATCTTCTTATGGAGTTATTATAGGTTAATGTGAGTTATCATGTGCCTCAGTAAGTGAGCACAAGCCATAGTCCTAATTTGGATGTGCTTCTTACTACTTTAATTTATAAATATTATTTTAATAATCATATCCAATACCAATAATGATAATATTATTTTCCTAAAACCTCACTCTTACCATCTTGAATCCTATATCTTCAAACCCTTTTATCTTTAATGGCTTGGGGATGAGCCATACAATTCTTAATTTGATATTATATGCCCCAATATCCCAACATTAACATTTTATAAACTATCAAAATCCTCTTCTTTCATAGCACATGCATCATGTGACAAAAAACCCCATTTATTTTAAACTTTAAACCCTAACTTGAAAATTTGAGTACTTGAAGTAGTAAATGGCCTCAATATAAGGATATTTATAT
The DNA here is from genome assembly GCA_028583015.1 of Wollemia nobilis. NCBI lineage: Eukaryota > Viridiplantae > Streptophyta > Pinopsida > Araucariales > Araucariaceae > Wollemia > Wollemia nobilis. The sequence continues at coordinate 1,683,627 of JAQPPZ010000886.1, read as the reverse complement.
AGTCACAAGTGCTCCTCCAAGGAATTGTGTAACCAACCTTTAGATCCTATTGTAAATGTATTCCCATTCCCTTTAAATTTTTATACAACTATGTTAAATATGTATAAGGATAAGGTGGACCAAATTTATCACCTTAGCATTTTTCAATCTACCTATGGTGACATAGCCTATGATGAGATGTTGCTTCTAAAAATAATTTCTTAAAATCCTTAATGTTCATAACTTAGTATTATAATAATAAATACCAATTCATACCCTCAAAACCTTCTAGGACCATATTGAATATTTATCCAATAGTTCTTAGTCTATATCAAGAATAATGTCATGATTAGTGAACTCTATCAACTAAAATAATTCAATGATGTGAACCGCTTCGTAGCTAGGTGGTGAGCCTTACCAGGACGACTTCAATACACTCTCCTATAAAGATTCATAATATATATATTTATAGGAAACCTCTATGACTAGTTAGACTTCTATCTATATATGACCAACATGTCTATTTTTTAGGATATTGTAGTTATGGCTAAAAGAGTATAAACTATCCTATTCAAAAGAGGGCATCTAAAATAAAAAACCACCATAAGGAGGATGATAAGTATTCCTCCAATTTGAAGAGTTAATATAATTATAAATATGTTGTATTCAATGGAGCTACTAAATCATGTTAGGCCAATTATATGAACAATACAATAGCCCTTCAAAAATTTGTAATAGAAAAATCCTAGCATTCAAGACCCAAGAGAAAATTCACTTGACTAGATCAACATCCTACAACTATATTTGATCAACTTCTTAAAGATAAAATGGTAGAAATCCCATCCATTAATCATGTAGATCTAGAAATGGATAAAATTACTTAGTTCCACCCTAAAGAGCAATGTCTCTTTCATCATGTCAATAGTCATTCCACCAACAAGTGTAAAAAGCTTGGAAATATTATCCTAGACTTGATCAATGATGGTCAAGTTGTTTTTAGTGGATTTGAATCCCAAGTTTCCTCTTCCAATCAAATTCTTGGTATTTTTAAATATTCATTTCCTAATCATGACCAAAATATAATAAGCAATATCCAATATAGGATCATTTCAATTTCAACTAAAAACATGGTAGGAGTAATCTACTCCTTTTTAATTGGTATTGTCACAAGACAATAACACATCAATTATTTTTTTATCATCCTCCTAGACCTTTTTTAGTCCTTCAATTAAAATGAACTTATTCCTCTAGAGGACCACCACTAATCATATAATCTCAAAATAAATACAAGGATACTTTTGATATTTGTGAACAACTCAAGAGTACTTGGGATAAAATATCTCCTCTTGAACACCTCAAAACCTCTCTAACACATAGATATTTTCTATTAAAACTTGAATGAATAAATTGTACCTCAAGATCTAAACCCTAGTGACCTCACTAATGTGATAGTATCCCTTGGGGTCAACCATACCATAATATAATTATTTGAGGATGATATTGCATCCACGTATATGGTTAGAGAACTCCCCCTCCACATTACAAGCTATATTTACAATACACTTGTAAAGCAAATTTTCATTAATAATGGATTGGACCTCAATGTATGTAGCTTAAAATTCATTAACAAATTTAGGCTATGTCAACAAGATTTTGATAAAATTGATCTTGTATTTAGGACATTTGATAATGAAAAACATGAGGCTAGTGGCACCATAGTATTACCTCTAGAAGTCAGACCCTACAACCTTAACGCTCTTTTTATGTTATTCCTTATGAATTGGTCTACATAATTTTTATTGGCGGGCCTTAGATCCATGCGATGTGAGCCATCCCTTCTAATTTTCATCAATGTCTTAAATACAAGTATCAGGGCAAGATATACCACTGACCCTAAATATTTTGTTTATTTCAAAGCAATCAATATTGAGAACCCAAAATCTCATATTTACCCTTCGCTTAATCCATATTAATTAGTTTATTTTTCATCTTATTAACCCTATATCAATAATGCATTATTGACCCCTAACTTTAAATCATTATTCTAATCAAACTAATAATCAATCTAAAAATCAAAACTCTAAACAAACCAATGCAAATAATAATAGTCAATCAGAAGTTCAAAATAATAATAATTCTAAAACTCAAAATACTAATCAAATAAATATTAGTAATACCAATCAATATAATAACCAGCCAATTCTAGATCTATCCAAGCTTCGCTTCTTCCCAAACAATAGGCTTTGCCTTCCAAGAAGGGGTAAATAGTATGAATAAGAAGTTTTTTTATTTATGTTGGTACTACTAATAATGAGAAAATTTGTGGTTGTAACCCTTTCCATTTTAAGTGAAAATATTCTTCTTTCTATTTATTAGATTTATATCCCACACTAAAACAAGTGATTTTTACTATGGTATATTGAGAAAAAATACTAGGTCTTCATAATTAAGGCATCAAAGAGCCCTTGAAGGCTAAAGCTTGGTCAAGATACTATAGGATAGGTTATATCCCTAGTCATAGTGAGCCTCCAACCACTTCACTTTTATCTAATAGTCATGATAAAGCCACTATTTTCTTTTGGAAGTCCCATGATGGCATTGTTTCTATAAACAGGTTGGATTGGTACAAGGAGGATGGAGAGTCCTATCTCCTAGGTTCTAACCTCTTGCAATTCACATGTTTTGCTAGTTATACTATATTATCCTAAGTTTTTAATTAATTAAAGGGACTTTGAGGCAAAGGATATTCTCCATAATCCTCCCTACGATGGTCCCTCTATCTCATTCAAAAAATCTTCTATTTTTTAGAATATTTTTGCTAATATCACCGTTTTACAGTAATATGATTATGAAAAATCATATTTAGGTCCTAAAAAACTTGAAAACCTATGCCTATTGCTTGCTATCCCTCAATTATAAGATGAATATTGCATCTTAATTGAGGAAACCATTGATATTAATATTAGGAATCATGATAATCCCAAAATACTTAAGCTAAGGAAGGTCTTAACACCTACTAAATATGAGGAGTACACTACGATTTTGATAGAGTTTGATGAAATATTTTTTTGGTCTTAAGTTAACATGTCAGGACTTGATCACTCTCTAGTCATTCATCACTTGGCCATTATATTGAATGCTAAGCCTATTAAACAAAATATATGGAAAATGCATCCTAGAGTTTCCTCACTTGTTAAGGAGGAGCTTCAAAAACTTGATGTCAAAATTTTCAAATAAAAAAATTATTTCAACTAGATATCTAACATCATCCCCATGGCAAAAAATAAGGGTAGTTTTAGAGTCTATACTAACTTTTGGTACATCAATAAAGCATGTCCGAAAGATAACTTCCCTTTACCAAATATTGACATGATCATTTGAATTTACTATGGGTTGTGGAATGCTAGTCCTAATGGATAGGTTCTTAGGATATAATAGGATTCAAATCACTCTTTGAGAACTACTCTAAAATTGATTTTACTATCCCTTGGAAAAAATTATGTTATTAGGTTATGTCCTTTGGTCTAAATACCATAGAAGTTGTTTGATCCAAAAAAGTCTCACACCTATCGATTCCTATTGCAAGAATTGAAAGATACACAAAATGCATACAAGAACAAGAAATTGACAACAAATTGACAATAAGAAATACACTTTATTCTATTATATTTGAATCCAAATTCAAATTACAAGTACATCCCTCTTAGGGATAATCACTTTGATACAATTGTTACAATAGGATGTAATGTTTCCCTCTCAAAGGTAGGTGTGATTTTCAAGTAACTTTTAGGATGACAAAAAATGCTCTAAGGTGTCGATGACCCTCTTCTCCATTATTAGAGGCATTTGTTTCCTTTCATACCAAAACCATGTTAGTCTTGCATGCAATAAACAACAAGAAACATTTATATCAAAGGAGGCCTCTCTTGATGAGGCTTTTAAAGGGTGCTTGCACAAAAGATAACATCATAATCAAGAAATCAAGAAAGTAATTCAATGCATATAAATTGATCTAAATCATGATGATATACCATTAGAAACATGAAAGAAACTAATATAAATCTATCTAAGCTCCTAATTACTCAATTTAATACATGAAAGCATGAAAAATATTCGTTATACCTATACTACAATAATGAAGGAAAATTGCAATTAGCTCCTAATCTATCGGCCAAAAGTCTCTAGAATACTGAATTAAACGTACAACATGATTAATCCAACCTAGTTAAATAGATTGTAAAATAGAGAACAAGAAAATCAGGGATTACCCTCTGGCCGTAGGTCCTTCAAGCGATGGGCACTGTTCACCACAGCTGACAGCCACGGTTGAGCCTGAAGTAAGTTTACCCTCCAAATCAGGGTCAATTTCTCTAATTCTCCTTGCCAAATTGATGGTCAAGGGTCACCTATGTATCCTCTAATAAATTTTGCAGTTGGATTGCTCAGTGAGTGCATGGATTTCATGGATTAGTGTTTCTTGGATCTTTTATCCTCCTAGGACCTCCATGGCAATGTGATCTCCAATTGGGTAGCAAAAGTATTCCCATAAATGCATGTGAATGATTATGCAATTCGATATGGCCTCACTGCTCAATTTATTATGCTTCTCTCTCTCTTCTCCCTAATTCATAGGGAGATTATATAGCAATTGCCAAGGGCTAGGGGTGGCTTCATGAGGAATCCTAGATCAAGATTAGGTGGTTGATATTTTTGGATGGAAGGATATAGAACCTTCCTCCCTCAAACCACTCCAATCCACAACCAATTGATCATTTCAACCAATTTTGGGTTGGATGAAGGTAAACTAACTCTAATTCCTGACCACGGTTGATAGGTGTGGTTAGCTCTGCTAACCATGGGTGTCAGCAGTGGCTAGAATCGACTAGGAAAATATACCCAAATGAGTGGTAAAAACCATTGCTATACCTTGGTATCTATCCAAGGTCTTCCATATGATATTATAGCATATCCCATATGAGTAGTTACCTCGACATGATGTGTTTTAGGTGTCTATAGATGCCCATTTTGAGATTTGTTGTGATATTGAACAATGCTGAGCAAAGATAGACTCCTAAAATGATACCATAGGTTGGATGATGATCATTAGTCTGATCAAAATTAGATGCCCAAGTCCTACAAATAGGATGCGCATCCTAGAATTATTGCTTTTGACTAGATGGAAAGCTTAAATTTGAAAGGTTTTACACTCATCATCAGATATTTGGGTAGCTTTGGTGCTACAATAGGAGTTAGGCCTATATAACCGAAAGGAGGAGAGCTACAAATAAACTATCGTATATGCTATTTGCCCTAGCATAAGAGTAAGCTTATGATAGTCTTTTGCAAATATTCGTAAGATGAATGCAATTTGACAAGATCTAGGGATCTACAATCAAGGGATATTTTGTTGACTTTTATTATGATTTGATATTATGACTACCCCCTCAAGCGATGAGTCAATAAGGGTAATGATAATAAATGAAGTGACGAGATCAATTGAACACTATGAATGATCTTCAACAAATTAATATTTAGAATTTGAATACTTGGCAAGGCCTAATCAGCTAAGATTACAACTGTTAATAGTATTTGTCGATTTCTATCCCATGGAGCAGTCAAGCCACGAAGGCCTTATTAAGGAATAAAAATGAAGATAATTCTAATTAGGCTTATGTTGAATCATATTGTCAATGATATGCTAAAAATATCATAGGATAATTGTGATGAATATCTCATTCCCTTGGACCAGTCCTGCTGTCAAGGCCTTCTTGGGGATTGAGATGAAGCATAGTAATTCCATGATGATGGATTTACCCCAATTTTTTTATGGTAATTTACTCATATTTCTATATTGCATGGAGCATAGGTCGCTGCAACCACCAAGTGTTTAGGGTAAATGACTGAATACAAGGCACATTTGACTTTTTATTTATTTGAATTTTTTGTTAATTTTGAATTTTTGGTTTTATTGGATGGGAAATGCAGGGCTCAAAGAAAGGATTTCCATAGCGGTGACCTTAGTTGAATGTACTTTATAATCTCAGCTAGTTATTCTATTTTGCCTTATGATGAGATTTTCCAATGTCGTGCTTTGTTTGGTTCATTCTGATGATTTTGCATCACCAAATATGACTATTTTATGTATCTTGTGGTAATTTTGGTCTGGTGAGAAATTTTAATTTGACCTTTTAAGGCTCTTCACAATTGGAATTGAGAGAATTTATTACAATTTACTGATCGCGTCTATCAAAAGTGATGGAAAAGTCCAATTTCCTTGACTTCAGCTCTAAGTAGCGGTCGCAAAACCCTAATTTAGAGACTATGATTGTCAGGCATGGTCTAAATCGAATTCAAAAATTATATAAGGTTTTGACATTTGAAATATTTCATTATTTACCTGATATTGACAGTAAAAACTAAGAGCTCTAAGAGGTAAACAGTGAAATATAACATGGAACACTACCATAAACTTGCTCGCTCTACACCCATCCAAATGGCTAACTAGTCGAAGGCTTCGACCAATGGAGGAGTCGGTGTCGCTAAGGTAACTCAAAAACCAAGACCATGCAATCCAATTACAATATTAAAATTAACCACACTAAAAAATGGGTTAACAAACCACACTAAACTTCTAGTAATGAACCTCACCCTAGTTAGGTTTAGCATAGGTTAGGTTAGAGGGGAGGGTTTTAATTTTTGGGGTTTATTTTGGGGAGGAATTGACCCTGAAAAGGTCATTCTCCTTAGCCGTGGGTGGCAGATGTAGTTTTTAATTGGTATATTAGGGACCATAGCTATCAGCCGCGATAGGATTTAAATCCCAAAGGTCATATATTTTACCATCATGCTGACCGCGGTTGAGACTCATGATGCGCAAACCTTTGAAAAATTTCTCAAAATTTTTAATTTTTTTGAATTTTTTGGGCAATTAATGCTATTTAGTGCATTTTTGAAGTGTTATTTTTGATTTTTTTTATATTTTTGATCATGTGTGTGCATGTTTTTGCATTTTCATGAGATTTTTTGATTTGTTTGTCATTTTTAAGTCATTTTTAATTGTTTTTCTTCTTGTTTTTATTTGATTGCTTTCACTCAGGCCTTGAAAAACTAAGAAAGGGAGACTGATCTCCTTTAGAACCTGTACCACACTATCACTAATGTGGAGTGGGGTTGGTTTGCTATTGTGGGATTAAACTACATATTGGATCTCCCCACCATCTAAGTTGATCAGTCCTACATGACTGCCTTGGCCCATCGTTAGGATGTGTGGACCAACACATTTTACATACCTACAAGTGAAATGATAATGACTCTAGAGGATTTCTACCACATATTCCACCTGCCTATTGATGGTGAGGCCATAACTTCTTCTCCTATCAGGTTGAAGAAGGTATTTTTTGATGCTATCTTTGGAATATGGATCTGTGAGGCTAAGGTCCACATCGACCATGGATGCATCCACATCGAGGAGTGGTTTCAGGTCAAATTCTTTTCATAGAGGGAGGCTATGTTCATGCACCTGATCATCCAAATAGTCCTCCTAGACTCATTAGGTGTGAGCTTCCCGTGGAACCTACTAGCTAGGACCAGGGAGGTTATGGTTAGCTTGACTAAGTGGCCTCTTATTCTTGTGTGGGGGAGCACTCTTCTAGCATAGCTCTACCATGAGCTGTATCAGATCACACATTGCAGTAGAGTGAGCATCAACTATAGTATACTATTATAGATTTGGGGTAGCAACACATTTTGATAGAGCACATCATCAACTTGCCATTATATATCACTACTATCCCTAAGGATATTTAGTGTTATGCAGCTTGCTGGTCATAGGAGTAGGAGGGCTTCAGGAGTAGGTCTCATGCAAGAAAACTAGACCACTACATTGGTCAATTTGCATAGCTCTACGCTAGGCAGATAGCATGGGGACCATACATGGACTACCCAACCTGGATAGAGGTAGAAAAATACCTATTTAGAGCATGCAAATATAGGTAGGTTATCATCTAGAAGGCCAACATACATGAGTACCAACACTACTCTTGTATCTTGAGGTAGTTTGGTATTCTATAGGATGTCCTAGAGGTGCCTACCATCTACAAATTCTTGGTCCTAGAGAGGGACTTGACATTTCCCTAGGTGCCTCCACTAGGGGATGATGATGATGACTTCTAGGAGTTAGGCCTGGTGGATGCAGGCACTACTACTGATTACGAAAAGTGGTGGATTGACTTCCAGTGGCATGAAAATGGACCTCTAGGCTGACCAATAGATGATTTTGCAACATAGGGCATAGAGGTGGACCCTCATAGATGCAGGACCCATCAGAGGACTAAGGGTACATGGGGTATAGGGGCCACTATAGAGGATGACCCACAAGCAGAGATATAGGATAAGGCCTCCAAGGAGGGTGAGGTACCTCCAAAAAATGAGGTTGAACAGCTGAGGGCACATATTTATGACCTCTAGAGCCAGGTTGGGAGACTCTGCACTTAGCTCGTACATAGGGACACTTCTATCTCCACTCTATATGTAAATATAGCTCATGTCTAGAGGCAATGGTAGGGTTACATATAGGAGAGGGCATCTCTCCAGGTATAGGTAGCTATAGTAAACACTAATATTGAGAAGATCACTAGACGATATGATCTTCTACAAGCGATGCTAAATGCTATGACTATTGAGCAGGACTTACTTAGGACAATGAGGAGAGATCTCTCACCTTCATATGCTATCATGGCACCTCCTGTAGTACCATATAATTTGGTTCCAATAGGTTTTGACCTATAGTAGAGATCAAGAGATTATGTACCCTCGTGGAGGAGGATAATGAGCAGCATACAACATATATAGCTTGCAACACCCAACTAGAGGGCATCATAATGTTGCTAGGTGGGTAGTTTCTAGAGAGGACCACTACTATAGGGACACACTAGAGTAGGACCAGGACTAGGGATATAGGGTAGTCTAGTGCATGGTCTAGCTAGAGGACTATCTCTCGTCCACCGCATGCAGGTGGTCTAGGCTGAGTGCAAAATCCACCGTAGGACCCACAGTAGGCTCCAAAGCAAGACCCTAGGGATAGGACTGAGGGATGTGGAGAGTCCTATAGTGCAGGTGGATTAGGGGGTGTAGGCTAGAGCTAGCACATTGCCATAGCATAGATTTTGCTACTTTTTGTGCCCTTTTGGTGTAAGGTTTGAGGACCTACATAGTTGTAGCCTACGGGCATTTTGATATACCTTGTTGTGATGTACATTTGACACACACACACACACACACACATATATATATATATGATATGACAATTAATTTTATTATGTAGATCTAAAATCACAACACTAAATAATAGCAGAAAGCAAACAAATCTGATAAGACAAGAGTAATTGCACAAGAAATATTATTTATTAAATAACTGGGGGGAGCTAAAAAACTCCTTTGTACAATTAATTTTGCCTTGACAAAAATGTTGCGATACAATGAATATTTATTTCTAGGGTTCTCCAAAACCCTAGATACAATAGAAAATTGTCTTCAATGTGCTTTGCTCCCAACAGAATGAGTGGGCTTCAAGTATCCGTGTGTTCGGGCCACTCTGATTGCAGTAGTCTTTCGATGCTCTTTTGGTTGATGCTATCCAATCCTACACACACAACAAACAATAAATTTGTTAGTAAACAAAAATAAGGGTTCCATAGTGTGAACCCTCATAAATGAAAACTAAAACCCTAGATCTATGTAAGCTAGATATGTAAGATGCAATAACAACAAATGATAACAAAAATTTAGATTTACCTTTCTTGTGATGATTTGTTTATTTGTTTTTGCAAATATGACAGTAGATGACTTGATGCAGTAGGATCTGGTTTGTGCTTTGATGATTACGATAGGCTCAGGCATGCACTTGGTAGGCTCAGGCATGCACTTTTCAGGCTCTAGCATGAGCTTCACAGGCTTCAGTGTGAACCTGTGGGATACGATAGGCTTTGGTGAGCACCTAGCAAGCTCTGAAGTGAGCTTTGCAAGCTCTAGAGTGCACCTATAGGTGAGGGCTAAATCTATAGAAGTAGATCATGGGGGATGTGGAGGATTCGACAGATGGGGATGATGGTGGCAATGAAAAAATGGTTGGGGGATGGATGCGAGGGTAGATGGAATGGTTGAATTCCTATGGCAAGCTAGGGTTTTGGATCTTTAGGGCTCTATAACCTTATGCTTCACAAGAGCTTCTTTCACTGATATCTATATGTGCGAATGTATTCCAAGGTATTCCAGGGTTTGGGCATTTGCACATGCCTTTACTTATAATCCAACCTTAGGGTTTGTAGGGTTTTAGCTCAACACTTTAGATCGTGTGGCTGAGATTGTACTTTAAGTGTGGCAAGTATTAATGAAGATGGACGGTGGAGATTATATTGGATCGAACAATTGTGGTTAATTGGGTTTATAAAATACATATTTTATAATAAATATATTATAATATAATATAAAATATTATATTAAATATAAAATAATATTAAATAATATTAAAATAATCCCAATTGGGTTAGCAAATGGATGGAAAGGTGGATGTGGGCCAAATAATGGTGGGAAAGGTGGAATTGGACCAAATAATTGGTAGAAAAGGTGTGTGGTGGATAAGTGGGTGGTGGGATGGTTAGGATGGAGGATTAATGGCTGCAATTTGGTGTCTACACATTACATGTATACTTTATTTTTTGTATTTTATGTTTATGTTATGCACATGGATGCACTGCTTATATTGATTTAATGTTATACGATGTGATGTATGGATGACATGCACTAGCTAGATATGAAATAGATGATTAGATGCTATGATATATATGTGTATATGGACTACTTATGATGGATGCATATGGATGCAATGTTTATTTTAAATGCATGTGTAACTTTCTATACTTGTATGCATTTAATTTATGTTGTTATGACATAATTTATGCCATGTATGTGTTGCATAATTTTTCTATGATGACTGCTATGCCAATGAACATGTATGCTTTAATCACTTAAAACATAATGTATGAATGTAATATGAATTTAAACAATCTAATGGATGACACCACAAAATGTATAACAATCATGCATTGTAATTGCTATATCTTTATGAATGTTTGATAAATTGTACACCCATTTGTGAGATGCAATGGTATATGGTTTATATTTATCAGTTTTTGTAAATTAAAATAATATGGATAATATAATCAGTGGTCATATAAATATCATTTCTGACATCCATCTAGTATCTAATTATATATTACAAATAATTATAATAAACAAAATCCTATAAAAGAAATTGATTTTTGATGATTGTGATTTGAATGATTGTTGCTATTTGGGAATTATTGAGGTTTTCCATAAGACTCAAACACCCTAGTTGTCTAATAAAAAGTTGTATACTAACCATATAAGATATCTGAAACATAGGATTTCACTAGGATAGGTCCTAAATGTTCATTACCCCTATGTGTGCAAGTGAGTATATTTGATAAGGCATAAGAATACCCCGATGTCAAGCAGGATTCTTTCAGCCCATTGCTAAGATTAGGGGTCTACAAATGTCTTACCCAATCCTTGGTTTAGATTTTAGTTGGACTAGACCACTAGGTGATACAGGATACCTGAAGCTAGCTCTTACATATTCAAGCATTGGTCTACACACAAGCAAAATGCTAATGCATCAAATATATCATCATGCATAAGGTACAGTAATGCAGGCAATTCCAAGGATTCAAGTTCACCCCCTTATTTTCTTTAATTTTTTGGGATACTTGCTCATATAAAGTGATAAAAATCATTGTTTATTTTGTACTATAGTGATAAGAATCACTGTTTATTTTGTACTTTATTTTTTTTTTCTTGAGCAAGGGATTTGATACTAATTTGAATCTAAACTTGATTTTGATCTTCATTTGATCTTGATTTGAACTTTGATTTGAATAATTGGGATTTTGACTTTGAGATATCAATTTGGGATATCTATAGGGGATATAAATATTTGATATTGATCTGGAGAATCACTCTGGGATATTGCTTCTTCATTTATAAGTAAGATATTTATGTGGGTAGGGAGTAAACTTGTCCATTTTCTAATTGCCCACATGTCTCATACCGTTCACATAGGGGGATAAGCCCAAATAAAATTTTCACCTCGGGATACCTAGTCCCGCTTCGTAGTGTTCATATTCCCCTAGTCCTAATTAGGGTTACTTAATTTGTTTATTAGTGATAGGATTCTGATATGCTAAGGGCTATACAAACTAGACATCATCTACAAAAGCAAAGCAAGCTTTCTTACCAACTCTTGAGAAGACCAATAGGTATGGTTGAATGACTAGAAAACCCTGGTATATTCTTCATAGCAACAATATGGGTTGCGTTGAAAAATAAAATTACTCACAAGGGTGAATGATAGATGGTAATGTAATGCATAGATGCATGATTGAAACACAAACGTGGTGTCATTATAAGATTGCAAACAAAACCTATCCTAATGCAATCATGATGGATGGAAATACCTAATGCAATGTAATGAAATGAAATGCAAAATGAAATGCAATGATGCAAAATGAAATGCAACATATAATTGAAAATGCAATGATGCACAATGTTTTTTGATTTTCGATATTTCTATATATTTTTTTGGATTTTATTAATTTTTTAATTTTTATGGATTTTGAAAATTTAATTTGACCAAAGGGCTTACAAATGCCTTTGGAGCCTTTAATGGGATGACCAAGGGGATTACATATGCCCTTGGATACTTTTATGATTGACCAAAGGGCTTATAGATGCCTTTGGAGCCTTTTCTAGGATGACCAAGGGGCTTACAGATGCCCTTGGAGCCTTTTTGAATTGACCAAAGGGCTTACAGATGCCTTTGGAGCCTTTTCTAGTTCTAGGCATAGAACACTTTAAGATGAAGGATATTGAGAGGCTCAGGCTCCTCAATTCCTCCCAACGATGTCAAGCGATACATCCTAGGTCCAATCTTCTTAGAGATAATATAAGGACCCAACCAGTTAGCCGTAAATTTGTCTCATATTTCTAGTGGTAAATTTGAATTATGTTGATTCTCTTTCAGTACAATATCACCAAAATCAAAGTCTCTCAGATGGAATTTGCTATTGTAAGCTCATTTTAAACGTTCTTGATAAACATGAAGGTGCTCAAGGGCATTCATGCGATGTTCATCAAGTAGCATCAATTGATATAGGTGAGCTTGTTGTGCGGTGTCATCATCAATGAATTCTTTCAATGTGACATGTAGCATTGGAATATAAAAATATAGGGGTATAATGGCCTCAACACCATACAATAGTGAAAATAGAGTTTTCCCAATGGGTGTTCGAATGCTAGTCTTGTAAGCCCATAATGCAAGGGGTAGTTGGATGTGCCAATCTTTGTGGTGCTCTTGTACCATATTTTTCAATATGGATACCATTGTATTATTTGAAGCTTCAGCTTGTCCATTTACTTTTAGATAATATGGAGTTGCAAAACTATGTTTGATTCTAAATTTGGACATCAAAGCGCTCATAATTTTGTTCTTAAATGACGTTCCATTATCAAAAACTATCTTGTATGGTATCCCAAAACAACTTATGATATTGGTGAGTATGAACTCAACAATACACGCTCCAGTTGTAATTGTTAAGGGAATGGCTTCCACCCATTTAGTAAAATACTCAGTAGCTGTTATAATAAAAGTATGTCAGCCCGATGACGAAGGAGAGATCTTATCGATAAGATCAAATCCCCATTAAGAAAATGGCCAAGCCGCTTGAATGGGCTGTAAGGCCTATGATGGCAAGTGCATAATATTAGCATGATGTTGACATTTAACACATTTCTTGACATACACATTACAATCCTTCTCCATAGTGGGCCAATAATAACCCATGCAAAGGATGTGCTTGACGATAGCCATGTCGTTGAAATGGCCACCACATGTACCATCATGAACTTGCAAAATTATCCAAGATGACTCTTGGGGCTCAAGATGATTAACTATCACTCCATCATAGCTTCTACGATACAAGATATCTTATAACAAGACATACTTTATCACTCTATGTTTAAATGTGCATTTTACGACATGTGACAATCCTTGAGGGAATACACCAAGTCTAAGGAAGTCATGTATCTATTGCATCTAGTTATGATAAGCTTCAACCTCGACTGATAATACAACATGCTACCCCTATGATTCTACATTTGCAAATGTAGACTAGGAAACAAACTTGTGGTAAATGGTAGTGCCACTCCCCATCAGATCTTGCAAGATCATAGACCCCCAGGATGCTCTCTTGAGAAAGTATTTGGCTCTATAGAACCATTCATGGTTTGGTTCTACATGAATCATGTTGATTGACTCTTTGTTATCCAGTACTTCACGTTGCATAGTAGAATGTAACAACATTTTTACATGGATGGTAGTAAAATTAGCAAAAGGATTCTGGGGGATTAAGGATCCCAAAGATGCCATAGTTTCTACAAATCTATTGGAAAAATGAGGGATTTACTTTATGTCATACCATTACAGTCGAGCTAGATAAATGCCAACAAGATCCTTGTAAGATTTTAATACTAGACATCGACATTGAAATAATCCCTTAACTTGGTTAACAATGAGAAGAGAATTGCCAAAGATATTTAACCTTTTGATCTTCATGGTGTCAGCTATTTGGAGACCCAAAATTAGGGCTTCATATTTAGTGTTATTTTTAGTGCAATGAAAGTCCAAATTGAATGACAAGGGCATTAGAGCACCCTGTGGCATGAACAACACTATTCCTGCACCACCCCCTTACTCACACTTCGAACTATTGAAGAACAAGATCATATCGGATTTGTTATCAAGTTCCTCGGGTTTGGGTGCTTCTGATAATGCAAAGACTACATCATCAGGAAGCTCTATGGTGAGAGGCCTACTATTCTTAAGAGGCACCTCAGCCAGTTTATCATCTATGACTTGTCCCTTAAAGGAATTTTGTCTTATGAATTTCAAATCAAATTTCGTCAATAGCATGATCCACTTTGAAGTACATGTATTATGATATGTCTTAATCATCATATACTACAAATGATTTTGTTTTGATATAATATACATCATATGACTTAACATATAGTATCATAATTTCTTTGTAGTGAACACTATTGCTAAACACAACTTTTCCACATATGCATATCCTAGCTCGTAACTCACCAAGGTTTGGCTAATGTAATATATGGCCTACTCTTTGTCTTGCATATTATTTTGGGCTAACATGGTTCCCAGTGTAAATTTAGTTGCCAATATATATAGCAAAAATAGCACATCTAGCCTTGGTGGAGCTAGCACTGGTGGCATCGCTAGGTATTACTTAATCTCATCAAAGGCTACTTGATAGTCCTCATACCAATTTAATGGGACCCCCTTGTGTAGCAGTCAATTAATGGATTGTTATTTATCAAATAACTATGCGATAAATAATTTTATGGACACTACTTTGCCCTATAGGCTCCTTAATTATTTGATTTTTATGGGGGAACGCATCTCTAAAATAGCCTTGACCTTTACTGGATCAACTTTGATGCCTCACTTCAAAACAATAAATTCTAAGAGCTTTCCTGAAGTTATGCCAAACACACACTTCTTAGGATTCAACCTGACATTATGCTCTATCAGGTGATCAAAGACCTTCCTCAGGACCTCCGCATGCTCAGAATGCAATAATGACTTCACCAATAAGTCATCAATGTAATATTCTAGGATATTATGCATATAGTCATAAAATATATATATGTCATAGCCCATTGATATGTGGCACCACCATTATTAAGGCTGAATTGTATACCTTTATAGAAAAATGTCCCACATGATGTTATGCATGTGGTTTTATGTTGGTCTTCGGGCTTAATCTGAATTTGATTGCAACCAAAAAAACCATCCATTAAGGAGAGCATTTCATGGCCTATAGTGGCATCTACAAGAGAATTGATATTCGGCAACAAAAATCAATCCTTTGGTGTTTCCTTATTTAGGTCTCTAAAATCCATATAGATATGGATCCTCCCATTAGGTTTTCCTATAGGCACCATATTGGATACCCATTCTAGATAGTCGATGGAAATGACAAGCTCTACATCAAAAAGCTTTTGCAATTCATCCTTAACCATTAAGGCTACTATTGGATGCATCTTGTTGATTTTATTCTTGACTGGCTTCTTTGATAGATCTAGCGAAAGGTTATGAGTGATAAATTTTAGTTCTAGGCCTGACATATCCTTATAAGTCCAAGAAAAGATATCAGGCCTCTCTCTTAGTAGAGGGATGAGGTTGGCATACTCATCAGGTTTTAAAGTCTCCCCAAATTTAACCTTCCTTGGATTGATGGGATCATTACTGATATCCAGTTTGAAGGTTTCCTCTAATGGCACATGGGATCCCTCCTCAAGCTGATGAGGCATAGGGATCAAGTGGATGTCATCTACTAGGTTTATCGATTCCACATTGAAAGCATCCTTAGCATGGTAGACATCATGTGCATAGCCTAGCATAAAATGGAAAGGTTTCAACATTTATTCATTGGGTAAGAAATATTTAGGCTCTAGTGGTAAATCAACATGATCCCAATCAATAGCATCTACATTTAGATGCAATGGTTTGGATGGATCTAGTATATTAAAGAGTGGAGTGGTCAAATCGATGGAGATCATATTAATGGAATGGATCATATCTCCAGGACCATGTGCAAGTGCCTCTACATTAGTATAACTTCCATCATTGATATGTGGTTCTAGGGGTGTGGGGATATCTAGATCCGATCTATGAATAGATTCAGAAGCACCATGTATGTCGATAGATCAGGAAACACCATGTAATAGATCACATTGAAATTTAGTGGTCTCCTCCTGAGGTGAGGATGGAGATTGATATCCTAATGCATGTCCTCAGTATTATGAGGTGTACTATGATAACATAAGTAGAGATATCCTAAATAGGCTCTCTCTATCTCATCTTCATCATCAGTATCGTAATATAGACCTTCATCGCTATCGATTGGAATCAGGCGATTCTCTAAATAAGGCCTCATGTAGGCTATCTCTTAATATACATCATCATTATCAAGAGGCTCTTCACTCGTACTTATTGATTCCAAAGATAATAAATTATATAATTTGAGAGGACCTAAATAGGTCAACTCAGCTCCATCATCATGATCGCTATCATACATGAATCTCTCTCCCCTATCCACTGGAATTAGGAGATCAGCAAGATGAGGACCAAGGTAGGCCCACTCTGTTTCATCCTCATAGGCACTCTCAGCTATGAAGCACTCTTCGATATCACCCATTTGTTCCATGGGTAGTATATGACGTAAGAGTGTAGGGCCCAAGTAGGCCAACTCGATTTCATCCTCATATTGCTCATTGTTTGAGGAAAACTTAGTGTCATCTGTTCTAGAATCGTAGTCTAGTCCATTACTTTTAGCGATGGATACTGCATGCACGTATTCAGAAGTAACTTTTTATTTGGTGTCCATATTTGTATCCAAATTCTAGAAATGCATACCAATATCATTGGTAGCTCCATGGTTTTGATTTTCCAAGTTGGCTCTTGGAATGTATTTTGGACCGGTCTCCACCAAGATGTTTGCATGATATCTCTCGGGTGGCTCTATAGTGACATAGGTCACTAGTCAATTATCCATCCAAAACATGAAATAATTAGGGTGATAAGGATTGAATTCAACTTCACCCCATAGACTGAGGTACAGGCGATCTAGAGATGCTGCAAGGATTTTAGCCTGTCCTCTACTGTAATAGCCTAACCCAAACCTATCAGTGGGGAGCTGATATTGCGGTTCTATAGGCCTCTTGCACCCCTACTCGAATAGTTAAAGACCATAACCATGCCAATGGTAATGCTTAAATTATTTCATGGTGTAATCTAGGTTAGAGAGATAATTAACATTTATAGTGAATGATTCATTATCATCCTCATGCATGAGCATGGGAGATGCAATATGGTCTAGCCCTCCATAAATGAAGTTGGTTTGGTTAGGTGGCACCACTAATGGTTCCACCATATCTATGGGAAGATTATGGTCTTGTGGTCAGCCCATGTCCAGTGTAGTCTCGATAAGAGGTGTGAATGTCACATTTTGCATAATATATTCCCCTAATATAGGATTAACCAAATGGATTGTCACCTACAATGTAGATGACCCTACTAACGATGCAGGTAAAGAAGGTTGAGGTGCCTCTTCGAATTCTCCTTGAATTTAATCTACTTACATGGGAGTGGGGGCTTCAATGATAATTGGCTTGGGTGTTTGCTTTATCTTCTTTTTGTCCACATTTTCTTTCAACTTCCTATCATCCTATTGTATCATAGACATAGTCGGTCTAATAGAAGTAGCTATCATGTACTCCGATCGTTGAGATACAGATATTGTAGGTCTAGCACACACTTCTTTGATCTTACCTCCTGGATATTTGATTGGCAACATTGGCTTCACATCCAAGTGTGTTGAGGGGAGCACAAATTCCCTTGACAAATCTACTAGATTCATTTATTTAAAGGGTTCTTCATCCGAAGGCACCACATGAACCTGTCCCTCATGAATGTATTTGATACACTAATGTAGAATAGAAGGGATGCAACACATTTCTCTAATCTAAGGCCTCCGTAGAAGTATGTTATACTGCATAGCACCTTCTATTACATGAAAAATCACTGGGATGGTCTTTAGTCCTACCTGAATAGGTAAAACTATAGTACAGACTATTGAGCACAATGCATCATTGAATGCTTTCAAAGTGAAGGTAGAAGGGATGATATGCATCTTGGGTAACTTCAAGTGAGTTAACACCTTGGTATTTATGATATTGATTGCTTACCCCATGTCAATAAAAACCTACTTGAACGATTTGTGATTCATACACACAATAATATGCAATTACAGGTCTGCTATTGTAGCACCCTAAAATTGGTGCAGTAAAATTGGAATAATTACATTCACCTTAGTAAATAAATTTAAATTCAAATTTAACCTCCCAAACCGCCTGTTAACCATCGAGAAACCCGTTTCCTCCTTTTTCGTGCCATTTTTAGCAGTTGTTTTGACTGTTTGACGATATCGTCTCCGATCAGACGATATCGCCCCAGATTTGACGATTTCGTCTAGACTAGAACGTCCAGATGATTTCATCGCAAAACTAAATTTACATAGTTGGAATCCATTCCAACGGGTCTCCAATCCGGGTAGAAGTGTGTCTGTGCTATTGGGACCCTTCCCCCGTTGGAGATCTCCCAAATTGGGATGATCTCCAACCTCCCAACAACTATCCTATGCCTATTTAACTCTAAAACTTTTCCTTCCCCAACCCCTGGCTGAATTTTTATGCAAATTGAACCCTTATGCTCTAAAACATCGTAATTCATACTTTGCACTAGTCCTATAGTCATTTCATTGTAGGTACACCACTGGTTTTTAGCCGAAGCCAGCACCTATCGTAGCCGACGAACCTGTCAAGATCGGAGGCGATCTCGTCAAATTCGGGACGATCTCGTACTGATGCGAGACGATTTTGACTGTAGCACACATCGAGGCAATCAGTGCCTGGAGTTTGCTCTTCTGTCTATTTTTTCTGTCATTTTATGCTATAAATTAGATTGTTTATTCAATTTTATACTATATTGCATCTGGAGTTCACCCATTTTGTCTAGTTTGCATATTAAGATCATATTCTGCTATCTAAACATAGTGATTTGCATTTACTTCTATTCTTGTATATTGTTCAACACTCATATTACTATTTCATATAGTTTTCCCCTGTTTGCAAAATAGAATTTCTTGTATTTCGCATCTGTTTGCTGTTTTGCAGGTCTCTGATGAATTCGTCTGATGAATTCATCAGATTGCAGATGATTCTATCAGTTTAGACAATTTTATCAAATTGAAGGTGATTCTGTTGAATTGCAGATGATCCAGACTGCTTCAAGCTTCAGAAACTCCATCATACTTCCGGATCAGGTAATCTTCATTGGCCTCCTACAAATTCTTTATTTTTGTTTTCCTTTCTGTTTGCTGTATGCATTTAAATTGCATTTTCATGTAGTTTAAGTTAGAATCATTCGGCCAAACCTAGGATGAATGTTTAAAAATAAAACAAACTCATCAAAACTCATTCCCAAAACCTAGGCATGGAAACTACCATCAAATGTTTCTTGGTGAACCCACCATCCGTCGAAAAATCACCAAAATGCACCTCCCTTGAGAGGTGGGACCTTCGCAAAGTCCTCTCATCCGAGGTACCGCACCATCCTTTTCCCATCCTCATTCCGGGCACGGATCCAATAGCCTGAAGGTAGGGATGTGAAAAATTTGGAGCGATACATTTTGGTGAACCCGACGTGAATGCATTGTAAACCTTTTGAAAACAAAAACAAATATATATATATATATATATATATATATGTATACAAGAAAAACAAAAACAAAATCATCATTTCATGTTTTAGATTCAATTCTAAATAGTAGATGCTAAGTATCACTTTTAGAAATACTAAAGAAACCATGAGTTTTTACTCAAATCAATATGAGCCCATCAGTAATGTTGGAAGAATTCACCCAAATATATTTGTTTATTATGACCAACCTCATCCCTATTCAACACCACCTCCATCGCACTCTTCTTATTTTTCATCCATAACTCAACAAGATAATCCATTTTCCAATCCTCTTCATAACGATATTATCTATTCTCCCATATATCCATATTATGTCTATCAACCCACATATAATTCTCCTCCACCTTTTCAATACCCTTCTTTCAATACAACACATCCATTTCAACAAGAAAATACTTATTCTTCCAATTCTACCATGCACTCACCTCCTACATCGCAATATTTCTATAATCATTCTACCCATAACAAAGAAAGTAGAGGTGAGAAACCATTAGGTCCTTTTATGACAAAATTCCTAAGGCATTTATCGAAAACCTCTCAAAAACCTTCATCACGTAAATTTACTAAGCTCAATCAACCAATGGATATAATTCTCAAGTATTTACTTGACACAAATAACATTGAACTTCCTTCCATAAGACAACCTGATACCACAACAAATTGGTTCAAACCCGAGCTACATTGTGAATATCATAGAATAGATGGACATATGACACAAAAATGTAAATATTTAAGATGTGCAATTCAAGATTTGATTGATAAGGGTCTTTTTAATATAAAGGAATTACAATCTACAACTGATGATAAATCTCCAGTAAACAATCAAACTCCTACACAACAAATACTAATAATCAATCAAGACATGGGGATCTCCAAAGAACCCCTATTCAATTATCAACAACAAGAAACCAATCAAATATTGCATGTTAATGTGTCCCATCATGATGATATTATTAATATTGTAACAAAAACTACAAATAAGCAACCTCAAATTCAATCAACCCAAAGATATGGATTCCTCATTTGACCAACTTTCAAAACTATCTTTGGCTCTAGAGAATGATACAAAATGGAATGTAAGCATAGCAAGCTCATATTCAGAATCAAAATTTCAATCTGAAATCCCCTTTGATAGCCAACAACAAGTGATTAATCCTCAAACAAAGATATCCCTTTTAGAAGTATTACAAATTTATCACAAGGAAATTTTGCTCAAAATACCTAGCCAACAATTTGATCCTCATCATCTTTTCTCTAAGAACATAATTAATGGTGTAAACCCTCTTGAGGTTAACCATATTTCATTCTATGATGAGGATATTCCTTCCTCTACTCCACAAGAAAACCCCTATCTTTATATTATCGGATCTAGTAAAGAAACCTCTATTAAAACTATCATGCTAGATAATGACTCCTCTCTTAATTTATGCACTTATCAATTATTCCAAAAACTCAAAATAAAGGAAGAAGATAGTAATGAATCAAATGTTATTATAAAATATTTCAACAATGAAATTCAAGAACTTCAAGGTACTATAATTCTTCCCTTTAATATTGGATCCAAGATCCTGGATACTTTGTTTTATGTAGCATGTTGCCCTTCACCTTACAACCTACTTCTTAGAAGTCCTTGGATTCATACGATGAGGGTTGTCCCTTCCACTCTTCACCAATGTTTGAAGTTTGAACTTACAAATAAAATTGTTACCATACATGGTGACCCAAAACCATTTGAAGAATATTTAACGATTGAAACATCAAGTTCTATACACTCTCTGTTGTCACAATTATTTTTTATCCATCACTTTTCTTCATCTATATATGATCATCCTTGTTTACCAAATAACACTCATGCATATCTTTCACATATACTTTATCCATCTTATCAAGACTTGGAAGATAATAATAAGAATGAAGAACCTTCTTATCCTTCTGACATTTTATTTTGTAACATGATCAATTTTCCACATATAAATGTCAAATCTTTTTCTACATTATTCTACATTATAACTTATCACTACCTTTTATTCGTCGCCTTATATTCTTACCTTCACCTCAACCAGATTATCCTTCAAAACCTCCTTTTATTTTGAAGCAACCTTAGACATGCTATACTCAAATAACCTTGTATAGTGTATATAGATCATCTTGTATATACCCCCAATTTCAATTCATAAATTAAAATCAAAATACAAAAAAATCAAAATCCTCAAAATCAAAAAAAAAAAATACAAATGCAACCAAAGAACTGAAAGGTAAATTTGAGCCCAACTGGCTTGGACCATACATCATTACTGCAAAATTTGAATCAGGAGCATATAAATTGTCTACCTTAGATGGTAAAGAACTTAAAGAACCCATGAATATTTTACATCTCAAACGTTATTATGCATAAATTTGATTATTTCATCCATGTATATATTTGTTCAAAATAATTATCTTGTATTTCTTTCAATTTATTCAAAAACCTCAAAAACATTCATAAAATCTTCAAAAATATTCAAAAATATTTATTGCATTTATTTTGTAAAGTTCCTTTTGCTTTAAAACAAAAATCAACATAAAAATCCAAAAACAGCTATATGCTTGACTCTTTCAAAACCAAAACAATATACAGAATAAAGAGAGAGTCAACATTCTCAAAACTTTCTCAAAATCATTATTTTCTTACAATTATTGCAATTATATGTTTCAACTTATTTTTGATAAAACTAGCATTTATTTGGCATCCCTCACTTGCACACTCACACAATAAATATCTTGATTTTATCTGGCATGATTACTAATCTCTCTTATATCAAAGTTCACAAAAATCAATTAAATAAAGTTTGAGCATAGAGAATTGATCTTGGTATTTACTTAAACCAAGCACATCTTTTCACAATAAAATTATTATATTTGTAATTTCCATGTTTTGCTACATAGTAGAACTGATTTCTTGAGTGAAAAGTTTCCCTTGCTATCCTATCATGCACATGGTCTAGAATCTTTGAGAATTGGCAAAAGGACAAGCTCACCCCTACCCAGAATAAAAATCCCTTGCTCTACAGCTAATCTGAGCAAGTATCCCTAGAAAAAGAAAAAGAAAAAGAAAAGAAACATTCAAGAAAAAGAGAGAAAAGAAAAATGTTATGACAACAATGTTACAAGCATTATCAAGCAAAAGAAAAATAAGCAAAGTTCAAAAGAAAGCAAGAAAAGCAATAAAATCCCTTTCCCTACCCTTTGAAAAGAAAATAAGGGTGAATGAGCTTGAATCCCTGGAATTCTCAATTATTCGAAAACTGTGAGGTAAGCCCCATAACAGGTGGTTTGTGCCCAACCTGCTTGGCCTTGGGTAACTCCTAACGTGGTGATATGTCTGTCACATTAGCGAACTTCTTTTGTACAGACCTCTATCTGCTTATGGATTAGCTAGCTCTTGATAATCTGATCTACATAGTAGCCTAGTGTGGTTATATGCATCTATATCATGGTTAATGAACACTTAGTTGGTTTATTCAAATCACTTGTATCATAGTATCTTGCTCAAAATCGGTAATCGAACCATACAATTGCACACACATTTGTATTTGAGAGATTTTGTCTATCATTATGATAAATCAAGATTGGCAATGAATTCACTTATGCACATGGGATTCCTTATAAATATAATTTTTGTCTTCAAAATACTTTGAAATATTATTTTGCAACTTGTTTGGAATAATCAAGTACAATTATTTAACAACATATCATATATATCTTATCGACTTTCGCAACGATGGTATAATTCCAAAACCAAAATTGGAATTTTATGCTTAGCGCAAGTCCTCATTTTCATCTTTTCTGTTCATTAAAAATCAATCATGTAATAAAACTATCCTTTCTTTGATCTTCGCGATGATGGTATAAGTCTATACCTACATATTCTATGCCTAGCGCAAACCATTGTAACAATATTTTTTTCCCAATTTATCAAAATTCATAAAAACCATATGAATTCATTTTATTACACAAATTATGCTTTTCAAAAGCAAACACATTTTTATTATTTCATATCATTATGTCAACCTTTGCATTTTGCAATGATGGTATAATTCTTAAGGAATTATTCAACAATTTTTATCACACTTAGAAATTTATGCCTAGCAAAAATCATTTTACAATATTTCATGCATAATATTTTCATGGAAATCTGAAAACAAACCATCATCATCATCATCATTTGCATCATCACAACAAAGTCTTAAGACAGTCTCTTAAGCACTCTTTTCTTTTAACAATATTTCTATCCTGGGACTAGCTTGACGACCGAGTGAGCAGCGACTCCATGAAATGGTCTATAATAGCGACAATGTCCTTTGAAATTATTGTTAGAAATATCTTTTTATTTTTATCACATTTCATTACAACCAATCAATTTGTTACATCAGATTATTTCATTTAAAATATTTAAAGCATGACAACCAAGTTATAATATTTTCCAAAATGACATAATTACATGAATCATCAATAAAATCATTCCATCAATCAACTCAATCAATCAATCAAACATAAAAAGCATCATAAGCATCACATAAGACAAGTCATATGATCAAAACAAAAATATCTCATCTATATATATCAACAGAATATATACATCATCAAAACTAGATTGGTATGCCACAATCCGTACCTCGGCATACTCAATCCTCTATCAATACAAGTATAATACAATATCAGTGGCAGTATCCCGCCCTCTAGCCTCGAGAGCCTCTAGAGCTCTCGGCCTCATCTCCTCCCCCACCCTACGGAGGATGAGGTGGTCCCATCGTAGTATGTGTGGTACTGCGAGTCCTCGTCATCGATCGGGATGAGCTCCTCGTCGACCCTGTCCTGATAGGATCTGCTATGGCAGGTGGCAGCTATACCCTTTGGCCCTCTAGCACCACCTGGTAGTATAGCACCTGATAGAATGCGGTCTGAGAAACTGACCGCAATAGCTCCTGAGTGCTTACCCCTCTGCCTCGTGCCCTGAGACGAGAATTCTCGTCTTGTAGCTACAACACCTCAGCCTGGTGCTGTGCAGCTACATCCTGTAACGTCTGCACTTGAGCTCAAAGATGATCTCTCTCTGCTTGGAGAGTAGCCATCTCGCTACTCTCACCAATGTCCACACCCTTTCCCTTATCAGGTGATGGTGGCCTCTGTGGAGATGGGGGTCTTGCCTCCCTCCTCTCCCTCTCCCTCTGTCATGGCCTCTCCTATGCCTATGTCCTCCTCTGCTCTCCTCTGCCGTGATCTCGGGCTGCCTCCCTATCCGATGCACAACTACGTGGATCGGTACCTGAGCCCTCGTCATTCAAGGAGGGTGGATGCCTGCGTACCAGGCATCGTAGCCATCGGCTACCCCTGCATCGTCCCCATCGACTGGCTGAATGGGGGCATCGTCCGTGTCCTGACTCCAGAATTGCTGCATATCTAGAGCCTCGCTAACTGTGGTGTTATCCCAGACAGTCCGAGAAAACTCATAATCCCTGAGAGATGGGATCCCCTGCTGTAGACCGAACTATTGCAAAACTCGGTCATAGTGATGGAGCTCCATCTCTCCCCTCTCCATCCTCAGCCAGCAGACTCACCTGATGTGAGCTAGCTCTTGTGCATCCTCTGCCCACCCTGGATGCTGCCTCCACGGCCTCCAGGTGATCTGGTCTGGGACCAAGTCATCTAGTAGTCTCCGGGACACCGGCAGGTCGATCCGTCACTGTGCCCCTCTCCGGAGCCACCAGTAGAAGACTCGGGGCCTCTCCCCATCAACCCCTGTTAGTGGAAGCCCTACCGGCCTTCGCATCGCAATGTGCTCCCAGAACCAAACCTGTAGGAGCGATGTCATGACCAAACATCGCCCACCCTTGTACACGACCCCGTAAAGGATCCTGTACAGCCAGCATAGAACAAAGCTGCCCCAAGAAAATCTGTAGCCATGGTCACGCATGTCATAGATCACATCTGCCAGCATCCATGGTACCCTGCATCCACTCTGGTGGCACAGTAGAAGTCCACCAACCACCCCAGCCAAAACTCGTGTCAGTGTAGATGCCCCAGGCATCTGGCACAGTGCCTCGATGTTCACTTCGCCCTTCTCCAAGGCGAAGCTCTAGTCATCACAGAGTCATCCCATCACATGGCCTTGATTTGCCATAGGTGTGATCATCCTCCCTTGTATGGGGATTCTAAGAATCCTCCATACATCCTCTAGTGTGGGAGTCATCTCCCCTGTCGGTAACCGAAAGCATGAAGAGCCCGGGTACCACCTCTCTGCTAGGGCCGTCAGTAGCCCCATGTCGAGAGAAACTTGTGGCATCTCTGCCACATGTAGTAAGCCGGCCTGTGCCAGCTGATCTCGCTCTGCCTGTGTCAGAGCGGCTAAGTCATCTCTCAATCCTCCATATTTCCATTCTTTGCTCTTTAGTAATCCTCTCTGCAAGCATAAACAACCAAAACAACAAACAATCATTAATAACAATTTTAGCAATCAATAATGCAACTTAAAGATCAAATTTTTGCAATTGATGATATCGCCCACTATTGGCCAATATCATCCGAAATTTGAGCAAAATCGTCTCCGATTTCGCGTGTCGAAATCGTCTCTAATTTGACGAAATCGTCCCTTTTTTTCCGATTTCGCCCTTGGGCGAAATTGACGAACTTGAGACGATTTCGTCGAACTAGGGACGATTTCGTCCGGACGACGTCGATGGCCAAAAATGGCCGCGATGCTCAAAATTCATCTTAAAATCTATTTACAAAGCATGTAAATTCAAATTAAATCAATCTAAACTAAGTTTAAACCCTTACCTGTAGACCGCGACGGACCTCTGCCGATCTGTGCGCTGTCTCTACCATTTTTGCTCCAGAGCTCTAAAAATAGTAAAATGAACAGTAACAATGAATTAGGGTTTTACCATATTTTTCTTAATTTTATTCAAAATAATTCAACAATAATTTTTTCTTTTTCATGTTTTTACCGCAAACGTTCGATTTGGGTAATAACACGGAGGGGGCACCATAGTAAGCTGTCGTACGATTCGACCAAGAATCATCGCCTAAAAATGGGAATAATTTTTTTCTTTCTCGTAGATCGAGAAGAACTCATCTTTAATGCATTTTCTTCGGAAAATTCGCTAAAGAGGGGGCAAAATGTAGCACCCTAAAATTGGCGCAGTAAAATTGGAATAATTACATTCACCTTAGTAAATAAATTTAAATTCAAATTTAACCTCCCAAACCGCCCATTAACCGCCGAGAAACCCATTTCCTCCTTTTCCACGCCATTTTTAGCAGTTGTTTTGACCGTTTGACGATATCGTCTCCGATCAGACGATATCGCCCCAGATTTGACGATTTCGTCTGGACTAGAACATCCAGATGATTTCGTTGCAAAACTGAATTTGCATAGTTGGAATCCGTTCCAACGGGTCTCCAATCTAGGCAGAAGAGTGTCTGTGTCGTTGGGACCCTTCCCCCGTTGGAGATCTCCCAAATTGGGATGATCTCCAACCTCCCAACAACTATCCTATGCCTATTTAACTCTAAAAATTTTCCTTCCCCAACCCCTGGCTGAATTTTTATGCAAATTGAACCCTTATGCTCTAAAAAATCGTAATTCATACTTTGCACTAGTCCTATAGTCATTTCATTGTAGGTACACCACTGGTTTTCAACCGGAGCCAGCACCTATCGCAGCCGACGAACCTGTCAAGATCGGAGGCGATCTCATCAAATTCGGGACGATCTCGTACTGATGCGAGACGATTTTGACTGTAGCACACATCGAGGCAATCAGTGCCTAGAGTTTGCTCTTCTGTCTATTTTTTCTATCATTTTATGCTATAAATTAGATTGTTTATTCAGTTTTTATACTATATTGCATCTGGAGTTCACCCATTTTGTCTAGTTTGCATATTAAGATCATATTCTGCTATCTAAACATAGTGATTTGCATTTACTTATGTTCTTGTATATTGTTCAACACTCATATTACTATTTCATATAGTTTTCCCCTGTTTGCAAAATAGAATTTCTTGTATTTCACATATGTTTACTGTTTTGCAGGTCTCTAATGAATTCGTTTGACGAATTCATCAGATTGTAGACGATCCTGTCAGTTTAGACGATTTTATCAAATTGAAGGCGATTCTGTTGAATTGTAGACGATCCAGACTGCTTCAAGCTTCAGAAACTCCATCAGACTTCCGGATCAGGTAATCTTCATTGGCCTCTTGCAAATTCTCTATTTCTATTTTCCTTTCTGTTTGCTATATGCATTTAAATTGCATTTTCATGTAGTTTAAGTTAGAATCATTCGGCCAAACCTAGGATGAATGTTTAAAAATAAAACGAACTCATCAAAACTCATTCCCAAAACCTAGGCGTGGAAATTGTCGTCAAATGTTTCCTGGTGAACCCACCATCCGTCGAAAAATCACCAAAATGCACCTCCCTTGAGAGGCGGGACCTTCACAAAGTCCTCTCGTTCGAGGTACCGCACCATCCTTTTCCCATCCTCCTTTCGGGCACGGATCCAATAGCCTGAAGGTAGGGATACGAAAAATTTGGAGCGATACAGCTATAATAGTGGAAACTGTCTTGACTCTATGGTCATGAAATTGAATGATCGGTTCCTAACATTTTTGCACGTGCCCCACAAAGTGTGTAAATTCTTTAGGATCATAATGCTACACTTCTATGGACCTTCAAATGTCCATGAGTGTCTCCTTGTGCTTAGGAGACTATTGAATTAGCTCATAAATCAATAACTTCGTTGAAGTTATCTGTAGGTTTTGGACCAACCTACTCTTGATGGTCACCATCGGTCTAGTTGGTGGGACAGGCACATACTGAGCTGGCCTTGGAGGAGGTACAAATTGGACACTAATAGGCACTGGAGGTTTATTCAGTCATTCATACCTCACATTTCTTGTGATAACATTGAACATCCTGATGAACCCATGGGTTGGTGGTTTGATTCATACTTGGTTGACTTGGTCAACATTATTCCTTGGTACCTCATGATTTGGTAGAGGATTTTTTAAAATTCCCATATTTTGGTTGTTAGGTGCTTGCAGATTTTCCACAAGAATCATGCCTCTTTCGATAATATTTTGCACAAGATGTTTGAAAGACCAACATACTTTAATGTCATGGCCTTTCGATCGATGAAAGATGCAATATTGATCGTCTTTATAACCTTTAGGCTTAGGTTGGATCTGCAAACATTGGTCTATACACACACAAAGCTAATGTGATAGACATATCATCATGTGTTTAGGATGCTACCATTAACAAGTAGGCTATCCATCAAACTTGTAATCAGGATCACCTTAATGGTTTTTCAAATGCTAAGAATTCCAAGGATTCAAGCTCAGGTGTCTTTTGGTTATTCAATTGATTGGGATTACTTGCTCTCATATAGTGATGAAAATCACTATTTATTTTTCTCCTTTTAGTGACTATAATCACTATTTATTTTGAGTTTTTTTCTTTTTTTCTCTTGAGCAATGGGTTTGAGTAGTGGTGATAACCACTGTTATTTTTTATTGTTGCTTTTTGAGGATTTTGATTTCAAAGTTGAACTTGTGGGATTTTTGGCTTGTGGATGGCATTGATCCTTTAGGCCTTGGGGATGACTACCCATCCTTCTTAGGGGCATGTAGTATGAATCCTTACGACTTTAGAGATAAAATATGTTTGGAAATATTGATAGGAAGCTTTTGGAATTTTGCTTTGGAATGGTTTTGATCTTTTAGGCCTTGGGGATGACTAACCATCCTTCGTAGGGACATGTAGTATGAATTTTTATGACTTTAGGGATCAAGGGTGTTTGGAAATTTTGATAGTGGTGAAAACCACTATTTATTTTGGGGAATTGGGTGGGGAAGAGCTTGTACTTTTGCCAATTCTCAGCATTCTTGAACCATTCACACAGGGGGATGAGCAGGATAAACTTTTTGCTCAAGGTACCCTAGACCACTTTGTGGGTTTCATCTTTTATTTCATAAAATTGGATTTATTAGTGTGAAATGTTTTGGTATTTGATGTATACGAGGCATGATCTTAGTAAGACTCTACCTCCTAAAAATCTCACTAGACTTCTACAAAATTCGAGAAGAAACTAGATATGGATAAGTGACCGAAAACCTTAATGACATTATAAAAACAAATGACTAAGTGGAGAGAATGGACATGAGCATGGAAATGTATGAAATGTAGATGGAAATGATAAGTAACTATGAAATGAGCTGAGTGATAACCTTGACACCATTGATTGTTCATTATACTTAGTGTACTATTTTAATGCTAGACATGTATGAGCCACTCTAAAAATACAAAATGCCAATGATGATTATGCCAAATGCAAATGATAATGCAATGGTATGCCACTTGATTGGAACACAATATTTTTTTGAAATTTTGAAATTTTGATGATGTTTTTTTTTTTCTCTTTTTGAAATTTTGATTGATATATATGTATGAAAGTGCAATGCGATGCAATATTTTTATATTTTGATGTTTTGATGATGTTTTTAAATTTTTTATTGATATGTATATACATGTGACCAATAGGATTATTTGGGAGCCATTGGGGCATTTAGGTTTGACCTAGATGATCGTAGGTAGCCTAGGAGCATTTTTACTTGACCTAGATGGTGAAAACCCACTAGGAGCCTTTTGGGTGACCTAGGTGTTTAGAGGCACTTAGAAAGTGACTACAACTACCTAGGGATATTCGGTTGTGACCAAATGGCTTAGGGATGCCTTTAGGGCTTTTAGGATTGACCTAGATGATCGTAGACAGTCTAGGAGCGGTTTTACTTGACCTAGGTGGTGAAAACATGCTAGGAGCATTTTGGGTGACCTAGGCATTCAACAACACTTAAAAAGTGTCTACGACTACCTAGGGGTATTTTGTTGTGACCAAAGGGCTAATGGATGCATTTGGGGCTTTTAGGTTTGACCTAGATGATTATATATAGTCTAGGAGCATTTTTACTTGACCTAGATGGTGAGAACCTACTAGGAGCCTTTTGAGTGACCTAGATATGCGATGAAACTTAAAAAGTGTATAAGACTGCCTAGGGGCATTTGGCCATGACCAAAGCACTTATGGATGCATTTGGGGGTTTTTGGGTTGACCTAGATGATCGTAGATAGTCTAGGAGAATTTTTACATGACCTAGATGGTGAGAACCCGCTAGGAGCCTTTTGGGTGACATGGACTTGTGGTAGCACTTAAAAAGTGTCTACGAATACCTAGGGGCATTTGGCTATGACCAAAGAGCTTATGGATGCCTTTGGAGATTTTAGGGTTAACCTAGATGATCATAGATATTTTAGGAGTATTTTTACTTGAATTAGATGGTGAGAACCTGATAGGAGCCTTTTGGGTGACATAGAGGTGCGGTAGCACTTAAAAAGTGTCTACGACTACCTAGGGGAATTTGGCTATGACCAAAGGGCTTATGGATGCCTTTGGGGCTTTTAGGGTTGACCTAGATGATCGTAGATAGTCCGAGAGCATTTTTACTTGACCTAGATGGTGAAAACCCACTAGGAGCCTTTTGGGTGACCTAGAAATACAATGACACTTAAATAGTTTCTACGACTACCTAGGGGAATTTTCCTATGACCAAAGGGCTTATGGATGCCTTTGGGGATTTTAGGGTTGACCTAGATGATCATAGATAGTCTAGGATAATTTTTACTTCACCTAGATGGTGAGAACCCGCTAGGAGCCTTTTGGGGGACCTAGACATGCGGTGGCACTTAGAAAGTGTCTACGACTACCTAGGGATATTTGTTTGTGACCAAAGGCCTTAGGGATGCCTTTCGGGATTTTAGGGTTGACCTAGATGATCATAGATAGTCTAGGAGCATTTTTACTTGACCTATGCAATGAAAACCTGCTAAGATCCTTTTGGGTGACCTAGGCATTCAACAAAACTTACAAAGTGTCTACGACTACCTAGGGGTATTTGGTTATGACAAAAGGGCTTATGGATGCCTTTGGGGCTTTTAGGGTTGACCTAGATGATCGTAGATAGTCTAGGAGTATTTTTACTTGACCTAGATGGTGAGAACTCGCTAGGAGCCTTTTGGGTGACCTAGACATGCGGTGGCACTTAAAAAGTGTCTACAACTTCCTAGGGGTATTTGGCTATGACCAAAGAGCTTATGGATGCCTTTGGGGCTTTTAGGGTTGACCTAGACCACCATAGGTAATCCAGGAGCATTTTTACATGACATAGATGGTGAAAACCTCCTAGGAGCCTTTTGGGGTCACCTAGATAATCATAGACCATGTAGGGATGTTATGGGTTGACCAAGCAGTATGTAGATACACTTGGATCCTTTTGGGGTCACCTAGATAGTTATAGACTGTATAAGGGTGCTATGGGTTGACCAAGTGGTATGTAGATACCCTTGGAGCCATTTGTAACTTTTCTTACCTTGTATTCTTAGGATAAAGGTGCAATACCTTGTATACCCCTAGTATTTGTGGTGATAAAAGGAAGCGAAGAAGGTGTGATACCTTTAGAATCCCAAGTTTGCTTCATTGCTTGTGATGTAAATAGTGGGGAAGGTGTTACACCTTGGATATCCCTAGTATGTACTATAATTGGTGCAATGTTATTATCTTGGCTAGAAGGAGAAATATAAATTTACCCCCCCATTGTGCTAGGGGTTTTTGGGTAATGCCCATGTTTTGATGGGGTGAAATGAGTTCTCCACTTATGGATAAAGCTCTCTCATCAATGATATCTTGGACCTGAGGATCATTCCTATCGATTATATCCTGTACTAGGTGTTTGAACATGAAGAACCTATGGATGTTATGCCCATTTTACCTATGGTTCTTGCAATATAGGTCTTTGTGATATGTTTTGGGATTTGGTGCATTTTGATTGATAGGTCGACACTTAGGTACGTTGATCACATTAGCTACTAAGAGGCGCTCAAACAAAGAGTCCATGGATTCGATAATGGATGTAAATTGTCACTTAGGACGACACTGTTGGTTTAGCCCTTGATTTGTTTGAGACTTAATATTGGATTGCATAGGAGTTGGTTGGTCTAGATACTTAGGGGGTTGAGATTTAAGATTACTCAATTGTACCTCAATGCTTGTGAGTTGACTCAAGATCTGTTGTAAATCATTGTGTTGTTAATTCACATGTAACTCCACATTGGCTAGCCTATCCAAGATATGTTGTGGAACTGGTGGGGGTGATGACTAGATGACTATTGAATAACCTTGATGGCAACTTATAAGTGGTGGAGGTGAACTAGGTGTGGGAGCTGGGAGATAGTTGATCGAGGGTGAATAAAAAGTCCCTAATATTTGAGTAGATGTGGATGCTTCATGATGATTGGAGCTGGCGATTATATCCATATGTTATTGTTATTGATTTGGGTCATGCTCATGTTCCAACTAAGAGTTTTCAACTATGGTAGTTGGGTTATCCCCACTTTGGTCTAGGGGGTACATCGACTCTTGATATTGTGGAGATGTTGAGTGAGATGGAGTAGGTGTGATCGAATCCATCAAATGTATCTCCTGTGGTGTGGATATGATGTTAGGTGGAGTCACAAGTTGTATAGATGGATTCATAGGACTTTGGTTCTCTATCATCACATTGATCATTCCCACAAACTCATGAGAAGATGCAGTTGCATTTGAACAAGTTATGGTTGCCTCATCAACTTGTTCAATATGATCTGCTTGGCCTCTATGTTTAGAGGGCACATCAGGAATACTATCAATTTGTGGAAACTTTGTAGGTGGACTACCTAGATTTTTGATCGACTCGATGATAGGTGTGAATGCAGCATTGGATACTATGCACTCATTGAGTTCTAGGTAGGTCAATTGAATTGTGTCCTCAACTATGGTGGGTGAATATGGTACGATATTATTTTATTAATTTGTATCAATAGGGGTTCTTCCTCATTTTTGGTAGGAGTGATAAGATATTCTATAGGTGTATTGATGATAGCTATGGGATATTCTATAGTTGGCTCTTATGATCCTTCCTTACTTGAAAAGATAGAGGATGGTACTAGCGATGGTGGTGAAGATAACTTCATGACTAACCGTGGGGTTGCAT
Organism: Wollemia nobilis; assembly: GCA_028583015.1. NCBI lineage: Eukaryota > Viridiplantae > Streptophyta > Pinopsida > Araucariales > Araucariaceae > Wollemia > Wollemia nobilis. The sequence goes on along the minus strand of JAQPPZ010000886.1, from coordinate 1,649,046 downwards.
CTGGACTTTGGATAAAGTCATTGGGTTTAATATCCAAATTCTTGGGTGACATTGTAGGCCTTTGTGGATGATCCACCTGCTTATAATACTTGAAGGGGTATGGGTCAGCATTGATCACATGTACCTTACCTTCATCAATGTATTTAATGCATTTATGCACTATAGATGGAACACATTCCTTATCTCTTATCCATGGCCTTCCAAGTAGTATGTTGTACTGTATTGCACCCTCCAATATGTACAACAATGTATGCATAGTATTTTTTCCAACTTCAACAAGTAGGATTATTGTACCCATAGTGGAGGATAAAGCATCTTTGAAAGCTTGTAATGTGAACTTGGAAGGTGCAATGTGCGAGGATGGAAGGTTGAGATGCTTTAGTGAAGCTGTGGTAATAATGTTTATCGAGGAACCTGTGTCAACCAATACTCACTTATAGGGGACCCTATTGATACTCACGATGATATGCAAAGTAGGATATGGTGAATTGGTAGGCACGGGTTTGACCTCATGATTTTTAAAGTATATAGCAGGCTTCTTGTACATTTGTATGTATTCCATAAAGTTGGTGAAAGCATCAGAGTCATGATGTTGTACCTCCATGGAATCCAAGGCCCTTATGAAAGGTTCCCAATATTTGGAGGACTGTAGTAGAATTTCACTCATGGTCACTTTTTTTGATGGTGCATGTGAACTTCACAAAGGCCTATTCTTGGTTGCTAACACTTGTTGGATGGGAGTTTTGGATGGTGAAGACCATGATGTAGAGGGAGTGTAGACCTCCCTACTAGGTCCCTTGGAAGAGTGATTATATCTAGTTTGGGACTAAAATCGGTGTTGGCTAACTGAATAATCCACTTGATCATGTGGATAACCCATTGATGTTATATTGGTAGAGGTACTTTGGTGATTGGGTCTTCTATGTGAGGAGTGGACCTCACAACGACTTTTAGGATGTCATGCAGGAATTATGAGATCTTTAGGAGAATAGCAAAGGTGAATACTATCAGGGCTCCATGCAAGAGTGAGGAAATTCTCATACCTATAATGATGGTGCTCAGGGCCTCTCCTAAAGTTTTCTACTTCACTAGCTCGTGATCGAGGTCGGCCATGCATAGTTGTCATAATGTGTTGACTAGGCAAACCTTGAGGGAAACCCACACTAAAGAAAATTTTGATTTTTGAAAAAGGCTATAAGTGTTATATATCAAAATGATCATTGCGATGAGTTGATCATAATGGGCTAGGTCTCCAAAATTTTATTTTTGGGTCAAAAATTTGTATTTTTGGAATATTTGGCTAACCGGGGCTTGTGGGGAAATGCCCACTTTTAGGATTTTTGGGGAAATTTTGAACCATGAAGATTTATGACTCAAAATTTCTAGTAGAGGTGTACAATTGGCTAAATAAGACAAAAAAATAAATTTGGCAAGTTTTGGAGTTGTCTAGCCCACTCTATGACTGTTTTAGTGCAGTTTTTCGCTATTTTTGGGATAAAAAATAGAGTAAAAATAAAACCAAAATAACTTCTTCATTATAGCTCTGTTTTGCATGATTCTTGAAGTGTTGGATGCAGAATAAAAAAGTAGATTTTTACTTGTTATTTATCACCATTTAAGTAGGGAAAAATGGTGCACCAAATGTGAGAACCCGTTAGTCTAGGAGCGTATTTACTTGACCTAGATGGTGAGAACCCGCTAGGAGCCTTTTGGGTGACATAGATGTGTGGTGGCATTTAAAAAGTATCTACAACTACCTATGGGTATTTGGATATGACCAAAGGTATTATGGATGCATTTGGGGCTTTTAGGGTTGACCTAGATGATCGTAGATAACCTAGGAGCATTTTTACTTGACCTAGATGGTGAGAACCCGCTAGGAGCCTTTTGGGTGACCTAGACATGCAGTGGCACTTAAAAAGTGTCTATGAATACCTACGAGCATTTGGATATGACCAAAGAACTTATGGATGCATTTGGGGCTTTTAGGGTTGACCTAGATGATCGTAGATAGTCCAGGAGCATTTTTACTTGACCTAGATGGTGAGAACCCGTTAGGAGCCCTTTGGGTGACCTAGACGTGCGGTGGCACTTAAAAAGTGTCTACAACTGCCTAGGAGTATTTGGCTATGACCAAAGAGCTTATGGACTTCTTTGGGTATTTTAGGGTTGACCTAGATGATCTTAGATAGTCTAGGAGCATTTTTGCTTGACCTAGGTGGTGAAAAACCGCTAGGAGCCTTTTGGGTGACCTAGGCATTTAGAAACACTTAAAAAGTGTCTATGACTACCTAGGGGAATTTGGTTATGACCAAAGGGCTTATGGATGTCTTTGGGGCTTTTAGGGTTGAACTAGATGATCGTAGATAGTCCATGAGCATTTTTATTTGACCTAGATGATGAGAACTCGCTAGGAGCCTTTTGGGTGACCTAGATGTGCAACGACACTTAAAAAGTGTCTACGACTACCTAGGGTAATTTGGCTATGACCAAAGGGCTTATGGATGCCTTTGGGGCTTTTAAGGTTGACCTAGACAATCGTACATAGTCCAAGAGATTTTTTACTTAACCTAGATGGTGAGAACTTTCTAGGAGCCTTTTGGGTGACCTAGACATGTGATGGCACTTAAAAAGTGTCTACGACTACCTAGGGGTATTTGGTTGTGACCAAAGGGCTTATGGATGCCTTTGGGGATTTTAGGGTTGACCTAGATGATCGTAGATAGTCCAAGAGCATTTTTACTTGACCTAGATGGTGAGAAACCACTAGGAGACTTTTGGGTGACCTAGACATGCAGTGGCACTTAAAAAGTGTCTACAACTACCTAGGGACATTTGGCTATGACCAAAGGTCTTATGGATGCCTTTGGGGCTTTTAGGGTTGACCTAGATGATCGTAGATAGTCTAGGAGAATTTTTACTTGACCTAGACGGTGAGAACATGCTAGGAGCCTTTTGGGTGACCTAGATGTGTAGTGATACTTAAAATGTGTCTATGACTACCTAGGGGTATTTTGCTATGACCAAAGGGCTTAGGATACCTTTGGGGCTTTTAGGGTTGACCTAGATGATCGTAGATAGTCTAGGAGCATTTTTACTTGACCTAGACAGTGAGAACCCACTAGGAGCATTTTGGGTGACCTAGACATGCAATAACACTTAAAAAGTGTCTACGACTACCTAGGGGAATTTTGCTATGACCAAAGGGTTTATGGATGCCTTTGGGGCTTTTAGGGTTGACCTAGATGATCGTAGATAGTGTAGAGGCATTTTTACTTGACCTAGATGGTGAGAACCCACTAGGATCCTTTTGGGTGACCTAGACATATGAAAATATTTAAAAAGTGTCTACGACTACCTAGGGGTATTTGGCTATGACCAAATGTCTTATGGATGCCTTTGGGGCTTTTAGGGTTGACCTAGATGATCGTAGATAGTCCAGGAGTGTTTTTACTTAACCTAGATAGTGAAAACCCACTATGAGCATTTTGGGTGACCTAGACGTGCGACAACACTTAAAAAGTGTCAACGACTACCAAGGGGTATTTGGCTATGACCAAAGGGCTTATGGATGCCTTTGGGGCTTTTAGGGTTGACCTAGATGATCGTAGATAGTCTAGGAGCATTTTTACTTGACCTAGATGGTGAAAACCTGCTAGGAGCCTTTTGGGGTCACCTAGACAGTCATAGACCACCTAGGGATGTTATGGGTTGACCAAGCGGTATGTAGATACCCTTGGAGCCTTTTGGGGTCACCTAGACAATTATAGACCGCATAGGGGTGCTATGGGTTGACCAAGCGGTATTTAGATACCCTTGGAGCCTTTTGTAACTTTTCTTACTTTGTGTTCTTAGGAGGAAGGTGTAATACCTTATATACCCCCAACATTTTTGGTGATCAAAGGAAGCGATAAAGGTGTGATACCTTTAGAATCCCAATTTTGCTTCATTGCTTGTGATGTAAATAGTGGGGAAGGTGTTACACCTTGGATACCCCCAGTATGTACTATGATTGGTGCAATGTTATTGTCTTGGGTAGAAGGAGCAATATAAATTGACCCCCCTATTGTGCTAGGGGTTTTTGGGTAATGCCCATGTTTTTATGGGGTGAAATGAGTTCTCCACTTATGGATAAAGCTCCCTCATCAATGAGATCTTGGACCTGAGGATCATTCATATCGATTATATCTTGTACTAGGTGTTTGAACATGAAGCACCTATGGATGTCATGCCCATTTTTCCTATGGTTCTTAAAATATAGGTCTTTGTGATATGTTTTGGGCTTTGGTGCATTTTTATTGATAGGTCGACACTTAGGTATGTTGATCACATTAGATACTAAGAGGCGCTCAAAAAAAGAGTCCATGGATTCAACAATGGATGTAAATTGTCGCTTAGGGCGACACTACTGGTTTAGCCCTTGATTTGTTTGAGACTTAATATTGGATTGCATAGGAGTTGGTTGGTCCAGATACTCAAGGGGTTGATATTTAATATTACTCAATTGTACCTCAATGCTTGTGAGTTGAATCAATATCTGTTGTAAATCATTGTGTTTTTTATTCATGTGTAACTCCACATTGGATAGCCTATCCAAGATATGTTGTGGAACTGGTGGGAGCGATGATTGGATGATGGGTTACCCCCACTTTGGTCTAGGGGGTACATTGGCTCTTGATATTGTGGAGATTTTGAGTGAGATGGAGTAGGTGTGACCGAATCCATCAATGGTATCTCCTATGGTGTGGATGTGATGTTGGGTGGAGTCGCAAGTTGCATAGATGGATTCAAAGGACTTTGGTTCTCTATCATCACATTGATCATTCCCACAAACTCATGAGAAGATGCATTTGCATTTGACCAAGTTATGGTTGCCTCATCAACTTGTCCAAGATGATCTTCTTGGCCTCTATGTTTGGAGGGCACATCAAGAATGCTATCAATGGGTGGAAACTTGGTAGGGGGACTACCTAGATTTTTGATCAACTCGGTGATAGGTGTGAATGTAGCATTGGGTACTATGAACTCATTGAGTTCTATGTAGGTCAATAGAATTGTGTCCTCAACTATGGTGGGTGAATATGATACGGTATGATTTGATTCATCCATATCAACAAGGGTTCTTCATCCTCTTTTGTAGGAGTGATAAGATATTCTATAGGTGTATTGATGATAGCTATGGGAGCTTCTATAGTTGGCTCTTATGATCCTTCCTTACTTGAAAAGATAGAGGATGGTCTAGCGGTGGTGGTGAAGATAACTTCATGACTAACCATGGGGTTGCATCTGGACTTTGGATATAGTCATTGGGTTTAATATCCAAATGCTTAGGTGACACTAGTCTTTATGGATGATCCACCTACTTATAATACTTGAAGGGGTCTGGGTCAGCATTGATCACATGTACCTTACCTTCATCAATGTATTTAATGCATTTATGCACTATAGATGGAACAAATTCCATATCTCTTATCCATGGCCTTCCAAGTAGCATGTTGTACTGTCTTGCATCCTCCAAGATGTAGAACAATGTAGGCACAATATTTTGTCCAACTTCAACACGTAGGATTATTGTACCCACAATGGAGGATAAAACATTGTTGAAAGCTTGTAATGTGAACATGGAAGGTGCAATGCATGAGTATGGAAGTTTGAGATTCTTTAGTGAAGTTGTGGTAATAATTTTTGTGAAGGAACCTGTGTCAACCAATACACACTTATAGGGGACCCTATTGATACTCGCGATGATATGCAAAGCAGGATTTGGTGAATTGGTAGGCATGGTTTTGACCTCATGATTTTTAAAGGATATAGCAGGCTTCTTATACATTTGTATATATTCCATAAAGTTGGTGAAATCATAATATTCATGATGTTGTACCTCCATGGAATCCAAGACCCTCATGAAAGGTTACCAATATTTTGAGGATTGTAGTAGAAGCTCGTTCATGGTCACTTTTTTTGATGGTGCATGCGTACTTCACACAGGCCTACTCTGGGTTGCTAACACTTGTTGGGTGGGAGTTCTATGTGGTGAATAACATGATGTAGAGGTAGTGTAGACCTCCATGATAGGCCCTTTGGAAGGCTGAATATATCTAGTTTATGATTGGACCTCACGACAACTTTTAGGGTGTCATGCAGGAATGATGAGATCCTCAGGAGAATAGCAAAGGGGACTACTATCAGAGCTCCATGCATGAGTGATGATATAATCATACCTATAATTATGGTGCTTAAGGCCTTTCCTAAATTTTTCTACTTCACTAGCTCGTGATCGAGCTCGGTCATACTTAGTTGTCATAATGTGTTGACTAGGCAAACCTTGAAGGAAACCCACACTAAAGAAAATCTTGACTTCTAAAAAAGGTTATAAGTGTTATATATCAAAAAAATTAGTGCTAAAAGCTGATAATAATGGGATAGGTCTCCAAAATTTTATTTTTGGGTCAAAAATTTGTATTTTTGGAATATTTGGCTAACCGGGGCTTGTGGGGAAATGCCCACTTTTAGGATTTTTGGGGAAATTTTGAACCATGAAGATTTAGGACTAAAAATTTCTAGGAGATGTGCATAATGGGCTAACTAAGATAAAAAAATAAATTTGGAAAGTTTTGGAGTTGTCTAGCACACTCTATGACTGTTTTAGTGCAGTTTTTCGCTATTTTCAGGGTCGAAAATAAAGTAAAAATAAAACCAAATTAACTTTTTTGTTATAGCTCTGTTTTACATGATTCTTGAAGCGTTGGATGCAGAATAAAAAAGTATATTTTTACTTTTTGTCCTTAATAACCACTAAAGTAGGGAAAAATGGTGCACCAAATGTGAGAACCTGCTAGTCCAGGAGTGTTTTTACTTGGCCTAGATAGTGAGAACCCACTAGGAGCCTTTTGGGTGACATAGTCCAGGAACATTTTTTAAACCCTATTTTTTGAAAAATTAGGGTTAGGTTTTTGTCCTAGATAATAAAGAAACACACAAAGTAGACAATATGATTATCCTTTTACTAATTAAATGTGTGTCCTAAACTAGTTTTAGTGTGTTTAGATTTGTTGCTTTTATTTGCTCTTGTTGTGAAATTTGAATGAGGGAACTCAACCAAAGTTGTGACTAGGGACACTAGTGCCAAACATCAGTTCTAAAAAGAGTCTAGGGTACACCACTTAAATCCCAGTGGGGGGTTCACCTAGCTCTTCCACTCTAAAATAGTGTTTCCAATAGTGGGAGGTAGTTTGAACATTAGTGACCTATTCCATCTTGAGAGAGTGCCCTATTCTATTTAAGATATATATGGGAAAGCTGGTGGAAGGAGGTGAAATCCAAAATCACCAGTATGAATGGGGGGTTGGTGATGAAATCCAACCTTACCAATGTTATAGTGGAATGTGCAAGTGTGTGTGGTTCCTTTTAATCCAAAGAAAATAAGCAAAGAAACATTCAATGATAATTCACTAAATTCATGCAATAGGTGTGTTTTAATTTCAAAAATCTAGGATAAAAGGAACCTAAAAATGTCACTTATAGATGCAAGCCCTAAATTTTAACTTACCCATTGGGTAAGCCACAAGCAATCAAGCCATAAAGATGCATCACTACTTCAAGTTTCTTTCGATTTTTCTTCTTCCTTTTGCTATGTGATGTTATAAGAAAAGAAAAAAAGTAACTTTTAAACTTTATATGCAAGCAAGTGAAGAAAGAAAACTAATTTTTGATAGTCTCTGAAAATGTAGTAGAAAAATAGAGGTTTTAGGCACTTACTTTGTCCATTTTGAGCTCTCCAAATTCTGAATTTTTGGGCAGAAATCTATCTTTTTCACCACCGATCCAGGGTGGGATGATTAGAAGCCTGACCACTATCCTAGGATGGGATGGTGAAGCCACCATCCTATGGTGTGCTAGATAAAGGCTCTACCACAATTCCAGGGTGGGGAGGGGAGCACCTGCAACACAAAATGGGTAAAAATTACAAATTTGAGGTTATATTTTCACCCAAATCATAAGTTACAAGGGTCCCACCATGATCGCCACTAAAGTAGAGAAAAATGGTGCACCAAATGATGTAAAAAATATGCGTATCTACCCCATATAGCTCATGAGCATAAAAAAGGAAGCATGCATATGAAAAGGAAATAATACCAAACAAAAGGAAATGAATCAATGCAAGTCTCTTCTCATTAATTTGTTGGATCATATCCAAGGTTACATAGCAATCCTCTTGAGGGATAAAAACATAATACAATTGTTACAATATTGGGTGCCCAAAGACCAAGTCTTTCATGGAATTCGGGTGCACATCCAATGTTTCTCCATGTACCCACAATCAAGGTGGGTGAGCCAATACTTTTGCTTCTTGTATCTAGGTTCTGGAATGTCTGATCTTGCTTTCCAAATCCTTCTAAGGACCTGCACCTACACACAAGGAAGCAAAAGAGGTCAAGGGAAAAATGGCATATAAATTAAAAATACATCAAATGATATCCAAATGACTTGAAAATTTGTAGATATGCCAAAGAGGAGGTTTTGGGAAGATATCACTAAAAAAAGATCAGAAATTACATTTTTAGACATATGGATTTTGTGCCACACACCTGCAACCTATGAAAAGGAATACAAAAAAATATCAAACTTTCACTTATCCAAAACTCATGAAATTTGGTTAGTATACATAAAGTGACATTTCAAGACAACCCATATGATCATATTTTCAAATTGGATCCTGGATCCACCTGCATCAAACTAGGGTGCCCGGATGGGCCTTGCGAGCCTACGAAAACTTAAAAATGCTATAACTCTTTCATTTTAACTCCAAATCATGAGACAATATATAAAATTACCAATTAAAAATATTAATGAAATTTTTTAAGAATTTACCCTCATACCGGGGGGTGATGGTGACTGCAACTAATTGGGGGGCACCCTAGGAGGGGATACACACCAAATCTGGCCACTTTTTGCTACCAAATAACTATAAGATGTTCCTAAACAACCTAAGGCATGTTGTCATTGAATTTGGTGAAGAAATTCACCCAAATGGAAAATTTATGCTCAGATTACCTTATTGAAGTCACCCGGTAACCTCCTTGACAAAAAGAGAGATTTCGAGGGCAAAAATGTGCAATAAGGTGAGGGTAATTATCACCAGCATTCTATTGCATATCCTATAACTCCTCTATATGTTTTTTTGTGGATATTTAATCCATTTTATAGCCCAAAGGGGCTCATGTGCAAAAAGGCATGCAAGGGCATGCATGGTAGGAGGTGCCACTTGTCAAATGGGAGGCATGCACTAGATGGGGAAGAGAATATCCATTTTGGGCCTCCATTATGAAGCATGTCATAAGGACTCAGTGCCATCTAACCCACATGCTCCAAATGGCATGCTAGATGGCAGTTTATGGGTGCCATTTGGCCCATATTTGACTTTTTTTGGGTCAAACTTGCTCACCATCCCACCCCGGGATGATGGCTCACTAGCATCCCAGGGTGGTATGATGGGAATATACCACCATCCTAGGGTGGTACGATGGTGAATTTTGGGCCAAAACCTCCCAAAATTGGGCTAGTAGCCTCCAAAAACCTTTTTGGAGTGGCTAGAACCACTATGAGCCTCCTGAGGGCTATCTAAGGGGCCATATGATGCCAATTTGATCTTTGTTTGTGGGTGCTTAATCATATTTATCACATTTTAGTGTCTACAATATTAAAAATTTCTATCAATTTAAATATATAGTGCAAGACCTAATTGACTTAGAGTCCATCAAGGTTCATAGTACCTTGGATCATCAAAATTAGAACCTTAGCATTTATCAAACTCTACTTTGTCATAATGAAGAAGTGCAACAAAAAATAGGAGGGTCAAACATCAAGACTCCTCCTAATCAAGTCAACTGTATGCAACAATACTAAGGTTTTATGGGTGTTATTCATGTAGTCACCCAAGGTCAATAATACACCAATCAACAAGAATGCACAATAGCAGACTGCCCAATCTCCCGTAGCACCTTCGATAAATATGTCTCCTCAAACTACCAATTCATCATCACCCATTCAGTACTCCACCAATTATCTCTAACCAATTTACATTCCAAGCCAGCCATCTCCACCCAATCATATTTCAAATCATCCATAAATTCCAATCATCTCTTTGAGTAGTCAACTAACCACTATCCTTAAAATGGCTTCATCCAAACTATCTATTTATGAGCTAATACAACAATATCCCCCACACCATGAGGTATTAATGGAGATTCTAAAATCCATTGAAATCCAATCTTAGGATACTAATACCTTTAGCAATTTTATGGGGAATATCTAAACATGTGTGGAGCCTTCCATTATATTTTATTATTTTGAAATCAAACCAATATCATCAGAATCGATGGACCCTCCATTACACATTATGGCTCAAATTGATAGGAACCCATTCAAATGATTTTTTATTGATATCAAATCCTCCATCAATATCATCACCACCTCTACTATTCAACATCTTAATATTCCACCATCTCATATAACCAAATCCACCTTCACCTTGAAAGCATTCAATGATGCTCTCTATTCCATAGTTGGCACTATTTGTTTACACATCAAAGTGGGGGTAAAAATGTTTCATACAATGTTCTACATATTGGAAGTATACATGGTATACATTATACTCCTTGGACACCCCTATATTAGGGAAATGAGATGTGTCCCCTATATACTCCATTAATATTTAAAATATGTACATGAGGGATAAATTCATTACATACCAGTGGACATAAAACCATTTAAGTGTTGTAATTTCATCTCAAATCCCTATGATTCCACTCTTTAATCCACTTATCTTTTCTTTACCCCATCAACCACATCATCCACAACACCATCCATCTCTTCATTTAAATTTCTTATTCCTAAGGATCTCCCCATCACTACCCCACATCAATATTCCAACTCCATGCCCTCATCCTCATCACCATCGACTACATGTACATGTGGTCAAGCCCAATAGACATTGTCCACATCATCAACATCAACATCCCCATAATTATTCCCTCCACATCATTACCCACTCATAAAAAACCTCAACCAAATCCACCTTCATCCACATCAACTGATATCTTACAAGTCAAATTAACATATTGTGATATGCCATTCCAACCCACACCTCTCCCACTATTGTAGCCACAAACCAATAATGAGCCTTCTACATCCACCACGACATCATTCCCAAGTCAAGGTCCACCTCACTAAACCTAGAATTGGTTAATATGTGGTCCAATATATTACTGTCACACTACTTAGCATCCAAATCGTCATGGATTACGATCACCCATATGACCCACCCTTATCCATAGGAGTGGTGTACAACATGATTTAAATTCCTAACAACATCAATTATGTGTATGGAGGGATTGATTCATTGTCGAACCCATCTTCCCTAGATGAACCCAAACAACCAACTCTTACCAATATATAGCACATCAAATTTTTTATCTTGATACTTTCATTGAATCAATTTTCAAGGATATGGGTCAGGATGACATGAATAGGGAATGCACAAGCTCATCGATACTCCATATCAAGAAGTACATGATCATTCATATTTAGGCTATCACTCTCATTCTTCCACTTCTTCTTTTGAACAAGCTTTTCAAAATCTCCATTTGAATTCAAAAGAAGAAACCCATCACACCGATGAATTTGAGGATGAAACCTATGAATAATACAACATTATGTTGATAGATTCTAATGAATATAATGAGAAATCAACACCCATCACTCCATTCACTAAACATGATGAGTATGACCTCAAAATATTTTCCATGCACCAACCCATATTTTGTTTACTCCTCCCTAGGGAATGAGCTAAACCAAATGTTGAACCACCTCCACTTCTTTGATACACCTCATAAAAAAAATTTGTAATATATGTACAAAAAGAAACAAAAAAAACACATAAAAAAATCAAAAAAATTAAAAACACACAAAAAAATAAAAAAAAAACCATCATTGCATTGTATGTGCATGGCTTTTTACCTGTTACATTTATTTATGTTGCTCATTGTTGTTCAAGTTCCTAGATTTCTTGCATTGGTTCTAGCATATAGGATTTATCCATTCATCACATTGACAAACCTTAGTTTCCCCTTTAAGTTAACATGAATCCTATTGACTTATTCACCCCACTCTGTAATCCATACGATTTGGAAAATCCAATTCCAATTGACATAAGCCTTATTGATATGGACCAAATTTCCTTACCTCCATCCTTTTTAGAATTCATACTTTCTAAGTAATTTTAAAGGGCTTCACCCAACTACATTCATCCATCACCTCCACCTTTACCTTCACATTTACCTTTAGATCCTGAGGTTTTACAGGCATACATAGAAGAGGTTGAGTTAGAAGATTTTAATAACATCATAGATGACATTCATTTGATCCCAAAACCCCATAAACTTGAGGAAGGTTCATATGTAGACAATCCTAAAATTGTTAAACTTGGCAAAATTTTATCCATATATGAACAAGAGTAATTAATTGCTCTCCTCAAGAAGAAGAAGAACATTTTTGCATGGTCTTACAAAGACATGCTTGGTATTGAACCTAACTTGGTTGTCCACAATCTCACCTTGCACTCTGATGCTAAGTTTATCAAACAAAAATTGAGAAAGATGCATCCTACCATTGCCCTATCCTGAGTGGCTTTTAGATGTGGGGTTCATTGTACCCATTGACTATCCTGAGTGGCTTTCAAACATGGTACCCATTCACAAACCTAATAGGGTGATACATATTTGCACTAATTTTTGAGACCTTAACAAAGCATATCCTAAGTATGGCTTTTCTCTATCAAAAATTGATACTCTTGTCCACACCTTCACTGGACATGAAATGCTTTCTCTAATGGATGGTTTTTCAAGATACAACTAGATTCAAATCAATCCTAATTACCAATATAAAACAATATTCACTACACCTTGGGGGACTTTTTGTTACAAGGTAATGCCCTTTGGCCTCAAAATTGTAGGTGCCACTTATAAATGTGCCATGACATACATATTCCATGATTACATGCATAATATCATAAAATATTATGTGGATGATCTCTTGGAAAAATCTTAAACTCGACAAGAGCACATTGATGTCTTGGAAAAAGTCTTTGATCAACTTCTAGAGCATAATGTAAGGTTGAACCCCAAAAAGTGTGTCTTTGGTGTTACCTCACGCAAAATACTAGGATTCATTATCTCCAAAAGAGGCATTGAGGTGGATCCAAACAAAGTCAAGGCCATCATGGAGATGCCTACCCCAAAAAATTTGAAGGAATTGCATAGTTTACAAGGAAATATCCAATCGATCCATTGTTTTACTATGTAAATTTATGGAAAATGTTGGGTTTTTAATCACCTACTACAAAAGAGGGTGACATTTTCATGGATAGATGAGTACCAAAAATCTTTTGATGATATCAATAAATACTTGGCTTCTCCACCAATCTTAACTCCTCATTCAAGGGTTCCCTTCCATATTTATGTTTTAGCAATGGACTTTGCATTAGGGATAATGCTTGTACAAAAGAATGAGAAAAATCAAGAGCAAGTTGTCTACTACATTAGTTTAACATTGGTAAGCTATAAAACTAGATATGCTTACGTGGAAAATTTTTGCTTAGTAGTGGTTTTTACCACTAATAAACTCAAAAATTACATGCTTAGTCAGACCACATATGTTATAGCTCATTAAAATCCTCTGTGTTACATGATGTATTGCACTTACAATAACACCCACATCTCAAAATGGATAATGCTTCTCACTTAATTCAATCTTGATTTCATTAGCTAAAAACCCATTAAAGGTCAGGTCATAGACAATCAACTTGTATAAGCTCCACTTTCTAGTGATCAACCATTGATTATTTAGCTCCTAGATGATTTGGTATTCACTATCACTAAATAAGAAGAAGATGTCATTCAATAGGAATATGTCAATATCACACTACTCTTTGATTATTATAAGAGCAAAAAGGTCAAGGTGTTGGAGTCCTATTTCATACACCATAGGGGGCACCCATTCCCCTATATTTCAAACTTGAATTCAAATGCACAAACAAAATGCAGAGTATGGAGCCTTAATATTAGGTCTTCAAGCAACCATAGCCATGGGCATAAAGTGTAACAGGATATTTGTGACTCCCAACTTGTTGTTCATTAAATACATGGAGAATACCAATGCAAGGAACAATCAATAAAGCTTTACCATGAAGTAACAGTGATATTGCGCACTACATTTGACTAGTATGAAATCGATAGTTTGCCATGTTCAACTAATATATTTTTAGATGTGATGGCTTCTCTAGGATTATTGATTCCAATGAAATCCGTAGGAGAGGTACAACCACTCATTATAACAATGATATCTAAATTTTCAATTATCCATGTCGAATCTAAGGATGTTTGCTTTATTGATTCAAAGTTTTATGAGCCTTGGTCCAACCAAATAATAGCCTTCCTCAAGTTTGGAACACTCCCATTAGACATGTCATGGACTGCTAAATACACTTTCAAGCAAAATATAGCCCGTTTTACTCTTTTAGGGTATGTGTTGTATAGACATGGTTACAATGGAATCCTCCCTCATTGTCTTGATTCTACAGAGGCACAAAGATCCATAGATAAATCTCATGATGGTACGTGTGGTGGTAATTTTAGTGGAATAACCATTGCAAAGTGTAGTTTATGCATGGGTTACTATTGGCTCATCATGGAACATGATTGTTCCACTTACATCAATTATTATCATAAATTTCAACAACATGCAAATTTAACTCATGTGCCATCATAGGCATTACATCCTATTCAAATACTTTAGCTCTTTTCACAATGGGGTCTTTATTTGATTGGTAAAATATTACCTTCTTACTCAAGACAACATACATTCATCATCACAGACATTGAATACTTTACAAAGTGGGTTCAGGAAATTCCTCTGACCTGTATGATAGGACCTCAAACTATGAAGTTTATACTTCATCATATCATCTTTTGTTTTGGTATTCCCTCAAACATCATCTTTGACAATTGTAAGTCTTTCAAGAACAAGGATGTTTGAGAATTTTGTGAGACATATAATATCCAACATAGTTTCTTGACTATTTATTACTCAAAATAAAATGGATAAGTTGAGTCTACCAACAAGACCTTAATTTCTATTCTCAAGAAACTAGTCAAAGAAAAGCATCAAGATTGGCACAATCAAATATCCTAGGCATTATAGGCTTATGGAACAAGCATACACACACCTACTGGGGAAACACCATTTTCATTGGTCTATGGAGCTGAAGAAATTATACCTCTCGAGCTTGATATCCCCTCATTATGAATATCATTGTAGGAATTCACAGATGATGATACTGCTAGACAAGCACATTTTTACCAACTCATGCTTCTTGATGAAAGGTGGGTCAATGCTTTAGAGCATTTACGAGTTTATCAGGAATTTCTAAATCATGTTTACTATACCAAATTTCATCTACATGAATTCCAAGTAGGATATCTTGTTCTTAAGGAAAATCAACAAAACACCAATGCATTGCTACATCTTCATGATAAATTTATGGCTAATTGGCTAGGTCCATACATTGTCACTCAAAAAGTGGGTAAAGAAACTTATAGGCTTACCAGTCTAGAGGGAGTCGAAGAGCCTAAACCACTTAACATCATCCACTTGAGAGAATTTTATGCTTAATGTTATTTATATATATGTATATATACATGGCTAACACACAAAAATAACATTGCATTTC
The DNA here is from genome assembly GCA_028583015.1 of Wollemia nobilis. NCBI lineage: Eukaryota > Viridiplantae > Streptophyta > Pinopsida > Araucariales > Araucariaceae > Wollemia > Wollemia nobilis. Next base: position 1,633,259 of record JAQPPZ010000886.1, on the reverse strand, counting down.
ACATATTACATTTTCCACTTTGCATTTCACACATTGTATTACACACATTACATTTCATGAATTGTATTTCATACATTACATTCACAACCACCTTCACACATTTCACTTCATATTAGAGGGTTATTTATTCAGTTCAAATAATAATTGTTCCAATAAATTTTTGTTTCCTTAATTAGAAGCACCTTCAAATCATCATCCATTTCATTGCACTATTTCATAAAGTCAAATTATCATTTTCAAATCACATTTCCATAATCCTTAGGTTTTTCAGTCACTCAGCTACTCCTAGTGTTTTAAGCAACCTCCAACACATGTTGAAATTTCTCTAGGACCAAGATAAATTTTCACTAAGAAAATCTTGAGTTTTGGGAATTGACTCTAACACTCTTGAACCAAACACAATCACACATCTTAAAAACATATTGTGTCAAAGAGGGATAACACCATGAATGGGTTGAACCTCGAAGCAAAAAGGGTATTCCTTGCATGTCCCATTATGCACATAGTCCAAAAATTAAAAAAAGTGGTTTTCACCACTATCACAATTACTTCCAAATAAAAGAAACAATAGTAAGGATATGATTACATTCTCATCACTCTTAGGTTGAGAATATGATTCCCCAAAGCTCTAAATATTTTACACATCACATACCACAAATACTCAAGTTGTAAGGATAGAACTACATTTTTAGTCAGACAGTTAGGTAGTTTTAATCTCCAAATATTAGAGATCATATTATTGGATTATAGAGATAATCACCATCGGGGCAATATATGCTTGACTGGTAGTGGAGTGTGCTTATGCATGGTGACATGTCTCTCTTGAAGAGACCTCTGACCACACATAAGAACAAGCTAGATTCTTGGTCTCCTCCATGATAGGTTTTATCTCAATTTAATTAAGATGGGTTAATGAACTCACTTGCACACACATTGGTTCTTGATTACCTCGAGTCATTACCATACTCATGATTTGGAAAATGAATTCATTGGACACACATATTTGGTTTTAGAGAAATTAGATAGAATTTAGTGAGTTTTTTTTATATCACTAGTATGTATGAGTCTTTACAAAATAATCAGTTTTCCATATCAACATCCATATCAATTTTCCATATCAACATCCATATCAATTTTCCATATCAACATCCATATCATTACAAGAGTGTTCATTTTACATGCCATAATTTTGGTACCTGTAATTAAACAACAATGCTATAAATGGTCAATTAACATCTAAAATATGAATTATCATTAGTGCATTAACTCATTTACATTCATACATATTATCATTCCATTCTCATCCATCACACATATACACAAAAGTATAACACAAAAGTAAAATCCACGTATATATATAGTACAATGAATGCTCAAAGGCTATATACAATGGACCACCAAGGATCATATACAAAAAGTGCATCTAAGCACTAGATAATTCCTATAGGAGTATCCCTGTGACCCTAAAGGAGCCCTATACCTAGATAAACTATGCTTAAACTCACTATGCCTAATAGTACCAGATATGGAGGAAGAGGGTCGATCTGGTAACCCAATATTGTGCTACATCAATAGATCCTCCAACTCCTAGATGTATCCCTCTCAAGATCGAAGGTGTAATACATCATGTATCTGATTATGGTACCTTTATGGTAGCTCTACCTAGAGTCTCACAATCTTATCCTCACCCCCATATGTAGCCATCTGTACCTCTAGCTCCACTAGTACCCAAGCTATCTTTGCATCCTATACTACTATCTTTGCATTTTGCTCTACCATCATCTATTCGAGCCAAGCCCACTCATCCTCACATTGACCTAGAGGTCTCTCTGTAACCTCCTCTATATCATCCCTACCACCACCATTACCTCTAAACTCTAGAGGATACTCTATTATATATCTTTTATGTCTCCCTTGACTGCTAGATCGATGATGTCTCTAACATTTGGGAGCCTCATTTATCTCTTCCACCTTAGCCTCTACCTCATCATCATACCCATTGTACTTATCCTATACATAAATAAGTACCCCTGGTTGTTGTGCAGTGAACCATGCATCGTACTTAGTGGTAGTCCCCACATCATCCACATCAGGGATATCTATCAGGGATAAGTTACACATTAAACAAGTTTTGAGTCTAGGGAAGATAACACCTTGCGTAGATATCACCATCTAGAAAATATTTTCCCTTGCTCATCCTATCACTTGCATGGTCAACATACAACCTAGGGATAAAAAAAGGGATAAGCATAAGCAAAAATTAAAAAAATGGGTAGAAAATAAAACTACCAACAAAACTACCTTTTCCTCTTGCATCTCCTACTTCTTGATGGTAATATCCTCCATCCCATAAAATAAATCCATCTCCATGGTATCATAAAAACCCTCCATATCCATACCCCCACCTACCTCCTACATGATGGCTCTCTCCTCCATAGGCTATGCTCCACCACTTGCAGGAACCTCCTTCGCTCTCTCTAAAGATGAAATTGAGGTGCCACCCAATAATCACCTAGATTATCGTAGAGGTAACTATGTCTTACTACCCGATCTATCCTGCAACCTATCTTGAGTACCTCTCACTATCCTACCCCCTATTATAGCTACCCCACCAATAGGTGATACCCATTGATCAACTATGCCAACACCTAACTCCTAGATCTACATCACCCACTATAGCACCCTAAAATTGGCGCAGTAAAATTATAAAATTTACATTCACCTTAGTAAATAATTTAAAAATCAAATTTAATCTCCCAAACCGCCCGTTAACCACTGGGTATTCCATTTCCACATTTTCCATGCCATTTTTAGAGGTTGTTTTGACCGTTTGACGATATCGTCGTCGATCAGACTATATCGCCCCAGATTTGACGATTTCGTCTGGACTAGGACGTCCAGACGATCTTGTCACAAAACTGAATTTGCATAGTTAGAATTTGTTCCAACGGGTCTCCAATCTGGGCAAAAGCGTGTATGCGCTGTTGGGACCCTTACCCGTTGGAGATCTCCCAAATTGGGATGATCTCCAACCTCCCAACAACTCCCCCTAAGCCTATTTAACTTCTAGGATTTTCCCTCCCCAACCCCTGGCTGAATTTATCTGCAAACTGAATCCTTCTGTGCTAAAACATCATAATATTATTTTTGCATTAGTCCCATAGCAATTTTGATGCAGGTATATCATTTATTTTCAATCGGAGCCAGCACCCATCGTTGCCGACCTGTTCAAATAGGAGGCGATCCTATAGAATTTGAGACGATTTCGTACTGATGCGAGATGATCTAGACTACAACCCACATCGAGGCAATCAGTGCCTAGAGTTTGCTTTTCTCAACTTTGTCTCGGTTATTTTGTTTTGCAAATTAGATAATATATTCAGTTTTTATCCTATTTTGCATCTAGAGTTCACCCATTTAGCTTAGATTGCATGCCAAGTTTATGATCTGCCATTTAAGTACAGTAATTTGCATTAATTTCTATTCTTAAACATTGTTCAGTATTCATATTTCTATTTGGTGTAATTTTCCTCTGTTTGCACAGTAGGATTTTTTGGTATTTTGCATCTGTTTTCGGTTTTGCAGGTCTCTGATGAATTCGTCTGACGAATTCGTTAGATCTCAGATGATCGCGTCTGATTGCAGACGATTCTGTAGAATCTCAGACGATCGGGACTGCTTCAAAATCAGAATCTTCTTCAAACATCTGGATCAGGTATTCCCTATTTTCCTCCTATAAATTCTCTATTTTTTGCTTTCAAATCTGTTTGCTGTATTCATGGAACTTGCATTTTCATATAGTTTAATTTAGTTTCATTCGGCCAAACCTAGGATGAAAGGTTTAAGATTAAAACAAACTCATTAAACACATTCCAAAAACCTAGGCATGGAAACTGCCATTAAATGTTTCCTGGTGAACCCACCATCCGTCAAAAAATCACCAAAATACACCTCCCTTGAGATGCGGGACCTTCGCAAAGTCCTCTCATCCGAGGTACCGCATCATCCTTTTCCCATCCTCCTTCCGAGCGCGGATCCTATAGCCTGAAGGTAGGGATGCAAAAAATTTGGAGCGATACACCCACCAGGCATCAAACTCTGGTGTTATCCCTGCATTACCCACATATGGGATCACCATCGGTGGGTCCCTCTCATTGGTCCATGGAAAAACTATAGATGGCTATTCCTTATCATCTTGTCACTAATAGTACATAATAGGCACCTCTAGAATATCCTATCATAGTTTGAATTTCTGCATGAATTGAGTAAAATGAAAGAACTCGATCTGTCGAGTATATCATCCCACCAACCACCTCCCTCGATGCATGGCTCCCAACTACTCATCATACTTCTCCTATGTCACCCCACCTATCCAAGGCCTCCACTTAATATCATTAGGTATTAACTCCTCAAACTTGACCCTCCAAAGCAAAGGATCACCCTCATGTGGCATCTTAATGTCCTTCTCCTCATTAGTCCTCCATCTCAGAGCATAAGTAAAATGTGTCTGTCCCTCAACATGAGTATTATAGGGTAAAAAATATGGCCTCTCAATGGCTATATGCTCCCATGCCCATACATGTAACAAAGAAGTCAAAGTCAAACCCTTTAATATAACACGCACCACATCATGCAACTACCTATATACCTAGGACAACAATGTAGGTGCCCATACAAATACAACATTGTGCTCCACCATATTGCTCGCCACATCCAATATATTCCAAGTAAACAATACCCTGGAAGTGTCAGGAAAAGCATAAGTGGAGATCATCATCATCATTGCACACTGGTTCTTAGATAGCATCTTATTATGCCAAAGTAGCTCATAATCTATTTTCTTTGTATCCACTTCCTCCCACTTATCCCCAAATAAGCGCTCCATAATAGTTTCCCAACTATCATCTAGTGCTACCCTCACTGGAACACCCTCTATAGGCAATTTGTATATTCTATAAACATCCTCTAGGGTGATAGTCATGTCACCCATCAAAAAATAGAAAGTATAGTGATATACATCCCATTGCTCACAGAAAGTATATACATAGTCCCTATTGGCGTGAATGCTCTTGCATTCTCACATGCCTCTAAACCACACTACATCCAACCACTTCTCATCATCTTCATTTTTTATAAGTTTCTCCAACTCACCTTTCATCGTATGAACACGATGATGTGGCTTGATCATCTTCACCTGTTCATACACAAAAAAGCACAACAAAATGCATATTGGTCCAATATATAATCCTTGAAATAATCAAAATTTAATTTTATTCAATACATTTCACACACAAATTAATTAATTCAAACAGTCACATAATTTGAGACATAAAAACATGTACAACCTACATATCACAATACCTACCAAAACAAATCGTATATTTGGATACCCATTTTTCCATTTTATGGTAGAAGTTCAAACATATGTAAAAAATAGTACACATTTGACTTCCAACAGTCAAATTTAAAATTATCCACATACTCACTATGGCATGAAATTTGAAACCACATCAATCCACCAGACATACAAAAACAAAATATATTTTTGAACATCCATTTGGCCACTTCACAATGAAAGTGTTGACACATTTCAAAAATAGTATACAAATACGCACAAAGTTCAAGGTTAAAGTCAACACAACCCCACCAAAATAGTGCACATGCCAAATCACACCACATCAAAAACACAATCACATTTTTGAACACCCATTTGGCCACTTCATGGTGAAAGTTCAAATAAAAATAAAAAATAGTACATATCAGGCTCCCAACAACCAATTTTAAATTCATTCCTATCTACATCATGGCACGTAATTCAAACATACACCAAATGAAATCACACAAAAAAATAAATCACATTTTTGAATACCCATTTCACCCTTCTAAAGTGAAAGTGTCAATGGTTTTCAAAAATAATATACTCATAGTGGAATATTAAATAGTCAAATTTTCTTAATTTATATACTAATAACTCACATTTAGATAACACGCCAAATGAGGATAAAAAAAAAACACATTCAGACAATAAAATATCAATTTCCTACTTTTATGGATGAAATTCAACCACATTCTAAAAACAGTGCACCATCGCTCCAAAAATGGAAATTCAAACTATGATATATCCTACTCGTTACCCAGTAAAACTATAGCAAAACTTGTTCAAACCTAAAAAGCGATCACACTTTTTGGTACCCATTAATCCTGTTTAACACTTTGTGTTCCAATTTTAATTAAAATTTGCCTAAATTTTAAAAATAACACAAAAAACTTCCCCCTATTTCATGTTTTTTGAGAAAAAAATTGTAAAATAAATAAAATAAAAAGCACTTACATGTGGGTCTCCATATAGGGCACCAGTGTCTGTGTATCCTCTCACCATCCTACTTCTCAACCTGGTCAACTGCAAGTGCTCTACATCACCAACCATTACTCGCTCCTCACTCTTCAAGTTCATCGTTGTCAAGATGACCCCCCACACTTCCAAAAAGGTTTAAATATACCTAAAAATCCAAATTAGTTCCAATTCACTGCCCGACCTATGAATTAGATCCAATTCACACCTTGTCCTTTGAATTAGACCAATTCACCCCTAGCCTACGAATTGAGCCTAGAATCCCCAAAATCACCCAAATTTGATTCCAAATCCTAGGAAATATACCCCCTTTCTTGCACATATGATTTTTCATCACTACTATCATGTATGTTTCTTCTATCAACCGATTCATCACCACATCAAAATATTTCATTCACCTCATTGCTAATTCCTCACTTGAGGGGTATTCATATCCAAAAGTCAGCTTTGCATGCAACCAAACATATGTCTACAAACTTCTCTACTAAATATTATCTTATGATAATAATCTCAATCCCAACCAGATTTTTGTTAGATCATGAGAGCTATGAGTTACCATGAAGATGTCAATTTGGCATTCATGTATATTGAATACATAATGAATGGTACATTTGAATAATCCTAGTACAACATTTAGAGATGCCACTTTGGCATTCATGATACATAATGAATGGTACATTTGAATAATCCATATGTTAAGTAGCTCAAATGGTTTAACACTTGTCACCATGCACTCATAAATAAATCAATAGAAAAATTTTGAATAGGAATTTATTCTATTCATACTTTGGACCATCTTGCATTGATCACAAAAGCAAAGCAGTCAAAAGCTACCCCCACACGCAACCAATATGGCATCGATAAATGTCATATAGACTCAACAAAATCATCGCGTTGCATCTGCAATCATCCATTTCCATTCACCAACATTGTTTTTCATTTTCTTTTCTTTCTTTCTCTCTTCTTCCCCCTAGATTCCCAATCAATGTTGTATGGTCACGCTTCGAGAGGCTACATACCTTTGATTAAATTCCATTCTTTTTTCTTCTCTCCCTAGATTCCTAGTCAATGTTGTATGGTCAAGCTTTGAGTGGCTACATATTGATGGTTGGATACCATTCTCCTTCATTCCCTTATACCCTACACATCCCTTCATATTTTTGTATTAAATTGTGGTTCATACAGTATAGTACAAAAAGGGGCAAAATGTAGACACCCAAAATACGCACATAGCTACCTCTACATACTTGTAGATTCTTTTGGACGCTTGTAGGTTTACATAGGCCATCCTAGACACCTTTAGGCTATTTTATATCAGTGTAGACTATTGTATATCCCTATATACCTACATAGACTATCATAGACATGCATAGACTACTGTAGACAATGTGTAGACTACTATAGACATATGTAGACTAGCGTAGATCACTCTAGATTACCATAGCATATCGTAGACTTAAATAGATGACTTCACTAGTTTATAGGTACAAAATAATATTAAACTATTAAATCCACACCTTAAACATATTTCATCCATCAAATGACCATTTATCAATCACCTAAGTCAACTTAAGCCCTTCCTAGACTTAATTAGGACCCCACAAGACTATTAGTTCCCAAAAATTCTTAATTAAAGTTAATTCAAATTCTAATTTTAAAGTGATTTCACTTAAAGTGCACTTTTTGGATTATAAAGGTTAATTAGGTTCCTAAACCCTAATTAGTCCTAATTATTCCCTCACACATGTGTGTGCAAAAAGTTGGTTACGATATTTCTTAGGAAACCCTAATCTAACCTTTGAGTTGACTAATCCTAGTTAACCCTAATCTCTCCTCACACATGTATGAGGATGAGATATTTCCTAAGGGAATGTGGGGATCACACCTCACAAACCCTAACCTAACTACTATAGAACCTAACCTTAGGATTTATTTCTCTTAACCATAGCCCCTACACCTTAGGTTTATATATAAATAGTGAACCTAATACCTCATTCTACCTCTCTCTCCCATTTTAGTTGAAGTACAAAAACTTTGTCAAAATGTAATCATAAATACAAACAAGGACATCTGATCTATACTAGCAACATTATAGCACTTGAGGACCCCATTTATGCAAGGGTTTTTAGCATTAAGTACTTACAGTGTAATTCATCCCCCGACCTGTGAATCCAACACCAATTCACCTCTCAATCTGCGATTTGGGTCTATAGGACTCATTTCACTCTAAATCTTGTAGGTAAGCTACATTTGATGATTTTATGAGGTTCTATGCAATTTATTTTAGTTTCATTACATATTTTGAGTCGATTTATCACCATGGGTCCTGACTAAGGTAAGCCCCCAAACATACTAACTCCATTTTGTAGACCTAATACAGATGTAAAGAGGAAAACAATAGCAAATACAACCATTGATGGCACACATTATGCATGAAGCCCACGTACATTGAAGAGCCCAAGAGAAAGCATCAAACTTATTGTAAAATTTTTGAAATAAAGAAAATGGAATTCCCCCAATTTGTAACACAAAAGCACTTCAATCATGAATAAAATTAGCAATTCTGTATAATCTTTGTTTTAAAAAATTATTAGATCAAATGCATTTCTTTTGTATGTTTCACTTACACTCATTGGCAAGAAGGATAAATCATTTGCTATCAAAGGATCCAAAGAAGCTTGCAATTAGTTGCCAAGAATAGGTATTGAAGAAGCTTAAAGGATTTTGGTACGTTGGGAAGAAGTGTCCATGTAATGGGAGACATCTACATTTATCCTAAAAATAGAAGGAATATTGTACCACTTGGCACAAATGGCATCTTCATTCTCTTAACCCCAATTCTCAAGAGAAATTTTGCTCAACTAAGTAACACCTTTCATCATAGTTTCAATGCTCACCTACCTTAGCCATAACCCAAGAAGATATTCAAATTTGTGCCACGTAGCATAACGTTCTTCAAAGACCTACACCACTCAAGGAGACTAAAATATTTGGTAATACCTTGTGCCACTTGGAACCCACATCAAGAAGGTAGAATCATATTTTTAGCCACCATAAATAAGAGCTTGCATGAAGTGGAAGCATATATTTAGCTAGCATCGAGGTACTTATACATAGGGAGGTTAAAGCCTATTAAAATAGGAGAATACTTCGATAAGAAATCCATTAAAATAGGAGCATTGAATGCTCACCATTGTTCAAAAAATACATCCAAAGGATTCGTTGAAGGAGTTAAGATAGAGTATATCACATGCAATATTATAAAGGTAATATCAAATTAATTACTTGCTTTCATTAAGGTTAAAAGGAGTTATAAGGTTAACCATATAAGGTTAAATTTACTATTATATTGGAGCAATAAGAATTAACCAAACATTAATGAATTATAAAGAAAGATTATGTCTTCAAGTGACATTTCAAGGTACATTAGTTGAAGTACATATATATTATAATATTTGCAAATATTCATAGTAGGAGATTTAAGGTTTTCAACATTGGATAATTAAAATATTATTTTGTAAATATTATTATCTATAAAATTTCTACTTTAGGGATATATAAGAAATACTACACCAAATAGTAACTAATTAAATTATAAAATTGAACTATTGAGAACTAAAGGTTAAAAATAAGCAAAAATATTGTTTGCTTGAAAGAGTTTGAATGTGTTGCTTATACTTGTCTCATAGACACTTTAAAGAGAAATCCAACCCTAGAGAACTCCATAAAATTTATAAGTGCATGGTTCAATAGGATAAATAAGGTGAAATATGAGTTGAATATTATCATTCCTAAAACATTACCATATCAACTCAAAAGATGAACTATTACTTCCTAAGAACTTTACCAATATTAGAGTATATTCTAATCACTAGGGAGACATAAGGATCCTACAAAACCTAAGCCTTAGAAAGGTTTTATCAAAGTAGTTCACATACTCTAAACTAGGGAGACATAAGGAAGCCAACTTCAAAGGTAATAAAAATACATAAACATCAAAAGGTTTATTATTTAAATTAATATGGAGGAAATAATTTAGAATGCATTCAATGTAAATAGTGAAATTCTATTTCATGAACTTAGGTTCTATTCATAAAATCTGATATAAAACTTTGATGGATTTAAACTCTTGTCTACAGATTTGAAAGAAATATTCTCTTTGTTTTTAAAGGAAGCAAAGGAAAATAAATTTACAACATCAATTGGATATCTTCATGAAAATTTATTCAAGACTTGGTGAAATACTCAAAATGTGATTATTCTTTCTTAAGAAGAGTGCTTAATGTTCTATTTATCATTAATAACTTTTGAGTTCTTTTGAGGAATGAAATAAAAGAAAGTAAATGCTAGTAATGAATCTTTGAATCCAAGTCAATTTTATTATGATGGTAGACTAACTCATCACGAAGTAGATATTCCTCTAGTAACAATGCAAAAATTAAGAAGAATAAGGAGGAAGAGTAAACATGGAATAAGAGAACAATACAAAAATACTCAATAGGATACAAATAGAGAGTATAATGAAGAAAGCACAAATAATGAATCTAATACTAAATTTGAAGAAGAAGAAGAAGCTGGATCAAGTAGAAGGACATCTGAAGATCGAATATCCATATTGAAGACTAAAGTCTTCAATACCCAAATAATATAATACAGGGGGTGTTATAGTATATCACATTATTGGTTACATATCAATGTACCACCTTTGGTACATTACTAAAGTAGGAGTTTACTTTAGAGTAAAGGTAATTAGTTACTTTAGCGTTTAATAAATGCACAAGTGTTAGAATGTGCAATGATGTAAATGTGCATGTAGTCCACATATGCATGAGTCATAGGATAGAGTCAAAGGTAGATTGAGGGCCAAGGAACTTATATTCCTATATATAGGCCTTATAGTGAGTGAATAAAGAGAAGAGAGAATATAGAGAGTGCATAGTATAGATTGGTAGAGGAGTACAATGTAGTTCCTTTAAACTAGTTTATGGAGTGTTCATGTCCTCCATTATATTACGTTGTACTATTTTTGTGAGATTTCATTAATGATATATTTTTGAGGTATTGTAGAAGTTTATCTTTTTATTTCCTTGCATATTATAGTGCCATTATCATATATATATATATATATATATATATATATATATATATATATATATATATATTTTTTTTTTTTTATCTTACATCTTGTGGTTGCATTTCCTATATCATATACTCATCGAAAGCTAAGAAATCCAACTTTGGAGCCTCTAAGGAAAATTCCAATCCATAAGGAGATTCATCTCCCAACTAGCTAATAAGTGTCATTACTTCTCCAAAATCTTAAGAAAGGATATTGACTTTAAGTGGGATGATAAGGATCAAGTAACTTTGGATACTCTAAAGTCATATATTGTAACCCCTCCTATATCCTCATACCTCATAATCCATATAAATATTTGTTGTTGTACATATAAACGATATACAATACCTTAGAGGCTATGTTAATGTAGTATGATGACCAACATAGAGAATGAGTAGTCTATTATATAAATAGGACTATACTTAGTTGCAAAATCCATTATAATCTCTTATAAAGTCTTTACCTTGCTATTTTATCACTTTGTAAAAACTCAAACACTACATACTCAGTCATAAAGCCATTTTTATTGCAAGGGTTAACCCCTTGTGATATCTTATGACTAAACCACATATTTTAGGATATACTGTTAAATGGATTATTTGAAGAACACAAGCTTATACTGAGAGGGGGGGTGAACAGTATAAGACCACTTTTAACTTTATCTTTCAAAACAACTTTCAAACCAATAACATGCAGAATAAAGATAGCAGTAATAACAACAGTAAAACAATGCACAAAATGCAATCCACAAAGTGACACAACAATTTACGTGGTTCACCCAAGGTGGGCTACTCCACGGATAAAACTTTTCTTCTAAAAGTTGTATCAAAGTCCTCCGGGAATCCTTCCCGATTACAATGTTTATGAGCCACAGCTCAAAGGAGACACCTTCCCCTAATTCTGCTTTGGTCGGTGATCCTCTAGAAGACCTCTACCTCTTCTGCCCTTAGCAAGTGGAACTCTATCCATAGAAGACACCTGTCTTCCCTGCTCTGGCTGGAGATCTCTGTCCTCAACTCTGTCATAGCAAGTTGGTCCTCTTTTCTACACCAAAACACAGTCCTTCGATCTGGCACAAATCTGTCCTCTTCCTCTTTTCTTTTTTGTTATAGTTCCTACTTGGTCGAAACCAACTTTTCATAGTCTGCACAAACACAGTAGCACTCGATCAAATTATACTCTTCTACGAAAAACTTAGCAGCACATTCTTCGCGCATACAAAGAACACTAGTCTTCGCATAAACAGTAGCACAGTCTTCGCATGAACAACACGCGTCTTCCTACACTTAGACGATTCGACGAAATGCACTCTTATACTGCAATCGAACTTCGCACTCTGCTTTTTCGATGATCGAACCTCACTGTCGCACTAAATCTATGAACGCCACTCTTCGAACGCACACTTCGATCGATGCACAAAACTACTCAAATAGCCCTCCTTTAATACTCATAATCTCAAGTTGAAACCTTGTTCTTAGTCGATTGTTTTACCCTTTGATCACGTCGGCTGCAAAACCCTGCACTGCATCGGCCCAGATTTAACTCTGTCGGCTTCACTATCTCCCTGTTGCTTCTGGCACGAAACTTCAACATGTCGCGATATCGCGACACCTTTGCCTATCGTACACCTTCTATAGCTTGCTGTAGCGATATCGTGACGCTTTTGCTTTTGTCTGCTTCCTTTGCTCTTCTATCATGAAATCGTGACACTTTTGCCTCTTGCTGACGTCATCTACACTCCTGTCATGAAATCATGATGCTTTAGACTTCAAAGCCTTCTTCTCCGCTTCTATCATGAAATCGTGACACCTTTGCCTCTTGCTGACGTCATCTACAATCCTATCGCAAAATCGCGACGCTTTAGACTTCAAAGCCTTCTTCTCCGCTTCTATCATGAAATCGTGACACCTTTGCCTCTTGCTGACGTCATCTACAATTCTGTAGCGAAATCATGACACTTCTTGCTTCTTCAACCTTTTCTCGGTTTGCACCAGCGAAAATGGAACATGTCGCGAAATCGTGACGCTTTCGCTGCCTTAAGCTCTTTTCTGCCAAAAGCTCATGAAACTGGAACATGTCACGAAATCATGATGCTTTCACTGCCTTAAGCTCTTTTCTGCCATATGCCCACGAAACTGGAACATGTCATGAAATCGTGACACTTTCGCCAACTGCAAGCTGCCAACTCAACCTATCATGAAATCGTGACACTTTCTGCATCCGTACAACTTCATTGAAACTTGTCACGAAATCGCGACACTTCCTGCAACTCAACACTGCCAACTCAACTTGTCATAAAATCGTGACACTTCCTGCAACTCAACACTGCCAACTCAACTTGTCATGAAATCGCGACACTTCCTGCAACTCAACACTACCAACTCAACTTGTCGCGAAATCATGACAGTTTTGCCTGAACTTTCTCTCTCCTCAAACATGTCACGAAATCACGATAGTTTTTCCTGCTTCGTCTCTGCCTTCCAGCATGTCACGAAATCATGACAGTTTTGCCAAAACTTTCTCTCTCCTCAAACATGTCATGAAATCGTGACAGTTTTTCCAGCCGCCTGCAAACTTTTTCTAACTTATCTTTTTCTTGATCTTTTGCAACTGGGCTACTCTGATTTTCTTGGAGACTTACTGACCAACTGAAACCTTCATCAAAACACATACTTAGACATAAAAACAAATTGCTCCAAGAACTCCTTGACATCAAAGACAACAACTACCAAGAGCTCCTTGACATCAATGACAACAACTATACTTAAGCAAAGGCAATGTACTCAAGGTACCCAAAATTGCCAACAATCTCCCCCTTTGTCATTGATGGCAAACCTTTACTAAAAACACATCTTCAAGAGCCAAAACTGAAATCAATCTCTTTGAAGTTTTGCTCCCCCTGACTTGAAGCTTTCCTCTTCACTTGAAGCTCTCCCCCTTACTCATATCTCTCCCCCTTACTCAAATCTCTCCCCCTTTGTCATCAATGGCAAAGGGTCACCTCTGGGGCTTGGGACTAAGAATGAGTCTCTTAGCTTAGTCCCTCCCCCACCTCCTATTGAGGTGATTTAAAATAGGGTTGGGAGTGAAACTCCCATTAGACACTCATCATCATCGGTGTCTACAATTTCTTTGTCGGGCCTTTTCTTGAGCTCTTTGTCAATGTTTCTGTTCTTGGCACTTTTCTTGTTCTTGTTCTCATCTCTTTTCTTGTCCACACCTTGATCCTTGGACCTGTTTATACCATTGTTCCTATTCCTGTACCTTGGAAGATCAGCTCTGCACTGTCTGGCTGTGTGATCTGTATTGTTGCACTTGTAACAAACAACAACATTATTTCTTTCAGGCATAGTTGTTCTTTGAATCCGCCTGTTCTGACTAACCCAGTTCCTATTATTTGCATTGCAAAAAATTGCCTTGTGCCCGAACTGATTACAAGAGTAGCAATACCCTTGAAATAAATTGCGACTTCTGAAATTATTGTTAACCTTCTTCATTTGAGACATGCAATGTACAGCCATGTGTCCAAACCTGTAACAAGCAAAACATCTGCCGTGAAATATTCTTTTAATCGATCTCTTGGGTCCCGAGAACTTCTGCTTCACATTCAGAAATCTATTTTCTGTTTCTACGCATTCATCACTCATGGACTCATGATCTGAAGTACTTTCTTCATCAGAACTTTCTTCCTTTTGAAATCTCTTGCTAGATTCCCCAATTTGTTTCTTGTGCGGCTCAACAAAACCGAGACCTATTTTATCTATTGGATTTCTTTGATTTTTGATGAGAGACTTAACCTTCTTGGAGCTATCCTAAAATCTGTAGAGCTTATCCTTGTAATATTTATTTTCTTCTTTCAAAGAAGCCATTTTCTGCTCTAACTCATTATACTCACGAATCTTAGACTCTAACTCATCCTTGAGTTCCTGTGTTTTGGTTATAGAGAAGTCAAGACTTTCTATAAGATCGTCTCTCTCCATACAACATTCATCTAACTTAATCTTGAGTCTATCATTCTTCTTTCTTTCCTTTTTCAAAACACTGAGAGCATTATTGAGTTCACATTCAAGATCCTCTATTTGATTGCACTTTGAATTATCAAGACCTTTTTCAGATTTCTTATCACTAGAGGTGCTACCCTTTTCAAAAACCATACATGCATCTTCCTTATCATTTTCTGAAGCATCCTCATACATACTAGCAACCAATTCATTATTTGTGCAATCATCCTCAAGGTGCCCAAAATTTCCACATCTAAAACATTTCATGACGGTGAATTTATGTTTCGGTTCTTCCTCCTTTTCTGAAATGAACAACATCTCATTTTCATTATCACTGGAAGAGCTTTCACTATCACTGCTAGAACACTTACTTGCTTTGTCCAGATAGAAGCTCTTCTTGTTCTTGTGTGAATACCTCTTTCCTTGATTGCTGCGCTCATCATTGTTCTTTCTGTAATATCCGTGCTTTTCAGAATCCTTGCTCTTAACATCCTGTATATCTTCATCACTTTCATTTTTGGAAACTAGTACAGTCAGTAGCATAATGACCATACTTTCCACAGTTGAAACATCTTATATTTTTCTTGCTTTTGTGCTTTCTAGAGAACTTGCCTTTCTTGTTGTAATATGCTTCTTCCTCACTAGAAGACTCATCACTCTCTTGAATCTGTTTGCCTTTTGATTTCTTGGTAGCTTTGAAAGCTGCCTCTTTCTTTATATCAACATTCACTTGAGTTCTCAGCTCAAATGCTGCAAGAATACTATGGAGCTCATCCTTTTTCAACTTATCTAAATCTTTGGCTTCCTCAATAGCAGAAATATTTTCACTAAATCTATTAGGAAGAGATCTTAAAATCTTATCACACACATCATTTTCAGCAAGTTCAAGACCTAGGTCTTTCATAGAATTAACAACTTCATCCATACGGAGCATGTAGTCACTAATATTTTCATCATCATTCATCTTGAGTTGTTCAAATATACCTTTGAAGTGTCTCAACTTGGCCTTTCGGACATTTGCATCACCTGTATGAACAACCTGCAATTGTTTCCACATTTCACTGGCTGTCTTGCAGTGAATAACTTTGGTAAGATCAGCCTTCTGTAAACCCTTCAGGATTGCATTCATGGCTTTTGAGTTGTTGTGATGTAGGAGCCTGTCTTCTTTAGTATAAGGACCATTTGCAGGAATGGTGTACCCATCTTCAATAACTTCCCATACCTCATTACCAAGAGCCATTAGGTAGACTTTCATTCTTGCACTCCACAGACCAAAATCTGATCCATCAAGAATAGGTGCTGCATTGCCACCTGAAAAATCCATTGTGTTCTTAACCAGTTCTTCCTTCCAGTTGTAAAACCTTTTCGAAGGAACCCGCTTTGATACCAATTGAAGAACACAAGCTTATACTGAGAGGGGGGGGTGAACAGTATAAGACCACTTTTAACTTTATCTTTCAAAATAGCTTTCAAATCAATAACATGCAGAATAAAGATAGCAGTAATAACAACAGTAAAACAATGCACAAAATGCAATCCACAAAGTGACACAACAATTTACGTGGTTCACCCAAGGTGGGCTACTCCACGGATAAAACTTTTCTTCTAAAAGTTGTATCAAAGTCCTCTGGGAATCCTTCCCGATTACAATGTTTATGAGCCTCAGCTCAAAGGAGACACCTTCCCCTAATTCTGCTTTGGCTGGTGATCCTCTAGAAGACCTCTACCTCTTCTGCCCTTAGCAAGTGGAACTCTATCCACAGAAGACACCTGTCTTCCCTGCTCTGGCTGGAGATCTCTGTCCTCAACTCTGTCACCGCAAAGCTGGTCCTCTTATCTGCACCAAAACATAGTCCTTCGATCTGGCACAAATCTGTCCTCTTCCTCTTTTCTTTTTTGTTATAGTTCCTACTTGGTCGAAACCAACTTTTCATAGTCTGCGCAAACACAACAGCACTCGATCAACTTATACTCTTCTACGAAAAACTCAGAAGCACATTCTTCACGCATACAGCAGCATAGTCTTTGCATAAACAACAACACAGTCTTCGCATGAACAACAACACAGTCTTCCACACTTAGACGATTCGATGAAATGCACTCTTATACTGCAATCGAACTTCGCACTCTACTTTTTTGATGATCGAACCTCACTGTCGCACTAAATCTGTGAACGCCACTCTTCGAACGCACACTTCGATCAATGCACAAACTACTCAAACAACCCTCCTTTAATACTCACAATCTCAAGATGAGAACCTTGTTCTTAGTCAGCTGTTTTACCCTTTGATCACGTCGGCTGCAAAACCCTACGCTGCATCGGCCCAGATTTAACTCTGTCGGCTTCACTACCTCCCTGTTGCTTCTGGCATGAAACTTCAACATGTCATGATATCGTGACACCTTTGCCTACCGTACACCTTCTATAGCTTGCTGTAGCGATATCGTGACACTTTTGCTTTTGTCTGCTTCCTTTGCTCTTCTGTCATGAAATCGTGACACTTTTGCCTCTTGCTGACGTCATCTCACTTCTATCGTGAAATCGTGACGCTTTAGACTTCAAAGCCTTCTTCTCCGCTTCTGTCATGAAATCGTGACACCTTTGCCTCTTGTTGACGTCATCTACAATTCTGTCATGAAATCATGACGCTTTAGACTTCAAAGCCTTCTTCTCCACTTCTGTCATGAAATCATGACACCTTTGCCTCTTGCTGACGTCATCTGCAATCTTGTCATGAAATCGTGACACTTTAGACTTCAAAGCCTTCTTCTCCGCTTCTATCACAAAATTGTGACACCTTTGCCTCTTACTGACGTCATCTACAATTCTGTAGCGAAATCGTGACACTTCTTTCTTTTTCAACCTTTTCTCTGTTTGCACCAGAAAAAATAGAACATGTCGTGAAATCGCGACGCTTTCACTGCCTTAAGCTCTTTTCTGCCAAAAGCCTATGAAACTGGAGCATGTCACGAAATCGTGATGCTTTTGCTGTCTTAAGCACTTTTCTGCCATATGCCCGTGAAACTAGAACATGTCATGAAATCGCGACGCTTTCGCCAACTGCAAGCTGCCAACTCAACCTGTCATGAAATCGTGACACTTTCTGCATCCGTACAACTTCATTGAAACTTGTCACGAAATCGTGACACTTCTTGCAACTCAACACTGCCAACTCAACTTGTCACGAAATCGTGACACTTCCTACAACTCAACACTGCCAACTCAACTTGTCGCGAAATTGTGACACTTCCTGCAACTCAACACTGCCAACTCAACTTGTCACGAAATCGTGACAGTTTTGCCTAAACTTTCTCTCTCCTCAAACATGTCGCGAAATCGTGACAGTTTTGCCTGCTTCGTCTCTACCTTCCAACATGTCACGAAATCGCGACAGTTTTGCCAGAACTTTCTCTCTCCTAAAACATGTCGCGAAATCATGACAGTTTTTCTAGCCACCTGCAAACTTTTTCTAACTTATCTTTTTCTTGATCTTTTGCAACTAGGCTACTTTGATTTTCTTGGAGACTTACTGACCAGCTGAAACCTTCATCAAAACACATACTTAGACATAAAAACAAATTGCTCCAAGAACTCCTTGACATCAAAGACAACAACTACCAAGAGCTCCTTGACATCAATGACAACAACTAAACTTAGGCAAAGGCAATGTACTCAAGGTACCCAAAATTGCCAACATTATTTCCCTTAGTGACTTTGATATTTAGTTTATTAGCCAAAATTCTATAAAGGTCAGATTATTACTGATCAATTAACAACTACTCCATTACAAGCAAGTCATCCCTAGTTGTAGATTTTTTATATGAATTGGTATTTTACTTGGATGTGGACCAAATAAACTATTTGACCGTGTACATTTATGACACTCATTGTGTCAAGGAAGTGAAGGTAGGAGTTGTCTTGATAACTCCCTAGAAACAACTTATATACTATGGAGTATGAGGCTCTTATCCTTGGGCTCTACACATCCTTAGCTCTTAAATTTAGGACCCTCCCCATATTCAAAGATTTCCAATTGGTGGTCAATTACAACAATGATGTCAATTAGGTGAAATAGGATGTTTTTAGCATTGAGTGAACACAATAGAAAACATAAATATTAAAATAAATCACACACTTTGCACATCATAAATTTAACAATAATGAGTTGGATTTCATCACCAACCATTATTTGATATTGGTGATGGTGGGCTTCATCTCCATCCATCATCTCGTCCCATAGAGGCCATAGTAATGCGTGAGAAATATTTTTGGATTTCATCACCAAAAATATTTTTATTTTTCATCCAACCTTAGAATCCACCTTGCATATTAACTTATATTTGCATAGTATAACACATAAAACCACAAAAAAAAATATATATGTTGCAAAATATAGTATTGAATTGCTTGTTTGATTTTGTATGATTTCAATTGCATATTTTCTACACATTTTGCATATTCACAATCCCTAATTGACTCATTAACTTATGGTTTTAACCCAAAGACAAGCAAATATTTTGAGTCAAGCCTATATTAGCCAAACCTCTTCATCCATGGAGTGTTCTACATATTTCCTTATCACTTTTGTAGTTAATCCTGTAAGTGTGATACAAATGATCTATTCTACTTTATCTACAATACCCCCTCACACATAGTGTATACCTCAAGTATTTATGTGTTACATAGAGCCATCAATACCCCCATTCCAAAAATTGAGCCATCATGCGCTACCAATCCTAACATCACCTACATAGATATGAGTAAAGTTGGAACTTACCTAAAATACACTAACCCTATTCTAGAATAAATCAATAGCCCACCTAGGCATAATCCTTCTTCTCAGAAGGAATTTTCCCATTCACATCCTTCTAGTTTCACCCAGGTGTATACTACCCCTCTTTTTGAGGTGTCATTTGCATCTTCGTATCACTTGTCTCTTCCACAATAATAATGTGGTAAAAATATTTCCATCCCATCATCCTATACCACCACCTATGGCAATCCATTGTATGAAGAACATGTTAATTCTACTTCACAAATTTTAGTCTCCACAACATCCACTATATGTCATTCAGTTGCAATTACTATTGCAACCTATCCTCCACCCACCTCATCCATTTCCACCACACCTACACCACCTACTTTAGAAATTATGATACAACAAGCATGACAACACTTCAAAAAATTTCTCATGGGTCAACAAGATGCTCATTCTTATCCCCAACAACAAGTACATGTGGTAGATCTTAAGACCTAGTTAGTTCCAACCCAACCTACCTTATTTACCTCAAATCCATCATGGGTACTATAATATTATATGGTTTCCATACCCACACCTCCATTAAATCACACTAGTTACATTCCCACAAGTCAACACATTCGTAGTCCCCAAACCTCATATCCATTCCATCATCAACATTGATTCCCTCATCAATATAAACATCATCAAATGCAATACAATCCATTAAGCCATTAAAATCTCATCACACCCTAGCATTTCACCACTTCATATCCACACAATCACCAAGTAATTTAGGATTTCCACATACCTAGGAAAGAGCCTATAATTTAGGAATTGCAACAATAGATTAATAGCTTGATACAACACACTCTTGGTATTATGAACCAAAAGCCTACCTTAAGGCAACTAATAAATCAACCCATTCACTTTTTGTTACAATCACTGCCATATCTGATAGATTTCACACTTCCAAAATTTGATAAATTTAAAGGGACTGAGGACCCTAGAGAGCATGTAAGCACATTCATTCACTTATGCTTCATAATCTAAACTCAAGATGCTTTAATTCTCAGAGCCTTTCCTCAGACATTAATGAGGCTAGAAATTGCCTCATTCATGGAATATTTTGGACTAATTTATAACACTTGTGCTATGTTTTTATGCTAATATATATTATTGAATGTATTATATATTAATATTTACATGCTTAAATATTTAGGAGCATAATACTCTATTTTGACCATTTTTTGCATTTATTTGCACTGTTTCAGTTGATTTACTTAGTAAATAAAAGGATATTTGAAGAATATAGTGATATGTGCTGATGTGTATTCCATTATGGTGGCATTTCAAATGGTTTCCTTGTTTTCTAACTGGTTTGAATCACAAAAAGGTGCCAAAATTCTGTGACTGTGCAAAAAACCTGAAACACAAAATTTTAGCCATACAAATTCTAGCCAGCTGTCCATAAATAGCATGACTTGGAATTTGTCAACTACAACATGTAAAACCTATTGGATCTATCTTCTAAGGACTTAGGGAGACTACCTAACCAGTCAAAACCACTTTCTTGGGCATTTGGCATCTGGATAAGCATCAAGTTGTTGCACTGCCAGATATTCCGGAGCAGCTCCGAAATGAGTGGAGAAAGACCAGTTCTAGTCAAAAAGGTGAACACAACACCCAATAAGGTAGGAAATGGATAGTTGGAGATGGATACAGGTGTATGATATGTTTTATAATATCTTCCAACTCATTTCCACCATTGGAGGACACACAACAAGGAAAATGAACGATGCTACAACATAAACAGTTCCCTAAATTTAAGGAAGATAACTTCAAAATAGATGTTGAATCATTGCAAAAAAGCAACAGTATGGATTGTAAGAATTAGCACATGTAATAGAATATTATAAATAATATTCTCCCTTGATTTTTGAGCATAGTGAAAATAGACATAGAGCTAATAGCTGACAGGAAGAAAAAACTATAGCAATACTGCAATTTAACAAGATTCTCCTGCAACATTGTAATGTTATGTGACAGTCAATAAAAAGTGTAGTATTTTCATTCATTTTTTGTTTCAAAAGTACATGTAAGAATTGAATAGTTATAAGAGCCCTTTCACCTTCTTCTAGATCAAGGAGCAAGGGCCACTTCAAAGCCTAGAAGAAGGACGAATTGCTAACAATTTTTTCTGTGAACTTTGTTGTAGTAGATTTAGCAGAAAGCTTACCAATTTTTATTGTTTACTAACCTATGTTTGCTATAAATGCATGTGATATTTGTAGATAGTATTTGCATAATATATGTATGTGTTTCAGTTGATCAAATAGCATAAGTTTGTGAATTTGCAATGTTCATGATTTTCCCCTATTTTTAAGCAGTTGTTTCTAGTTTTTCAAGCATTCTTATTTTGTTGATTGGTCACTGTAGTGGAAGCTTGATAACCTTCTACCATAGGACACTATTGTCTTGTGTGTGTTTATTTTCTATAATATTTTCATTTCTATCATTTCAATTCTACAAATGTAATCAGGTTTCATTTCTGCAATATTTTCATTTTTGTAATTTCAATTCTGCAAGCGTAATTAGAGTTCAATGTTAGTTCATGCTAGTAAATTAGTTTCATAGGATTAAAAGTGACACAAAAACCCCCAAGCTAACTTGTCCCACCAATAAAGCCTATTTTTTGAATGAGCTAATTTTCAAGATGCCTATATCTGCTATCGTATATAGCCTTGGACACCGTTTTGGATTGAAAAAACTTAAGGATTAAATGATGTGATTTATGACACTCATCATTTTTGGCACCGTTGTCAAGGACAATTAGGTGTTGTTAGGAAAAGTAAAGTAGCCCAAGAATTTTTATCTTGGTATAAGTAATATTTTTTTGGAAACTTGTACTTCAGTTCATTTAACAAATGAGCATGAATGCATAGGCCAAGAGATGAAAGATGAAGTTTTATCAGAATCAGCTCTTTCCCAAAAGGGCATTCTTCATGATCAAGAGAAGACTTTCCTATGTATGAAATCCATGAAAGACTTAAATGAGAGTCATTTTCATCATCAATAAAATTTTTGGACCTCTGTAATAGGAACTCTTAGAATCACTTACTTCTAGACATAAACCTAAGTCTGGTCCATCCAAACGGGTTGAAAAAATAAATAATGAGGGAGAAACTATGGTAGAAGCATAAGAAAATGGTAGGGATGTTATGGTCCACCAAGCTAAAAACCCTACTAGGACTTTTGAATACCCTATTCGGCTGAATCCTACTCAGAATGCTCCTATGAAAATAATTTCACCTTCAATATTGCCAACCTTTAGGGGAATTGTCTTTGAGGATCCTGACCAATTCTTGTTTGAATTTAAGGTTCTATGTCAGAATTATGATTATGTAAATGATAACCAAAAACTGAAATTATTTCCCTCTACACTCAAATATGGAGCTTTACATTGGTTTATGAGTCTTGAACCTAATTCAATCCGCACTTGGGATTAAATGGAAAATGCATTCTATATTGTAGAGTGTGAAATATAAAGGATGAATTGTTTTAGATTAAACAAGAAGAAGATGAGAATTTGGAGGATTATCTTGATAGGTTTGAATTTATTCAAAAGAGATGTGGTCCAGTAGAACAAGAATTTTTAAAATCCATATTTTTGAGAGGTTTACAAGATGACTCCAGGGAAGTATTAGACTTAATGGGAAAAGGAGATGTGAACACCCTTGATATTGATGAAATCGTAGGATTATGCATAAATTATTCTCACACTAGGAAAGAAGAAATAAGTGGAATTCTAATACCAATTATATAAAATAATTGATGGAAGAAATGGCTAACATGAAAACTAATATTCTTTTCCAATTAAATTCTGCATTAGGGAAGAGAAATGCAAAACCCAACTCTACACCACCCTTGACTATCTATTTTCTAAGATGCAGAAGCAAGCATGATTTACCAGATTGTACCTTAAATATAACTTCTATATCAACTATTTGTGGCATTTTTTGAAGGAGCATGTTACTGATAAATGCCATATACTACCGCAACTCAAAAATGTTTTGGAAACCCAAACTGAAGAACTTAATGTTATTGGGCAAAGGTAAGGAGGATAATTTTCACAATATCAAAATGCTCCTCATTTTCCCATAAGTTAAGGATAAAATCATTTTAATATGCCATAGGGATATGGAGAACCATCCTCACAACCTTGTAATCAATCCTCTTGGACAACTCCTCAAGGCTGGTCACACTCTGGTTGGATTAATCCACCTTAGACACAGAATCAACAACATGGACAAATATGGGGGCAGCAGTACCCATCCTATTAAGGGTAGAAAAGTTATTAAGGACAAACTCAAAATTTTTTGCATACACCTAATCAAACTTTTCAAGGAAGAATGAAACCACAAAAAACACAATCGATAAAGCAACCTCCACTTCCAGCTCAACCTGTGACTAACCCAAATAATACAAGACATATAGCTCCTGTCTATGCAGCTGAATCTGAATAAACTATTGCGGTTCATATTCTTGACTGTAGTAATATCCAATTACATTCAAGAAATTTATTACCTAACCCTATTCCATCTACCATTGAAAAAATTTATGGAAAACAAGAATCTCCAAATCTAGAACAATTGCAAACAACTTTGGAAAAAGAAAAAGAAAAACCAAAAAATGTGCAAGTGAAAAATGTACCTCCTTCAAGATTGGTATCATATCCTAAAATATTTGATAATACTATAACTATCCCTAAATTAGAATTAGTCATAGATCTTAATAAAAATACTATATCCTTTCCTTTGTTGTAGGCAATAAAGGATGTGCCATTAATCAATAAAACAGTTCAAGAGTTATGTATCAAAAGACCTAGAAGAAAGAAGAAGTCCTTTCCTAAAACCATGCAAGTAGAGGGGAAGTTAGCTGACCTACTATCTGGAAAACTTATTCCTCCAAAGTATAGTGACACAATAAGTCCATTTATCACAGTAACTATTGGGCTAATGTAAATTCCAAATGTATTGGTTGATCTTGGAGTTGCAATTAATGTAATGACTAAGGATGCAATGAAAAAACTACAGCTCAATAATCTCAATCCTACTACAATTTTAGAAATGGTTGATAGGTCAGTTGCAAAACCAAAAGGGATACTAGAACATATTTCCATATAAGTCTCTTCTTGGGAATATCCTGTAGATTTCCTGGTATTACAACCTAGAAATTCAGCCAATGGCTATCTCATTATCCTAGGACGACCTTGGCTTGCCAGTGTAACTACTTTTATAGATAGTAGGTCTGCAAAAATAACTATTTTAAATGGAATTGATCTCAAAAATATTTCCCTTTATCCTCTTGACCAACCTTCAACTAAATTTTCTAGATAGTTATGGTTTCCTGAATCTGATGAAGAACAGGAAGAAATTATTTCCACCTTGGCCACAATAATAGTGAAGGAACACATTGAGAAAATAAACTCACAAGAAAGAGAAATTTTTGAGGATGAAACCATCCTAGTAGAGACATTACAAGAACAAGGGCTTAAATATGATCAAATTATTGTTCATCACTTGGTGTGGAAAGATGAAGAACAGACCTCAGAACACCTTTCATCCATTACAATACAAGAAAGTTATTTCACATTGCCACAAGGATGCCAGCATCACCTTCTGACCTCTTTCACATGTCCTATGCAAAAATGGATCCCATCTGAAATTACTTTTGAAAAAATATCAAGAATATTTCATAATATTCAACCACACCAATATCCATTAAATTATTTAGTAAGCAAGTATGGAGTGGTCAATTTTGTTTATCCAGGAATAAAGAAAATTGAAGTACAACCAGGGAAGGTTTTGAACATTAATAGCTGGTTGAAAAATGAACAAGAAACACAATTATTTGTTGTCCTACAAAAATATGTTTAGTTATTTGCTTGGAGTTACAAGGATATGTCAGGAATTCATCCTGATGTATGTACACATAGAATATACACTGAAGATGTTAAACCTTTGAGACAACCTCAAAGATGTTTGAATATTGCTCTAAGAGACATTGTCAAGGAGGAAATTCAAAAACTTATAGATGTAGGTTTCATTTATCCAATTTAAAATAGTCTATGGGTTTCCCCATTGGTTATTGTTCTAAAGAAAAATAGGAAAATGTGTGTGTGTAGATTACACAAAGTTAAACAAGGTCACACATAAGGACCATTTCGCATTACCATTTATAGACCAAGTGTTAAACACCCTTACTGGCAAGAAATTATTTTTTTTTCTTGATGGTTTCATAGGATGTAATGAGATACATGTTGCACTAGAATATTAGGAGAAAACTACTTTCACATGCCCTTGCGGAACATTTTCTTATAGGGTCTTGCATTTTGGTTTATGTAATGCTCCAACAACTTTTCAACGAGCTATTTTGGCAATATTTTCTAATTTAACAAATGAAAGTGTGGAAATATAAATGGATGATTTCACAATACGTGGAGAAACTTTTGATTATACCTTGGAACATCTTGAAAAAGTTTTAACACGTGAAACATACCATTTGTCTTTAAATCCTAAAAAATATTTTCTGATGATGGAGGAAGGAATTTTTCTTGGTCAGCATATTTCCTCTCATGGGATCAAGTTTGACCCCAAAAATGTGGAAGTCATCAAAATCCTTCCTCCTCAAAAAACTCAAACTGATGTTAGGAGTTTTTTGGGACATATTGGTTTCTACCGCAGATTTATTACAAATTTTAGTACCATAGCCAATCCAATTTTTGCATTATTGACTAAATATTCTAAATTTACCTAGTCTACAGAATGTCAAAAGTATTTTGAAGCATTGAAATAGAAGTTAAAAACTCCCTTGATGTTGAGAGTTCCTAATTGAGAACTACCATTCCATATTTAGAATGGTGCTTCCAATACTGCAATTGGAGCTGCATTAGGTCATATTGAAAATGGAGAATATTATACCATTTATTACATTAGTAAAAACTTGATAGGAGCAAAAAAGAACTACATCACTACTGAGAAAGAATTTTTAGCTGTAGTATATGCTATTAATAAATTTTGACACTATATCATAGGATATCAAGTATTTATTCATACATATCATACTGCTATTAAATACCTGATGAATAAATTGATGGTTAGTGCAAGAATTATTCGCTAGTTAATATTATTGCAGGAATTTGATATCACTATAGTTAATAAACTAGGGAAATCCAATGTAGTAGCAGACTTTCTATCAATATTGCCAAACACAGACACAAGGGAATTGGTTGAGGATGCTTTTCTTGATGAGAAACTATTTGCTATCTCTGTACAATCACCATGGTTTGTAGATATAGCTAATTACTTGGCTATAGGTAAATTTCCTCCTCACTTCACTTCTAAAAAAAATAAATGGTTAATAAAGCAAAGCTCATATTTCAAATGGATAGGAGGTCTACTTTTTAAATGTGGTCTTGACCATGTCTTACGCAGGTGCATCCGCAAGGATGAATTATATGATATCCTTCGTGCATGCCATGATGAACCATCAGGAGGACATTATTCAGTAAAAAGTACAATTCAAAAAATCCTAGGTACTGGTTATTACTGGCCATCTCTGCATAAGGATGTGAAAAAGTATGTCAAACATTGTGATGCATGTCAAAGGATGGGAAAACCTACCTATACAAATGAAATGCCATTGCATCCTCAAGTAGGTTGTACCATGCAAAAGACTAACACCTAATGCTATAATAATTGAACATTATGTATAATTGGTTATCCACATATGAATTGACAAGAAATGACACAAAATTAAAATAAATGCTTCTCTTATTAATAGTTTGAATCAATACAAATTGCATATCCATCCCTCTTAGGGATACCCTTTTGATAAAAAAATTACAACATGATAAATTTTCTTCTAAGGTAGGTGTAATCCAAATGTTTTCCACAAAGACACAAACTTCTCCAAGGTTTTTATGATCTTATTATCCATGATTAGAGGCATTTTTTGCCTTGCATCCCAAAACCTTGTTGATATTACGTGCATTAAACAACAAGAAACATTAGATACAAAGGAGGCCTCTCTTGATGAGGCTCTTAAGAGAATATTACATACAGGATGATGTAATTAACACGAAATAAAGGAAGTGCAAGAAACATATTAAACCTATGTTAAGCATGAAATAGCACCATAAAACATGTAAAGGAAAATAATATGCATCTATCTAATGGCTTAATTGCAAAATTGAAAGCATGGAAGCACGAAAATATCCATTAGTGGCATAATTGAAATAATGAAAGGAAATGACTAAAACTCCTAATTGCACCAATAAAAGTCCCTCATAAAGCTAATTAGCATGAGATATAACTAATCTAGCAACAATAAGCAAATCCTATGGCTAATGAATAGGTAAATTAGTGATACTATCCTGACCATGGCTCTGAAGCATGGTGAGTACTATTAGCCGTAGATGATAGCCACAACG
Source organism: Wollemia nobilis (assembly GCA_028583015.1). NCBI lineage: Eukaryota > Viridiplantae > Streptophyta > Pinopsida > Araucariales > Araucariaceae > Wollemia > Wollemia nobilis. The sequence goes on along the minus strand of JAQPPZ010000886.1, from coordinate 1,604,554 downwards.
GATATTGAAGTGAGATTGTACTCCAATTTAGGGGTTGAATCTTTGAATATCTCCATCAAATTGATGTTCAAGGATCACCTCTGTGTCATTTAACAAATTTAGTGGTTGAATTTCTCAGTTTGGTGATGGAATGGGCTTAATTGGTTTTCTTGATTCTTACTAACCCTCCATAGCCTCCTTGACTCCAAATGTCATTTGATCTCCAATTGGGCATCCAAAGTGTTTCTCTCAATGCACCTAGGTGAGTATGCAATTCAACAGGGCTTTGCTACATTTAAATTTTATATTCATATATATATTTCCCCAATTTTATGAGGGGTTAAATAACTTTTGCCCAAGGCTAGGGGTAGCTTCATGAGGAAGACAAGAACAAGATTGGGTAGTTTGAGTTTGTTGAATGGAAGTATACAAAACCTTCCTTTCTCAAACCGCTTCAATCTGCAACCAATTGGTTGTTGCAACAAATTTTGGGTCGGATTAAGGCCAACTTATTCTAAGTACTCACCATGGCTGACATGTGTGGTCAACTCTACTAACCATGGGTGTCAGCAGCAGTTAGCATTGACTAGGCAAATGTGACCAAATTGAGTGGTAAAAACCATTGCTATACCTTGGAATTTGTCCAAGGTCTTCCATATGGTATTATAGCATGTCCCATATGAGTAGTCACCTCAACATGATGTATTTTAGATGTCTATAGATGCCCCTTTTGAGATGCATTGTAATATTGAACAATGCTTAGCAAAAATAGACCTCCTAAAATTATGTCATAGGTTGCATGATGATCATTAGTCTAATCAAAATTAGATGCCCAAGTCCTATAAAAAGGATGTACATCTTAGAATTATTGCTTCCAACTGGATGGAAGGCTTAATTTGAAAGAGTTTGCACACGCCATCAAACATTTGGGTAGCTTTGATGCTAAAATAGGAGTTAGGCCTATATAATCGAAAGGAAGAGAGCTATAAACTAAATGTCATATTTGCTTTTTGCCCCAGCAAAAGGGTAAGCTTATGATAGTCTTTTGTAATGATTCATAAGAAAAACACAATTTTGATAAGATCAAGGGATCTACGATCAAGGGATATTCTATTGAATTTGATTATGATTTGATATTATGACTACCCCCTCAAGTGACGAGTTGATGAGGGTAATGATAATTAAATGAAGCGATGAGGTTGATTGACCACTATGAAATATTTGAACAAATTAAGATTTAGCATTTGAATATTGGTATGGCTTAAACAGCTATGATTGCAACTATTAATAGTAATTACCTATTTCTATCACATGGAGTGATCTAGCCAAGAAGGCCTTCTTAGGGAATCAAAATGAAAGCAATTCCAATGAGTCATGTATTGAATACAGAATTGACAGAAACACTTTATTCCCATGGAGTAGTCTAGTCATCTAGGCCTTCTTAGGGATTAAACAGAAGCATATCAATTCCATGATGATGAAATTTTCCCCAAATGTCCTTATGTTAATTTACTCATCTTGCCGGATTGCATGGAGTGCAAGTCACTACAACCGCTAAGTGTATAGGATAAATAACTAGATACAAGGTGCATTTGGCTTTTAATGTTGTAGAAACCTTGGGACGCATGCACTGCTATTTTTATTACGCTAATTGCAATGTATTAAGAACCCAAGATGAAATGGAATACAATGAAAATCATATAACATGGAAACAACAAATATGGATCTCTTTATTCGTATTGAAGCTTGGTTACATGTCGGTCCCTCTTAGGGATACCCATTTCTATATAATAAGGTTACAAATAGGAAAAGAGTGTCTCTTTCACGAAGAGGTGGTGCACCTTCAAAAATCTTCCCAGTTCTGCACACAAAAATGTATGAAGGCTTATAGATGCCTCCTTCTCTAGGTTTGTTTCCTAGAGGTATCCCTTTTGCTCTCGTATGTTGCAGACTCCGTCTGGTGAACCTATGGACCTGTAAGCAATGAAACAACAACACACACTTAGATGTTCAAGAATGCCTCCTCGGAGGAGGTTGTTAGTACTAAATATAACAAATGAAATAAAGTGCAAATTAAACTATTGTAATGAATGCAAATGAGTGAAATGATGCTATGCTAATGATATGCTAAAATTATGAATCTAATATCTAAAACCCTAAGCTAATCCTGTGGGTCACTATCCAAGACAATGACTGCTAAAGTGATTTTCGTCCTCTTTGCTCCAAATATATGGATCAAAGCTTGTATCCGATGTTGAAAAAAATGGTTGTTATGCTCTCCAATATGGTAGGACTTCATCGTACACATGATATCCAAGGGAACTCTTCAAGTCTTGAAAGCTCTTCTTAATGACCAAGATTGATAAAATATGTGTATATGATCCTCTTTAGTGCTCTTAGGCTTGCACCTTTTATAGTGTGAAATCCTAGGTCTATGTTCAAGCTTATTTTTCAGCAAAACTACTTTTAGAGTTTAGTCACTGTCATATATAGTGACTAAGATCTGGCCACTATCGTCTACAGTGGCTAAGTTCTGGCTACTCTAGGCTTGAGTGGCTAGGATTTGGCCACTCTTGGCTTGAGTGGCTAGGCTTGGATGGCTTGAAAAGGCCCCAAATGAGTGGTGATAACCATTGTTAATTCTTGGAAAGTCCAAGATTATGTCATCTGATCTTATGAATGTGTCTATGTGAGTAGCTCCCTTAAGCATGACATGATTTAGGTGTCTAAAAATGCCTCTTTTTGCAAGGCGCTGTGTGAAAAATACAATGCTAAGCAAAAATGTAGACTAATCTATTTGCAAGTTGTATGGTGATCAATGGTTTGATCAACGTTGGATGGCCCAATCATGTGAGATGGCATGCATCCCTTGAATCATTGCCTCAATGTTCGGAGGTCTTAGCTTAGTGGCTTGGGCATGCTAAATTGCACTCATTCCTCAAACTCAATCTGGTAGATTCAACTGCTACAATAGTTTTGACCGGTAGGAGAGCTATAATTGAATATGGCATGTCTGCTTACGTTCCCAGCAAACAAATGAAATTTGTGATTGTTGTATGCAATTATTCATAGGAAGAACACAATTTTGTTATGATTAAGTGATATTTTGTTGATTTTTTTTTTTGATTGGTAGAAAGGGTGTTGAAAGGTCCCTGAACCTTGTACAAGAGGAATTACATGAATTCCAGATCGACCGAGGTGGTCCAAGAAGAAAAGATTAAAGAGCAAGCAAACCTCCACACTAGGAAAGGTGTCACGAAATCATGACCAAATTGGTGATGTCGCAAAATCATGACAAGTTGCACCGTTGCTGCCAAGAGAAGAAAGGATGTCATGAAATCGTGACAAGAAGTGCCATCGGAGCCGAAGGAGGGAAGAAGTCACGATATCACGACATGTTGCAAGGTTGCTGCCAGAAGAGAGGAAGTGTCGCGATATCGTGACAAGTTGCTAGGTTGGAGCCGAAAGAGAAGAAGAGTCATGAAATCGTGACATGAAGGAAGACCACGCCTGGACAGAAAAGGAGTCATGAAATCGTGACAAGAAGTAAGACCGCTGCCAAAGAGAAAAGGTGTCACGAAATTGCGACAAGAAGGAAGACTGCAGCTGAAGAGAAAAAGTTTTGCGATATCGTGACAAATGTGGAAGCCTGCTGCCAAAGAGAAAAGGTGTCACGAAATTGCAACAAGATGGAAGACCGTTTCCAAAGAGAAAAAGTGTCGCGATATCGCGACATTGTGGAAGACCGCAGTCGAAGAGAAAAAGTGTCGCGATATCACGACAAGATGGAAGACCGCTGCCAAGAAGAAAAAGTGTCACGATATCGTGACAATCTGGAAGACCGCAGCCAAAGAAAAAAAGTGTCATGATATCGCGACAATCTGGAAGACCACAACTGAAGAGGAAAAGTGTCGCGAAATCGCAACATTATGGAAGACCGCAGCCGAAGAGAAAAAGTGTTGCGAAATCGTGACAAGATGGAAAACCGTTGCCAAGGAGAAAAAGTGTCGCGATATCGTGACAATCTGGAAGACCGCAGCCGAAGAGAAAAAGTGTCACGATATCACGACAATCTGGAAGACTGCAGTCGAAGAGAAAAAGTGTCATGATATCGTGACAATCTAGAAGACCGCAGCCAAAGATATTTTGTTGATTTTTATTATTATTATTATGTTGAATTTTTGAACTAATTCCTCACACAATGGATTGGTGAAGAAATGACAATGAATGAAGCGATAAGTTGCTTGACCAATATGACTAATTTGGTTCCTTTCTAACATTGTTGCTTTTAATGAGCAATCGCACATCCAAGTGTGATTTCAATTGTTTATGATAATCATCTATCCCTATCCCGAGGAGCGGTCCAGCTATCAATAGCCTTCTTAGGGAGTTAGGATGAGTTATTCTATTTATGTTTATATTGTATCACTTTAGCTTAATATTTTTGGTATCATAGGGGAATTAGGATGATTCTTTCACACCCGTGGAGTAGTATTACCATCTTGGTCTTCTTCGAGATTGAAGGGTGGCACATCGTAACTCCAAAATGAAATTATTTTACCCCAAGTGGCCTTATGGTAACCTGCCCATATCATCGAAATGCATGGAGTGTGAATCGTTGCAATCATCGAGTGGATAGAGAAAGTAACTAGGTATGAGGCATTGTTGGGAGTATGCTTTTATGTGGTTTTTTTGTTATTTTGGTCATTAAGATGACTTCAATTCATCAAAAATGGGTTTATTTAATGTTTTTGTTATCCCTTCATGGAAGGAATTTTCTTTTTTTTATCTGTGGAGTAGGCCACTGTCAGGTCCAGTGGCCTCTGAGTTTCTACCTGTGGTTGTTGTCACCTTGAGTAGCCACAAAGTTCAGGCTGCTGACATCAGTAGCGACTAAGGCATAATTTGAAAATATAATAAATGCAATTTTAGGGTTTTGACCTGTCACTTTCATTTGTTATCAATTCACTTTTTAGAGCTCTAGTGAGACAATGAAAGTTGTGATTTCTAAAGCTACCTATGTTGAGGACATGGCTACATAGGGTGAGGTATCCGCTAATGGAGGAACTAGAGCTTCTAGTGTATTTTATTTTTTAAACCCTAACCTCTTTTCCTTTTCTAGGTAAAACTGAACCTCACTAAGTAATTGGCAAATGAACCTCACTAAACCTATTGGTAATGAAAAAAATTCATAGTTAGGCTTAGTGTTGGTTTTTAAGTGGTGGGTTGGTCCCCATTTTTGGTTTTTTTAGTATTTTTTGAATTTTATGGCTGAGGGTTCACGGGTTTGTCGTGTTACCCTTCAGCTACTATCGCTCAGAGCAGTGACAATTTGGTTGCTATCGCTCAGAGTGGCTAAGTTTGAACCCCAATGGTTAGAAATTTGACCATTGGGATTTGGTCATTGCTGTCTCTAGCAGCTAGATTTTGGCCACCATAGTGGACATCAGCTAATACCCTTAGCCAATTTTGCACAACTTTTTTGCTTTTTATTGGATTTTTGAAATATTTTTTGATTTTTTTGAAATTTTTGAACTACTCTTTAGCCTGTATTGCACTATAGTTATGTTTCATATTTATTTTTCTTTTCTTAGATCCTTACTGCTCGGTCTTAGGACCCAAGGCTCATGAGTAACCTCATACCTCTTTTGAATGACATAGATTGGAGGTGTCTTAAGGCTCATGGGATCTAGTATGTTACTAGATTACATCACATTATGTTATACCAACGCTGGTACCCTCGAACTAATACCTTCCACCTCTCAACCAACGATATGACCATCATGCCAGATGATGTGTACATGATCTTTCGGATCCCTTTCTATGGGATGGTTATTGTTTCTTCAGTCACTAATGCTTAGGTGGCCCTCTTCACTCAAGTTTTTAGGAGGATTTTTTGAGGATGCTCTCAAGGACAACAAGTCTGGAGGAGTATTTATCATCTCTTGGTACCAAGAGTATGTTTTCATAGTGAGGCATGCGATGCTACTGATGGTCATCAACAATGTTCTTATCCCATATTGCTTAGGATTGAGGTTCCCTTGGAACCTCCTTACGATGGTTCAATACCTGATAGACAACGAGAATTCTATCATATATGCATGGGGTAGGTATCTATTGGCTCAGTTTTATGATGATTTGTACCACATCCATCGAAGGGGTCATGTCAGCATCACCTATAGTTGGATTTTGTAAATCTGGATATGGGAGCACATTAGGGTAGATCACCCTAAGGGGCTTCCTATTGAGATCATAGTTGTGGACAAGAGGATGTAGTGCTACGGTGCTATATGGGCCAGAGAGAACGAGGAGCACAAGAGCTACACTTTTGTAGGGGAGCTGACTCATTATATTGATACTTTCACTGGATTCTGGGATGGAGATGTCATATGGCACCTATATCATGAGTGTCCTACTTGGGATGACCCTAATAGATTTATTTCTAGGATGCGGTTCGAGCGATGGCTCATTGGCCATAAGGTTAACATTCAGGAGCACTTCTACTCTCGAGTTCTTCATTAGTATGGGTTGTAGTAGGATGTGCCACTAGTACATTTTTTATATAGGCACATCAAAGCAGAGAGAGACCTCCCTCCCTGAAAGGTTACAGAGCTGACTAATGAGGAGGATGCCCCAACTATTGATACTGGAGTAGTTGGTGGAGTTACAGAGGCATTTGTGTAGTGGTGGGGTGACCTAATGTGGTATGGTGAGGGAATTTTGGATTGATAGGATGATGGCAGAGATGGGGTAGATCTAGTAGGGCATAGAGTTCATGCTAGGACTACGATGTGGGAAAAATAGGTAGAGTAAGTAGTAGTGGAGGAGCAGGAGGCTCCTAAGAAGGTGGAGTAGGATATGGAGCATGAGGAAAGAGATTCTCCTCTCAAGGCACAACTACATGATGTGGAGGTTGATCTCCAGTCAGCCAAGATACAAGTAGCATGATGCCATCATAGCTTAGAGGGATACTACCATAGTGCAGTTGTTAGACAAGATACATGATTTGTAGGTTGTTATAGGAGGAGCTTCCTAGATGTATAATGTTGTTGCACCTCCTCCTCACGAGGATCCTTCAAGGGCAACTCTCGATACTGAGATCCATAATATATAGGGTTTGCTAGATGAGAGTGACATTGATATTGTTGAAGACTCAGCACAGATTGCCGCTTTCTTGAGGTAAATCAAGAGGCTAAGATCCATACCTAGGAGAGAGGGGCTACAGGTGGGTCATAGGTCAATAGGAGCTCTACAATAGGGTAGTATTCCATTCGGCCTAGTCATGGAGCTCGAACTCATACTGAGAGGCCAGCAGGGTCTAGCTCGCACCATTTTCCTAGAGATCCGACCATAGGGGGTGATGCTACAGGGGGTGCAGGACTAACATTTGATTGATGATACTCTTGGTTTTGATTCATTTTTAAGGTCGAATGACCTATATGACTATCATCCATGGGTATTTTTGTACATACATGGACTTGACACACATACTTTTATGATATATTTGCATTATGACTCATTATGTGTATCATTTATTGCTAATTTTTTGTTGTTATTTTGTTTTATGATGTGATGTGATGATGGTATTATGATGATTTGATGTATATTTTATATGATAGATGATATTGTAGATGCTTATATGGATGTGTAAATGCTTATATTATTTGATGATGTGACATGGTGTATTTTGATGATGAATGACGAATTCATGATTATATGCAAATGGATATTGACTATATGTTTTATGATGTGCTTTATGATGTGATGATCGACGATTAATGACTTGTGTTTGTATATGTGATGTTATTGTTAAATGCATGTTTAATTTTTCTTTGATTGTATGCATATAACTTATGTAATGGGATGGTATAAACGAATCTGTATGCTTTAATCACTTAAAACATAAGGAATGCATATGACATTGACAATCTTAATGGGTGATACCACAGAAAGTAAAAAAATAATCATGAATTTAAATAATCACTCTTATCATAAGAATTGATTAAGTATTAATATATGATATGTAATGGTGTGTAATGTATTTTATTAATAAGTTTCTATAAATTAAAAGAGATAAAATAGTCAATGGTCGTCTATATACTATTTCTAATATATAGGTATCTATCCTACTATGTTGATACCCCCTAATTTATAGAATCTAATAAATAAAATAATGGTGTGAATGATGATATAATTTTTTGCTATGTAAGAATTTTTTGGGGATTTTCAAAGATTCAAACACTCTAGTTACCCTATCAACAGTTGTCTAATGACCACTTAGACTTTTGAAAAGTAAGGATTTTACCATGGACATGAATTTTCATGATCTCTGTGTGTGCAAGTGATTGTATATTGTGAAATAGAACTCAAGCATTTCCTTTGATTTCAGGCAGGATTCTTTCAGCCCATTTCTAAGATCAGGTATTCTCAAGTGTTCATCTCGTCCTAAGTTGGACTTAGTTGGACTAGACCACTAGGCAATATTTGGTTACCTAAGCTAGATTATCCACATTCAAACATTGGTCTACACGAATGCTTGAAGCAATTATGGTAGACATATCATCATGCATAAAGATCTCTCCTTATGGTTTTGTACAATGCTAAGAATTCTAGGGATTCAAGATTTATTCCTTTTTCGCTTCCTTTTGACTTTGGATATTTGCTCATATGTAGTGATGAAAATCACCGTATTATTATTATTATTATTTTTTTTCTTTTTGAGCGAGGATTTTGCAGTGATGATAATCACTATTTATTTTGCTCATATGTAGTGATGAAAATCACTGTTTATTTTTTATTGATTTTTATTTGAGCAAGGTTTATTTGAATTTTTTATTTGTGTATCAGATCATTGCTATGAAATCTGGACTGTATGCTTGGATTTTTGAATATGTAATTTGCTTTGGAATTTTGTTTATTTTGATTTAAGCAAGGTATTTGGATAGGGCAAAGCTTGTCCTTTTGACAATTATCAGCACCTTTAAATTGGTTGCATAGGGGAATAAGTAAGGAAAATCCTTTTCGCTTAAGGTAACCTAGACTGCTTTTCTAGTTTTCTTATTTTCCTTGTACCATCTAGGATTTTAGTGTTTCAATTAGTGATGGGATCTTGAATATCCAAGGCATTATCATAGATAGACCTTACCTTATACTAATAAAAGCTATTTTACACAAAAGTTGATAAGATCACTAGGTGTGGTTGATTAACCGAAAAACCTTAGTATATTATGTATAGCAATAAATAATGGTTGTGTTGAAAAATACAATTACACACATGTGTTAATGGAGGTACGAATTTGAATGATTTGTGTGACAAACTGTGGTATCACTTTTAACGCTCTTTTGACATATGTAATTATAGTGGATATGAAAATGCAATGCAATGATGTGGATGCAATATGTGAGATGCAATTATTTTTATATTTTATATTTTTATGTTGTTTTTGTACTTTTGTTTAATTTTGACCAAAGGATTTATTATGCCTTTGGGTTTTTTTTTTTTTTGACCAAGTAGCATGAAGTACCCTTGGAGATTTTTTATTTTTGACCAAGTGGCATGAAGTACCCTTGGAGTGTTTTCAATTATTTTTGACCAAGCGATTTGAATGCCCTTGGAGAATTTTGAACAAGTGAGATGAATTACCCTTGGAGCCTTTGATTGTATTTTGGAATTTTATGTTTTTATTATTTTTTTGTGTTTTTGACCTATTTGAATGTTTTTATATGTTTTATGACATATTTGATTTTTTTTGTGTTTTATGTGTAGAATATCTTTAAGTGAATGATATTGAGAGGCTCAGGCTCCTCAAAACCATCTAATGATATAAGGTGATATGCCCTAGGCCCAAATATCTATGAAATCATGTATGGGCCTATCCATTTTACTATGAACTTATATCACAGATGCAGTGGGGGATTTGAATTCTACTAGTTTTATTTGAGCACTAGATCTCCATCCTTAAATTCCCTTAAGTGGACTTAATTATTGTAAGCTCGCGCAAGGCGATATTGGTAAATGTGAAGATGCTATAAAGCATTGAATTGACATTCATCAAGAAGCATCAACTGATCAAGGCGGCCTTGTCACATGACATCATCGTCTATGAATTCCTTTAATGCTATGCGTAGAGTTGGAATTTCTAACTCTAGTGGCATGATGGCCTCAATGCCATATACTAGTGAAAATGGTGTTGCCCCAATGGGCATCCGTATACTAGTCCTATATGCCCATAGTACAAGAGGCAACTATATGTTCCAATCCTTGTGATTGTCTTGCACTGTCTTCCTCAATATGGAGACTATTATTTTTTTGAGGCTTCTGCTTGCCCGTTTGCTTGTGTATAATAAGGTGTTGAAAAACTATGTTGAATATGGTATTTGTTCATTAAAGCACACATATTTTTGTTTTTGAAAGATGGCCCATTATCCGATATTATCTTAGAAGGGATCCCAAAATGACTTATGATATTGTGGAGTATAAACTCCACAATCCTTGGTCCAATTATTGATGTTAAGGCGATCGTTTCCACCCATTTAGTGAATTATTCTATGGCTATTATGATGAATTTGGGTCGGCCTGAGGATGGGGGTGAGATCTTCCCAATCAAGTCTAGTCCCCACTATGAGAATGGCCATGCTACCTAGATGGGTTGCAAGGCTTGCGATGGTAAGTGCATTAGATTTGCATGATGTTGGCACTTACTACATTTATTGACATACTCATAATAGTCCTTTTCCATTGTGGTCCAATAGTAACCCATTCTCAAGATGCACTTAATGATGGCCATGCCACTGAAATACCCTCCACATGTACCATCGTGAGCTTGCAAAATTTCCCAAGATGCTTCTTGGGGCTCAAGACAACGGAGTAATACTCCATCATATCCTTGTTTGTAGAGGATTTCTCCTAGCAAGATGTATCTTGTTACTTTCTATTTGAATGTTCACCTTTCAGTATGCGTCAAATCTTGAGGTACTATTCCAAGTTTCAGGAAGTCCCGTAGTTGGGAAATCCAATCCTAATAAGCCACAACTTCTATAGAAAATATGGCTTTCTTTTCCTATATTTCCAAGTTGGTGAAAACATATTGAGGAACAACTCCATGTAGTATGGTTGCACCACACTCCATAGGTCCTTGGGAGATCAGATACCCCCAAGGTCCTATTTGTAAGAAATATCTAATTTTAAAGGACCAATCCTGATTTGGCTTGATGTTGATCATGTTGACTAATTCTTGATTGTCAAAAGCTTCATGACATATTGCTGAGTGCAAAAGCACTTTCACATGAACGATTGTAAAATCAGTAGATGAATTCTGAGGGATCAAGGATCCCAAGGAGGCCATGGTATCTGCAAATCTATTTTATGTACGAGGGATTGCCTCGATGTCATACCATTCTAGTTGGGCTAGGTAGGTGTTAACAAGTTCCTTGTAAGTCTTCAGGAGTGGGCACCTACATTGAAATAGTCCTTTGACCTAGTTTACTATGAGCAAGTAGTCACCAAAGATATTTAGTATTTTAATGCCCATTTCTATAGCTATTTGGAGTCCCAGGATCAATGCTTTATATTCTATATTATTTATGCATAGGAAGTCTAGTTTGAATGATAAAGGTAATGGAGCATCCTATGGTGTGATAAAGACAATCCCTGCTCCGCCCCCTTGTTCACACTTCAAACCATCGAAGAACAATGACATATCTCTTTCTTTTTTATGTTCTTCAAGTTCTGGCAGTTATGATAATGCAAAGACTGCATCCTCAAACAATTCTAAAATGAGGGGCTTGTTATCCTGAAGAGGTGCCTCTACTGATTGATCTTCTATTACTTGTCCCTTGATGGACTTTTGTCTTATGAATTCTAGATAAAATTTTATCAATAGCATGATCCACTTTGTGGTACGTGTATTATGATATGTCTTTCTCATCATGTACTGCAAAGGATTTTGTTTTGATATGACATAGGTCATATGGCTCAACATGTAGTATCGCAAATTTCAAGTTGCAAAGACCACTGCTAAACACAACTTTTTTACATATACATATCCTATTTCATAACTCACCAAGGTGCGACTAATGTAATCTATGGCTTGCTCTTTGTATTGTGTATTATTTTGGACTAACATGGTGCCCAATGCAAAATTAGTAGCCAATATATATAGTAGAAATGGTATGTCTGACCTTGGTGGATCCAATACTGGTGGTGTTTCCAGATAAGTTTTGATCTCTACAAAGGCTTGCTGGAATTATTCATCCCAATTAAATGGGACCTCCTTGTGTAGCAACCGATTCATAGATCAACATTTGTCTGATAATTGTATGATGAATATTTTGATGGATGATATATTTCCTTGTAGGCTCCTTAGCTCCCTAATGTTGGTAGGGGTGGCCATTTCCAATATAGCCTTTACCTTTGTAGGATATATTTCTATGCCTCTCTTGGATATGTTGAATCCCAAAAGCTTACCAAAAGTTATGCCAAATACACACTTCTTAGGATTCAATCGGACATTGTGTTCTATGAGGTGATCAAAGACTTGTCTAAGGATTTCAACGTGCTCTTGCCGAAATAGGGACTTGGCCAGCAAGTCATCCATGTAATATTTTAAGATCTTATGCATATAGTCATGGAATATGTATGTCATGGCCTACTGATATGTGGCACTAGAATTTTTGAGACCGAATGGCATCACTTTATAAAAAAATGTCCCCATGGAGTAATGAAAGCCATTTTATGTTGATCTTCGGGCTTAATCTAGATCTGGTTGTATCCAAAAAATCCATCCATTAGGGAGAGCATATCATGACCTATGGTTGCATATATAAGAGTGTCTATGTTTGGTAATGATAATGAATCCTTTTGTTTTGCCCTATTTAAATATCTAAAATCTGTGTAGATACGGACTCTTCCATCGAGTTTCCCCATGGGTACCATGTTTGACACCCACTCAGGGTAGTCTATAAGAACTATGAATACTGCATCTAGTAGTTTTTGCAATTCATTCTTCACCATAAAAGTGACGGTTGGATGCATTTTCCTCAGCTTTTGCTTGAATGGCTCCTTCATGGGATCCAATGCAAGGTTGTAAACAACTAACTTTGGATCTATCCCTGGCATGTCTTTGTAAGTCCAAGAAAAAATATTTGGCCTCTCTTTGAGGAGAGGAATTAGGATGGATTGTTACTCTGGAGATAGAATTTCTTTGAACTTGAATTTTCTTGGTTAGGTAGGATCATCATTGATGTCCACCTCAAAAGACACTTCTATAGCCATATGTGACCCCTCCTTTAGCTGATGAGGTGTGGGTATCAAATTAATGTCATCAGTGAGATTTACAAGACCTACCGACTCATGTTCCAAACCAACATGGAAGACATCATACGCATAACCTAAGGCAAAATGAAATATTTGTAACATCTCTTTGTTGGATAAGAGGTCTTCAGGCTCAATGGGTGAATTAGCGAAATCCCAATCAATAGCCTCTATATTAGGATGCAATTATTTGGTAGGATCTATTGGATTATGAAGTGGAGTGGTCAAATAAATGGAGATCATGTTTATGGATGGGATGAAATCTCTAGGACCACATGGGTACAATCTTATCTTAGGGGTTTACCTTCCATACTTATGATGAGGTTCTAGAGGAATGGAAATTTATGGATCTGGCCCATGAGCAAGGTGGATAATAGGATCATTGGGCTTAAATCACTCTTTGAATGTAGGTAGAGGGGGATTGACCATCTGGTGAATGTTAGCTAGGTCGATAGATCTCCCAAAAAATAATATATGAGGGTCTATAGCATGGATTTCCGCCTCTCTCTCTACTAGCTTGTTGACTTGTCGTAAGTGGTGAGGTCAAAGATAAGCCATATCGATATCATCCTCAAAGTCACCATCACTTATCCAAAAATTGTTAGCAATTGTATGCGGCCCTAATACAAGGGGCTCATGTCGTAGCCCTAAGTAGGCCATCTCTATTTCATCTTCATATTATTTGTCACTTATGAAGAATATATTTGCATTTGTATTTTTTCCCAAAGTCAGGGGTTGATGGCTCAGGCCTAAGTAGGCTCTTTTTGTCAAGTCTTCTGATTCATAGTCACTTTTATATGATGTATACCCACTCTCATCATGGAAGGACCATGTGAATATTTTTAAATAGTGGGTCCCCTGGTAGGCTAAGACAAGTTGCGCCTCATCATTACTTGCTTCATATCCATTCTCCTCATCCCACAAGTTGTACCCTATTGGGGTGGAATCAATTGAGATGTTTGGATGATAAACTTATGGTGGTGGTACGTTTACTATGGCCAATTATTTATTGCTCAAATTTCCTATTCTTAGGGGGTGATAAGGAATGAAATTGATTTCTTCTTCCAACCCTAAGCTTAACCTATCCAATGTTGCTACAAGAGAGTCAACTTGACCTTTGATATAATAGCCTAACCCAAACCTGTCGAAGGGAAGTTGATATTGTGGCTCATATGGCCGCTTGCACCCCTGCTCATATATACCAAGGCCATAGCCATACCAATGGTAATGATCAAAATAGCTTAGAGAAAACTCAATATTAGAGAGGTAACAAAAATTGACCATGAATAGTTCATCACTATCCTCTTCTATGTCTATAGACTTATGGAAACAGTCCAGGCTGGCATAGACAAAATTGGTTTGGTTGGGAGGGATTCCAAGTGGAACCACTATTCCCACTAGCGACCTCAAGTCCTTAGGCCTTCCCATGTTTTGTGTAGACTCAATGATAGGCATAAAGGTAATGTTTTTCACAAGGTACTCCCCTATTCTTGTGATTTCCATGTGTATTGATGCATGCGATGTGGACAACCCTACAGATGATATTGACGATGCAAGGTGGTAATCACTATCTTCATCTTGATCTTGAAGATATTCTTCTTCCATAGGACTTGGAATTTTAGCAATGACAAAGTTGGCACTTCCTTGGGACTTTATTATTTGACTAAGGGTACCTTTAGCTTTTTATTATATTTTGGTTTTGACATTGATGGTACTTTAGAAGCATTGACTATTTTGAGTGCACCAGGAGGTGTTGATATGCATGGGTCTTTTCTTACCCTTTTGTCTTCATTATCCATTTCTGTGGTTGAGGATGAAGGTGCCATGTATAGGTGGGTAGAAGGGATTACAAATTCTCCTAGAATGTCCACCTAATGGATCTATTTAAAAGACTCTTCATCGGCCATAACCACATAGACTTTGTTTTCATGCACATACTTGACACACTGGTGCAAGATTGAAGGCACACACTTCATGGCCCATATCCAAGGATGTCGTAAGAGGATGTTGTACTACATAGCTTCTTCCAAGACATGACACATCATAGGGATGGTCTTGTGCCCCACCTTGATGGGTAGGACTATCATTCCCATAGTATCGCATAAAGCATCATTAAAAGCTCTTAATGTGTAAGCTCCTGGAATGATATTGGACTTGGATATCTTTAGGTGCTCTATTGATGTTGTTGTAATGATGTTTATTGATGAACCTATATAGATCAAGATCCTCTTGAAAGGTAAGTCATTTATTGCCACCATAATGTTTAGCGAAGGGTCTGGTAAGGCAGCAGGTACTATCTTAATCTCATAATCATAGAATCAAATTACAGGTTCCTAGAATTCCTATACTTGTCCCACAAAGTGAGTGAATGCATTCGCATATTGCAGTTGGAGCTCAATTATCCTTAAGATCTCCATTAGAGTCTCCCTCTACTTTGGGGACTATTGTATGAGCTCATATATGGACAACTTAGCCGGAGTCGTTTGTAGGTTTTTCTCCAATCTACTTCAGATAGTTACCATAGGTCATGTTGGTGGACTTGGAAGGTTGTCTTACCTCTGTCTAGGTGCAACTGGGAAATTCATGGGAGCTTTAGGAGGTTGTGATTGACCATATCACTTAGTCCTTGTTTCTATGTTAATAATATCAACCATCCCAATGCATCTATAGGTAGGTATATCAGCTCAAACCTGATTGACTTGGGCCCCTTGCTCTCTAGGGACCTCATGATTAGGTAATGGGTTTATGTATATACCCATGTCTCTATTATCAGGAGCCATCAACTTTGAGTTCTCCTGCCTCAATCATGTTTTGCACTTGATGCTTAAAACCAATGCAAGCCTCAATTTCATGCCCCGATATCATGTGATAAGGGAAAATTTGATCTTCCCTATATCATTTTAGCTTAGGATTATTGGGATCTATAAGAGGTATATCAAGAAATTTGATCCTCCTAGACTCACTCAATTGATTAAATATTGATTGCATTGACTCTATCAGAGGCATGAAATAGTGAGGTGGCTTGCATTCTCTGTTTTGTCCCTGATTGTTCCTTTGGTCGTAATTGGATGGCAAGGGATGTGCTTGATAGTTATAGGGATGTTGTGCACTCCCATCCTTGGGTGTAGCCAACATGACTTGATAGACTAGAGTAGGTTTGCCCTACTTCTATTTGCACTTGTCATTATTACCATTCTTGTTCCACTCCTTTTTGTTTTTTGTTTAATGGTTCACTCATATAATTTTATTTCTTTGATGAGCTTGGCCTATGCCAAAGCTTCCTCAAACAAAGGATACTACTAAAGTTGTAGTAAGAGGGAGATGTGTTTAGAGCAACTCTTGGTGAACATGTGAATGATCTCTTCTATGGGAACAGAGAATGATACTTTCGCCATGACTTTTCTCCATCTATTCCCATAATCCATTACTAGCTAATCATCATACTATTTCAAGTTGGCCAAATTTGAAAGGTTCACCTTCTTCTTAGCACCAAAGGAGAAATGCTTTAAGAATGCATTTACTATTTGTTCAAAAATTGTTATGTTATGCTTAGGTAGTTGGTTGAACCATTGAGTGGCAACACCTAAAAATGTTATTATGAATATTCTTAGCATGAGAGCATCATTGTCTTCAATATGAAAATAGGCATTGATAAAATTGGTGACATGCTCTTGTGCATACTCTTCACTCTTAAAATTTTCTAACCTAGGCATCTCAAAGTTCTTAGGATTTGGAGGGCTAGGGATTTATGGAAACAATGGTTGGTTGTGTATTTTGCTCAATGTTGGTGAGTTCCCAGTTACCTCTTGTTTCTCAAATACTTTCATCTTTTCAGATAGTTCTTGAAATACCTTTGATGCGTGAATTTCATCCTCTTGTAGGCCTACCCGCAATGGCAATGGTGGTAACTCTTTATCCATTTGATTTGATTTTTTATGTTTACCCTTTACCCACTAGTTGGATTTTGTTCATGGTTTGGTGGGGGATTTCATTATGGGCTATCTTGTCTAGTGCACT
The DNA here is from genome assembly GCA_028583015.1 of Wollemia nobilis. Taxonomy (NCBI): domain Eukaryota; kingdom Viridiplantae; phylum Streptophyta; class Pinopsida; order Araucariales; family Araucariaceae; genus Wollemia; species Wollemia nobilis. The sequence continues at coordinate 1,587,246 of JAQPPZ010000886.1, read as the reverse complement.
TCTCTTTAGGTGAGTCAATGCATCTAGCTCTTTGGTGGTCACAACCATTTGTCCATGAATTTTTTAGAGTTAGCTGCTCAGCCTGCTCTCTTAAGAACTGCTTATGTTGGCACAAGAGTATTTCTCTTTGTTTATCCTATTCGAGAGCTTACACTAGCTCTCACTCCTTACATAATGCATTTTATAACCACCTCATTCGGTCAGTTTGAACTATTATAGAAGAATCATATTTTTTTGACTCTATTATTGTTGTCTTAACTCACAAATTCCTTGAGGAGGTTTCTGTTGTACCTGTACTCTTGCTAGCTAAGGTGACTTGTTTAGTGTACTGTTGAGTATCCCTACAATCAAACTCCATGTGTCTACTACTGGGTAACTTTGAGGTACCACCATATGGAGAAACATGTTTAGAAGTCACATTTTGTGAGCTTCTAGATGTAAATTTCTTAGTAGCTACAGTTCTTTGAGTTGGTCGTGTAGGAAACTGATCCAACCCATCTAGCTGTCTTGTTTTCCATGGATGGTTTGTGGGGTGCCATTCACTCCTATGAGGTCATAGTCTATGGGAATATTTCCTTTTGTGTGAAGTCTTTCTTCTATTTGATTCCCATGGCTAGATGTAGCTCTAGTTTCCTGCCCTTCAGTGGGTAGACTTATTTCATATGTTTCTTGTGAATCTTGAGGTGTTGTGACTCTTGCTTGTCTTCTTGAAGAAGAGGGATTTGTGGTGACATATTTTCTCCATGTGGATGGAGATGTAACAATATCATCATCCCTATGTGAAGAATGAGTTTTAGAACCTTCTTTATTTCCATGTGAGGAGGAAGCCCTTGAAGCTTCCTCACATCTTTGAGATGTTTTTGTGTGTTTAAAGGAGGCCTTTGAGGTCTCCTCATATCTCCTTGATGAGGATGGTTGTGAAGCCTCTTTTTTCTATGTGACTTTGTTCCATGATGTGGTTCCCTACTTGGGGTTTCTCGAGGATATCCCCCAAGGGTTGAGTTATCATCCCTTAGACTCGCAGAGCTATGCCTCATAGTCTTACGAGTAGGTCGTTCAATGTTACTACAACTATGCCTATGGGTATGAGTTGCTTCAGTATATCCCTCAGTATTATACCAAGGGTGTTTACTTCTTGTTTTGACCATGTTGTTAATGAATTTATCTTTTGAGTTGTAATTTAGGAATAGCCACACAATACCAAAAAAATGTTTATCTTGATTATCGATTTAAGTGTGCCCTAAACTATTTGGTGTGTTTTGATGTGTTGTTATTTCGATTTCTTGATCTTGTTCTTGGATTAAGAATGAGAAGACTCATACATAGTGATAATCAAGTACACCCATGCCAAACATGGTTTTATCAAAATAAACTAGGGTACACTATTTAATACCAAGTGGGGGGTTTACCTAGCTCTTCCACTATGAACCAATGATTGTTCCAATAATGGGAGATAGTTTGAGCACAAGTAACTTAGTGTCACTATAAGTAAGTTTTTCAATCCATTTCTAGGAAGATCTAGGGGACAAACTAGTGGAAGGAGTGAATTCCAACATCACTGGACTGATTTTAGAGTTGGTGATGAAATCCAACTCCCCAATGTTTAAATGAGATGTGCATGTATGGTGTTATTTTTAAGCTTGCATAACATAAAGTGCATCATATAGTAGCAATGAGTCTTTCCTATATGCCTAAGTGCAAAAATACATTTCATTATTCAGAAATATGCATGAACTACTATGATTTGTATGAGCAAAATTTATTTTGTGTAGCTATGGCCTCTAGCAGGGCCTTAAAGCAAGAAAACAACATACAATGTCTAGCACATTGGATTCTAGGGAAAATGTTTTAGGCATAAGCTGTTGTTCCTAGCAACACCTAGTGAAAATCTAAAAGATCTAAGATATGCAAAATGCTTAATTACTTCTGCTTTTATTATTTCAATTTCCAAACATAAATGTGCTTTAAGTTATCTATTTTAGACATACAAAAGCAGATAGAAAGCTGTAAAATATCAGATAAGTTCTACCAACCTTTGATCCAACTTAGAGAGTCAATGTTTTGACCTCTGCTGCACTCCAATTCTAGCCACTGTTGACCAAAGTGGCTGATTCTTAGCCACTATTAGTGGGAGCGGCTAAATATCTATTGGTCATTGTAGCTCAGAGTGGATGATTTTTGGATGTTGTAGCTTAGAGTAGCTAGACCTGCACATAAAACTAAGTTAGTATTCTGGTAGCAAATTGAAAAATGAGTAGGTGTCCCATTTTGATCACCATCTATAATGACCATGGGATGCATGCACTGCTCTTTTTATTATGCTACTTGCAATGTATTGATAACCCAAGATGAAATGGAAGAAAATGAAAAGCATATAACATGAAAACAACAAATATGGATCTCTTTATTCGTATTGAAACCTGGTTACATTTCGGTCCCTCTTAGGTATACCCATTTTGATACAATAAGGTTACAAATAGGCAAAGAGTGCCTCTTTCATGAAGAGGTGATGCACTTTCAAAAATCTTCCTAGTTTTGTACATAGAAATGTATGAGGTCTTATAGATGCCTCCTTCTCTAGGTATGTTTCCTAGAGGGATCCCTTTTGCTCTCATATGTTGCAAACTCTGTCCGGTGAACCTGTGGCCATGTAAGCAATGAAACAACAATGTACACTTAGATGTTCGAGAATGCCTTCCCGAAGGAGGTTGTTAGTACTGAATATAACAAATGAAAGCAAGTGCAAATTTAACTACTGTAATGAATGTGAATGAATGAAATGATGCTATGCTAATGATATGCTAAAATAATGAATCTAATATCTAAAACCCTAAGCTAAGCTTGTGGGCCACTATCCAAGACAATGACTGCTAAAGTGACTTTTGTCCTCTTTGCTCCAAAGCTATGGATCAAAGCTTGTATCTGATGTTGAAAAAATGGTTGCTATGCTCTCCAATCTGTCAGGGCTTTGTCGTACACATGATCTCCAAGGGAACTCTCCAAGTCTCAAAATCTCTCCTTAATGACAAAGATTGATAAAATAGGTGTATATTATCCTCTTTGGTGCTCCTAGGCTTGCACATTTTATAGTGTGAAACCCTAGGTCTATGTTCAAACCCTAGGAATTAATTTATCATGCATAATGTGAGTTAGTATGAGAAAATTTTTGTCTTTTCTATGTTTGGAGGCTAGTTAACTAAAATATAACTACCAACTTGAGTCTCCTATGTGAACTAGTTGTTAGCATGAGAAGCTTTTGTCCTTTGTTTATGTTTGAAGGCCAGTTAACTAAAGTCTAATGCAAACTCAAGTCTCTTATGTGAACTAGTCATGAAAGGGAATGCAAAGTTACTCCTGCTCACCTTTATTGCATGCAGACTACCACTTTTGTCTATGATTAGGCCTATTTTTTGTCAAAATTGCTTTTAGGGTTTAGCTGCTGTCATCAGTAGTGACTAAGATCTGGCCGCTGTCATCTATAGCAGCTAAGGTATGACCACTCTAAGCTTAAGTGGCTAGGATTTGTACACTCTTGGCTTGAGCAGTTAGGCTTGGATGGCTTGAAAATACCCCAAATGAGTGGTGAGAACCACTATTAATGCTTGGAAAGTCCAAGATTATGTCATCTAATCTTATGAATGTGTCTATGTGAGAAGCTCCCCTAAGCATGACACAATTTAGGTGTCTACAAATGTTATCTAATTTTTTTGTTATTTTGTTAATTTTAGATTTTTTTTTGCATTTTATGATCTGGTTGTGTAGACACCAAAATCAGGTAAATCGGATAGGACTACCAGTGCACCAAATGCATAATTCGATCGACATCATATGACCTCACCAGGGGTAATTTATAGGGTAAGAAGGCATCCTATGATAGTTTTGGGAAGGTCTCCACCAGTTTTGGGAGCCTTAGAGGCTCTAGTTTGTGATCGTACCTACCAGGTATGGTCATGATTAGGGTTAGGATTTGTGGCTGCTCCTCCCTAGGATGGTCACATATGACCGTCCCAGGCAGGGATGACCCCCAAACCCACCTGCCAAAAAGTAGGTGGGATCGATATTGGTAATAAAATCTTTCCAATATCAACCCCAATTAGCACCCATGATGATTGGGAGCAGCCTAGCACAATTTGGGCTGACTAATGGGTTTCCCAAATGGGGAAACCTTCCCAAACCCATCCAGGGTAACCTTGGACAAGTGGCAAGGGTTGCCCTGGATGGGCAACATGCCATTTTGGGCATTAGGGCTCCAATTACCTATAAATTGGAGCCTTACCTCAACAAAAAAGGAGGAGAATGGAATTCAAGTTTGGAGCAATGAAGTGCTACTAGAATTGGGAGAGAACCGGTGTTACTTACCTCACCCATTTTTGTAAACTTTGTGCCCCTTTGCCTTTGAATCCCTCTTCCCTCGTGAAGGCGATTTGAAGAATTACAAAAACTACCAACCTGGTTACAAAAATGGTCTACTCTAGCATAGATATTGTTGTGGTTGATCCACAACACACCCCAAAATTGGGGACCCACCTTTTTGCAGGCTTGCAGAGAAGAATCTCAGTGACCCAGATGCTAAAATGGAAGAAAAGAGAAAAAATGCCTAAATGTTGAAAGTGTCGCGAAATTGCGACATGTCGTGAAATCGTGACATGTAGCGAAATCGTGACTTGTCGTGCCATCACTACCAAAAACAGGAAAGTTGTCACGAAATCGTGACATGTAGCTCCATCGCTGCCGAAGAGGAGAGAAAAGAAAAATTGAAAGTTGTCACGAAATCGTGACATGTCGCTGAGAAGAAAAGAAAAGGTGTCGCAAAATCGTGACATGCCATTGAGAAGAAAAGAAATGGTGTCGCGAAATCGTGACATGTCGTTGGAAAAGAATGAAAAGTGTCACGATTTTGTGACGTGTTTTGCCAAAGCGTACGGACGATGAAAAGTGTCACGATTTCACGACGTGTTTTGGCAAACTGTACGGACGATGAAAAGTGTCACGATTTCGCGATGTGTTTTGGCAAACTGTACGGATGGAGAAAATGGTCGTGATATCACGACAGGTTTTACCAAGGCGTATGGAACATAAAAGCGGTAGTGATTTCATGATGTGTTTCGGGAAAGCGTACGGAAAGAGAAAGCGGTAGTGATATCGCGACAGTTTGTGGCAAGCAGGTTCGGGGATAAAGGCGGTAGCGATATCGCGACGGTTTGTCGAAATAAGGCAAGAGGGTGATAATGGTCGTGATGTCGTGACGTAAAGTTGCCAAGGAAGCTCGATGGAGAGATGGTAGCAATTTTGCTACAGCTTGGTGAGAAGGAATCCCGAAGGAGAAATGGTAGCGATCTTTCTACAGTTGGTGAAAGAAGGCTCAAAAGCAAAAATGGTCGTGATATCGCGACAAGATGTTGCCGAGGATGTACGATCAAGAAGCGTGTAGCGATATCGCGACATGTCGTGATTTCGTGACATGTCACGTTTTTGCGGCCGAGAAGGTGAACAGGCGGTATGCAATTTTTGTCAAGTTTTTCATAGAGTGGCATTACAGAAGGCGCAAAGGGCGTGTGACACGTGGCATGCAGGTGTCAGGTCTACAGAAGCATTCCATGCAGCGAAGGATTTTAGGCATTTTGGCATTAAACATGGAATAAAGACAAGGAAAAGGTGGGAATTCGAAAGGTCACATGCAGGAAGGTGAAGCGAAGCGACCAGGGAGAATCGAAGAGCCACGTTAGATAGGATAAATCTAGAAACACAGATTGAAGGAAGGGTTGGAAATTTCCGATTGCAGAGTTGTAGAGACAAGAGCTTCGTGCTATTCTGGGCTTGCACTTGGGAAATTTCCTTCTTCTTTTTTCTGGAATATTTTTTCCTAGAACATTCTTTGAATGTAATTGACATATCATTTAATACAAAATACAGAGTATTGGCATCTCATTGATGAGAAAGGAGTCATTTTGTGCATGCATGATTTAATGTTTTATCTTTCATTCCAGATTTCTGAGGCTTTTAGGTGAAGTTTAATGCAAGTGTGTTTGGTTGCTTCATACGAATGCCTAAGTATGGAATTATAGTAGAAACCCTAGAAACTAGCACCTAATTTATTTGGATTGTGTGAGTTTGCAGGTTCATTAGATTAGGTTGCATGCATAAAACCTCATTATCTTCGGTTTCATCAAATTTATGGCAGTATTCTGACTGTAGTTTAATCTTATTTCTATTTATTTTTCTTTATCATTCAAAACCTCATTTTATTTCTTACAGTTTAGTTACAGTATTTTGAATAAACAATTGAAAATCCATTAGAATTGAAGATTAGAATAGATTTATTCACTTTGAGTCCATTGTAAATTCAAATTAGATAAACCCCAGTGCCCCTTGTTAACATCCACTTGCAAACCCTAAGATATTCTTGGCATTTCATTTGAACAACATTATTTAAGCATAACAGGAACCTTGGAGAAAGTTATTTTCTTTGCAAGCAGAGGATTTTGGACTCAGATCCTATCGGAGAGTGTGCTTTCACAATCGGGTGAAAACACCACTCAATAGATACAGACCCCATTTGCCTAAAAACCTAATTAGTGAGCTCTAGAACCGATCCAATAGGGATTGGTGGCCATTTTTGAAGTGGACCTACTGACCATCCCGGGCAGGAGCGGTCAACAGTCATGACCATCCCTAACTATGATGGCCACAAAATATGTAGGTATTTTGCCCTATATTCCACCATAGGAGTCTTCAATAGGTCCTCCCCTAACCCCTATCCAAATTTGAGCTGATTTGGAGTTGATTTGGCAGGGTAACCAACCGTTTGAACGTCGTAGGGTGAGGTGGACCAACATTAAGGCCTCCATCATCTTTCGCCTGGTTTGGTGCCTAAACGACCTCAAAATGATCTAAAACTTGGCTAGAGTAATTTTAGAACATAGATATATCTATTTTATGCATTTTTATATGTTTTTATAGCTTATATTGCTTTCGTTTTATTTTATTTCGATGGATGTATGTTGTTTTCCATTATAATATCTATGCTATTAACCCCCTTTCAAGCTCCCATGTGTGTAGATTGTAGGATTGAACAAACCAGGAGCTAGAGGTATAGGAATAAACCTCAACATAGCTTCTTCATGGGAAGAGGAGTCAACCATTGGATGCGCCAACATCAATTTACCACCGAGGGATAGGATCCCTTAGTACCATCATTTTCATTGTTTGTATGGTTGATGTATCACCAGTTTTAAGCCTCCATTAATGGAGTGCATCTTGTAATCAAAGTTCTGAAAATAAAATTAATAAAAGACATCTTATTGCATTTCATTTGGTTATCATATTCATCTTTTGTTGCTTTCTAGCTTAGTTTCATTATATGCACTCTTTTTGGCCTATAAGGCCCTTAGCTTAAATCTGCCTATTTGAAGGCCATACAAACATAAGTAGAGGCGTATCCATTGATTTTCCACTTCTACAGTGGTGATCACGATGGTAGGAACCTTATATTCCTTGTTGTTTTCACTTTTTGCAAAGGTTTAACTCACTTTTGCCATTTTTGTGTTGCAGGTCAGAGTCGTTCCTGCTGAAAATGACCCCTGATTGTGACCGTCCCTACCTGGGACGGCCCCCAAATTGACTGGTCTATGACCGTCCCTACCTGGGATGGCCTCAAAACTAGGAGGTTCTACAGAAAAAATAGAGAACCAGCAGGTCCAGGTCTGTTCAATTTTCTATTTTCTGTCAATTTCTGCAAATTTTCTGTCAAATTCCAGCAAGTTTGAAAGTTTTTTTTTCATCTTCCTGAGTGCCTAGAAAGGTTAGTTGCTTTCCAAAATGTAATTAAAATCACAATTTCTAAATTTGGAAAAACAAATGCAGTCCTTCCTTTCTTGCTCTTTCATGGCTGATTGAAGAAAAGTTGCATAATTCACCTCCAAGAGGTCGAATTCATTTAGGGCTAGTATAAATTTGATTATATTTTATGCTACTAACCTCTTTTTGAACATAAAATATTTTTACATGCATTAGTGAAAGATCATGTGCTTGCTTCTTTGCTTATATTTCAAAGTTATAAAAATAACAACACACACCACTTAGTGTAAGAAATGTTGGTGAGTTGGAATTCATCCCCAACCACTGATAGAGTTCAATGATGGTGGGTTTCATCTCCATCCATTGACTCAAATCCCCTCGAACCTTGGTTACATAGACCGTCGGGCCCGAGATCCTTTCGTACCCTAGAAAATTTGCATATACTCTCCCTTCGGGGAGGTATGACGCTGACTGGGGGAAAATGGGTGAGGGACTAGTAGGACCAGTGCCCCTTGTCTGTGTGTGGACTTTCATTGCCACATACAGGGGATTTACGTGACCAGAATTTCACTACCGGTTGTCGAGCTACGGGTATACTGGTGAAAGCCTCTTAAACTTTGAGTATTACATCAACTATCAAAAACATGATAAGAGTTCTCTTACAAATACAACACATCTTGAAACTCACAAAATAGTTTAGGATTCACATAAAACTTGTAATTCAAATAATCATCTTCTTGTTGTGTGTTCCTATTGTTTGTTTGTTTCTAATTCATAAAAATTGTAAAAGAACATAATCACATAGTTGATAGAGTTTTATATATGGTCATCACCCGTAGCCAAGCCCATTCATGGGTGGAAGTTATGAGGAGTAGATAGGAAGACATTCAACATCTTCGGTATGGCCCTGAGGAGATGCTCATTCCTCCTCGGAGACCATCTACTCATCCTAGTCATCCTCTAGTGAGTAGTTTGGGACCTAGTCCACAAGGGACCCCTCATAGGGGCAACCCTACAGGTGAAAGTCCCAACATAGGGAACCCCATCCACAATCATCGATTGGTTGATGACTGGATGGTTAGTCCTACTGAGACTAGGCATAGACATAGGCCTAACCAATGAGGGACCTCTATATAGGGTACCCCAACTGGTGAAGGCTCAGATTCAGGGAGTTATCTCCCTAATAGAGATCACATACATGCCTCCTCTTTTGGAGAGAGGGCATGCCATGATGCACCCATAGATAGAGCGATCCCATGCATTCATGTGCCAATGAGATCAGCTCCATAGTCTATAGTGAGGGAGCAATCCCCACCACCTAGAGTAGGATTGATAGGGATGAGTTTGAGACTCACCCTAGTGGTAGGCCTAATCCTACTCCTAGGCCACCACCAAGGGATGAGTTTGAGACTCACCCTAGTGGTAGGCCTAATCCTACCCCTAGACCACCACCAAGGGAGGAGTTCACCACTCACCCTAGTGGTAGGGTGAATTCTACTTTACCCTTCCTCATCTATGAGGGAGGAGATGAGAGGGATCAGATTCCCTCTCCCTTATCTCATTCCACATAGGCAAGATGCAATTCTACGCCTGTAGTTTATGTTGACTACCAACGTGAAAGGCAATAGAGAGTCAATGCGAATACCCTCCATGAGGAGAACCTCACACCTGATTTTGAAGAAACCTTAGCGTATGGTAGATACCCAAAAGAGAGGGTACAAAGACCTTCTATCACAATACAGATCAATGATATGGTAGAATGGTATGCTAGACGTCAAGCTAAGTTTAATCAACTTCGCTCTGACAAGCAATGCCTCGATCTCTTAGATAAGAGACAAAAACTAGAAAGAGAGAGGCTAGAGAATCAAATCAAAGAAACCTTGCATCAAGGGGCTCAAGCTCCCAAAATGCATAGGGAAGAGAATAGACCGAGGTAGGTGCACCAAGGTAGGCCTCATAGGCCCAATCCTCCACTACCTCCTAGACCAAATAGGCCAGAAGAAAGAGTACATCATAGGCCTAATCTAGAGCACCTTCAAGAGGCATTAGTTCCTCCATGTAGACCACTTCTTGATACACCTATCGGGGTCTATGATGACTTAGAGGACAATGAGGACTATGTGGATGCACCATATGAGCAAGTGGAAGATGCATATCGACCACCCCCACACCCACATAGAGTACCTCAGGCACCTGTCAGGGTTCGAAACAAAGAAGAGGAGATCAAATCCTCGCCTGCATATCAAGCTTTGTTAGAACACCTTGAACAGGTCGAGACAAAGATAGTGGCAACTAGGACTCAAAAGCCCATAGTTCGCCAGCTTAAGTGCCAACCGTTACACCCATCTATTCCTTCTCCCGTATACCCTGAGCATTTCAAGATGCCCAAGTTGGATCAGTTTAAAGGAGAGGAAGATGCTCAAGAGCACGTGACATAATTTCTTAATCTATGTTTTAGCATTCATGACAATGACATGTTGCTCTTGCAAACCTTTTTAAGCACCCTATCAGGGCCAGCCAATGAATGGTTCAACCAGTTACCTAAGCATAGTGTCCATAGCTTTGAACAGCTAGCGGATGCATTCCTGGAGTGATTTGCTTTCAATACCAAAAGGAAAGCAACATTGACCGACCTCACGGGGTTGAGGCAGTATGACAATGAATCCATAACTGATTATGGGAATAGGTGGTGAACGCTTCTTGCCAAGCTACCTTACCTAATCCTAGAAAGTGAACTCTCTCGCATGTTTTCCAAAAGCTGCTTGAGACCAGTCACTATTGTACTATAGCTCCAATAGTTCCTCACTTTAGAAGATGCCCTAGTTCAGGCTAGGAATGTCGAGGAGATAAAGATACAAGAGGGGGAACTAGAAAAACCCAAAAAGGAGTGGACTAGAAATCCAAAAAATAGCTCGACTGCCCAAAAGCTAGTTACGGTCAATCAAGTGGCCATAAACATCCCTGGGCCTATTCAGGAAATGCCTCCTCAGAAGGCAAATTATAAGGCCCAACCTCCTCCTACTAGTTATGACAATAACGATGCAGCAATAGCAAAATAGAGAAAGCAAGAGCGAAAGAATCGAGTATTCACGCCTTTCTCTGAGTCTTTAGATTCCCTATTTGATCGCTTGATGGCGGCGTGAGTGATGGGTCTTCCAGAACTCAGACCAAATGAGCCAGACATGGGAAAGCCCAAGCCTATGGGTAGATTCTTAGATCAACAATGTAAATACCATAGGCAGAATGGTCACAATATCTCTGGGTGTTATGCTTTCAAACACCTTGTTCAAGACATGATTGATAGGCATGAGCTCAAAGTGGATGCTCCTCTAGCACCTAACAACCAAAATATGGGGATATACAAGGACCCACTACCATCTCATGATGGCCAGGCTATGCCTGCTAAGCCTATAAATGAGGTGAAGACCACACCCCCTCTGCAGGGTTATGTGGGAATGATTAGCATTGTGACTCACAATAAGAGATACCCTAATCCAGTCTCACCACCTACAGCTATGAAGGAGGGACCTTCAACATCACAATCCAATCCAATGGTGGTACAAGGCCTTCCATCTAGGCCCATATTAACCATAAAAAACAAGCTAGCACAAAGCTTGCGGATGACTTCTGCAAGATTGTCCATATATGAATTAATCCAACAATCTGCTCCACATAGGGAGGCATTAATGGACATCCTAAAGTCGATCGAGTTGCAACCCCAAGAGACAAACTCCTTTGTAGACTTTGTGGGGCATGTGCAATAGTGCAAAGAGCCAGTCATCTCGTTCTATGAGCATGAGCTCAAACCAGTTAGAGGTGACTCGGTAGACCCTCCATTGCATGTTATTGCAAGTATCAATAGTCTACCATTCAAGAGAGTGCTAATAGACACTGGGTCCTCAAGTAACATCATTACGACCCATGCTTTAAAGCACCTTAAATTACCAGCATCGCATGTTGTAGCATCAACATACACATTGAGAGCATTCAATGATACTATCTGCTCTACTATCGACACTATTGTCTTACCTATCCAGGTAGGACAAAAGGTTATATCTACCCTTTGCCATGTGCTAGAGGGAGAAATGGCCTATAACATCTTGCTAGGTAGGCCATGGATTCGGGACATGAAGTGTGTTCCTTCCATCATGCATCAATGCTTAAAATACACCTATGAAGGGAAAGTCCATGTAGTGGATGCTGATCAGGAGCCCTTCAAGTACTGCAACATGTTGCAACAAATGCCAGAGTCGACATTACCTTCGACTCTAGTGGACTTCAAACTGAATCCATCAGTACAGAGTCCACTCCATTCTCCATTTCCATCATCATCCACTCCATCCTCATTAGAGGCCAAATCTGACATTCCATCGACGTCGTCGAGTCCTCTTGAGAGGAATATGTCGAAGAGGCCTATTGATGAGACCCCGCCCATAGTCTCGACCATCTCATCGGATGAGATTACCTCTTCAGAAAATGAGGATGTAAATCCTCGCTTGCTAAATGAGGAAAGCCCATAGGAGGTTCCTATTGAGCATGCTCAAGCCTCCACTTCATCCCTTCCATCTTCTTCTTCGCAAGTGACAGTGCATATGGAAAACACTGGCATGGGGGAGTACATTGTCAAAAATGTCACAACTCTCCCAGCAATCGAGTCAGTACAAGACATGGGAAGACCTCGTCTTCCTATAGGCAACATTGTTACTTTAGGTAAAGCCCCTACCCAAATGAATTTTGTATATGGGGGCCTAGAGTTTGGAGCAATCGCACCTCTTTCTCAGGAGGAAGAGGATGACGAACCTTTCTCAGAAAGTATATCATATCTTTCAAATCCTGACTATGCCCTAAAGTATTTGGACAAATGCAATTGGTATGGTTATGGACTAGGAATTTTTGAGCAAGGCACTCGTGTACCTTGTCAGCCATAGTATCAAATGCCATATGATAAATCTGGGTTGGGGGTCAACACGTGGGTTTCTATTGAATTCTTAGCAGAAGGAATGGAGCGTATGTGCATCAATGCAAAATATGAGCTTGCACATGACCCATACGCCAACTCACATCACCTTCACTCTTTAGGGGATTCCTTTCCCCAAAACTTAAGAGACCAGGGGTTTTCCAGTGACATGGCTCAATCCTATGAAATAAGAGAAAGCTCACACACCCTGGAATCAAAAAGTGAACAGGAGGATCCAGGTCCTCCTGGCGAGTGGATGAGTGATGATGAAGAGGACTATGGTATAGCACCAATCAATGATCCAAGCTTAGATGAATATTGCACTCAAGTTATCCCTCTAATAGAGAGGGAAGACCAATACCTTCGTAGATTCAATAACAACCATCCCATCTTGTGGCATTTTCTTATGCAAGAAAAGCAAGTTAGGGACGTCCCAAACATCTTACCTTTAGGATATCAAGAGGATGATTACATTCATAATATCTTTCCTGATCGAAACCCCATCTGATGCCAACTACTACCAAGAGAGGTTCAGATACCTCCTCCTCCATGTAGACGACCGCCATTCATTCCATTTCCACCCGAAATCCCCCCCATGAGTTATGGAACCACCATAGGTTCCTAGACCCACTCGTTACCCACATGGGAATCATGACACCATCAACATGATTTCTATAGACCTGGATTCTCCTTTGAGAAATCCGAGTAACCCTCTTAAGCCTTTATACCTCAACCGTGAGGTAATTGACTTTGAGAGGGCTAACTCTCCCCCATCACCATCTGAGTACTGGCCTTGCGAGGAAATGTTCCAACCATTTAAGTTTTCTCCAAGTACTACTCAAAATGTCTTCCAAGCTGAGGTAGAGCCATATTTTCCTATGGAAGAGGTGAACCTCGCTAATGACATTCACTTGATACCCACTCCACACCAGTTGGAAGATGGGTCTCATATGTCAATTGAGCCAACAATTGACAAGGATATCGATACCGATCTTGATAATCCTAAGATTATCAAGCTTGGGGAAAGTCTATCCCCAGCTGAGAGACAAGAGTTTATGCAAGTCCTGTAGGAAAGGATAAAAGCTTTTGCTTGGTCGTACAAGGATATGCCAGGACTAGATCCAAATCTAGTCATGCATAATCTCATGGTTGATCCATCGATTAAGCCAGTTAAGCAGAAGCTACGCAAAATGCATCTGATAGTAGCCTTGATGGTTAAATATGAATTACAAAAGTTGTTGGATGCAGACTTCATAGTCTCAGTAGACTACCCACCATGGGTATCGAACATGGTCCCCGTTAAGAAGTCGGATGGGAGGATTCACATTTGCATAGATTTTTGAGATCTTAATAAAGTGAGTCCCAAAGATGAGTTTCCTTTGCCCAACATCGATGCATTGGTAGATGCAATGGTAGGGCATGAAATGCTTTCCCTAATGGATGGTTTCTCTGGATACAATCAGATTCGTATCAATCTAGAAGACCAACTAAAAACAACGTTTACAACACCTTGGGGAACATTCTGCTATAAGGTCATGCCTTTTGGCCTTAAGAATGTTGGTGCTACTTATCAACGCGCCATGACATGCATCTTCCATGATTACATGCATACTATAATGGAAGATTATATGGATGATCTACTGGCAAAATCTAAATTGTGCCAGGATCATATTGATGTACTATGCAAAGTGTTAGATCACCTCATAGAGCACAATGTGAGACTTAACCCCAAGAAATGTGTATTTGGAGTCACATCAGGAAAACTCTTGGGATTTATAGTTTCAAAACAAGGAATCGAGGTTGATCCCAACAAGGTCAAGGTAATAATGGAGATGCCACCCCCCAAAACTATTAAGCAGCTACGTAGCTTGCAAGGAAAGGTCACATCCATAAAATGCTTCATAGCACAATTATCGGACAAGTGTCGGCCTATGAATAAATTGCTTCACAAGGGGGTCTCATTTCAATGGGACAAAGAGTGTCAAGATGCCTTTGATGCAATCAAACAATACTTGGCTTCATCACCTGTATTGGCTCCACCATGACTAGGAGTGTCATTCTATTTATACATCTCAGCTACTGAGGTGGCATTGGGCATCATGTTGTCCCAAAAGAATGAATTGCACAAAGAACAGGCTACATACTACATTAGCCGCACCCTGGTCAGCTACGAGATTAAATATGCATACGTAGAGAAGCTATGCTTAGCAGTGGTATTCACCATGAAAAAGCTATGCCACTACATGTTGAATAATACCATGTATGTCATATCTAAAGAAAATCCATTGCGGTATATGATGAGCCAAACTTATCATAGTACTCGCATGATGAAATGGATAATGCTATTGATAGAATTTGATTTAGAGTTCATTGGATAGAAATCTATAAAAGGACAAGTCATAGCTGATCAATTAGCAGAGGCTCCTCTCCAAAGTGAAGAGCCTCTAAGTATAGAACTTCTCGATGATGGAGTGTTTCATATGATAGAATCACCTGATTCATCTGAGCCTGAATCCTAGGCTGACATCACTCTATTCTTTGATGGTTCTAAATGTGAGCAAGGGGGTGGTGCTGGTATCATGTTCTTTACACCACAAGGGGCTCCCATACCCCTTTCGTTTAAACTCGATTTTCCATGTACCAACAATAATGTTGAGTATGAAGCGCTAATCATTGGCCTTCAAACAACTATCACCATGAAAATTATGAAGTTGAATATCTTCGGTGATTCCTTGCTCATAGTCAACCAGGTAAAGGGGATATTTCAGTGCAAATGCCCCATCTTGCAAGCCTACAAAGCCCTTGTGGACAAAATTCTGGTAAAGTTTGAATGGTATGATATAGAGGCACTCCCTCATTCAGCTAATCATTTTGCGGATACAATGGCATCCTTGGGATCGCTTATTCCCCAAAACCCTTCAGATGATATCACCACCATTCAGGTAAAAATGCTAGCACAATTAGTGCCTACGCGTGAAGCACCTAAATTCCCACTAGAAGTCCACATGATTCAGATTGAACCTTCCATTGAACGGTTCTCTCATCTACGCAACTTTTTGGAAAATGCCAATTGGGGGACTTTGTTCCCTAAAAATTCTTTTGATACAAGCACCACGCTATATCTCAGAATTCATTCACAATCATCATTTGCGAGAGATGAATGTCAAAGGAAATGCATGATCCATACAGTTGAGGCTTCTTCCCAACAAGACTGGGCCTTGCCTATAAAATATTATCTTAAGCTAGGAAGCATCCCGCCTGGATTGTCGTAGGCCGCAAAGCGAGCATTTAAGCAAAAGGTGGCAAAATATGTCTTGATAGGAGACATTATGTATCATCAAAGTTATGAAGGAATTCTCCTTCATTGCTTAGACTCACAGGAGTCTTCTTGGGCCATTGCCCAAGCACACGATGGTACATGCGGTGGCCACTTTAGCGGCATGGCCATCGCTAAGCGCATACTTCGCATTGGTTATTATTGGCCAACTTTAGAGCGAGACTATTGCGCTTATGTAAAGAAGTGCATGAAGTGTCAGCATCATGCAAATTTGACACACGTACCTTCATAGGCCTTACAACCGATTCAAGCGGTTTGGCCATTTTTGCAATGGGGGTTTGACCTAATCGGGAAGATCTCACCTCCATCCTCAGGTCACCACAAATTTATCATCACGGTGACTGAGTACTTCACCAAATGGGTGGAAGCAATTCCCCTTACCACGATGACTGGACCTCGCATTGCGGAGTTCATATTGCATAATATTATATGTCATTTTGGTATTCCATCCAAAATAATATCGGATAATGGGACACCATTTAAGAACAAGGATGTGCATGCGTTAACTAAAAAGTATAACATACAACACAGTTTTTTGACTCCCTATTATCCGTAGGCCAATGGGCAAGCAGAGGCTTCTAACAAAATAGTAGTTGCCATCCTCAAGAAAACTATCAGAGATAGCCATAAGGATTGGCATAATCAACTACCTCTTGCCCTATGGGCTTACCACACTAGCATTCGGACCCCCACTGGGGCAACTCCATTTTCACTAGTGTATGGTGCTGAGGCAATCATGCCTCTCGAGCTAGAAATTCTATCATTATGAATATCTATGCAAGAATTCATTGACGATGATACTGCAAGGCAAGCTCGACTCGATCAACTAACGTTACTTGATGAATGATGCGTTAACACCCTCGAGCATCTACATGTTTATCAGGAACGTCTTAAGAGAGCTTACAACATGAAGGTCCACTACCATGACTTTCAGGTTGGATATTTAGTTCTAAAAGAGAACCAACAAAACTTGAACTTACCATCCCATTTATGGGACAAGTTCGTAGCTAATTGGTTAGGTCCATTCATTATTACAAGTCATATTGGACCTGGAACTTATCGCTTAGCAGCTATAGAAGGGAAATAAGAGAAAGAACCCATGAATATTCAGCATTTAAGGCCTTTCCATGCCTAGCTAGCACCATCAAAGGCTCCTAGATCATCTATGACTGTCTAGGTCAAACCAAAATGCCCCAAAGGTTCCCCTAAACCCTTTGGTCACCCCAAATGCTCCTAGATCATCTATGACTATCTAGGTCACATCAAAATGCCCCAAAGGTTCCCATAAACCCTTTGGTCACCCCAAAAGGCTCCTAGATCATCTACAACTATCTAGGTCAAACTAAAATGCCCCAAAGGTTCCCATAAACCCTTTGGTCACCCTAAAATGCTCCTAGATCATCTACGACTATCTAGGTCAAACCAAAATGCCCCAAAGGTTCCCATAAACCCTTTGGTCTTCCCAAATGCTCCTAGATCATCTAAATCTCCCTAAAACATCCCCCACTCCTGTCTAACTATCTAGGTCAAATCAAAATGCCCCAAAGGTTCCCATAAACCCTTTGGTCACCCTAAAAGGCTCCTAGATCATCTACAACTATCTAGGTCAAATCACAAATGGCTCCAAAGGTTCCCATAAACCCTTTGGTTTACCCTCAAAAGGCTCCTAGATCATCTACGACTTGTCTAGGTCACATCCAAATGCTCCAAAGGTTCCCATAAACCCTTTGGTCACCCCAAAAGGCTCCTAGATCATCTACGACTATCTAGGTCACATCAAAATTCCCCAAAGGTTCCCATAAACCCTTTGGTCATCCCAAAATGCTCCTAGATCATCTACGACTATCTAGGTCAAGCTAAAAATCTCCAAAGGTTCCCATAAACCCTTTGGTCACCTAAAAATCCCCAATGGTATCCATCAAACCGATTGGTCAACTTGTATATCTTATCAAAAAATTCAAAAAAAAATCAAAAATCATCAAAATAACAAAAATAATGCATTGCATATCATCGTAGTCACATCTTAGTGTCATTTGCATTAGGCATAATAGTCGCATCATGCATACCTAAAAATTTGATAACAAGATGTCTAGCACCAAGTATGTACATTAGGTATTTGTCAAAATCATAGTTGTTAAAAGTCAGTTTTATCACCTATCCATTTTACATTAATACCATAGTTACATACCACAATATGTGTTCAGTCACTTCAAATTAAACCATTGTATAAAAGCGTCAATAAATTTGTTGGTCACTCACCCATGTTTTGTCATTTGGTCAACTTTTGTAGAAAGTTATAGTGATGTTTTAAAAGGTACAACTCCTGCTTAGGTCATACCTTGTATATATCAAAATTCTAACATCATGCTACATTAAATAAATCCTAAGTACAGTACAAAGTAAGATGAAAACTTAACAGTAGTATAGGTTATTCCAAGCAAAAAGGATTATCCTTGCTCATCCTCCTGTGCGAATGGTTCTAGGGTGCTGAGAATTAGCAAAAGGACAAGATCTCCTTTCTCATAGGTCCCTTGCTCTACAGTCTAAATTAGAGCTCGTATCATTTGCAAAAGAGAAGCAATAAAAGCAATAGTGATTATCATCACTTATACAAATCAAAAATAAAAAAGAGAAGTACATTATTACCAAAGAAAACAAGTGGTCTTCACCACTACCAAAAACAAAATAAAAGTGGATCTTACCACTATCATAAAATCCATTGCTTGCTAAATTACACAGTGCACATTCCCTTAGTGATTCAATGCAAAATAAAGGAATCAAGATTTTGAATCCCTAAAATTCTCAGCATCAGAGAGCCATAAGGTGATCCTCATTCCAGGTTTGGTGGATAGCCTACTTGCAATGATGGGGTAGCCTCCCACATGATGATATGTCTATCCCATAAGCATTCGCTTTGTACAGACCAATGTTTGCATTAGGATGAGCTAGCTTGGAATAATCTATATTGCCTAGTGGTCCAATCTAACAAAGTGCAAAACTAAGGATAATGATGCGTATAAAGTTTCCTCTACTATAGGTGTGATTCGTCAAACCTATTTGCACATTAGAGATTATTTTATGCGTTATCATGGTAATTAATTAATCTACAAATGAATATAGGTTATCTTGGTTACCTTAGCAGGGTTTGTACCTTAACAAAAAGTCATAACATAATTATTACACAATTATAGACTAAGTGCTTAAACATGGTTGAGTTTCACAACACAATACATGTCCCATAACATATTACAGTATCTATTCTATTTGTACAAAATTCAGTATACATTTATCAAAACCAAGTTATAAATGCCATCATAGAGTGTCATAAAAATAACATGAAATGATAAAATACATTTTGTACAAGCTACAGGGCTAGCATCAAAAATATCAACTCATATTAAATCACAACATGTCATTTGCATATTCATTCCATTTTCATCTCGCATATAGATCATCAACATATACATTTATCATCTAACTAAATGTATCCCATCACAATACATCAAATCATCTAAATAAATGCATACATGATAGACATCATAAAAGCATATAGACATGCATACATCGCATACATCAATAAAGGACATCATGATGATCAAAATAAAAACCATGTATATATCCATATATATATGTGAACCAAAAATACATCATCATGTCCATCATATCCCCCAAGGGCTACAAAATAAGTGGGTCCCAAAGCCCACATAATGTTCATCACAAAAATCCCAAAATAGAGACCCATCTATCTCAAATAAAGTCATGCACCTCCATGACTAAGTGCCATGACTCTCTCCTCTACCCTCGGTATGAGTGCATCATGAGCTAACAGATCGGCTCCCTCCTGGTCTGTCAGTCCATCTCACTGAGCTCGGTGGTCCCATCCATGATGACTACCCTACCTCACTCCGAGACCTAGCCACTGACCCAATAGCCAAAGCTCTATCTGGTAGGCATCCCTAGAGATGCATGATCTCATCCTCTAATAGTCTGGTGAAGACCTGCTCCTCTCGATAGCGGATGGTCAAACTCTCCACCAAAACCTATAGTCGCTCTACCTCACCTCATAGTCTCACCACCTCATCATTGCTCGATGCACCCTACCTTGAGCCCTACACCACAACCTGAGACTAGAATGCTGCTATCTCAGCTGCCTACCTCTAGATCTCTATAGCCTACCTCACTATCTCAGCCTCCATAGACTCTAACTATACATGAAGAACTGACACCTCAGCATCTCACCTAGAGGCCTCAGTCTGACCAGTCTATACCTATGCATGAAGGAGAGCATGCTCCTCAGTGTACTCCTCTTATAACCTACTCAGCTCCCCTCATAATCTAGTGATAGTGGCATCTCATATCGCTAGCTCCCCATCTAGGTCTCGCTCATCGGGTGCATCCATACCAAACCCCTCTACATCCTGGACGTCTAGTAAACTAGCCCTGGCATCCTCCCTATGAGGGTGAACATGTCATACCTCTACTATATCTAGAGCCTGAGCCTCCTGAGCTACCTCTTTGAGGTCCTCTCTAGGTGCATCCTCCTCCATAGTAGCATCGACACCCCCTCCTAGTGGGCCATCCCCATGCCATATCCACATAATCCACCAAGCATCATACTCATCAGTAGTACCGATGTCATCCACATCTGGTATGTCTATCACTGGGTCTGACTCCTCACTGAGGGGCTCTATGATAGGCTCCTCTAGTCCCCTCTCCATGCCTCTATATCGATATACTCATGGCTCACTGGGTAACCCCTAGCGTAGCCTAAACTATCGAAGCACATGATCAAACTAGAAGTACTCTTTCTCAGTTTCATGCCTCCCTACCATCCATCTACCATGTCTCACTCGATGCAAGTGTACCGTAGCCTCTGGCCATATAGGGCAATCTCTGTAAGGTCTCTAGATAATATCCTCTACCTAGAGCCATGCAAAGGCATCAACATAGATCTCAATCTATCTAGCCTGATATCGACTATCATGCTCCTCCCTCGTTGTCTCCTAGAGTGTAGCGTAACCAATCTCTCTGTCCTCTAACTGAGCCCATGTCATCCATGGTAGTCCCCCTGGGTGCTGCACTACAATATGGGACCATCCCCAGACCTATAGTAAATAGCTACATCCTATCCCCATCCATCCATGATAGTGAATATAATAAAGCTTATCATAAATTTGTGAATGTAAAGTCAGACCCCAAGCCATAATCAAAGGTTGCTCTGGCATGCACTCACATAGAGCATACACTAACTCTAGTAGGTTCCAAGGGAACCTAGCTCCTGAGGAGTCTAGCAATAGTTGGTTGTTGATCAATGTCATCAACAATGCATGTCTAGTTCTGAAGACCTCCCTCTAAAACCAATCCACCACTAACAGGCCTCCACTGAGTAGCTCTACAGCTGCCTCCTCCCACCTCTCTCTAAAGTACCACTGCAAGACTGCCTCGCATCGACCAGTAGGTGTGTTGAGGATCAGACGTCCCTCAATAGGGATCCAAAGTATCCTGTATACATCCTCGAGGGTAATAGTCATCTCCCTAGTAATAAAGTGAAAGGTATTGGTATGGGGATCCCACAAATCTATAAGTGCAGTAATATAAGCCCTGTCAGCCATGACGGGCTTCAACTGAGTCACCTGCTTGAGGCCAATGGCATCGAGCCATACCCAATCCTCAGGTTTCAACATGCCTCTAGCTTCCATGAACATATTTGGGACCCTATATCGACTCTTAATAATCTTCTAACATAAAAAAAAAAAAAAATTGGGTCACTCAAGTGCACCAAAAATGCACTTTTTACCCTCCAAAAACACCTAAAAAGGGTCAATTTTGACCCCAAAATGGGCCATTTTTGGCCCAGTTTGTGGCCGTCCCAACCAGGGATGGCCCCCAATTTTGTGACCATCCCAACTAGGTATGGCCATGCACCACCATCCTAGGCAGGTATGGCCCCCAATCAGGGGCAAAATTGGGGCAAAATGAGCCCCTAGAAACCCTAAAAATGCTAGAAAATGACTAAAAAATGCTCTATAAATGCAAAAAAAATGAATTTTTTTGCATGAAAATTAAAAATATACCCTAAATGTGTTATTTCACTAAACTTTAAGGGTTCATTACTAGCTAATTAAAGAAAAAAATCAAAAAACCCTAAGAAATTACGATTCCTTGCTAAAAACAAAGAGGAAAAAGCATGGAAACATACCCGTCGCGCACCGGCTCCGCCATGTGCTGCACCATGGCCTCACTGCATGCTGAAATGTATATGTTTGGATAGTACTTCACTTCAGCTAATCACCTTTCTCCTCCTCTCCTCTCCAATTTCTGAAATCAAGTTGCAATAATGAAGATTTTAGGGCCATTTGCCCTTTTATATAAAACCCTAGGTTTGCGACCGTCCCTACCAGGGATGATCACAAAAATTGGGGACCTTCCCTACCTAGGATGGTCATAAAAATCATGGCCATCACTGGGTGTGATGGCCACAAAAAAATTGAATAAAAACAACTCAAAAACAACAAAAATAGGGTCAAAAACCCACCAAAAACAAGGCAAATGAGGCCATTTTCAAAACTGGTCTTAATAATTCCAAAATGGGTTTGTGAAAGCATTATGTGACCCTAATTGAATCCCTAAGAAGGCCCCCAGGGCTGGACCACTCCACGGGTACCCAATTTTAGTCACTTGCGCTCTCAAATTCGACCAAAAATAGTCAAAAAAATGAATAAAAGTGCATAACAAAAAATGGGAGAACCATGAAATTGTCCCAAAATCATCATATGGTGTCAAGTGACTCATTAATTTGTACATTGGGAATTCCCTCATCAACTCATCACTTGAGGGGGTAGTCATCATAATGATTTCAACAATCGAATCAACAAGAGAACACTCAAAAGTGTTAAAACTCATGCATCCAGAAGAGTCTTTGCTCGAAGCAAATCTTCAAGCCCATGCTGGGGAAAATAAATAGCATAAAATGCAAATTAAAATAGGCTTGGATCTCCTTGTGGTCTAGGGTATGAATCCTCTATGAAGGCTCTTCACACACCTGGCGGGACTTGCAAGGATACAAGGCGCCAAGACCTAAGTATTCCCGAAGCCTAAAAGTCCTCGTACAAAAAGGTCTAGGGATACTTGCAAATCATTAGTCTATGTCAAAGGCAATGATTCTATGGATGTATGTTTTATTTTTCATAGGAGAGACATCATGAGTTGGTTAGGTTAAAAAAAAAAAAACCTTAATCAATTTACCATTTTGGTTATATATTTTTGCTCCACGCTTTCTCAGATAAAGCGCATCATAAAAAGGGGTAACTGTAGACACCAAAATTAGGTAAATCAGATAGGACTACCAGTGCACCAAATGCATCATCCTATCGACATCATATGACCTCACCAGGGGTAGTTTCTAGGGTCAGAAGGCATCCTAGGATAGTTTTGGGAAGGTCTCCACTAGTTTTGGGAGCCTTAGAGGCCCTGGTTTGTGACCGTCCCTACCAGGGATGGTCATGATTAGGGTTAGGATTTGTGGCCGCTCCTACCTAGGATGGTCACATATGACCATCCCAGGCAGGGACGACCCCCAAACCCACCTACCAAAAAGTAGGTGGGATCGATATTGGCAATCAAATCTTGCCAATCTCGACCCCAATTAGTGCCCATGCTGATTGGGAGTGGCCTGGCACAATTTGGGCTGCCTAATGGGTTGCCCAAATGGGGCAACCTTCCCAAACCCATCCAGGGCAACCTTGGACAAGTGGCAAGGGTTGCCCTGGATGGGCAACATGCCATTTTGGGCATTAGGGCTCCAATTGCCTATAAATTGGAGCCTTCCCTCAACCAAAAAATGAGGAGAATGGAATGCAGGTTTGGAGCAATGAAGTGCTGCTAGAATTGGGAGAGAACCGGTGTTACTTACCTCACCCCTTTTTGCAAACTTTGTGCCCCTTTGCCTTTGAATCCCTCTTCCCTCATGAAGGTGATTTGAAGGATTACAAAACCTACCAACCTGATTACAAAACCGGTCTGCTCTAGCATAGATACAGACCCCATTTGCCTAAAAACCTAATTAGTGAGCTCTAGAACCGATCCAATAGGGATTGGTGGCCATTTTTGAAGTGGACCTGCTGACCATCCCGGGCAGGAGCGGTCAACAGTCATGACCATCCCTAACTATGATGGCCACAAAATATGTAGGGATTTTGCCCTAGATTCCACCATAGGAGTCTTCAATAGGTCCTCCCCTAACCCCTATCCAAATTTGAGCTGATTTGGAGTTGATTTGGCAGGGTAACCGACCGTTTGAACGTCGTAGGGTGAGGTGGACCAGCATTAAGGCCTCCATCATCTTTCGCCTGGTTTGGTGCCTAAACGACCTCAAAATGATCTAAAACTTGGCTAGAGTAATGTTAGAACATAGATCTATCTATTGTATGCATTTTTATATGTTTTGATAGCTTAGATTGCTTTCGTTTTATTTGATTTCGATGGATGTATGTTGTTTTCCATTATAATATCTATGCTATTAACCCCCTTTCAAGCTCCCATGTGTGTAGATTGCAGGATTGAACAAACCAGGAGCTAGAGGTATAGGAATCAACCTCAACACAGCTTCTTCATGGGAAGAGGAGTCAACCATTGGATGCGCCAACATCAATTTACCACCGAGGGATAGGATCCCTTAGTACCATCATTTTCATTGTTTGTATGGTTGATGTATCACCAGTTTTAAGCCTCCATTAATGGAGTGCATCTTGTAATCGAAGTTCTGAAAAGAAAATTAATAAAAGACATCTTATTGCATTTCATTTGGTTATCAGATTCGTCTTTTGTTGCTTTCTAGCTTAGTTTCATTATATGCACTCTTTTTGGCCTATAAGGCCCTTAGCTTAAATCTGCCTGTTTGAAGGCCATACAAACATAAGTAGAGGCGTATCCATTGATTTTCCGCTTCTACAAGTTGGTACTTAGAACGTACCATTTTAGAACTCCACACGATAGGATTTAAGAGCATTTATTGCAAATTTCTATCCATGTTTGACAATAGCAATTAAAAATGTTAAATTTTTTAGCCGTGGGTGACAACAATGGTCAAAAAACCCTAATTCTATGTCTATGGTTGTCAGCCGTGGTTAGGAAGAAGATAGAAAATATTTAAAAATTTTCTAGTCACTTTCAATGTCATTGTCACCTAACAGCCTTTGCGATTTGAGAGCTCTAAGAGGGAAGAGGACAAAAATTGATACGGAATGCTATCGTATTTTCATCTTACCCTCATCCATACCGATGGTGGATCAAGCTGGAGGAGTCGATGCTACGAAGGTAACACACAAACTCTTGATAGTTGTTATTTTACCAATTTAAAAATTAACCACATTAATTAATGAGGCAAATTAACCTAATTAAACTATCGGTAATGAACCTCACCTTAGTTAGGTTTAGCTTAGGTTAGCATAGAGGGGAGGGCTTTAAATTTTGGGGTGCCTTGGGATAAGGAATGACCCTAAAAAGGTCATCCCTGCTAGCCGCGACTGGCAGACACAGTCCCCAATTGGAAAATTGAGGGCCGCAACTATCAGTTATGATGGGATTTAAATTCCAATGGTCAAAATTTTGATCGCCATCCCGACTGTGGTTTGACCACCTTGGAAAAAAAAATTATTTTTCAAATTATTTTTTTATTTTTTGATGGAATTAATTGGTTTTGTTGATTTTAGAAATGTTGTTTTTCATTTTTTTGATGCTTTTGACATTGTTTTGACTTTATTTTTTATTTTAAAATTTTTTATAAATGTTTTTGCTCATTTTTTATTATTTTGATTAATTTTTGGCCTCATTTTACTTTATGTTAGACCCTGACTATGAGGGCAAGGGAGTCTGAGATCCTTCACAACCTATGCAACACCCTTGATCTTATTTATTAGGATTGGTTAGATGCTAAAGGTTTTGGCTATGTACTATGCCTCCCCACCATCAGGGCTGACCGGTCCTACATGACTACATTGGCCCACTGCTAGGATGCATGAGCCAATACCTTTCACCTATCCATAGGTGAGATGACAGTGACCTTGGAGGATGTCTACCGCATCTTTCATATTCCTCTCGATGGTGAGCCCATCACATATTTATCAATCAGGGTGAAGTGGACTACATTTGCATAGATTTTTGGTTGGTGTAGTGTGGAGGCAGAACATGACTTAGACCATGAAGGGGTCCACATTGAGGATTGGTACACGGTGCGGGTCTTCGATGAGCACACAATCATATTAATACACTTGATCATGCAGGTTGTCCTCCCTATTTATTCTAGAGTGAGGTTCCATTGGAACCTCCTAGCTAGTACTAGGGACGTCCTCATGAGTCCTACTACTCATCCACTACTCCTATATCGGGGTAGTGCACTATTGGCATAGCTCTATAATAAGCTATATTAGATCACCTGTAGGAGTAGAGTTGGTATTGGGTGCAACCTACTGCTACAAATCTAGGGGTGGTAGCATATCAGGATCGAGCATCCCACTGAGTTACCTCTAAGGATTGATACTATTACGACTAAGTGCTAATTCTATGTTGCATGTTGGCATTATAATTAGGAGGGCTTCAGGAGCAGGTCTCATGCATGATATTTGGAGCATTACATTGCATGGTTCCTAGAGCTACATCCAACTTAGATTTATTGGCACCCCTAACTAGAATACCCTCCATGGGTAGAGGCTACTAATAGGCTATGTTAGGCATGTAGATATAGATGGCCCCTTGGATGGAAGTCCATGGTACGAGAGTTATTTTACTTCTCTCACGTCACCTAATAGTTTAGGATTAGGTAGGACATTCCAGAGCTGCCTACCATCTACCATTGCCTTGCCTTAGAGAGGGACTTGTCCTAGCATAGGGTGATTCCACTAGGTGAGGAGTATGATGAATTTAAGGAGTTTGGGTTGAGTAATACAGGGACCAAAACTTATTATGATACCTGGTGGACACTTAGGGTATGGCTTTGAGGGTCCCTTGGATAGGGTCCTAGATAACATAGTAGAGGGTGGCAAGGGTGTAGAGGTAGATCCTCATGGTCATCGATTCCATCAGAGGACTGAGGGTGGATGGTGTGAGGTAGTTATAGAGGAGGCACAACCAAATGATGAGGAGGGCAACACTCTTAAGGAGGGTGAGGTACCACCAAATAGTGAGATTGGTGAGCTCAGGGCTCAGGTTTCCATCCAACAGACTTAGGTAGGCTCTCTACAGACACATATGCTACAATGAGATACCACCATTGCCACTCTATATGCAAAGGTGAAGGATCTCCAATCTAGAGTAACATCGGGGTAGGACCAATGGTGAGACTATGAGGAGGAGAAGACTCTACAGGCTCGGATCACTATAGCTGACATAGAGATACAAAAGCTCATAGGGCAACACACACTATTGTAGTCTTAGCTAAATATTTCTATAGTACTGCTCACCACCTACTAGGCTAGGGTATCATCTCCCTCCTCTTCACAGGTTGTTTTAGCACCCCTAGCTATTCTAGCAATACTAGTAGTGCCAACAGTGCAAGGAGTAGCAGGCTTGTATCAGAGGGTAGAGATCAAGAGACTTTAGGATCTAGTTGAGCAACACATTGAGGAGGTCTCATTCATATTTGCCTACATTACCACTCTAATAGGGTGGATTAGACTACTCAGGGGTGAGATTCCAGATATGCCCACAACTTTAGGGTCTTAGAGGACTCAGACTCAGGAGACAGGTCAGTCATCAACTAGCTCCAATCACAAGACTCATAGGCATGAGAGAAATTTTGGTGCCAGCTCATGGAGGACCCACATGGAGGGTGGAGGTGATAGTGGTGCCTCACAGACTGGGGGTACAAGCCCTGGCTAGTATATATCTTAGAGATGTCATTATAATATTTTTGAATGTAAGGTCGAGGACCTACACATATGTAGCCTACGAGTATTTTTGACCATACCGATGTACTGCACATTATTATTATTTTTGGTACACACACACACACACACACACACACACACACACACACACATATATATATATGATCTAATATTTGAGACTCATTATATGTGTAGATTTTATGTGTTTTATTGTTTATATTTTATGAGATGCACATGGATGCAATGCTTATATGTTATGTTGATTTAATGCTATATGATGTGATGTATGGATGACATGCACTAGCTATATGATGGATGTATGATTTAGATGTGATGATATACATGTGTATATGGACTACTTATGATGAATGTATATGAATGCCATATTTGATGTTAAATGCATGTATAATTTGCTTCACTTGTATGCATTTAATTTGTGCTGCTATGACATAGCCTATGCCATGTATGTATTGCATATTTTTTCTATGATGATATATGGAAATGAACATGTATGCTTTAATCATTAAAACATAATGTATGCAATATGAGTTTTAAAAATCTAATGGATGACACCACCAAACATATAACAATCATGGATTGTATTTTATTTATCTTCTTGTGAAATATAGTACACCCATATGTAAGATGCAATTATAAATGGTTTCTATTCATAAGATTTTGTAAATTAAAATAATATGACTAACATAGTCAGTGGCCATCTAAACATCATTTCTGACATTCATTCGATATCTAACATATATTAAAAATAGTTCTAATAAACAAACTCTCATAAAAGAAATTGATGTTTTGATGATTGCATTGAAAATTGGTTGTTGCTATTTGGGAATTTTTGAGGTTTTCCATGAGACTCAAACACCAAACACCCTAGTTGACTTATAAAAAGTTTTATACTAACCATACTAGGCTTCTGAAACATAAGGCTTTCGTTAAGATAGATCCTAAATGTTCATTATCCCTGTGTTTGCAAATAAGTATATTTAGATAAGGCATAAGCATACCCCAATGTTAGGCAGGATTCTTCCAGCCCATTGCTAATATTGGGGATATTCAAATATCTATCCAATCATAGGTTTAGATTTTAGTTGGACTAGGCCACTAGGTGATGTAGGACACCTGAAGCTACCTCTTCCACATTCAAACATTGGTCTACACAAAAGAAAAATGCTATTGTATCAGATATATCATCATGCGTAAGGTATAGTAGTACTGACAATTCCAAGGATTCAAGTTCACTCCCTTATTTTCTTCAATTTATTGAGATACTTGCTCATATATAGTAACAAAAATTGTTGTTTATTTTGTATATTTTCTCTTTTTTCTTCTTTTCTTTCTTTCTCTTTTTTTCTCCTTTCTTTATTTCTATTTTCTTTTTTATCTTTTCTTTATTTTTTTCTTTCTTTTGATCAAGGGATTTGATACTAATTTGATTTTACTTTGAAAACTTGATATTGATTTAACTTGACTTTCTAGGATTTACATTTTATAATTTGATTCAAAAACTTCCTTTGGGGATTTTTCTTTGGGGAACTATGTTTGGGATATCGATCTTAGGGTATATCTAAAGGATTGATATAGGATATCACTCTAGGATATTAATCATTTTAATGTAAGCAAGGTATTCTAGATAGGGAATAAACCTATCCTTTTGCCAATTGCCAACATCTCCCGTACCGTCATCATAGGGGGATAAGCAAGAATAAACTTTTCACCTCAGGATACCTAGTCCTACTTTGTAGCTTTCATCTTCCCCTAGTACTTATTAGGATTGTTTAATTTGTTGATTAGTGATAGAATTTTGATATGCTAAGGGCTATACACACTAGACCTCATATACAAAAGTAAAGCAATATTTCTATCCACTCTTGAGAAGACCTATAGGTATGGTTGAATGACCTGAAAACCCTAGTATATTCTTCATAGGAAAAATTGGGGTTGTGTTGAAAAACACAATTACTCACAAAGGTGATGAATGATAAAAATGCAATGATGCATGATTAAAACACAAACATGGTTTCATTTGTAAGATTGTAAACACCATATATTCTAATGCAAGTGTAGTGTATGGATATGCCTAATGTAATGCAAAGGTGAAATGCACGTGGAAAATGAAATGCATGATGCAATATGAAATGCAATGATGCAAAATGAAATGCAATATTTTTGGATTTTGATATTTTTCTAAACTTTTTATGGATTTTAACATTTTGACCAAGGGATTTTAAAAACCATTGGAGCCTTTTATGCTTTGACCAAAGGGATTACAGATGCCTTTGGGGCCTTTTTGGAGTTGACCAAAGGGCTTACAGATGCCTTTGGAGACTTTTTTGAATGACCAAAGGGTTTACAAATGCCTTTGGAGCCTTTTTATGGTTTAGGCATAAAACATTTGAATATGAATGATATTGAGAGGTTTGGGCTCTTCAAATATTTCGAGCGATGTCAAGTGATATGTCCTAGGTCCAATCTTCTCTAATATCGTATAAGGATCTAACCAGTTAGCCATAAATTTATCTCATAGTTCTAGTGGTAAATTTGAGTTATGTTGGTTTTCTTTCAGCACAAGATAGCCAACCTCAAAGTCTCTTAGATGGACTTTGTTATTGTAAGCTCATTTTAAGTGCTCTTGATAAATGCAGAGGTGCTCAAGGTCATTCATGTGATGTTCATTAAGTAGCATAAGTTTATCTAGATGAGATTGTCATGTGGTGTTGTCATCAATAAACTCTTTTAATCCGACACATAGCATTGGAATCTCCAACTCTAAGGGCATAATGGCCTTAGTTCCATACTAATAAAAATAGAGTTTCCCCAATGGGTGTCTGAATACTAGTCTTTTAAGCCCATAATGCAAGGGAAAGTTGGATGTGCCAATATTTGTGGTGCTCTTGTACCATCTTTTTCAATATGGATATCACTGTCTTATTTGAAGCTTTAGCTTACTCGTTTATCTATGGATAATATGGAGTCAAAAAAATGTGTTTGATTCTATACTTAGACATCAAATCTCTCACACTTTTATTCTTAAATGATGTTCCATTATCCAAAATTATCTTGGATGGTATCCCAAAACAACTTATGACATTAGTTAGTATGAGCTCAACAATACATGCTCTAGTTGTCGTTGTTAAGGGAATGGCTTCCACCCATTTAGTAAAATACTTGGTAGCCATAATAATGAATGTATGTCAGCACGATGATAGAGGAGAGATATTACCAATGAGATAAAATCCCCACTGAGCAAATGACCAAGTTGCTTGAATGGGTTGTAAGGCCTGTGATGGTAGGTGCATAATATTAGCATGATGCTGGAATTTAATGGATTTCCTAACATACACATTGCAATTCTTCTCCATAGTGGGTCAATAATAACCCATGCAAAATATGTGCTTTATGATAGCCATGTCATTGAAATGGCCACCACATGTATCATCTTGAGCTTGAAAAATTACCCAAGATGACTCTTGGGGATCAATACAATGAAGGAGAACTCCATAATAGCTTCTATGGTACCGGATGTCTACTAACAAGACATACTTTTTTGCTTTCTTTTAAAATGTGTGCTTCACGACATGTGAAAATCCCTAATATATTACACCAAATCTAAGGAATTCATGTATCTATGACATCTAGTTATGATAACCTTTAGCTTTGATTGACAAGATAACATATTCCCCCTACGGTTCTACATTTACAAATGTAGACTGGGAAATAACCTTGTGGTGAATGGTAGTACCACTCCCTATAGGATCCTATGAGATCAAAGACCCCTAGGACATTCTCTTGATAAAGTCTCTAACTTTTTAGAACCATTCATGATTTGGTTCTACATGAATCATGTTGATTGAATCTTTGTTATCCAATGCTTCACGCTGCACAACAGAGTGTGACAACATTTTTACATAGATGGTAGTGAAATTAGCAGACAAATTTTGAGGAATTAGAGATCCCAAAGATGCCATTGTGTCTACAAATCTATTGGACAAATGAGGGATTGTCTTGATGTTGTACCATTCTAGTTGAGCTAGATAAATGTCAACAAGATCCCTGTAAGCTTTCAATACCAAACATCGATATTGAAATAATCCCTTAACTTGGTTAACGATGAGAAGGGAATCACAAAAGATATTTATCCTTTTTATATTCATGGCGATAGCTATTTGGAGACCCAAAATTAGGGCTTTGTATTCAGAATTATTGTTAGGTCAAGGAAAGTTCAACTTGAACGACAAGGGTATTGGAGCTCCTTATGGCATGAACAACACTATTCCTACACCACCCCCTTGCTCACACTTCTAACCATCGAAGAACAAGGTCATATCTCTTTTTTATCCAGTTCCTCAGGTTCAAGTTCTTCTGATAAGGAAAATACTACATCATCAGGAATATCTATGGTGAGGGGCCTACTATTTTTGAGAGATGCCTCAACCAGTTGATTAGCTATGACTTGTCCCTTAATAGACTTTTGGCTTATGAATTCTAGATCAAATTTTATTAGTAGCATGATCCACTTTGTAGTACGTGTATTATGATATGTCTTACTCATAATATACTACAAATAATTTTTTTTTGATATGACATACGTCGTATGACTCAATATATAGTGTCACAATTTCTTGGTAGGAAACAATATTTCTAAACACAAATTTTCAATGTATGCATATCCTAGCTCATAAATCACTAAGGTTTTGCTAATATAATATATGGATTGCTCTTTGTCTTGCATATTCTTTTGAGCTAAAATAGTTCCCAATGCAAATTTAGTCATCGATATATACATCAATAATGGTACATCTGGCCTTGGTGGAGCTAGTACTAGCGGTGTGGCCAGGTATTGCTTAATCTCAGCAAAGGCCACTTGTCAGTCCTCATCCCAGTTGAATGGGACCCCTTTCATAGCAGTCAATTATGGGTTGACATTTATTTGATAATTGTGCGATAAATCACTTTATGGATGCTACTTTACCCTATAGGATTCTTAATTCCTTGAATTCAGGGGGGGACACATTTTTAAAATAGCCTTGACCTTTGTTGGATCAACTTCGATGCCTCAATTTGAAAATATGAATCCTAAAAGCTTTCTTGAAGTTATGCCAAATACGCACTTCTTAGGATTCAATTTAAGATTATTATCTATCAGGAAATCGAAGACCTTCCTCAAGAGATCAACATGCTCTGAACATAGCAATGACTTTGCCAATAAGTCATCGATATAATATTCTAAGATATTATGCATGTAGTCATGAAATATATATGTCATAGCCCACTGATATGTAGCACCAACATTCTTTAGGCTGAATGGCATAATCTTGTAATAGAATATCCCCCATGGCATTATGAATGTGGTTTTCTACTGGTCTTTGGGCTTAATACAAATTTGATTGTAACCAGAAAAATTATCCATTAAGGAGAGCATATCATGACCCATAGTTGCATCTACAAGAGCATCTATGTTTGGCAATGAAAATGAATCCTTTTGTGTTGCCCTATTTAGGTCTTTGAAATCCATAAAAATATGGATCCTTACATTAGGTTTTCCTACAGGCACCATGTTTGATACCCATTTTGGATAGTCAATGG
Source organism: Wollemia nobilis (assembly GCA_028583015.1). Classification (NCBI taxonomy): domain Eukaryota; kingdom Viridiplantae; phylum Streptophyta; class Pinopsida; order Araucariales; family Araucariaceae; genus Wollemia; species Wollemia nobilis. The sequence goes on along the minus strand of JAQPPZ010000886.1, from coordinate 1,553,675 downwards.
AAATGACAAACTCTACATCCTGTAGCTTTTAAAATTCATCCATAACCATTAAGGCTACTATTGGATGCATCTTCTTGAGTTTTTTCTTGACTGTATTCTTTGATAGATCTAGCAAAAGGTTATGAGTAACCAATTTTGGATCTAGACCTGGCATGTACTTATAAGTCCAAGAAAAGAGATCAGGTCTCTCTCAGTAGAGGTATGAGGCTGGAACAGTCATCAAGAGTTAAAATTTCTAGAAATTTAACCTTCTTAGTATTAGTGGGATCATTATTAATATCCACTTCAAATATTTCCTCTACTGACATATGGAATCCTTCCTCAAGTTGGTGAGGTGTAGGAATCAAGTGGATGTCATCTATTGGGTTTATAGGTTCCTCATTGGAAGCATCCTCAGCATGATAGACATCATGTGCACATCCTAGCACAAAATTCAAAGGTTGCAAAATTTCTTTATTAGGGAAGAAATAGTCAGGATCTAGAGGTGAATCAATGTTATCCCAATCAATAACATCTACATTAAGATAAAATGGCTTGGAAGGATTGGCTGGATTGTAGAGTGGAGTGGTCAAATCAATGGAGATCATATTTATGGAATGGATCATGTCTCCAGGACCACATGCACGTGACTCAATATTAGCAAAAATTCCATCCCCAAGATGTGGTTCTGGGGGTATGGGGATCTCCAGATCTGAACCATGAATAGACTATCGGATGGGATCATTAGGCTCAAGGAGCTCCATGTAAGTTGGTGGATCGAGAAACACTATGTGATAAATCACATTAATATTTTGTGGCCTTCCCCTATGGTGAGGATGGATATTGATCTCTCTGTACATCTCCTCAATAGTATAAGGTGCATTACGATAGCAAAAGTAGGGAGGTCCTAAATAGGCTCTCTCTATTTCATATTCACCATTACTATCATAATACAGACACTCGCCTCTACCTAATAAAATCAGATGATGCTCCACATGAGGCCCAATGTAGGCTATGTCTTGATATCCATAATTATTATCGAAGGGCTCTTCACTCATATTCATTGATTCTATAGGTAAAATATGATGCAAGAGTGTAGGTCCTACGCAGGCCCACTCAGTTTCATCCTTGGATTGCTCATTGTTTAAGTATAACTCAACATCATCTATTCCAGAATTGTAGTCTAGTCCATCACTTTCGATGATGGATACTGCATGAACATCCTTAGAAGCAAATTCTATTTTGGTGTCTATAGTTGTGTCTAGACTCTGGATGTGTATACCAATATCATCGATAACTCCATGACTTTAATTGTCCAAGTTGGCTCTTAGAATGGGTTTTGGTCTGGTTTCCACTAAGATGTTTATATGATATCTCTCAGGTGGCTCCATAGTGACATAAGTCACTAGTCGGTTATCCCTATTAAATATGAAAGTATTAGGGTGATAAGAATTGAAGTCAACTTCACCCCCAAAACTAAGCTATAGGTGGTCTAAAGAATACCATGAGAAATTCATCTTGATCTTGAATATAGTATCCTAACTCAAACTGTATCGCTCCAAATTTTTCACACCCTTACCTTCAGGCTATAGGATCCGTGCCCGAAAGGGGGATGTGAAAAGGATGGCACGGTACCTCGGACTGAGAGGCCTTGCGAAGGTCCCACCTCTCGGGGGAGGTGTATTATGGTGATTTTTTGACGGATGGTGGGTTCACCAGGAAACGTTTAATGGCAGTTTCCACGCCTAGGTTGGGAATGTGTTTAATGTGTTCAGTTTTAGCCTTAATCATCCAAGTCCTAGGTTTTGCCAGATGAATATAAGTTGTTCTATTATGAAAATGCAGACTAAATGAATGCAAAAATAGATTAGAACAGAAAACAGGGAAAATAAGCTGGATTAAAGAACCATACCTGATCCGGATGTCTGATGGAGGTTCTGATTTTTGAAGCAGTCAGGATCATCTGGAATTCGACAGGATCATCTCCTATCTAACAAGATCGTCTGAGATCTAACGAATTCGTCAGACGAATTCATCAGAGACCTACAAACAGAAAAACAGATGCAAAATACAGAGAATGCAACTATGACAACAGAGGGCAATGATGCAGAATGACAATAACAATATTAAAATGATGATAATAAGCAAAAACACGAATGCATTATAATGATCTAATGACAATTTATGCTTTTATTATGCATTAAAGCTACATGGGTGAACTCCAAGATGCAGAATAATAAAGAATAACCATAGAATTAACTAAATGCAGAATAATGCAGCAGAAAAAGGATGAAGAAATGCAAACTCTAGGCACTGATTGCCCCCAATGTGAACTGCAGTCGAAATCATCTCGAATTGGGTCGAGATCGTCCGAGATTGTACGAGATCGTCTAAGACGAACTGAGCTTGCTCCAGCTGAAAAACAATGAAGTTCCTACAAACAAACTTGAAAAAATGCGAATGCAAACAGTGATTTAAGATGGTCTAGTGCGTGTAGGATTCGAGTTACAGGGAATTTCAGCCAGGGGGATGCTAAGGGGAGGGCCTAGGATTAAATAGGCTTAGGATAGAGGTTGGGAGGTTGGAGATCATCCCAATTTGGGAGATCTCCAACGGGGGAGGTCTCTAATGGTGCAGACACGCTTCTGCCTGGATTAGAGACGTCGTTGGAACAGAGTCCAACTATGCACAAATCAGTTTGGGACGAGATCGTCTGGACGTCCTACGCCAGACGAAATCGTCCGATCTGAGGCGATATCGTCTTATCGAGACGATATCATCAAACGGACAAAACAAACTCTAAAAATGGCATGGAAAAGGAGGAAACGGGTTAAACGACGGTTTGGGAGCGGTTTTGGAGGTTGAAATTTGAATTTGAATATTTACTAGAGTAATTGTAATTATTAAGGTTTAACTGCGCCAATTTTAGGGTGCTACATTTTTCCCCCTCTTTAGCAAATTTTCCGAAGAAAATGTGTTAAATATGAGTTCTTCTCGATCTACGAGAAAGCAAAAATTATTCCCATTTTTAGGCGACGATTCTTGGTCGAATCGTACGACAGCTTACTATGGTGCCCCCTCCGTGTTTTTACCCAAATCGAACGTTTGAGGTAAAAACATGGAAAAGAAAAAATTTTAAAATGTTTTTAATTGTGTTTTGAATAAAATTAAGAAAAATAGGGTAAAACCCTAATTCATTGTTACTGTTCATTTTTTTGGTTTTTAGAGTTCTGCAAGCAAAATGGTCGAGACAACATACAGATCGATAGAGGTCCGGTGCGGGCTACGGGTAAGAATCTAAACTTAATTTAGAATTCTTTACTATAGAATTTAATGCTTTTTAGATTAGATTTGCTTGATTTTTGAGCATCGCGGCCGTTTCTGGGCCATCGACGTCGTCGAGACGAAATCGTCTCGATAACATCGATTTCGTCCAGAGGCGAAATCGGTGAAATGGGGACGATTTCATCAAAAGGGGGACGATTTCGGTTGGCAAAATCGGAGACGAATTTGCTCAAATTTGGGACGATATCGTCCAATTGTGGACGATATCATCAGTTATAAAATTGAACTTATTTTGACTTGCATTTTTAATTAATGATTTAGTAATGATTTTTATTGTTGATTTTGTTTATGTTGCAGAGAGGATTACTAAAGAGCAGAGAATGGAAATATGGCGGGTTGAGGGATGACTTGGCCGCCCTGTCTCAGGCAGAGCGAGATCAGCTGGCACAGGTCGGCTTGTAGCATGTGGCAGAGATGCCACAAGTTTCTATAGATATGGGGCTATTGACAGCCCTAGCAGAGAGGTGGTATCCGGGTTCTTCCTATTTTTGGTTACCGATAGGGGAGATGACTCCCACACTAGAGGATGTATGGAGGATTTTGAGGATCCCCATACAAGGATGGTTGATCACTCCCATGGCCAACCAGGGCCACGCGATGATGCGGCTGTGTGGCGATCCGAGCTTCACCCTGGAGAAGGGCGGAGTGAATATCGAGTCATTGTGCCAGATGCCTGGGGCATCTAGACTCACACGGGTTTTGGTCGGAGTGGTAGGTGGACTTCTGCTGTGCCACCAGAGCGGATGCAGGGTACCATGGGTACTGGCAGATGTGGTCTATGACATGAGAGACCACGGCTATAGGTTTGCTTAGGGGAGCTTTGTTCTATGCCGATTGTACAGGATCCTGCATGGGGTCATGTACAAGGGCGACCGATGTCTGGTTATGACATCGCTACTACAGGTTTGGTGCTGGGAGCACATCGTGGTGCGGAGACCGATAGGGCTCCCACTGATAGGGATTGACGGGGAGAGGCCCCGAGCTTTCTATTGGTGGCTCCGAAGAGGGTCACAATGGCGGATAGATCTATCGATGTCCCGGAGACTACTTGATGACCTTGTCTCCGACCAGATCACCTGGAGGCCTTGGAGAGATCATCCAGGGTGGGCCGAGGATGGACAGGAGCTGGCTCGCATCAGGCGAGTCTGCTGGCTGAGGATGGAGAGGGGAGAGGTGGAGCTCCACCGCTACGACCGAGTTTTGAGGCAGTTCGGTCTACAACAGGGGATCCCATCTCTCAGGGATTACGAGTTTTCTCGGATCGTCCGGGATAACACTACAGTTAGCGGGGCTCCAGATATGCAATGATTCTGGAGTCAGGACACAGATGATGCCCCCATTCAGCCAGTGGATGGGGACGACGCTGGGGTAGCCGATGGCTACGATGCCTGGTACACAGGCATCCGCCCTCCTCGAATGACGAGGGCTTAGGGTCCGATTCATGTAGTTGTGCATCGGATGGGGAGGCGGCACCAGGCGACCATTGAGGCAGCCCAGGGTCATGGTGGGAGAGAGCAGAGGAGACCACAGGCACAGCAGAGGCCACGACAGTGGGAGAGGAGGGAGGAGAGACCCCCTTCTCCATAGAGAGAGAGGCCACCATCGCCCGATAAGGGCAAGGGTGTTGACACTAGGGAGAGCAACGAGATAGAGGACTCTCCGAGCGAAGATAGTCCATCTCCAGGCACAGGTGCAGACCCTACAGGAGGAGGCTGCACGACACCGAGAGGAGGCCACACAGCTCAGAGATGAGGTCACATGCCTCAGAGCATGGAGCGGAGGGGCGAGCACTCGAGAGCTAGCATGGGCTATTGCCCAGATCACATTTTATCAGACACTATACCACCAGATGGTGCCAGAGGAGGAGAGATTACCACTTCCGGCTACCATCATGGATCCGATCAAGATTGGGTCATCAAGGACTTCATCCCGATCCACGACTAGGACTCGTAGTACCACACATACTACGATGGGGCCACCTCGTCCACCTCAGGGCGGGGGAGGAGATGAGGCTGAGAGCTCGAGGGGTTCTCGAGGCTAGCTACTATAGATTGCACTACATAGATTGATATATAGTATTTATTATTTTTGATAGAGGATTGAGTATGCCGAGGTACAGATTGTGGCATACCAATTCGGTTTTGATATGATGTATATTATGGTTGATACAGATATAGATGAGATATTTTTGATCATATGACTTGTGTCTTATGTATTTTTATGATGCTTTTAATGTTTTGATTGATTGATTTGATGATTCATGTAATTACGTCGTTGGAAATATTATGGTTGAAATGTCATGCTTGAAAAATTTAAATGAAATAATCTGATAGAACAAATTGGTTGGTTGTGATGTGATGATTTGATAAAAATAAAATAAAAGGGACTTTTAACAATAATTTCAAAGGACATTGTCGCTATTATAGACCATTTCATGGAGTCACCGCTCACTCGGTCGTCAAGCTAATCCCAGTATAGAAATATTGTTAAAAAGTAAAAGAGTGCTTAAGAGACTATCTTAAGACTTTGGTGCAATGGTGCAAATGATGATGATGATGGTTTGTTTTTCAGAGTTTCATAAAAATAGTATGCATGAAATAATGTTAAAATGATTTTTGCTAGGCATAAATTCCTAAGTGTGATAAATTTTTTGGATAATTCCCTAGGAATTATACCATCATTGCAAAATTGAAGGTTGACATAATGACATGAAATAGTGATAATGTGCATGCTTTTTGTTAAAAAAACATAATTGTATAATAGAATGATTTAAGTCATATGGTTTTCATGATTTTCAAATAAATGGGGAATAAAAATTGGTACAATGGTTTGCGCTAGGCATAGAATATGTAGGTATAGACTTATACCATCATCGCGAAATCCAAAAAAAAAAAAGAGATAGTTTTATTGCATGGTTGATTTTTTTTTAATAAATAGAAAATATGAAGATGAGGACTTGCGCTAGGCATAAAATTCCAATTTTGGTTTTAGAACTATACCATCGTCACGAAAGTCGACAATATATATTTTCTTTTATATATATATATATATATATATATGTATGTATGTTTTGATTGTATGGTTTTGAAAGAAATTTTGATTTTTTCTATTATGTATGTAGTTGTCTTTATACTAAACAATTGTACTTTAAAGAAGAAAATGAATTATTCCAGACAATTTGCAAAAAATATTTCAAAGTATTCTTAAAGACAAAAGTTAGATTTATAAGGAATCCCATGTGCATATGTGAGTTCATTTCCAATCTTGATTTATCATAATGATACACAAAATCTCTCAAATACAAAATGTGTGTGCAATTGCTATGTTCGTTTACCAGTTTTGAGCAAGATAATATGATACAAGTGATTTGAATGAACCAAATAAGTGTTCATTAACCATGATGTAGATGCATATAACCATACTAGACTACTATGTAAGTCGGATTATCAAGAGCTAGCTAATCCATAAGCGAGACATAGGTCTGTACAAAAGAAGGTCGCTAATGTGACAGACATATCGCCACGCTAGGAGTTACCCAAGGCCAAGCGGGTTGGGCACAAACCACCTGTTATGGGGCTTACCTCACAGTTTTCGAATAATTGAGAATTCCAGGGATTCAAGCTCATCAACCCTTCTTTTCTTTTCAATGGGTAGGGAAAGGGATTTTATTGCTTTTGCTTCTTTTTTCTCTTTCTTTTCTTTTTATATTTTTGCTTTGATATTTGAGATAATGCTGTAATAATGCTGAGATATTACAAAATGATACTGAAATAATGCTTCTTTGTCTCATGATTTCGCTTGATTTTTCTTTTTCTTTTGCTTCCTATTCTAGGGATACTTGCTCGGATTGGCTGTAGAGCAAGGGATTTTTATTCTGGGTAGGGGTGAGCATGTCCTTTTGCCAATTCTCAAAGATTCTAGACCATGTGCATGATAGGATAGCAAGGGAAACTTTTCGCTCAAGAAACCACTTCTACTATGTAGCAAAGCATGGAAATTACAAATATAATCATTTTATTGTGAAAGGATGTGCTTGGTTTAAGTAAATAACAAGATCAATTCTCTGTGCTCAAACTTTATTTAATTGAATTTGGTGGATTTTGATATAAGATAGATTAGTAATCATGTCAGATAAAAATCAAGATATTTATTTTTGTGTTTGTGAAAGTGAGGGATTCCAAATAAATGCTAATTTATCCAAAATAATTTGAAAACATAACTGCAATACTTGAAGAAGAAAATATATACAACAAATATTTTTGAGGAGTTTGATGATCTTGACTCTCTCTTTCTTTCTTTATTTTGTTTTGGTTTCGAAAGAGTCAATAATATTGTTGTTTTGAGTTTTTATTTATTTTTGTTTGTTTTTGTTTTTGTGTAAACAGTTTTATATATATTTTTAAAATGAGACAACATGCAAAATATGTACAAATGATGAAAGGACCAAATTTTATGCGTAATATCGCTTAAGATGCACAATATTCATAGGTTCTTTTAAATATTTACCATCTAAGGTAGCTAATTTGTATGCTCTCGATTCAAATTTAGCAGTGATGATATATGGTCCAAGCCAGTTGGGCTCAAATTTACCTTTAAGGTCTTTAGTTGCATTAGTATTTTTTTGATTTTCCTTTAAAACAAGGTCGCCGATCTCAAAGGATCGATGACGAACTTTTTTGGCATATGATCTTTTAAGTTTGTTTTGGTAAGCACGAAGATGCTCCAAAGCATTGATGCACTTTTCATCTAGGAGTTCCAGCTGACTGAGTCTGCTAGCGTGATATTCATCTCCTACTTCGGTATCTTGAAGTAGTAGAGCCAAAGAAGGAACTTCTAATTCAAAGGGAAAAATGGCTTCAGCGCCATAAACCAAAACAAAAGGTGAAGTTCCAGTGGGGGTTCGAACACTAGTTCGATAGGCCCACAAGGCTGGATATAACTGAATGTGCCAATCGCGGCCAGATTTATTTACCAATATTTTGAGAATTTTGATTAAGGTTTTGTTAGATGCTTCTACTTGACCATTACCCTGAGGATAATAGGGAGTGGACCAGCGATGTTGAATCTTATATTTTTGGCATAATTTTTTAACATCTTTATTTTTGAAACAAGTTCCATTATCAGAGATGAGATTTGCGGGAATTTTGAACCTACAAATGATTTGATTAAAAATAAATTTAGAGACTTGTGTGCCAGTGCAAGAAGCTAAAGGCATAGCTTCAACCCACTTCATGAAATACTCGATGGCGGTTATGATGAATTTGTGTCCATCAGATGACACAGGATTGATTTTGCCAATAATATCTAAACCCCATTTTGAAAAGGGCCAAGGAGATGAAATAGCCTGTAGTTCTTGTGCAAGCGCATGGACAAGGTCAGCATGTTTCTGGAACTTGTCGCAATGGCGCACATAATCATGTGCATCCTTCTCCATGGTAGGCCAAAAGTATCCTATCCTAAGGAGCTTTTTAGCAATGACACTACCACTGAAGTGTCCTCCACAAGATCCATCGTGGGCTTCACTCAAGGCTGATTGGGATTCTTCTAGATTCAAACATCTCAATAGGATACCTTCAAAAGATCTCCTATATAAAGTATTGCCAATTATTACAAATCGACTTGCTCGTCTACGTAATAACCGACGCTGGTTTCTATTAGAATTGGCGAGGAAAGTCCCATTTTGGAGAAAATCAAATATATCCGTATACCAAGGTTCGGGAGTAGTTTCATTGATTAGAAACACATCCAAAGGTTCTAAGCATGACTTATTTGAAGCGGGTTCCTGGAGTCGACGAATAATGATGGTGGCATATTCGTCATCTAACTCCAAGGGCAGAAGAGATGCAACTGTGGCCATAGCGTCAGTTGCACGGTTGCTAGTTCGAGGAATAGCTTCCAAGGAAACTTGATCAAATAGAGACATTAATTGTAAAACATAGGCTTTATATGGGCGCAGTTTATCATCTCTGGTCTGATAAACTTCATTAATTTGGTTTATAACAAGTTGAGAATCACCAAAAACTAATAGATGTTTAATTTTTAGCGCCAAGGCAGCTCGTAATCCAAGGATTAGAGCTTCATATTCAGCAGTATTGTTGGTGCAAGCAAATGTTAATTTAAAGGACAGAGGAATAAGATGTTTTTGCGGGGATATTAAAATAATACCCGCACCAGCCCCACTCATGCATCGGGCTCCATCAAAGTATAAGGACCATTGTTCAATATGGTCTGCCTCTAATTGAAGGCATTCATCAGGAAACTCAATGATGAGGGGATGGGTAGACTCTAAGGGTGCAGCAACTAATTGATCTGCTATGATTTGACCCTTAACAGACTTTTGTCCTATGAACGTGAGGTCAAACTCGCTTAGAGCAAGAACCCACTTGGCTGTGCGACCCGATAAATAAGGTCAACTCATGAGATACCTCAAGGGATCATATTTAGCAATGACATACGTTTTTTGACTAAGCATATAATGGCGTAATTTTTGCGTAGCAAACACGACTGCTAGACATAGTTTTTCTAATGCTGTGTAGCGGGTTTCATAACTGATGAAGGTTCGGCTAATATAATAATTAGCACGTTCTTTCTTCTCATCATCGAGCTGAGCTAACATAGCTCCTAAAGCAAAATCTGAAGCGAAAATATACAGGATAAATGGGCGATCAGGTCTAGGCGGTGAAAGCACAGGTGGGTTAAGGAGGTATTGTTTGAGAAGTTCAAAAGCTTCTTTACATTCGTCATCCCAATTAAAAGGGACATCCTTCTTAAGAAGTTTAAGAAAGGGACCGGTTTTGTCCGCCAACTTATCGATGAAGCGACGGATGGCTTGAAGCTTACCTTGTAAACTTCGTAACTCAGATATATTAGTAGGTGCGGGCATATCAGTGATAGCCGCAATCTTGAGAGGGTCGATTTCGATACCACGTAAAGAAACTAAAACCCCTAATAGTTTATCGGACTTAACTCCGAATATGCATTTGGTTGGATTTAATCGAATAAGATATTCTCTTAACCGATTAAATACTTTTCTCAAATCATCTAAATGATCATCTTCATTAATAGAGCGAGCTATAATATCATCTACATAATCATGTAGGATATCATGCATCATATCATGAAAGATATAAGTCATGGCTCGTTGATATGTTGCACTTGCATTCTTTAAGCCAAATGGCATCACTTTCCAACAAAAGGTACCCCAAGGGGTGATAAAGGTTGTTTTAGCCTGATCTTCAGGAGCTATCCTGATCTGATTATAGCCAAAAAATCCATCCATTAAGGACATCATCCCGCTTTCGGCAGTAAAGTCAATGATTTGATCCATGTTGGGAAGAGGAAAATCATCTTTAGGGCATGCAGCGTTAATATCTCTAAAGTCTATGCAAACCCTAACTTTGGTAGCTTCTTTCTTGGTGACTGGAACTACATTTGAGATCCATTCAGCATAATCAATAGCTTGTATAAAAACAACATTCAAGAGTTTTTCTAACTCCCCTTTGACTAGCAAAGCCACTTTGGGATGCATTTTTCTAAGTTTTTGTTTAACAGGTTTAGCATCCGGATGGACTACTAGATGATGCATGACTACAGAAGGGTCTAAACCTCGGCATATCTTCATATGTCCAAGCGAAGACATCTTCATACTCTTTAAGGAATGCAATGTATTGTTCTTGTTTTTCTTGACTTAATTCTGATCCAATATTGATTATGTGAGGACTATCCTCAGTTCCAATATTAATTTTAATGACGTTTTCTACCTCCATGTGTAGATCTCTTTCAAAATTAGGTGGGGCGGGTGAAACACCCAATTCTTGTAATTATTTTAAGGTTAAGTTGGATAATTCATCTTGAGGATTAGTGGTCTCAAGTTGGGCTATAGTTGGTATAGAACCATCAAAATAAAATCCATTGTGTAAAATTTCTTCAACGGAGACATCGTGGAAGATATCTCCTTCCAACTCCTCATCGGAGTCAGCAATCATTTCAGGGTAAGCTATGGATAGCATGTTACATGTAAATGGCTGATTTTTTAGAGGCAAATCATCACGCCTATCCAAATAATCTTGATAACATATGAGTTGATCATCATCTTCAAAAGGAAAGGGTTGACCCTTACTAGGAAATAGGCCCACACCACAGTGGGCAGGCCACGGTTCTACCTCGAAAGGTTCTTTCATGCCATTTTGGAAAGGTCCCAAGCCTTTCCCTTTATATCCCATTTTAAGCATTATGGGTTTAGCTTTAATATATTCATTGGTAAAATAACATCGAGCATATCCCTCATGATGAGTTTTGATATTCCGAGGGATTCTTCCCCCATCATATCCTTTATAAATGAAGGCACAACTCCCGACTTGGTAAGTACTTCCCATAGGTTGTGGGAGGCCCAAAGTACGAGGAGATGGCGGCAAGTTATTTAAAAGAATTGAATCTTGCATGAAAGCATTTGTTTTTTTTGATATTAAGATTGTGGATAAATTCGGTAAAAGTTCATCAAAAAGAGCATAAGATGTAGAAGGATCATTCCCTATATCTTTAGATGTGGAAGGTATGATAGATGTTGATAATGTGGAAGTGTTAATAGATGGGTCTATAGGTTTTGAAATTATAGGGATGGAACATGAAGGATAGGTCGTGGATTGAAGATCTTTTTGAGGTTCTAGAGTGGTTTGTTTAGAAGATTGTTGATCTATATATGAGGATGAAATTAATGGAGGGGAAATAGGTGAAGCTATGGGTGTGTGTTTCACAGTTTTAGATGAAAAATAAGAATTAGGATGTGTGGATGACAGAGTAGGGCAAAATTGCACTCCAACAGGTTCTGCCAAAGCACACATATCAAAGGGTCTAGGATCACCGTGGATAGTGACCAACTGATTTTTAAATTCGAATTTAACACATTGGTGTAAAGTTGATGGGACGACCCGCATTGCATTGATCCAAGGATGACCCAAGAGTATATTGTATGATGCGGGGCAATGTACAATAAACATGGTGGTATCTAGAGTTCGAGGACCAACTTGCAATGGGATGGTAATAACTCCACACGTTTCTTGTGTTTCGTCATTGAAAGCTTTGATAATCATGTCAGTTTTCTTCATTTCATCACTTCTAAAGCCAAATCATTGGTAAAAGTCAAAAGTGCAAATGTTTAGAGATGAACCATTATCAATCAGGACTCGTTTAACAGCTACATCTCCAATTAGGGCCGTAATGTATAGGGGGTTATCCTTATGTAAACTATGTTGTGGGATGTCTTTATCCCAAAAATCAATACAATCGATCTCTCGAGTGATGATAGTATTGGACATGGCTTCAGGTTGAATATTTTGAGGTACCATCATTTGGCTTAATGTAAGCATCAACTCATCCCTATGGGTAGGAGAAGATCTTAATAAATCCAAAAGGGAAATTCTGGCTGTAGTATTAGATAATTGCTCATTAATATTGTAAGGGGGTTTAAGTTGAACATTGGAAGCATGATTCCCTTTATTGGGATTTTTCAAAACAAATGGAGCTGATCCATCATTCTGGTTTGGTTCTTGTTGAGAATTTTGAGCCTGTTGTCGGGTAACGACTCCAATGGTACCTACAATGTTATATTGAAGATGCTGAACTGGTCTCGGTTGAGCGTTTATGGCTTGTTCATTTGGGAGGAATTGATTAGAAGAGGGTCGAGTAGTAACTCTTCTAGGAAATGGTTCTTCTGGAACCATAGCATCCGTGATGGGTTGAATAGGATCCGATTCATTTTCAGAACTATTCGATTGGTTTGAAGTGATGTCTATTTCACTTTCGATGATCTGATTCTATATCACTAGGATCTGGAGTTTGAATATTATGTAGGGGCCTGGTTGTGACCATGGATAAAGTTGTGTCAAATTTTTGTAAATCATGATTAGGTAAATGTCCGCTAATAGTTCCTACATATCGGGTAGGAGGAGGAACATTATGATGTTCGATTTGATTGGCCACCTCTTTACCATGTCTTGGTAAAGGGTGTTGAAATATGTCTAATGATTGATTAGCATTTTGATTTTGATTTTGGGGAATGTTCTTTTGAGGATTATTAGGAGCATTTTGTTTAGGTTGGAAGGCTTGTACCTCCATTTCATTATTATCAATCAGATCCTGTATTTTATGTTTCAACCTTTTACAAGCGTTGGTAGAGTGTCCAGGCCCTCTATGGAAATCATAGTGTAAGTCAGCTCTGTATCCGGGTATAGTTGGATCAGGTTCCCGGATAGCTGGTAATTGGATCAAACCTCTTTCGAGTAATTGAGGTAAAATAGTTGATAATGGTTGATTCAATCTAGTAAATTCTCGAGGAGGTTTATCAGGAGGTTTCAATATAAATTTTTTTGTTGTTTTCGTTGCATTGATATTAGCAACATTTCTACTATCAATGACTCCGTCACCTATGACTTGTTTGTTTTTATATTGATTTTTGGAGGTTTTCTCATCATCCTTCTTCCTAAGTTGGCCTCTCCTAATGAGGGCATCTTCTACTCTTCGAGCTAAATCTATAGCCTGATCGAAGGTAGTTAAAGTAGCGATTGATAGCTCATAAGATATTTGTTCTTGTAAATTATTAATAAAAATGTCCAACATTTCCCTATAAGGTAGCACAAAGTGCAGTTTTCCTATCAACTGCCTCCATCTAGCTAAGAAATCGGCAAAACATTCATCCTTGTCTTGTTTTAAGTTGTATAAATCTTTAATGGTTACATGCCTCTCGATGTAGGCACTAAATTGATGGACAAAATATTCAGTTGTTTCTTCAAAGTTTCTCAAAGAATGAGTGGGCAATTGATAGTACCACTCTAATGCCATTCCACCTAAACTTTTTGGGAACATTTTTAGTAATAGCAAGTCATCATGTGATATATCATGACATGCTATCCTAAACATGCGAAGATGCTCTATGGGATCTTCGGTTCCTTTATATATAGGCAGGATGGGCATGGGAAAATGCTTAGGGTACGGTTGTGCTACAACTATGGGATCCAAAGGTTGACTACATATCTCTCGATAATTGTACGAGGGATGGTAAGGATCTATCCGGTCCATACGCGAAGCTAACTGTTTCACCATGGCTTCCAGATTACTAGTTTGCCCACCATATTGGTTCGGTAGGGCATTGATATGGGATTTGTGAGCATATGATGGAGGGACATGGAGATTAGATGCTATATTGCTATTGTGTAAATTGTTGGTAGGAAAGGTGTTATGAAGAAATTTTGAAGTTGTATTATTCTGTATTCCAGATTGTTGAAAATTGGTGTTTGGCTTCATTTTAGGTTTTTGTTTACTTGAAGCATATTGATCAATAGTTTGGCGAAGTAAAGCAGTGAAGGAAGTTTTCTTTTGTGTGGGAATGATTTTAGGCTCAATAACGAGTTCCTTAAGAGGTTGGGTAACCTGTTGTTTTGGCATGTTCTGAATCATAGTGACCATATCTCTATTGGATGGTCCAGCCTTATCACTTTCTTGATCAATGAAAGACAAGGGATTAGTGTGCACATCAAACATATGTTCCATGGCTGCTTGAGTGTCACTAATTTGCCCTTTATCAATACGAACTGCCATATTAAGAGCGCCAATGTTATTATTGAAAAATTTCCAGAAATGATCTAAGTTGTCAAAAGCAATAGTTCCATCTGGAGCTACTCTAGGGGATGAGGATCCATCCTCTTTAACATTTTCTTCTTGTTCATTGTCTTCACCTAGGTCATCTTCTGGTTGATCTAGAGTTTCTCCTTCCGGAATTGGATCCTCAGGAAGGACATTTGGGTTTCTAGTTTTATCTTCTAACCAATCTTCTTCTTCTCCTTCAGTTTGTTTACCATTCCTAAGTTTAGGCATTGTGCTTTAATTTAGATTTCAGCAAATATATATATATATATATATATATATATATATATATATATATATATGCAACAAGCTTAAGAGGTATATATTAATTATATACCTACTACAATATTTAAAATGAAATGTTTTGGTTTTTGTTATGTTTTTTAGTTTTTCTTGTTTTTGTAATAATATTGTAAAGATAACAAACAACACAATAAATGCAAGAACTAATACTGAAAGTAATGATCTAGTTTTCTATAAACAATTTATAAATATCATTAATGGGCTCGAGTTCTTCAGGAGTCATGAAGTGTTCTTCTTCAAATTGAAAATTTTCTTTCAAAAATTTAATGAAAAGAGCTATAGTGATATTATCTGTCTCAGATTCTGGTTGATAGAAGTAAAGCTCGTGGCAATACTCTCGATATAACACAGCTCGAGGAACTCTATTCCATATTTCCCTATCCATAAGAACAACCTCTTGGTCTTCTACACGACCTAGGAACTGGTGTATAATGGCTGCGTTCTCGAGGTATTCCTCGAAGGTGAACAATTCTGAAGACACAAGAGCTCTCCTATAAGCTAACCATCTATGGCAGGCTCTCTGAAGTTCATGATAAAAGACGAGTTGATGAGGATCCAGGATTCTATCTAGGACAAGCCTCTTGATTTGTCTAAGTTTGGTTGATCTAGATGAAATGACACCTAGCCTTCTATCAAGTTCTTTCCACAGAAGTTGGTTTCTATCTATTTCAGGCACACTAAGCACAGAATTGACTTCTATGGCTGCTAATTGGTTTTCAACATTTATAGTAACTGCTAATATTTTCTTAGGAGCTACCATCTAGACATGATATGCAACTTAGTATTTTCTAATGATTTTAAATGCATCTATGTTTTTGTGTTTTTTTTTGTTTTTCTTGTTTTCAAAAGGTTTTAAATGCATTCATGTCGGGTTCACCAAAATGTATCGCTCCAAATTTTTCACACCCTTACCTTCAGGCTATAGGATCCGTGCCCGGAAGGGGGATGTGAAAAGGATGGCACGATACCTCGGACTGAGAGGCCTTGCGAAGGTCCCGCCTCTCGGGGGAGGTGTATTATGGTGATTTTTTGACGGATGGTGGGTTCACCAGGAAACGTTTAATGGCAGTTTCCACGCCTAGGTTGGGAATGTGTTTAATGTGTTCAGTTTTAGCCTTAATCATCCAAGTCCTAGGTTTGGCCAGATGAATATAAGTTGTTCTATTATGAAAATGTAGACTAAATGAATGCAAAAACAGATTAGAATAGAAAATAGGGAAAATAAGCTGGATTAAAGAACCATACCTGATCCGGATATCTGATGGAGGTTCTAATTTTTGAAGCAGTCAGGATCATCTGGAATTCGACAGGATCGTCTCCTATCTAACAAGATCATCTGAGATCTGACGAATTCATCAAATGAATTCGTCAGAGACCTGCAAATAGAAAAATAGATGCAAAATACAGAGAATGCAACTATGACAACAGAGGGCAATGATGCAGAATGACAATAACAATATTAAAATGATGATAATAAGCAAAAACATGAATGCATTATAATGATCTAATGACAATTTATGCTTTTATTATGCATTAAAGCTACATGGGTGAACTCCAAGATGAGAATAATAAAGAATAACCATAGAATTAACTAAATGCAGAATAATGCAACGGAAAAAGGATGAAGAAATGCAAACTCTGGGCACTGATTGCCCCCAATGTGAACTACAGTCGAAATCATCTCGAATTGGGTCGAGATCGTCCGAGATTGTACGAGATCGTCTAAGACGAACTGAGCTTGCTCCGACTGAAAAACAATGAAGTTCCTGCAAACAAACTTGAAAAAATGCGAATGCAAACAGTGATTTAAGATGGTCTAGTGCGTGTAGGATTCGAGTTACAGGGAATTTCAGCCAGGGGGATGCTAAGGGGAGGGCCTAGGATTAAATAGGCTTAGGATAGAGGTTGGGAGGTTGGAGATCATCCCAATTTGGGAGATCTCCAATGGGGGAGGTCTCTAACGACGCAGACACGCTTCTACCCAGATTAGAGACGTCGTTGGAACAGAGTCCAACTATGCACAAATCAGTTTGGGACGAGATCGTCTGGACGTCCTACGCCAGACGAAATCGTCCGATCTGAGGCGATATCGTCTTATCGGAGACGATATCGTCAAACGGACAAAACAAACTCTAAAAATGGCATGGGAAAGGAGGAAATGGGTTAAACGATGGTTTGGGAGCGGTTTTGGAGGTTGAAATTTGAATTTGAATATTTACTAGAGTAATTGTAATTATTAAGGTTTTACTGTGCCAATTTTAGGGTGCTACACAAACCTATCAGTTGGAAACTGATACTACAGTTCATATGGCCTTATACACCCCTGCTAGAATAGTTTGAGAT
Organism: Wollemia nobilis; assembly: GCA_028583015.1. Taxonomy (NCBI): domain Eukaryota; kingdom Viridiplantae; phylum Streptophyta; class Pinopsida; order Araucariales; family Araucariaceae; genus Wollemia; species Wollemia nobilis. The sequence goes on along the minus strand of JAQPPZ010000886.1, from coordinate 1,536,068 downwards.
GGTAACCATGCCAATGGTAATGCTCTAATTATCACATGGCATATTCTAGGTTATATAGATAATGAATTTCCATGGTGAACAGTTCATTATCATCCTCATCCATGGGCATGGGAAATGCAAATTGGTCCAACCATCCATAGATGAATTTGGTTTGGTTAGGTGGTACCCCTAATGGTTCCACCATCTCTACAAGAAGGTGATGGGTTCATGGTTGACCCATGTCCTACAGTCTCAATAATTGGTATGAACATCACATTCTACATGATATATTCCCCTAATCCAAAATTAACCAAATGGATGGTCACCTACGGTGTAGATGACCCTACTAAAGATGTAGGCAAAGTAGGTTGAGGTGCCTCTTTGACTTCTCCTTGAATTTCCTCTACTTCCATGGGAGTAGGGGCTTCAATGATAACTAGATTGGGTGTTTTATTTGTCTCTCTTTCACCCATATTTGCTTGACTTCTTATCATCCCGATGCATCATAGATGTAGATGGTCTAGTATAAGCAACTAGCATGTGCTTTGATATTGAGATGTGGACATTGCAGGAGTAGCACACACATTTTTTATTTTACCTCCTAGATATTTTATTGGTGATATTGGCTACACATCTAGGTGCATTTAGGTGAGCACAAACTCCCGCAGCAAATATACTAGATTCACATATTTAAATGGTTCTTCATCTGAAGGCACCACTTGAACTTGTCCCTAATGAACGTATTTGATATATTGATGTAGAATAGAAGGGATGCAATGCATTTGTATGATCCAAGGTCTCCCTAGAAGTATGTTATATTGCATAGCACCTTCTATTACATGACACATCACTAGGATGGTCTTAAGTCCTACCTAGATAGGTAAAACTATAGTATCGACCATTGAGCATAATGCATCATTGAAAGCTCTCAACGTGAAGGTAGAAGGGATGATATGCATCTTGGGAAACTTCAAGTGAGTTAATGCCTTAGTAGTTATGATATTGATTGATGATCCTATGTCAATAAAAATATTCTTGAATGGTTTATGATTCACATATGCAATGATATGCAGTAGTGGGTCTGTTATAACAGTGGAAACCATCTTGACTTTGTGATCATGGAATTGTATGACCGGTTCTTAACACTATTGCACATGCCCCACAAAGTGTGTAAATGCTTCAAGATCCTGAGGATGCACTTCTATGGACCTTAATATATCCATAAGTGTCTCCTTATGCTTGGGATATTGTTGGATCAGCTCATAAATCGACAACTTTGTTGGAGTCATCTATAGGTTTTGGACCAACCTACTTTTGATGGTCACCACCGGTCTAGTTGGTGGGCTTAGCACATGCTAGGATGGCCTTGGAGGAGGTGCAACTTGGACTCTAATGGGCACTAGAGTTTGATTTGGTCATTCATACCTTGCATTCCTTGTGACAATATTGACCATTCTAATGAACCCCTGGGTTGTTGGTTTGATGCGTACTTGGTTGACTTGACCAACATTATTCTTTGGCACCTCATGATTTGGTAGAGAATTTTTGTAAATCCCCATATTTTGATTGTTAGGTGCTTGTGGATTTTTGAAAATAAGCGTACCTCTTTTGATCATATTTTGCATAAGATTTTTTAAAGACCAACGTACCTCAATGTTGTGGTCTTTCGATCGATGAAAGATGCAATATTGATCATCCTTGTAGCCCTTAGGCTTAGGCTAATTATGGTCCATTAAATTGACTTCAGGTAAGTGTATAGCCTTTGCCTCGCATAACTGATGAAAAATCAAATCCAATGACTTTGATAATTGATTGAATATGTGAGGTGGGTGTTGTTCCTTATTTTTACCATTATAATTGTTGTTGCGCTACTCATATTGCATAGGAGGATGTTGGGATTGATAGTTTCATTATTGTTGCCCCTTATCCCATTTTTGGAGGTTCAAAACCACCTGATTAACATGGGCCAACTTGGTCTATTGTCTCTCAGTGCTTTTCTTGTGCCACTCCTTAGTTCTGAGCTTCAAGTTATGCTCCTATAACTTTATATCCTCTATCACCTTGGCTTATGCCAAAGCCTCTTCGAATGTCAGGTACTGCTATAACTGTAACAACAACAAAATTTGATTGGCACAAATCTTCATGAAAATTCATTTTAATTCAGAGGATGGGATGGAGAATGATATCTTTACCATCATTTTCCATAATCCATCACTGGCTCAACATCGTGTTGTGTTAAAGCAGTTAGGTCATATAAGTTTACTTTTTTCTTGACACCAAAGGAAAAACATTCAAGAAATGCATCATCTAGTTGTTTGAAACTAGTGATGTTGTGCCTCTTTAATTGGTTGAACCACTCTCGAGCTAGGCCTGAGAGGATGGTAATGAAGGTGCATAGGAGAAAAGTAGCATTGCTCTCAATCTAAAATCACATATCTAGGAAACTCGTTACATGCTCTTGTACATCTTCCTCTCCTTGAAAATTTTTTAGTCTAGGCATATTGAAATGCTCAGGATAGGCTAGAATAGGCACAAACATGCATAGAGGTTCATTATGTATTTTGTTCAAGGTAGGCTTTTGATAAGTAATTCCTTACTTCTCTATGGCTTGGACCTTCTCTTCTAAGGTCTTATAGGCCTACAAGGAAATAAACTCCTCTTCTCAAGATTGCCTTGGAGGCACCTTCGGAGGTAGATTCTTCCTCGATCAAGGTGTTAGATTAGGCTTGCCCTCCTCCTTGAATTGGGATATTTATGGATATTATTATTCTAATTCCTCTCCCACTTCTTCCTCATACTGCTTATGCTCATGTTGTTCATATGTTGGATGTTGATCTATGTGTTGAGTCATACGATGAGTATGTGTGTCTATGTACTCAGGATGTAACTCAGGCTGTGAAGCCACTCATCTATTGACACACTTACTGGTCTCACTATGAGGAGGTAAACTGAAACTAGCTAATCAATCCTCTCTCTCTACACACTCCTTCTGATTGAGGATGCATTGTTCACACATGCGTTGTTCATATAATTTTGTCTTATAAACCTATGCCTTTGAGAGTTCTCATTTTCAATATGCTATTTCTCTTTACAAACATTCTCCAATTGGTCTTGGAGAATATGCCATCTCTACTCTGATACTAGTCTATGATATCTATTAACATGATCAACCATCTGAGGCCTCTGGTGTATGCACTCTTTTTGAGTGACTTTATGGGTATGTCCTCTAATGTACTGATTTACCACACTCTTGACTCTATCTGTAAAGATGACATTCATGTTAGGATATCTCCTATACTATGTATTTGCATGATATGCAAGAGTACGTATATTACAAGAACACTTGGAGCACTCTCCAGGTTCTCAGGTAGTCCTAATGGTGCTTCTTCTACACTCGCTCATAGGTCAAGAGGGTGCAAGCGTAGGCTTATATCCTAGATGTCCTAGGACTCTATATAGACCATCTAACTATTTGCTATGCCATGGCTCATGAGGTGGTATACCATTGGATCCCACTTTGGATATATCTATGGTGAACTTACTAGGTTCACCCCTATAGAGAGTCTGCATGGGCCTACGCTCGAAAGTGGTCCCATATACTTACCCCTGAATGGGTGGATCTTGAGCCTATCTATACTCATATGGTAGAGGTCATGAGCCTTCCTTAGATACAGGTCGAAGGGATACCAATATGGATTCCTCAATGACATATTATTCAGTAGAATCCATGGATACCCATGGATGCGGTCATGGTAAATGCTACCATGTGCAGAACCCCCATGCTGGGAAGTCCCATGCTCTGATCTGTGTCTAGAGGAATGTCTAGTACTTCCTCTAATTGGGGTATTCTCAACAAAATCCCCTCATGTGTAATTATCCCCTCTAATACTCACTAAACGATGTCTAGGAGGATTTTGTGATTGAGGGTTTTCTACATTGTGTTGTGCATTAGGTGGAGCTTGGGATTCAATCTCCGGTATGTGCTTAGATAGGCCTCTCTATGTTTGCACCATTATGTATCCTATGTTTAGATTTAAATTTTATTAACACAAAGAATACAATGATGATTATCTTCTTTTATAGTTTTAAAATAAGCCCTAAACTGTTTGATGTGTTTTCAATTTGTTGTATCAGTAAAGTAACTATTTTCATGTTTTGCAATAGGTTGATGATTTTATCAATTATTTAAAAGGCTTTCACCTATATGCTCGTAGATCGACAACTTGGTGATGAACTCTAGGTCATATAATTCCTCCAAAATATGGTGATAAGGTCCACACCTAGTTAGGGAGCATAAGTCCTACCAAACCCTCATCCAATCTCACCCAGTCAGTGTTATACCCTCTGAATAGAAGTACATACAATTTTTTTGGGCTACAGATGGTTCTTGAGTCCAGTATTGGTCTAGAACATAAGGTACGAGGGAGTTGGGCAAACAGATGTAAATCACTGCCATAATTATTGAAAACCTACTAGTGGTTGGATGTGACTTCCAAATCACTAGCATTTACAATGTGTCATGGTGTTTGTGGTTCCTTTTACTTTGCATAAAATAAAAATGCATAAAACAACACTCAAATGATTTTACATGTATTTCAAAAGAACATTTCACTTTAAAAGAATGCACAACTATGCTAAATGACTTTTTAGAGAATGCAACTATATATGATATAAATTTCCACTGATTGGACTTCATGCATGCAAAATCTAAACAAGCAATGTCCTAGACCACTGGAGACAAGGGTGGACTGCAAACAGAGATCTATTATTCCTAGCAGTGACTAGTAGAAAACTAAGAAAACATCTAGGATTTTGCTTTTTAATTTTTGCCATGTTTTTCTAATTAGAATCCATATATTGCATTCTACTTTTGCAAACAAAACATAGAAAAATACAAAGAGGGAAAAATTATCCTACCTCAGATCCAAGTCTTATGAAGGTGTCTGATATATGCTTTTTTCTATTTTTTGGAGACCTTGGATGTCATGTGCGGTTGCGACTGTTGCTTGTAGGTGTCAACCATGATGACAACTATTATCCATGGTTGTCAACCATGGTTAGCACCTGCAACAAAAACATAGAGAAAAAAAATTAGTGATTGCAAAATTTTTGGGGTCCCACCATGATCGCCTTCTGTACCATGCAAAATACTAACACCTAATGCTATAATCATTGAACATTATGTATAATTGGGTATGCACATATGAATTGACAATAAATGACACAAAATAAAAAGAAATACTTCTCTTATTAATATTTTGAATCAATACAAATTACATATCCATCCCTCTTAGGGATACCCTTTTGATACAACAATTACAACATGATAAATTCCCTTCAAGAGTAGGTGTAATCCAAATGTCTTCCACAAAGACATGAACTGCTCCAAGGTGTTGATGACCTTCTTCTCCATGATTAGAGGTATTTTTTGCCTTGCATCCCAAAACCCTATTGATATTACATGCAATAAACAACAAGAAACATTAGATACAAAGGAGGCCTCTCTTGATAAGCATTTTAAGAGAATCTTGCATAAAGGATGATGTAATTAACATGAAATCAAGAAAGTGCAATAAATATATTAAACCTATGTTAAGCATGAAATAGCACCATAAAACATGTAAAGGAAAAGCATATGCATCTATCTAATGGCTTAATTGCGAAATTGAAAGCATAGAAGCACAAAAAGATCCATTAATAGCATAATTGCAATAATGAAAGGAAATGACTAAAAATCCTAATTGCACCGGTCAAAGTCCCTCATAAAGCTAATTAAAATGATATATAACTAATATAGAAACAACAAGAAAATCCTATAGCTAAAGAATAGGAAAATTAGTGATACTATCCTGACCATGGCTCTGAAGCACGGTGAGCACTGTTAGCCACGATTGATAGTCGCAGTGGAGCTTGAAGTGAGTTTGTACTCCAATTTAGAGGTTGAATCATTGAATATTTCCATAAAATTTATGGTCAAGGGTTGCCTTTGTTTCCTTTGATAGATTTTGTGATTTAATTGATCAGTTTGGTGATGAAATGGGCTCAATTGGTTTTATTGATTCTTACTAACCCTCCATAGCCTCCGTGACTCCAAATGCCATGTGATATCCAATTGGGTAGACAAAGTGTTCCTCTAAATGCACCTAGGTGAGTATGCAATTTGATAGGTATTCACTGCATTTTAATTTGAGATTCATCTATATCTTTCCCCAATTTTATGGGGGTTAAATAGCATTTCACCAAGGCTAGGGGTAGCTTCAGGAGGAAGCCAAGAAAAATATTGGGTAGTTTGAGTTTGTTGAATGGAAGGATCCAAAACCTTCCTCGCTCAAACCACTCTAATCCACAACCAATAGTCTGTTGTAACCGATTTTGGATCAGATGAAGGCCAACCAATTTTAAGTACTAACCACATATGATAGGTATGGTCAGCTCTGCTAACCATGGGTGTCAGCAGTGGCTAGCACTAACTAGGCAAAGATGCCCAAATTGAGTGGTAAAAACCATTTCTATACCTTGGAATCTATCCAAGGTCTTCCATATGGTCTTCTAGCATGTCCCATATGAGTAGTCACCTTGGCATTACACATTTTAGGTGTCTAAATAGGCTTAGAACCATTTGAAATGTGGGGTTGGATTTTGTAGGAACTATTGACCCACATTCTCAAGGAAAGGTGCATATCTTGGTATGTACTGATTATGTGACTAAATGGGTAGAAGTGCATGCTTTTAAACATGCTCATGAAGAAAAGGTTGTTGATTTCCTGTATACACAAATTCTTCTATGTTTTGGAGCCCCCCATTCTATCACTACAAATCAAGGACCTCAATTTACATCAAAGGTTATTGAAGCCTTTACTAAACTATATGAAATCAAGCACATAAAGTCCTCACCTTATCACCCTCAAGCAAATGGACAGGTTGAAGTAACCAATCGATAATTAGAAAGAATATTAACCAAAATAGTAGCTTCCTATAGGAGGAATTGGATGGATAAACTACCCAAAGCAGTTTGGGCTTATAACACTACATGGAAATCCACCATAGTATTTACACCTTATGAATTGGTATATGGTAAAAAGCCTCTTTTGCCTATTGAATTTGAATTACTAACACTTTGAACTACTTTGAAAGTTGGTATTGACTTGTCACAAACACAAATAGATAATATTTTGTAGCTCAATGTATTGGATGAACTATGAATGGAGGCATTACATCAAACTAAGATAATTCAAGCATAGCAGAAGTTGTGGCATGATAGTAACATTTAGCAATGGGAATTTCAGTAAGGCAATTGGACTTTGTTGTTTGATTCTCGCTATGAAGATTTTCCTAGGAAGTTACAAACTAGGTGGCTTGGACCTTATCTGATTGAGGAAGTATTTGGAAATGGAGTTGTTCATCTATCGCCCATTGATGATTCACAAAGGAAGCTAGTGGTTAATGGACATCATATAAGGATATACCATACACCATTTACTAAGTTACGATTCTGAAGCAAGTGGAGCAATTGGATGTATCCATGATGGAAGGAAATACCTCTTTCACAATAGATTCAGTAGAATGATAAAAAATATATAAAAGAAAAAAAATAAAATGAATAATTCAGAAAGTGAAAACCTCCTAGGAGGCACTTATGAATTGGCTTGCATGAAAATGGGTTTTCCAGTATGTTTGCCTTGTTGGTATCACAATCATCGTTTCTCAGATTGCACCTATATTATTCCATAGAAGAGTTAACTGGTAGTCAAAAAGAACAAACATCTGAAAAATGTAAGATAATTGGTTAAATTAGGTATGTGTCCTTGCATTTTTATCATTGTAGATATTTAGTATGTAGTGTATAAAAATCACTAGTTAGTATAAAACATTCATAAGGTTTGATAAAAGTAATCAATCTGGTCAAAAGAAAGCAGAAATTTCATGTTGGTTTGAAAGGATTGAAGGAAACAAATTAAAAAACTATAGTCTCAGTCAACAAAACCTGTTCTAATAAAAAGGTGTGCAGAGCTTTAGAATGATATCAAGATTTGAAATAAGAATTTTTTTTAATTCCCTTGTATAACATGACACAACTTTAGAATAAGGCAGGGTGCGTGCTTCAGAATGGAATAGTATTCAAACTTCAGAATGAAAAAGGATATGTTTGGTTGCATGATAGAATTGGGAACACAAAATTCCATGTGGCATCAATTTTATTTTAATCACACCATCCAAAGTTGATGAACCGGTCAAGGTACAGGGTTCGAGAAGGGTCACAAGGTGCATTATCCCAAGATATGATGAAGAAGGATTTGTTCGGAAAAACCACGTGCTTTGGTTTCTTGCACACTCTTTGGGTCATGCAAACAAGGTACCTCAACAAATACAAACTCAGTAATTAATGACACTAACCTACAAATTACCCATGTTATGGCCAATGATTGATTACCACCTCAGTAAAATCATAACTAAATCAGTGGGTAATCAACAATTGAGATAATTCAATTATTGTCGTCACAGGAAATAGCCACTAATTATCTATCACATGTCGAAACAAAATATTTTTTTCCATCATGTTTCGAAGATTATTGATATGCTCTAAACATTCATTATCCTATCTTAGAAAGCATTGAAAATTATCGTGGCACTTCTCAGCCAAAAATACTATCATTTGCAAACTAGAGAACAAAGTATTGCAAGGGTAGAGAGCTTCACAGGGTAGCATCAGAACACAAATATGAGGAAAAATAATAAAAATGAGCTATAAAATGCTAGTTATCTGTAAAGGGATCCTGAGATGCTACAAATTTTTGAATAAGAAGGGTTAATTCCATTCCTTAACAAGTTGGATGGATATTCCAAAGGACTGGCAATAGAATTTGTGTGAACCTTCAAAAATAACAAGGCCAACATCAGTGGCATGACAATACAGGTAACACTTGAAATATTAAGCCAAATCACTGAGTTACCCTTGCAAGGTTTACAAATTTCAAGAACTGGTAAAAATGCCTTAACAGAGATAGTTAATCAGTTCACAAAATAAGGGGATAAACAAATTGAATATCAAATGAATAACAATATTTGCAAGGGGGTAAAATGAATAAGTCTACAGCACCCATGGGATGAAGTAGTTGTATGGGTAATAATATTTTTCACTTGTGAAGGGCAATTCATTGTTTTATCTAGCCACCATATTAAAATTTTGAATCATTTAATACATGGTGGCCAAAACCTTAAAGTTAGGGTTAATTTCCCTTTGTATCTACACCAAGAGTTACAGAACATGGAAAAATGCTACCAGGAAGGGAAGGGAACCCCTAAGCATCATGGAATGATTAAACTTATCTGCAAATATCATTTTAGGGGAAACCCTAGGAGTTTTGATAGATTTTTCTCTTCTTGGAATGAAATGGTGCATAAAGAAGATGAAGAGGAAACAGGGAATGAAAGCCCTAAAAATAATGAAGAGGGAGAGGCCTCTAAAAATGAAATTCCTTCTTCTCCACAAGGACCTCCATCTACTAGGACTAGAAGACAAAGGGAAGCAAAGTCTAAAACTAGTTCTGTAGAAAAGAAAAGGAAAGTGATATTTTCTGAGGATGGGACTATATTTCCAGTCCATATTGTTGATTAGCTAGAAATTTCAATTGGAAAAACATAGAAAACATCTTCCTCCAAATTAGAGTCTACTTCAAAATTTTTAGAATCCACAAGCAAATATAAATAGAAGCAATCTACCCTTAGGTTGCAAAGGTCCTCCAAACTTCAAAATGGTGAAACAATTGAGGAGGTAGTGGATGTTGAAACATCACCACCTTGATGGAAGAGCCCTAGAAAGCTACATCAAAAAATGGTTGAAACAAAAGGAGAGCACCTTAGGACATATTCTATAGACACACAACAGGAGGAAATGACCATAAGGATGGTTACAAATGTAGCTGCAGAGGTGATTGCGGATGTAGTCATAGAAGACACATGTGCAGATTTAGGAGTGCCTGAATTATCCATAATGGATGACTTACCTACTTTATTTTCTAAGTCTTAAGCAGAGTTTACAGCAGAGGAAGAAGTAGAGGAAGAATAAGAGGAAGAGGAAGATATACAAGAACAACTGTGAGTTGCTAGGAGTGTCATTAAAATGCAAATGAGATGGATCAAACAAAGGGAGGCTTCCATAGAAGAAAAATATAAACAAATTGCTGACTTATAGAAGGAGGTGGATAGATTGAAGGATAGGTTAGAAAATATTTAATAACAACCTATAGAATCTAATATTGAAGCTAATTTAGTATAAATTTTGTTGGAGCTAGTAGAATAGAATAGATAATCAGCCATACCAGATGACAGGCCACAATCCCCTTCCCAAATTGAAGCACCAATACATGAGCAACTACCTGAGGAAAAGTCACTCAACATAAGAGATAAAATAGATGATCAGGTAAGCATGCATTCCCACCAATTTTTTGTACAATTGTTTCCATCTGTTACACATCAAGTTGAAACAATAGAAATTGGGGTGCAAGTGGATTTACTGCCAAAGGAACCACAAATAATTAGATCCCCACTAACAATTTCATTGACAAAATACAATGAAGATATTGCACACTGGGTATTGAGGTGTTAGAAATTGGAAACACATATTACATATTTAAAATATTTGGAAAAAAATATTTATCCTCAAGGCACATAAATAAATAGGTTATAGGAACAGGTACAGTATCTCTGCCAAGTTGTAGAATACCTAGTCCAATTTAGAAGACCAACTAGATTTTATAGCTTAATCTTGAAAGAGAAGTACCTCCACTGGCAAGTAATGAGGATTTGCTCCAATCTCCCTTACAAATTGGACACTACTGAAGAATTTCTGGAAGCCTATTTACACAGTCCAGAGGAATAGAAAAATTTAATGTGTGAGCTATTTCTGCATCAATTTCTCATGCCAAAAAATGTGACATTTCTACCATATATTTTTACAGGGGATATTCAGTTAAGATCCTTTATGTCCATAATGTAGAATAAAATATATTGGAATTAGGATAAAAAGGTAAGTAAATAAACTGAGTTCAAAGATGAGATGTTGCTAAGACCAGTCCATCCCAATCACAGGACTTCCACAAATCAAAATTTTACCATGATGAGAGAAAAATGTGAAGGTTAAGGTCCAATAACACACAACGGAAAAATAAACAATTAAAAACTTAAAATTTAAACACTTTATTTCATTCTTCTCCAACCAACAATTACACATTCTAATGTATATATAAGTAAGGGATATGGAGAAAGTCGGCAGAGGGAGATGGAGGGATAAGGGAGTTGGAGGGATAAGGGATAAGAAGGTATATCGGAGGGATAAGGAGGAAATGGAGGGATAAGGAGGGAATATAGGAGGAGAATAGGAGAGAAAATAGGATAGGGAGTTAGGAAATATTGCCGACAAGAATTGCCGACAAAATTAGGAAGATTTCACACTTAGGGCTTAGAAGGAGCTTTTTCTAAGCCACTTATGGAAAATCCCTGTTCACACTTGCAACATTCTCCCCCTTAAAGTTGATAGGACTGACTACACAATCTCTCAGCTTTACAAATTGAGCTTTTGTCATTGCCTTGGTGAAGATGTCTGCGACATTCTCCAAAGTGTGACAGTATTGAAGCTCAAAAATTTCATGTTCCACCATATCTCTGATGAAGTGATACTTCATGTCAAAATGGTTCGTTCTGCTATGGTGGACAGGATTATATGCCAACTAAATGGCACTGATGTTGTCGCAGTAAATTCTGGTCGGACCACTTTGTTGTTCTCCAATCTCTTCTAGTACTTTCCTTAGCCACAAGGCTTGAGTACTAGCATAAGTAACCGCTATATACTCTGCTTCTATTGAAGATAGTGCTACTACTGTCTACTTTTTGGAACTCCAAGTTATTAGTCCTGATCCAAGACTAAAATAGTTTCCTGATGTTGACTTCCTGTCATCAATATTACTACCCCAATCACTATCACTAAAGCCTACAAGCTTGATAGTGTCACATTTATGGTACTGGATTCCAAAATCCAATGTACCCTTCACATATCTCAAAATTCTTTTAGCTGCTTGCAAATGCAAATCTCGAGGGGTTAGACATAAATCTAGAAACAAGAGATACAACATACCGAATATCCGGTCCGGTGTTGGCGAGAAACATCAAACTCCCAACCATGCTTCGAAAGTGGTCACATCAACTTTTGGTGCTCCATCATCTTTGCTTAATTGGATCCCATGTCCAACTGGAGTTGCAATCGGTTTGCAATGCTCCATAGCAAACTTCTTGATCATATCCCGAGCATACTTATGTTGACATATGAAGATCCCTGTATCTGACTGATGAACCTCCATTCCAAGGTAATAGTGCATTAATCCAAGATCTTTCATCTCAAACTGCGTCATCATGGAGTGTTTGAACTCCATATTCATTTTTTCATTACTACCCATAAAAATGAGATCATCCACATATAAGCAAACTATGAGGATATCTTTACCTTGCTTTAGGTAGTAGAGTGTGGGTTCATTTTTGCTTCTGGTGAACCCATAATATTTGAAGTACCCATCAATGCGTGAGTACCAAGCTCTTGGTGCCTGTTTGAGACCATAGAGTGCCTTCTTCAATCTGTAAACAAGGTGTTCCTTACCTTGTACTTCAAATCCCTGTGGTTGCTCAACATACACTTCTTCTATCAAGTAACCATTGAGAAATGCACTCTTAACATCCATGTGTTGAACTTTCCAACCTTTGTGTGCAGCTAAGGCAAGAACTATTATGATTGTCTCCTGTCTGGCTACAGGAGCAAAAGTCTCTTCATAATCTATTCCATATTTCTGAGTAAAACCCTTTGCCACTAATCTTTCCTTATGTTTTTCAATGCTTCCATAAGAATTAAACTTTGTCTTGAAGATCCATTTACAGCCAACATATTTCTTTCCTTTCGAAAGCTTCACGAGCTCCCAAGTGTCATTTTTTATAGAGGTTATCTCCTCTTTCATGGCATCTTTCCAAATCTTCTGAGTACATGCCTTCTCATAACTAGAAGGTTCAAGCTATGCACTAGTTAACAAAGCATAGTTAACTTGATCTCCCCTAGGTTCTTGCTCGGGATTCATCATCACCATACAAGTGCATACTTTCTAATCTGTGTAAAACAGAATCCATTTCACTAGCCTGACTCCTAGTATATCTTCTTGAAAAATTTTATCCAACATCTGAGATGATGGATGATACTGTAAAGTTCTCTTACCTTTGGATGGAACATCAATATCCATTTGTGAGGAACTTAATGATCGCTGTGGAGAAGGACTTGGTGAAGCAGTTGAAATAGAAGATGGACTTGGTGGATGTGTGGGCAGAGACTGCTTTCCTTTCTATGGTAGTTGTGGTTGCACCTGCTGAGCTACTACATCAGTGGCTTAAACATCACTGAATATTTGGGGCTTACCCCACTCTCCCCCTTCATCAAAAATCACATATCTTGATATCACTATCTTTCGAGTTGTAGGATTGTAGAGTCTATAACCCTTTGTGTTTTCACAGTATCCTACAAAAATGCAAGCCTGACTCTTTGGATCCAACTTCTTTCTCAGCTCATCAGGAATGTGAGCATATGCCAATGAACCAAATACTCTGAAATACTTCACATTTGGTTTCTTACCATACCAGGCTTGGTAAGGTGTTTTCCCTTTCAAACTTGAAGTAGGACTTCTGTTCAAGATGTGAACACTAGTCCTTGTTGCATCTCCCCAATATGCATTACTCAAATGCTTTTTCTGAAGCATTGATCTTGCCATCTCCACAATGGTGCGATTCTTTCTTTCTACTACACCATTCTGTTATGGAGTGTAGGCAGTTGTGAACTGCCTCTTGATGCCATGATGTTTACAAAAATTCAAAAATTGATTAGAGGAGTATTCTCATCCCCTATCTGATCTAAGACATTTTATAGAATATCCACTCTCACTTTCAACTTTTGCTTTAAAATCAACAAAGCATGCAAATGCTTCATCCTTATGCTTCAAAAAGTATATCCAACACATTCTTGTGCAATCATCAATGAAAAGTAGGAAGTAAGAGTGATTACCTAGACTCTTGGTCTGCATCGGACCACAGATGTCTGAATGTACCAACTGAAGAGGATAGCTGGCCCTCCATGCTTGTCCATGAGGAAATTTTGATTTGGCATGCTTGCCCAAGGCACACCCTTCACAGACTTCCTTACTGTCTTGAACTTTGGGAAGTCCAGTCACCATTGCTTGTGAAGTTAGCATCTTCAAACTTGCTGAATTCAAGTGACCATATCTCAAGTGCCATAGGACACTTGGATTGGTAATAGCTACATTTGCTAACTTATTTCCTCCTGGCTGGCCAAACTTCAAAGGGAATAATCTATTCTTTGACATTGGCACTTGTGTAATGATTCTATTACTATTGTTTTTGTCAAAAATGGTGCATTTACCCTCATCAAAAATCAACTTATAATTCTTTTCAAGCATTTGACCAACACTTAAGATATTGTTTTGAAGATGAGGTGTGTAATAGATATCACTTACTTGCTTTATGCCTTCTTTCATTGGAACTTCCATGGCTCCAATGCCTTCAACTGCCAATGACTTGTCATCTCCCAACCGAATGTTGGATTTGTATGAGGAGTCTAACTTAGCAAAGAGTTCTTCTTTGCCACTCATGTGATTTGAACACCCAGTGTCCAAAATCCATGTATCATTCATATTTTGCTCTGTCTGGCCATAAGAAATAAAGAGATTTGAGGACTCTTCCTCTTCTCCAAAATTCCCAAACTGACTGCTCTGGTTGCTACTGCTTCCTTGCAAAGTCTTTGACCAACAATCATGAGCATAATGGCCAGGTTTGCCACAATTGTAGCAAACTTGTTTTGATTTGTCTCCTCCTTTTCCTTTACCAGATTGTTTCCATCTATTTTGCTGTTGTCCTCCTCTATTCTGGTTTCCACCTTTGTTGGATGATCCTCCTCTGTTAGGAGTTCCCCCTATTTGATTATTCTAGCCTCTGCCTCTTTGTTGACCTCTGCCACGACATCTACCTCTTCCATCATGTGTGGCAAAAGCTTTGTCATCTCCTCCATAACTAGTGGTAGGAGTTTCCTGCAACCTCTCTTCATGTGAGAGAAGTGAACCAGTTAATGCATCAAAAGACAATGTGGTTAAGTCTTTTGATTCTTCAATAATTATTGCAATAGAATTCCATTTTGGAAGAAGTGTTCTCAACACTTTCTTCACCATCATCTCTGGCTTAATATCCTCCCCTAGTGTGACCATTTTTTCGACTAATGCTTTCACTCGCACGCAGTAATCACCAACTCTTTCATTCTCTTGCATCTTGAGATTCTCAAAATATCGTTTCAAGGTTTGCAGTTTTACCTGCTTCACTTGGTCACTGCCTCTATAGCTTTATTTTAAGGCATTCCATGCATCTTGTGCAATTACATAAGATGCAACCCTAGGGAAGATAGTTTTATCTAAGGCAGCATGAATGTGATATAAGGCAAAATAATTATTCTTTTGTGCTTCTTTTCTTGTCTTTTTATCAGCATTAGAAAATGCTGCCCATTCAGTAGCAGTTGGTTCTGTATAACCTTCTTCAACTACATCCCAAAGACCTTTTCCTATCAACAAAGTCTTCATTTTTATAGACCAGTATTCATAGTCACTACCATTAAATTCAAGGATTGGTAGACTAGTGTTTGCAGCCATTGCAAAATAAAAAACAATCTTTATTCAAAGCAAACAAGTACTTTTATTGAGGCAAACTGGAAATACAAAGCAGTACAGAATGATTTAATGATTTAAATCAAATCTTGCCTTCTTAGTACATTCATGTTCTACTTCAGAACTGCTGCTAATGATGATGATCTCAGGTTTTACGTCCTCTGGATCTGCTTCTGCTGCTTCCTCTTCGTCTTCCTCTTCTTCTTCTTCCTCTTCTGCTACTTCTTCTTCTTCTTCTTCTTCCTCTTCCTCTTCTTCTGCTTTCGCTGGTTCAGGTTCAGGCTCAGGAGAGCGTGGTGTATATACCTCGCTTAATTCATATGTTTGCACACCTGGTGTATAACTGGCACCATTTTGTACATCTAAAACAAATTGCACGGTCTTAGATTCTTCAATCCTCTTTCCGAAGATATTGTCTTCTGAATCTGCCTCGTACCCTGAATCTGGATTTCTCAGGTGAGCAATCACCTGATTCTCCAACTGACAAAACACAGTATGAAGCCCTCATCGATGAACCCTTGCCTCAAAGGATTCTAACATTTCTCTCTTTTAATCCTCAGCGTGACTCAAATGCGCCACCTGCAGTCTGCACAGCGGGCACCTTAGCCGCTCGACCACGCGGCTCCTCCGTGGACAAGGAAGACGCCGCTTCCTCTAATATCTTTGGCGGCGGTTAAAAAACAAAAAAAAATAAAAATTTTCCTTTGTAAAGCGCCTGGCGGGATTCGATCCCCGGCCCTCTTGCATGCAAGCGAATCAACTATCCACCATGCCACGCATGCGGACGTGAACTGACGGGAGTGAGGAGGGGCTTATTTTCAATGGTGGGCAATGTTTTTTTTTTTTTTAAACTATGGGAAATTATCCCACATTCGCTGTGCAAACGCACAGCGAGGGTTTTTAACCCTCACGCCGCACAGTAGTGTTCGACTGCCTTCGGGCAGTCGATCCTCAATCGCACTGTACTGCCGCTTTGACCAATCGCTCGTTGACACCTCACTGCCACGATGAATTTCCACATGGTGAACTTTGCCCATTCGCTGCCAACCAAACTTCCAATCGCCCTACACCACGTGTATTCCAGTCACCTCTGCCTTGACTGCCGCATCACTACCACGTGTCAACTTGACTGTGCATGATTCACCTCGAGATCCGTGCCTGACCTACCTCAGGATCTGTGCCCGAGCTTGCTCGTGATCCACCACGAGATCCGAGCCCCGTTGGTGACCTGCTTCAGGATGCATGCCCACCTCAAGAACCATGCCCGCTCTGACCTCACTTCACCTCAGGAATCGTTCCCACCGGACGTCGGAGTCTGGCTCTGATACCAGTGAAGGTTAAGGTCCAATAACACGCAGCGGAAAATAAACAATTAAAAAATTTAAACACTTTATTTCATTCTTCTCCAACCAACATTACACATTCTAATATATATATAAGTAAGGGATATGGAGAAAGTCGGCAGAGGGAGATGGAGGGATAAGGGAGTTGGAGGGATAAGGGATAAGAAGGTATATCGGAGGGATAAGGAGGAAATGGAGGGATAAGGAGGGAATATAGGAGGAGAATAGGAGAGAAAATAGGATAGGGAGTTAGGAAATATTTCCGACAAGAATTGTCGACAAAATTAGGAATATTTCACACTTAGGGCTTAGAAGGAGCTTTTTCTAAGCCACTTATGGAAAATTCCTGTTCACACTTGCAACAAAAAAAATATCAAATTGGTTTATCACAACAATATTAATTATTGAGGTGTCATAAATTGGAAACACATATTACATATTTAAAATATTTGGAACAAAAGATTGATACTCAAGGCACAAAAATATTTGAGGTGTTAGAAATTGGAAACACATATTACATCTTTAAAATATTTGTGTTGCAGGCCAAACAAGGTTAACTTTTTCCTACTTTTGTCACATGCCCGTGCATTTAATTTATCAACCCAAGGAGCTTCGTAAACTTGTGAAGGGTCTGAATAAGATTGCTTACAATACCACTTGAGATGAGTCCACTAATTCTACTATTGGGGGGTGTTTTAAAAATGGTTTTCAATCACTCATGCACTCCTCAATAATTTACGTAAGAAGAAAATAATTAAATCTATGAAAATAAAACATTCACACATTCCTAAAAATGAATCTACTGCAAATATTGGAAATAGCAATGTGGTAAATGATCATATAAAAGCAATAAAATAATCTAGAAAACATAAGAAAATTGGGGAAGAAATACTGGCTTGGAGTGGGCCTAGGCTCCAATAGCTTCCTCCCAGCTAAACACATGCTTAGAACTCTTAGAATTGTGATATATTTATCAGTGTTACAATATCTATCTCTTCTATCTGTCTCTATAACTCTATATAAATCTATATTAATATATCTCTCTTAGAGCAGTCTGCATGTGTTTATATAACACACCCGTAGAACTTCTATTGCAAAGAGGTTACAATAGTCGATTCATCCTAGACTAAATTAAGACAGTCTGGTGAATGCAATCGATGTCTACTTAAAACTAGCATTTGGTTCTAACGGTGGCATGTTCGCTGATTGGTTCATGCTTCACCTGGCATTGGTAAGATGCTTTCATACGTTGGTGCAATCTCCAATTTAGCTCTACATTACATAGAGTTGGAACTGCACCAACCGATGTTTTCCACATCATGCAAATCTGGTCAATGGGCGAAGAACAGAGGTGCCTTCCATATGAGGAGGTGCCTAAGTATATCGGGTGCCTTCCCTATACGAAAGGTGTCTTACTACCGTGGTGCCTTCCTGGAAGAGGAAGGTGCTTACCTTCTATTGGCACCTTCCTATGAGAGGAAGGCGCTTGCCTTCTAGTGGCGCCTTCCTTATGGGAGGAAGGTGCTCGCCTTCTATGAGAGGAAGGCACTTGTCTTCTAGTGGTGCCTTCCTTATGGGAGGAAGGTGCTTTGCCTATCATGGTGCCTTCCTATCGGTGCCTTCCTTATGAGAGGAAGGTGCTTCTTTCCCTTTGGTATCTTCCTGGAGGAGGAAGGTGCTTATATTTCCTTGGTGCCTTCCTGGAAGAGGAAGGCGCCTACTTACTCTTGGTGTCTTCCTGGAAGAGGAAGGTGCCTACTTACTCTTGGTGCCTTCCTGGAAGAGGAAGGCGCCTACTTTCTCTTGGCGCATTCCTAGAAGAGGAAGGCACCTACTTTCTCTTGGCACCTTCCTGGAAGAGGAAGGCACCTATGTTCTCTACATTGATCCCCAAAGAAACAAAGTGCCAGGTCCATTAAAAAGACCTCGACTGATCCAAATCTAACTAAACCAACTGCAATTCCATAAAACACACTGAAAACACACAAACTAGATAACACGCATAATTTCATCAAATATCTATATAATCATTTATAAAATTATGAAATCCTTATTATATAGCCACATAATGATCAAGAAAATGTGTACAAAATGAGCATTTATGGTGCTCATCATCCCCCCACGCCTAACATATGCCATGCCCTCATTACATCAAAAATGTAGGTAGCCCTATTGATCCCTCATCATTGCCATTTCTTGGAGGATTTGGCTGTACCTACAGCTCGAGTCTGTATCTTCTGCACGTTGGCATCTAAATATGTGGCTCACCTTTTCCTACATGGAACTAAGGGTGCAGCTATCAACTAGCCTTTTCTCATTCTAGACGCTACTGGTAGTGATCTAGCCATCGTCATCTCTACTGATTGGAATGCAACTTCGGTAGCTTGATAGAGGTCAGCATCTAGAGGTCTGACCACTTCCAGAGGGATATCTAAATTATTCCTTCTGGAATGTACTACTTGGGCCTTGTATAATATAGCTGCTTTAGGAGAAAGCCCTGCATTCTCCTTTGAAATGGTAGTAGCCTCCAATTGGAGGCCATATACCCCCCATCATTCCAAATACCTCCTCATCATGGAGGTCCATCCTCGGGATGACTCGTAAATATCCCATAACTAGCTATCCTCTGTTGGGTTGATGTATATACCAGTGTCCCCCAGCATCCTCAATGTTGCCTTTCGGGTCTCCTTGGCTACCATCATCTCTTTGAGCAACCGTTAAAATTGTTTTCTCCTCTTCACGAATGACTGCATATCCCATTCATCCTCTTCTGGCTCAGTGAAGGTCACCTTCACCTTCTTTCGAGTCGACCTGGGCCCTTTTCCTCTGGCCTCTACAGAGAATGCGATGGCTTGAATAGGGGGTTTCCATTTCTCCTAGGTAGACATCTCCTCGATTTTAGGGGCCTACTCTGGAGTGTTATCTTCATTCTATGCTACTGTCTCTAAGGGTGCTCCTTCGTTCTCTTGTCTATCCGATGTCGACCCCTCAGGCTCTTCTCCTCCTTCCTCAGGTCTGGGGAGTTCCTCCTTATCCTCTGGTCCTGTCTACTATTGGAGGCCCTCATCCTACTATGTATCACTTAGGACGATGACAGGGGGTATTGTGGGACTTCTCTTTTCTTCACTCCCAAAAATAGAGGAATTATCCCCTACCTTCGGGCTGCTCTGTCGGGCATCCGATCGAATTTCTCCCAAAGAGAATACTCATTTGGCAGATGTGGGAGAATTCATTGGCACTTCTTTCACCCAATCATTTTGGGTTGAGGCATCCCTTATTTCTATTCCCCTATCCTGAAGTAGCTTGATTTCCTCTTACAACTTCTAGACTAGCTGCTCGAGTTGGGCGATCTGTCCGTCTCATTCCTTCAAATCCCCTGCATGCTTGTTCTAGTAGTTCTCCAAAATTTGCTGGGTCATATATCAATTGGTTTGCCATTCGAGTGCCTCCTCTAAGGCTGTGTCAACCTGGTCATTGTTCCTGGAAGTCCCTACATCTTGTGGGCTCTGATTTATCAGTTTCCAAAGGGTTTGGTATGCAACGTCTACTTTTGGGTCGCTCTGTTCTTCTATCAAGAGGAGTCTCCATAGATGTTTCCTCTTGGGGACTAGTTCTGTCAACCAAAACTTGTCCTCATCGCTAATAAGTGACACTCCTTCCTCATGCTCGAGAACTGGGGAATGCACTCTTTCCTATATGTTTTTGAGCACTAGTGACTACCCTCTTTCCTTTGTGAAATAGGGCAATTCCAATTGCCTAATACTTGCCATTTCCTCTGCAGGGCTTCTCTCTTCTTGCCCTATTTTAGCAACAACATCCTATCACATTTCTTGGCTGCCATCTCCCTCTGCATCGAGGTTCTACCTCTGCACTTCTGCATGGCAGACCAATGTCGATATCAGCCCATGGTGGGCTAAGGCAAATAGTGCACCCTTCTAGTACCAATCTGCTTCATCCTTCAAAGCATTTTCTAGGTATAAGGGCATATTTAACTTCCTTCCATGCACCAGGTGACTGAGAAACTACACATGATTAGCGTGCAGATGGGTATATTTCTTGGTGCATGTGAATAATCAAGCAACTTGCTCAAATATCATCCATAGATTCATGGGGAGGATATTTTTGGGTAGCCCCTCCTTGTCTATCTACACATTCTCCCCTAGCAGTAGCACCTCGATGTATGGATTCAAAAATCTACCCTTGTATACGCATTCCCATGTGAGGGGCAATCCAGTCGCCTATGAGATGAATTTGGGGGTGACTAGAATTTATATCCCTCACACCTAAGCCACATTGCCCTTCAAGGAGGTGGTGAACTATTTGGCTACCCCCATATCCTAGCCCTGACTGACCAGGGTATAGTATTTGAGCCATCCCTCAGCCTCAAACTATGTCTTCATCACCCCTATGATTCCATCTATATCACCTGGTTCATTCTTCTTCACTACACGATTCTTAGACCTTCCTCCCATGGTGCCTTCCCTTACTATTGCTATTTTTTTTTGTCCTTCCTTCCTTAGGAAGGTGCCTTCTTATAGGGAAGGTGCCTAACCCTAGTAGTTATGGAAGGTGCCATATCATTGGCACGCGGTTCTGGCTATGGGGGGATATGATCTTTATGATGGTGGTATATTTTTTGGTACTACATATTTTATAAATAATTATATAAAAATTTGAATTAACATGCATGTACCTAATTCGGTGTTTCAGGCATCGTGAAGGCCATTGATTTTCTGATTTGTGACACAGGGGAGGGGTATGGTCATCTGGTGCCGCTCATTCATGTGATGCTTCATTGCGCTTGAGGCATCTAGGAGGTGTAAGTGTTGGTTGTAAATAGAAGGCATTCTTTGGTACCTTCCCCATGTGGAAGGAACTGATGTGGTGCCTTCCCGATGTTGTCGGTGCTCTCTGAATGGATGCACCTTTCGATGATGGAAGGTGCCTCTGATTGGATGTGCCTTCTGGTGGTGGAAGACGCATTCTGAATGGGTGCACCTTCTTGATGTGGAAGGCACCTTAGTCTGTATGCACCTTCCCGATATGGAAGGTGCCTCTGGCTGCATGCGCCTTCTTGATGTGGAAGGTGCCTCAGTTTTCTCATTTTTTTTCATATATATATATTATATATTTTTTTTATGTGTGCCTTCTTTATAAGGAAGGCGCCTTCTTCTAGCTAGGTGCCTTATTTATAAGGAATGTGCATTTTTCTTGCAGGGCACCTTCTTTATAAGGAAGGCACCTTATTTTGGCGGGGTGCCTTCTTGATGTGGAAGGCGCCTTCTTTTGACTGGGTGCCTTATTTATAAAGAAGGTGCCTTCTTCTGGTTGGGCACATTCTTATTAAGGAAGGCACCTTCTTCTTGTGGGGTGCCTTCTTTCTAAGGAATACACCTTCTTCTAGTGGGGTGCCTTCTTGATGTGGAAGGTGCCTTCTTTATAAGGAAGGTTCATTCTTCTTGCAGGGTGCCTTATTTATAAGGAAGGCACCTTATTCTCGGTAATCATGTTGTGATTGACTAGGAAAGGATGATCAAGCCTTCTCAATATTGCTTCATGTTGCCTCAGCTTCTACCTACGAGCCGATGTCGAAATGCTGAGCCAAATCAGACCTGTTTTCCCAAATACCTATTCCTCGTGTTGTTAGGTCCTACACCTACAAAAAGCAACTGAAAAAGAAAGGAAAATAAAGGTATTTAGATGCATTCCATGCCTATTAGGCCATGGGTTAGGATGCCTATAGCTTGCATGCGGGTGTCATCCATGCAAAAACACATTGTAAGAAAAAACTACATTAACTAATTTTGGGTGAGCACTTCCATGCCCACCATTTCACCTATGAGAGTTCGGTATAGATCTAACAAGATGGGGTCTCCCCCATGCCTATTCTAGATTCTACCTGTAATATTTTGGACGTGTTATAGGGGTGTAGTCGGTGGCCATTGAATGTTAACATGGTGTCGCTACTGTCAATTGTCTTAACATGCACTGCCACATTCTTGATGAGCTCTACCACATCATACGGCCCCATCCATATCTGCATTAATTTGCCTTTCCTCTCTTGGAATCGAGAATCATACAATAGTACCCATTCCCCTTCTTGGAACTTCTTCTGCTTAATGTTGCTATCATGCCACCGCTTTCTTTGCTTCTATATAATTTCTGTTCTCTGTAAAGCATCTAATCAGATTTTGTCTAGGTGATCTAGCTATCGAATCCTTTGTTTTTGAGCTTCATCCAAGCTCAAGTTCAATTCTTAAGCCATTTTCAGCATCTTGATTTCAAATTCGATGGACATCATCGCATTTTTCCCATAGACTAGTTGGAAAGGTGTAAAGCCTATGGTGGATTTTCACATGGTTTTATATGCCTAGACTACCTCTAGAAACCGTGTAGCCCAATATTTCCTATGTTGCTACATGGTCTTCATCAATATGTTCTCTATTTATCTATTTGTCACTTCCACTTGCCCATTTTCCTATGGATGGTAGGGCATAGTTTTATTATGCCAAACTATGTATTGCTCCATCAGCTCCTTGATCAACTTGGAGGTAAATTGAGGACCTTGGTCTGTTGTTATCTCCCTAGGGACCCCAAATCATGTAAAAATATGGGTAAATAAGAAATCAGCAACCATTCTTTCCTTTGAATCCCTCAATGCCTGAACTTCAACCCATTTGGTAACGTAATCCGTACAGACCAAAATAAACCTCCTCCCCTTTGAAGGTGGATTAAATGGTCCCACAAAGTCCTTGCCCTACTTATCGAAAGGTTCTATGTGTACCTGATGTTGGAGGGGCATTTCATCTTGATGGGTTGGTCTACCCATCCTTTGGCATTCGTTACACTTGCTGGCATACGTAGCCGCATCCTTAAATAGAGTGGGCCAAAAGTACCCAGCCTATAGGATTTTGTAGGCAGTTTGTTTCCCTGCAAAGTGTCCTCTGCATGGTTCGTCGTGACATGCTTTGAGTAATTCTGAGAACACCTATTCTACTATGCATCTTCTTATAATTTGATCACGTCCTATTTTAAATAGGAGGCCATCCATCCATAGGAACAATGCATTTTTCTCTATGATCACCTACTTTTCTCAGAAAGATAGAGCAGGTGAGGTCCTTCCGATGGCCAAGTAATTGGCTATATCTGCATACCACGAGGTTTTCTCACTAATAGTGAACAAATGTTCATCCAAAAACTAGTCTTCCATTGCCCGATGGTCTGCTAGTATCAATATAGATAGAAAATCTACTATGACGTTATGCTTGCTTGGTTTGTTGACTATGGTGATGTCGAATTCTTGCAATAGCAATAGCCATCTGATAATTCTTCCACCAATGGTTGGCTTGCTCATTAGATATCTGATAGTTGCATGGTCCATATGGAAAAATACCTTATATCCAATGATATAGTGGTGAAATTTGTTTATAGCATGGACAACTATGAGGAACTCCTTCTCTTTCACCATGTAGTTGAGCTATGCTCCTGCCAAGTTTTTATTGACATAATAAATGGCATAAAATTCTTTGCCATATTTTTGTCCGAGGACTACTCCAATCACACCATTGGATGCATCACAATAGATATGGAATGGTATGGCCCAATTTGGTCCTCTTAAAATTGGTGTAGATATCAGTTTCTCCTTAAGCAATTGGAACACTTCTTCATAGTATTCTGTCCAATTGAACTCCACATCCTTAGATAATAGAGTGTGCAGTGGTTTGGCAATTTTTCTAAATTTGGCGATAAATCACCGATAGTACCCGGCTGATCCAAGAAAACTCCTCACCTCTTTCTATGTTCTGGGGCTAGGTAGGTCCCTGATGACCTCAATATTCCTTTTATCAACCTTTATTCCTTCTACAGAGAGGTGGTGCCCTAGTACGATGCCTTCTTGCATCATCATAAAGCATTTTTCATTACTTAGGGAAAAATTATTTTTCTTGCTTCTTTCGAGCACTCTTTCCAAGTTTGTCATTTCCTCAAATATTTCTTCATAGATGGTGAAGTCATCCATGTATACCTTGACCCTATCTCCCATCATGTCTAAGAATATGCTAAGCAACGCCCTTTGAAAGGTGGTAGGTGTGTTGCACAGTCCGAAAGGTAATACCCTATAGGAAAACGTTCCTCGTGGGAAGGTGAACGTTGTCTTATCTTGATCTTCTTCTCCTATCTGGATCTGGTTGTATCCACTAAATCCATCCAAAAATGAGAAGTACTTTCTCCCTGAGAGTGTGTCCAAGACCTGATCAATGAACGGGAGTGGGAAGTGGTATTTCTTTGTTGCTTTTTTCAATGCTCTATAGTCCACACAAATTCGATACTTCCCATTCTTTTTAGGTACCACCGCTAATAGTGATACCCACTCACTGTCATAAATTGGATATATGAATTCAGCAGCCAATATTTTATGCAGTTCTTCCTTGACAATGTCTTTCATTATCAAGTTTATTCTTCTCTACGGATGTCAGCTTGGAGTTGCCTGATCATCTAGATAAATCCAATGGGTACAAATATCTGGGCTGATGCCCTACATATCTAAGTAATCCCATGCAAATGCTTATTGGTGTCTTATCAGGAGCTCTTCTAATTTCATCAGTTGTGTGGGCGTCAACATACTACTGATATTTAATGTTCTTCCTGGCCCAACATGTATCTTCCAAACATGGTGATCTTGGATGCCAGTCAATGGTGATCCAGGTGCGGATATGGAGGGCTCTCCATGGAGAAACTCCATAATAGCACCATCTTCATCTTCTTCTATCAACTCCTCCAATGTCATCACCGGATGGATCATGGAAAACTCTGGATTTCCATGCTTGGTGAACATGGGTTCTCCTACTGAGTCGACGGACTATGCTGGGGGAAAAATGGTCAACCTTTTAATGTTTTACCCATTGGATATGGTCATCAGCCCATCCTGGTAGCTAATTTAAGCGTTAGTTGTTGCCAGCCATGGCCTCCCCAAGATGAGCGGGTAATTGCCCAGCCTAGTTTTGGATTGCAAGACTAAAAATTTGGCTGGGTATTCCCATGTGTTGACCATTACTATCATGTCTTCTAACATTCCTTTTGGCACTATGGTCGATCGATTGGCTAGCTACAGCACTGTCATGGTGGGTTTTAGGTTTGTGAGCTGTAGCCTCTACATGGTCTCCTAAGGCATTACATTGATGGCTACTCTGAGATCAACCAATGTATTGGACAGGGAATGTCCCTTGATTTTTATAGTCAGCATTGGGCTGCCTAGGTCTGCATACTTCGGATGGCATGTTCTGCCCATCATCAAATTTTCCAATTTACCCATGATGTTGATAGTCTGGGTTGCTCTTCATCCTGGCTTCCTCAGACACATCTCTCTAATTGCCTTGGTATATATTGGAACATCTTGGATTACTTGGAATAATGGAATTGTCACTATGAGGTTCTTCAATCTTGACAAGATGTTGAATTCCGGCTACGTTAATTTTCTTTGTTCTTGCAACCGATTGGGAAATGGAGCCTTCACTCTCTCAAGTGTTTCTTCCTCCTCTACCAAAGGTGTTTCTTCTACCTCCTCCTCCTTTTCTACCAGTGGAGGTGTTCCTACTCCTAGCTACCTACCTAACATAAGCTGAATATTGTACATAGGATACATCTCACCCTCCACATTGTATGCTAACTAGTTCACCCTGTTATTCAGATTTATCATCAGTTGTGCAGGTAGCTGTGTAGGTCTCACTATTGGCAATGCCAATAAATTCTGTTGGGGGTGAGCATGTGCTACATTCTGTGGAGCCTGATTCCATGCAGTGTGGCCTCTCCACTGCTGCCCAGGATATGGATATGGCATCCATGGCTGCTAATTCATGAATGCTACTGGGGGTATGTTAGACCAGGGTTATGGCCCCCACCACCCCATGTTAGGTGGTTGAGGTGGTGCATGTATGGTCCTCCCCCATATGGCAACATTCCTATTGGCATATTCCCTGCAGGGGGCTATGGCCAACTCTTTTGATTTACTATGAAATAGGCATCCATGCTTTCAACCTCCTCCTGATTACTAGGTAGTTGTGAGCACAATCAATTTTTATGATTTAGCCTGCAAACTACGCATAATATGACTTCATTATTTGGGCATGCATTCTTTGCATGCTTCCCTCTGCATTTTGGACAAAAATAAGCTAATGCTGCCTCATTTTTTTGCTTATTTTTCTCTAACAATAGTGTATCCATCTGCAATGCTAGATATGAGAGCATTTCACTCTTTAAATCCTTTAGAATATTACCTATTTCTATCTTTGTGACTGAAGCAGTCACTTTCATGGTTTTGGAGGTGGCCTTGCCTCACCTTCTTGAGTAGTTTTGAAATAGTTGTCGGATGTCTTCCATAGCATGCTGGTAGACATCACCTCCGAAGATCATGTTAAGAGCCTCCAGTGATTCATTGGTAAGTCCTCTCAAAAATATGCTTTTGAGGGACTTATCATATAGTCTCGCATGAGGAGATCATTGAATATTAAAGTTGAATCTCTCCTAGTACTCCTCAAGAGACTCATCTTCTTTCTGTGTCATGCTCAGGACCTCCTCCCTGGAGTCTCTTACTCTCCTAAAATCTTGGTATTACTCTATAAAGAGCCTCTTCATTTGGTCCCATGTGGCAATATGTTTGTCTCCCATACCGATGAACCACCGTAGAGCTGCATCATCCAATGTAGAAGGAAAGAGTTTTAGCTTTTACGTATCATATTTGTAGTCCACAAACCTGCATAAGACATCAAACTTAAATAAAAATAGGTCAGGGTCCTCAGTTGGGTATCCTTCGAAGGTCGAAAGGTGAGCAGGGGATATGTTTTTCATTTTGGCATCTCCTACTACTTCCTCTATCGGGAAACAAAAGCCAAAAGAGACTTCATCATTATTAGCCATTTTTTTAGAAAATGTGGTTTCTAATGCAGTGCTTATGGCCTTACGGTCATTTAAGACTTTCTGAGTCAAAGCTCTAAGGTTGTCTGGTGAGATTGTCTGATCTTCTACAAATTTCCATAATAGGGATTCCTCTAAGGGAGTCCTATTAAATAGGGGATTTATGATGATTCATTATTCCCCATGTTGATGGGATGAGGAGGCACTTTGCACAAAGTGTGGTTCCTCACTCCAAAGGATTGCTGGTGGGTTGGGTGAGTCTAATTCAAATTTATAATGCTTAGCTAACTCTGGTTCTTATGGATTGGTTCTTATAAATCGACCGTCCGGTCCTCTTCTTATTGAAGAACTCATACAAGGTCAGATGGAAGGTTTCAAGGTATTGTAAATAATCTAGTTGAGACACTTCCCTAGCAATGGCACCTAAATATTGTGGGCCAAACAAGGTTAAATTTTTCCTACTTTTGTCATATGCCCGTGCATTTAATTTATCAACCTAGGGAGCTTCGTAAACTTGCAAATGGTCCAAATAATATTTCTTACAATACCAGTTGAGATGAGTCCGCTAATTCTACTATTGGGGGTTGTTTTCAAAATGGTTTTCAATCACTCATGCACTCCTCAATAATTTACGTAAGAAGAAAATAATTAAATATATGGAAATAAAACATTCACACATTCCTAAAAATGAATCTACTGCAAATACTGGAAATAGAAATGCCATAAATGATCCTATAAAAGCAATAAAATAATCTAGAAAACATAAGAAAAGTGGGGAAGAAATACTGGCTTGGAGTGGACCCAGGCTCCAATAGCTTCCTCCCAACTGAACACGCACTTAGAACTCTTAGAACTATGATATATTTATCAAAATGTTACAATATCTATATCTTCTATCTGTCTCTATAACTCTATATAAATCTATATCAATCTATCTCTCTCAGAGCGGTCTATGTGTGTTTATATAACACACCCATAGAACTTTTGTTGCAAATAGGTTACAACAGTTGATTCATCCTAGACTAAATTAATATAGTCTAGTGAATGCAATCGACATCTTCTTAAAACTGGCATTTGGTTCTAATAGCGATGTGTTTGCTGATTGGTTTGTGCTTCACCTGGCATTGGTAAGATGCTTTCATACGTTGTTATGATCTCCAATTTAGTTCTACATGATGTAGAGTTGGAACTGCACCAGCTGCTATTTTCCACATCACGTAAATATGGTCAACGGGCGAAGAACAGAGGTGCCTTCCCTATGAGGAAGGCACCTAAGTATATCGAGCACCTTCCCTATACAAAAGGTGTCTTACTATCATGGCACCTTCCTAGAAGAGGAATGTGCTTACCTTCTATTGGTGCCTTCCTATGAGAGGAAGGCACTTGCCTTCTAGTGGCACCTTCTTTATGGGAGGAAGGCACTCGCCTTCTGTGAGAGGAAGGCACTTGTCTTCTAGTGGTGCCTTACTTATGGGAGGAAGGCACTTTGCCTATCGTGGTGCCTTCCCGTTGATGCCTTCCTTATGAGAGGAAGGTGCTTCCTTCCCTTTGGTGCCTTCCTAGAGGAGGAAGGTGCTTATCTTTCCTTGGCACCTTCCTGGAAGAGGAAGGCACCTACTTACTCTTGGCGCCTTCCTAGAAGAGGAAGGTGCCTACTTCTCTTGGCACCTTCCTGGAATAGGAAGGCACCTACTTTCTCTTGGCGCCTTCCTAGAAGAGGAAGGCGCCTATGTTCTCTGCATTGATCCCCAAAGAAACAAAGTTCCAGGTCCATCAAAAAGACCTCGACTGATCCAAATCTAACTAAACCAACTGCAATTCCACAAAACACACTGAAAACACACAAATTAGATAACACGCATAATTTCATCAAATATCTATATAATCATTTATAAAAGTATGCAATCCTTATTATACAGCCACATAATGATCAAGAAAATGTGTACAAAATATAAGCATTTCTGGTGCTCATCAATTTAGAATAAAATATTGATACTCAAGGCACATAAATAAATATGTTACAAGAATAGGTACAGTATCTCTACCAAGTTGTAGAATACCTAGTCCAATTTAGAAGACCATATAGATTCTATAGCTTAATCTTGAAAGAGAAGTACCTCTGCTGGAAAGTAATGAGGATTTGCTCCAATATCTTTTACAAATTGGACATGACTAAATAATTTCTAGAAGCCTATTTACACAGTTCAGAGGAACAAAAAAATTTAATGTGTGAGCTATTTCTACATCAATTTCTCATGCCAAAAAATGTGACATTTTTGCCACATATTTTTACAGGGGATATTCAGTTAAGATCCTTTATGTCCACACTACAGAATAAAATATATTGGGATCAGGAGAAAAATGTAAGTAAATAAACTGAGTTAAAATCTGAGATTTTTTAAGTCCAGTCCATCCCAATCATAGGAATTCCACCAATAAATATTTTACCATGATGAGAGAACAAAAGATCAGATTGTTTTATCTCAACAATATTAATGATTTTATGTCAAGTTTTTAAACCTTTTGTGCTAAAATTTTTACAAATGCTTTATCAACTTGCCAGATTAGATGGGGAGAATTACGAATATAACTACAAAAAAGAGATCCCATCTCTCCCAATGATCTGTTATGGTCTAGAAGAAGAGCATAAGGCATAATACAGACCATCCTGACAATAGAACATCATTGGATAGGTCTGAGGTACAGATTGCCTACCATTATCACTCATGTTCCTTATTTCTTTGATAATGATCCTCAACCAGATGAGCAGTTTTAGGATTGGCTCAAGCAATTACAAGAAACCAAAGGATAATAAAAAGGGAAATTATATCAAGAAAGAAATATGAACATAGATCTTTGTGCCTCTATGGCCTTATTTTTTTTTTGGTAATTAAGGTACAATTTCATTACATCCGGGTTTTCCAGGTTGACCCAAAACCTTTTACAAAATCAGCACTATGCTGTTACGGATCAAAAACTCAATAGGGACAGTCTGTCCTTCGCTGCTAGTACCCTTCTGAGGCCCCCCTACCAAGAAAGAGCACCACCCCTTACACATATTTACCAACACCTTAGAACATAGGCAGTGGCCCACCGCATTGCTCTCTTGCTGCCCCAGCCTCGAAAATGCGACCTGTCATGAAATCGTGACGTCCTTAAGTCTTCTCCTTCATTTGCTCTAAAGAGTCACAAAATGGTGACATGTCACAAAAAATAGACATGTTGCAAAATCATGACATTCTGCAAACATTCTGCTCCTTTGCTGCTATAAGTCACGAAAATGCGACAAGTCATGAAAATGAGCCATGTCATGAAATCGTGACATTCGTATCCCATTTTGCACTCTTTCTGCTTCCAGCCTCCTTGCTCCTTTTCTTGGCTTTTTCCCATGAAAAACCAACATGCCACAATATCGTGACACTTTCGCCTCCTTACTATTTCTCTACTTTCAAAAAACCAACATGCCATGATATCGTGACAATTCGTGATATCACGACACTTTTCCTTCCTCCTCTTTCTCTTCTCTTTTGGTCACGAAAATGCGACATGTCGCGATATCGCTACACTTTTCCTTCTTACTCTTTCTCTTCTATTTTGGTCTCGAAATCATGACATGTCCCAAAATCATGACACTTCTGCCTCTTTGACCTCTTTTTTTTCTTTTGGACACAAAAATCCAACATGTTTTGATATCACGACACTTTCGCCTCCTTGCTCCTTCTCTTGGCTTTTGCCCATGAAAATCCAACATGTCATGATATCGTGACACTTTCGCCTCCTTACTCTTTCTCTTCTCTTTTGGTCGCAAAAATGCGACATGTCACGATATCGTGACACTTTTTCCTTCCTACTCTTTCTCTTCTCTTTTGGTTGTGAAAATGCAACATGTCGCGATATCACGACACTTTTCCTTCTTACTCTTTCTCTTCTGTTTAGGTCACGAGAATGCGACATGTCACGAAATCGTGACACTTCAGCCTCTTTGACCTCTTTTGTTGCTTTTGGACATGAAAATGCAACATGTCGCGATATCACGACACTTTCTCCTCCTTGCTCCTTTTCTTGGCTTTTGC
Organism: Wollemia nobilis; assembly: GCA_028583015.1. NCBI lineage: Eukaryota > Viridiplantae > Streptophyta > Pinopsida > Araucariales > Araucariaceae > Wollemia > Wollemia nobilis. The sequence continues at coordinate 1,504,016 of JAQPPZ010000886.1, read as the reverse complement.
TCGTGAAAATCCAACATGTCGCGATATCGTGACACTTTCGCCTCCTTACTATTTCTCTTCTCTTTTGGTCACGAAAATGCGACATGTCACGATATCGCGACATTTTTTCCTTCCTACTCTTTCTCTTCTCTTTTGGTTGTGAAAATGCGACATGTCGCGATATCATGACACTTTTCCTTCTTACTCTTTCTCTTCTGTTTTGGTCGCGAAAATGTGACATGTCGCGAAATCGTGACACTTCTGCCTCTTTGACCTCTTTTGTTGCTTTTGGACATGAAAAGCCAACATGTCATGATATCACGACACTTTTGCCTCCTTGCTCCTTTTCTTGGCTTTTGCCCGTGAAAATCCAACATGTTGCGATATCGCGACACTTTCGCCTCCTTACTCTTTCTCTTCTCTTTTGGTCATGAAAATGTGACATGTCGCGATATCATGACACTTTTTCCTTCCTACTCTTTCTCTTCTCTTTCTCTTCCTCTATGGCCTTATAGAATGCATGAGGACATGCATTAGAATAGGTTGGGCGGAAAATGATGAGGCTAGGAAGTCCCTCATTTGTGGACTATTTTAGACTAATTTATAAAACTTGTGTTATATTTTATGCTAATATATATGATTGAATGCATTATATATTAATATTTACATGCTTAAATTTTTAGGAGCATAATACTCTATTTTGACCATTTTTTGCATTTATTTGCACTATTTTAATTGATTTACTGAGTAAATAAAAGGATATTTGAAGAATATAGTGATATGTGCTGATGTGTATTCCATTATGATGGCATTTCAAATGGTTTTCTTGTTTTGTAACCAGTTTGAATTGCAAAAATATGCCAAACTTCTATGACTATGCATAAAACCTGAAACACAGAATTTTAGCCATACAAATTCTAGCCAACTGTCCATAAATAGTATGACTTGGAATTTGTCAACTACAACATGTAAACCTATTGGATCTATATTATAAGGACTTAGGGAGAATATCTAACCATTCAAAACTGTTTTCTTGGGTATTTTGTGTTTGGATAAGCGTCAAGTTTGTGCACTGCCAGATATTTTGAAGCAGCTATGGAACGAGGGGAGAAAGACCAGTTCTAGTCAAAAAGGTGAACACAGTGCCCAATAAGGTAGGAAATGGATATTTGGATATGGATATAGTTGTATGATATGTTTTATAATCTCTTCCAACTCATTTCCACCATTTGAGGATGTACAACAAGAAAAATGAATGATGTTGCAGCATAAACAGTTCCCTGAATTTAAGGAAGACAGCTTTAGAACAAATGTTGAATCACTACAAAATAACAACAATATGGATTGTAAGCATAAGCACATGTAATAGAATATTATAAATAATAGGCTCCCTTGATGGTTGAGCATAGGGAAAATAGACATAGAGCTAATAGCTGATAGGAAGCAAAAACTGTAGCAATACTACAATTTAGCAGGATTCTCCTGCAACATTGTAATGTTATGTGATAGTCAATAAAAAGTGTAGTCTCTTCATTCATTTGTTGTTTCAAAAGTACATGTGAGCATTGAATAGTTAGTATATTCCTTTCACCTTATTCTATATCAGGTAGCAAGAGCCACTTCCAATCCTAGAAGAAGGACCGATTGCTGATAGGTTTTTTTGTGAACTTTGTTGTAGCAGATTTAGCAGAAAGCTTGCTAGTTTTTCTTGTTTACTAACATGTGTTTGCTATAAATGCATGTGATATTTGTAGCTAGTATTTGCACAATATATGTATGTGTGTCAGCTGATCAAATAGCATAATTTTATGAATTTGCAACGTTCATAATTTTCCCCCATTTTTAAGAAGTTGTCTCCAATTTTCAAGCATTCTTATTTTGTTGATTGGTCACTGTAGTGGAAGCTTGATAACCTTCTACCATAGGACACTATTGGCTTGTGTGTGTTTATTTTCTACAATATTTTCATTCCTGTCATTTTAATTCTGCAAATGTAATCAGGTTTCATTTCTACAATCTTTTCATTTCTATAATTTCAATTCTACAAGCATAATTAGAGTTCAATGTCAGTTCATGCTAGTAAATTAGTTTCATAGGATTAAAAGTAACACAAAACCCCCAAGCTAACTTGTCCCACCAATAAAGCCTATTTTTTGAATGAGCTAATTTTCAAGTTGTCTATATCTGCTATCGTATATAGCCTTGGAAACCGCCTTGGATTGACAAAACTTAAGGATTAAATGATGTGATTTATGACACTCATCAAATATTGGGAGGATATGTCATGGAGTGGTATAACCATATTCCTCATCACAGTATTTATACATTTGAATATTTGGTAAACCAATTGCTAAAAATATTTTCCCTTAATGTTCATAAAAAAATCACATTGTCTAGCTTGTATAATCTTAAGAAATTTGATTAATATTATGTTCTCTAAAGCTTTGGAACTTTATAAGCTCTACTAAGATATATTCTAGTCTTCTCCTACTCTTCCACGTATTCCTAATTCCATTTTTGAAAACCCTAGTTTCCCACTTCTGAGTATTGTCAGGATGTGTATTGTTGAGCTTGACACCTATGCTATTGAGGCCATTGCCGAAGATATCCTTAATGATAGAGGATTAGTTCCTTTTATCAAGATGTTTTCTGGTACTAATTGGGATGCCAGTGTAGCTTTTGCTTTAGCTTGGGAAGATAGATTTGTCATCATTCACGAAGTGGATTTACTAGTGAACATTGAGCTTCTCGTAGAACTGACAGGACAACTTATGATTGGCCGCATGGTGAGAAGGAACAAGCACAACTGGGAAGTGGAAATTAGCCATTTTAAAACCTTCATCACCAATCAGGAAGCTTTTCAAGAAAGGTTTATTTCACAAGGATCTGCCTATGCCATGGAAGGAGGTAATAAATCCAGTAATGCAATACATTACTACTGATGATCCTGAGTCATAACTTTGTAGTTTACACCTTTCTTTTGTGAATAATTTTAGAGATGCAAAATTTCTCAATTTCTTGTATCTTTTTATGGATTACATTATAACTTCTACCCGAGATAAGAAGGAGGAAGCTTGGCATTCTCACCAGGGCTTGTTCAAGGTACTTTATGCTTATCTGCTATAAAAATTTCCTAAAGGAAATATTCCCATCCAGAAAAACATTAAGGAATACACTTCCTCCACACCTTCCTCTAAGATGAGAGGTAAAAAAATAAAGGGAAAGGAAGTTAAATACCAGGGCTCTCTCAGTGCTAAGAAAAAGGCTAAGGTAGAATTTTCTCCCATAAAGAGTTCCCAATGGATTAAGAAAAAGTTTTTCAGAGCCTAGAGAAGGTTAAGGAAGTGGGTGAGGATGACCCCAATGACCTCGTTGAAAAATATTTGCACAAATTAGTTATCCAAAACACATATTATACCATTTCCCATATGGATACCACATGGAATGCTATAGTTAAAGCCATCTCGCAATTGAAGGAGTAGAGAAATTCACTTAATTTGTTATTTTTATGTGGCACCTTCGATGAAGAATCCCCTGTGAGTTCTGATGCTACTAGAAAAACCAAAGCAAAGGATGATGATGTCATTGAAATATCAAAGGAAATCTTCAAGGAAGTTCCAAAGGATGAAACCAAGGAAGGTGAACAAGAAACTATTGAAGCACCTACCCTGGAGTAATTGCCTTCCCTGCTACTGTTGTTGAACCTTTGGGGTTTCCCTTCCTTTTGTTCTTACTTTGTTAGTCTTTGTATTTTTCCTTTTTCTCTAAGGATACATTTTGGACTTTCTTGAATCCTTTTCTCTTTTATACCTCCCTAGGATGCATTTTTTTTATTCCTACATCGCTTTATTTTGTGTTTTTCTAAGGCATTGGATCACCTTTCAAATGCCCCCTTAATAAATTTATTAACTTCCCAAATAAAAAATTTTAAGCAATTTGATGACGAGTCAGTATATGAATTTGGCAACCATTGGAAGGTTTTTATCACAAAAATTCCATTCTCCCTACCAATGGAAGAGTTAACTCAATTATTTGCCAAGAGTTACTTAAAACCCATCTCCTAGTTATTGCAATTACAACAATACAACTTATTCGAAGAAGCTCTTGCCCAGGCTAGCATAATTGAGAAAATAAAAATCCAATAAGGTGTGCTAAAGCCTAAGAAGAAATAATGGTAGAACAAGGGCCAATAAAAATCAAGTTATTATAGCCAATGTAAGCTGAATCAAGCAAATCAAGTGAATCAAGTGGTAATGATTCAGCCGATAATGGATCAACAACAACAACCAATGCAACAACAACTAAAACAAATTTCATATCAAGTGGTTCCCCCAACCCAAAAAATTCATAAAATAATACCAACTATGGATAATCATCAACATCAATAATATTGTTGATAAAATCCCCATTACAAACCCCTATTTGAGTCATATGCTTCCATTTTTTGTAGGTTTTATGACAAAAATTAGCTTGCTTTGCCTGAGGTTAAACCAAATGAACCTACCAAGCATAGAAAAATCTATAGGAAAGATTTGTTTTGCCCTTAGCATCGATAGAATAAACATACCATTAATAGTTGCTATCAATTTAAAGATATAGTTCAAGACCTAATTTACCTAGGGACCATCAAGGTTGATAGTCCCTTGGCTCAAAAAAATTAGAACCTTGGTATTTATCAAACACCACTTCCTCATAATGAAGAAGTGCAACCAACAATAGGAGGATCAAACATCAAGACTGCTCTTAATCAAGTCAACCATGTGCAACAATACTAAGGTTTTATGGGTGCTATTCATGTAGTCACCCAAGGTCAACAATGCACCAATCAACAGAATTCACAACAACAAACTATCCAATATCTCGTAGCACCTCCAATAAATGTGTATCCTCAACCTACCAATTCATCATCACCCATTCAATTCTCCACAAATTCTCCCCAACCAATTCACATTCCAAGCCATACATCTCCACCCAATCATCCATAAAGTCCAATCATCTCTTTGAGTATCCAGCTAACCTCTAGCCTTAAAATAACTTCAGCCAAACTATCTATTTATAAGCTAATATAATAATATACACCACATCGTGAGGCATTAATAGAGATTCTAAAATCCATTGAACTCCAATATCAAGATATTAATTCCTTTAGCAATTTTGTAGGGAATATATGAACATGTGTGGAGCCTTCCATTATATTTTATAATTTTTAAATTAAACCAATATCTCTAGAATCGATGGATCCTCCATTACACATTATGGCTCAAATTTATAGGAAGCCATTCAAACAAGTTTTGATTGATACCATATCCTCCACCAATATCATCACCACCTCTGCTCTTCAATATATTAATCTTCCACCATATCATATAACCAAATCTACCTTCACCTTGAAAGCATTCAATGATGATCTTTGTTCCATAGTTGGCACTATTGTTTTACCCATTAAAGTAGGGATAAAAATATTGCATACAATGTTCCACATATTGGAAGGATCCATGGTGTACAATGTACTCCTTGGATACCCCTGGATTAGGGAAATGAGATGTGTCCCCTCTATACTCCATAAATATTTAAAATATGTACATGAAGGACAAATTCATTGCATACCAATAGCTATCAAACAGTTTAAGTAGTGTAATTTCATCTCAAATCTCTACGAATCTAATCTTTCATCCACTCATATTTTCTTAACCCCGTAAACCACATCATCCACCACAATATCCATCTCTTCATCAAAATTTTCTATTCCTAAGGATCTCCCCATCACTATCCCACATCGAGATTCCACCTCCATACCCCCATCCTCATCACCATTGAGTACATGTACATGTGGTCAAGTCCAATCCACATCGTCCATATCATCAACATCAACATACCCCATCATTATTCCCTCCACATCATCATCCACTCATAAAATACCTTGGAAAAATCCACCTTCATCTATAGTAGTTGATGTCTCATAAGTCAAATTAATGGATTATAATATGCAATTCTAGCCCACACCTCTTCCATTATCATATCCATAAGCCAATCATGAGCCTTATGCATCCACTTCTACATCATCCCAAGTCAAGGTCCATCTCACTAATCTTGGCATTAGTGAATACATGGTCCAAGACATTACTGTCACACCGCTTAGCATCCACATGACCCACACTGATTAGGTATTACGGTCACCCACATGACCCACCCTTATCCATAGGAGCAATGTAGAACATGGGTTCAATGCCTAACAAAATCAATTTTGTGTATGGGGGGAATTGATTCATCATCCAATCCATATTATCTAGATGAAACCAAACAACCAACTCTTTCCAATATACAACATATGTCAATTTTTTCATACTAATACTTTCATTGATTTAATTATCAAGGATATGGCTTAGGATAACATGAATAGGTGCATGAGCTCATCGATACTCCATATAAAGAAGTGCATGACTATTCAATTTTAGGTTATCACTCTCATTCTTCCACTTCTTATTTTGAACAAGTTTTTTAAAATCTTCATTTAAATTCAAAATAAGAAACCCATCACATTGGTGACTTTGTGAAGGAATTTATATGAAGAATATGATGTTATATCGATAGCTTCTAATGAATTTGATGAGGAATCGAAACCCATCAGTCCATTCAATGAACATGATGAGTATTACCTTAGAATGTTCCACATCCATCAACCCATATTTCATTTACTCCTCCCTAGGGAGTGATATGAACCAACCGGTGAACCACCTCCACATCGTTGATCCACCTCACTAGACATTTTTATAATATATATACAAAAAAAAAAACACACAAAAAATCAAAAAAATTAAAAACACACAAAAAAAACCATCCTTGCATTGCATGTGCATGGTTTTTTTCCTATTGTATTTATTGGTGTTTCTTATTGTTTTTTAGGTTCCTAGAATTCTTGCATCGATTCTAATAGATAGGATTTATCCATTCATCACATTGCCAACCACAAGTTTCCCCTTTATGTTAACATGAATCCTGTTGACTTGTTCACCCTACTCTGTAATTCATATGTTTTTGCAAATTCAATTCCAATTGACATGAGCCTTATTGATATGGACTAGATTTTATTGCCTCCATTCTTTTCCAAATTCATCATTTTCAAGGAATTGTTAAGGACTTCATCCAACTATATTCCTCCGTCACCTCCACCTTTGCCTTCACCTTTGCCTATAGATCCTAAGGTTTTCTAGGTAGACATAGAAGAGGTTGAGTCAAAAGAGCTTTATAACATCATAGATGACATTCTTCTAATTCCAATACCCTATAATCTTGAGGAAGGTTCTCATATGTCCATTGAATATACCATTGATGTGGACCTTAGTTCAGATGTAGACAATCCTCAAATTGTCAAACCTATAAAAGGTTATCCATAGATGAACAAGAGCAATTAATTGCTCTCCTCAAGAAGAAGAAGGGCTTTTTGGTATGGTCTTACAAAAACATGTCTAGTCTTGACCCTAACTTGGTTATCCACAATCTCACCTCATACTCTGATGCTAATATGATCAAATAAAAATTGAGAAAGATGCATCCTACCATTGCCCTCATGTTAAAATAAGAGCTTCAAAATATTTTAGATGTGGATTTCATTGTCCCCATTGACTATGCTAAGTCACTTTCAAACATGGTACCCATTCACAAACCTAACAGGGTGATACATGTTTGCACTAATTTTTGAGACCTAAAAAAAGCATATCCTAAGGATGAAATGCTCTCTAATGAATAGTTTTTTAGGATACAACCAGATTTGAATAAATCCTAATGACCAACACAAAACAACATTCACTACACCTTGGAGAGATTTTTGTTCCAAGGTAATTTCATTTGGCTTCAAAAATGCAGGTGCCACTTATCAACTACCATGACATACATATTCTATGATTACATTCATAATATCATCGAAGATTATGTGGATGATCTCTTGGCAAAATTAAAAACTTAAAAATATCACATTAATATCTTGGAAAAAGTATTTGATAGAATTCTAGAGCATAATGTAAGTTTGAACTCCAAAAAGTGTGTCTTCGGTGTTACCTCAGGAAAACTACTAGGATTCATTATCTCCAAAATAGGTATTGAGGTTGACCCAGACATATTTGAGGCCATAATGGAGTTGACTCCCCTAAAAAACTTGAAGGAATTGCATAGTTTACAAGGAAAGTTCCAATCGATCCATCATTTCATTGCACAAATTTTTGACAAATGTGACCCATTAAATCACCTACTACAAAAGGGGGTGATATTTTCATGGATAGATGAGTGCCAGAAAGCTTTTGATGACATTAAGCAATACTTTTCTTCTCCATCAGTCTTAACTCCTCCTCATCCGAGGGCCCCCTTTAATTTTTTATGTTTTACCAATGGAAATTACATTAGGGACAATGCTTACACAAAATAATGAGAACAATCGAGATCAAGCTATCTACTACATTAGTTGAACATTAGTAATCTATGAAACTAGATATGCTTATGTGGAAAATTGTGCTTAGTAGTGGTTATTGCCACTAAGAAACTAGAAAATTATATGCTTAGTCACACCGCATATATCATAGCTCACAAACATCCTCTGTATTACATGTTGTCTCACACTTACAATAACACCCACACCGCAAAATGGATAATGCTTCTCATTGAATTTGATATTGAGTTCATCAACCAAAAATCCATTAAAAGTTAGGTCATAGACGATAGGCTTGTGAAAGATCCACATCCTAGTGATAAAACCTTAATTATTGAACTCCCAAATGATTTAGTATTCATTATCACTAAACATGAAGAATATGTCATTCTATAGGAAGATGTCGATATCACACTATTCTTTGATGGTTCTAAGTATGAAAAATATCAAGGTGTTGTAGTCGTGTTTCATACACCACATGGGGTACCCATTCCCCTATCTTTCAAACTTGAATTCCAATGCATAAACATCAATGTAGAGTATGAAGCTTTAATATTAGGTCGTAAATAATCCATAGCTATGTGCATAAAGTGTATCGGGATATTTTGTGACTCACAACTTGTTGTTCATAAAATAAAATGAGAATGCCAATGCAAGAAACCAAAAATAAAGCTTTACCATGAAGTAGAAATGACATTGCTTGCTACATTTGTCTGGTATGAAATTGATAGTTTGCCATGTTTGACTAATATATTTGTAGATGTTATGGCCTCTCTAGGATCATTGATTCCAAAGAACTTCATAGGAGAGGTACAACCACTCATTTCATAATGATATCTAAATTTATAATTGTCCATTATGAATCTAAGGATGAGAAGGATGTTTGCTTTATCCATTCAGAGTTGTATGATCCTTGTTCCAACCAAATAATAGACTTACTCCAGTTTGGAACACTCCCATAAGACATTTCATGAACCACTAAATGCACTTTCAAGCAAAAGTTAGCTTGTTTTATTCTTTTGGGGGATGTGTTGTATAGACGTGGTTACGATGGAGTCCTTCTTCATTGTCTAAAGTTTGTAGAGCCACAAGAGCCATAGTTGAATCTCATTATGGTAATTTTTGTGGTAATTTTAGTGGAATCACCATTGCAAAGTGCATTTTATGCATGTATTACTATTATCCCACCATGGAACATTAATAACATGCTAATTTAACTCATATGCCGTCACAAAAATTACAACCTATTCAAAGCCTTTGGCACTTTTCATAATGGGATCTTGATTTGATTGGAAAAATATCACCTCCTTCCTTAAGACAACATACATTCATCATCACAACCACTAAATACTTCACAATTGGGTTCAGGTAATTCCTCTAACAAATATGATAGGACCTAGAATTATGGAGTTTATACTTCATCATATCATCTATAATTTTTATATTTCATTGAAAATCATCTCTGATAATGGTAAATATTTCAAAAACAAATATGTTTGATCACTTTGTGAGAAATATAATATCCAAAATAGTTTCTTTACTCCTTACTACCCATAGGCAAATGGATAAATTGAGGCTACCAACAAGACCTTAATTTTTATTCTCAAGAAACTAGTCAAAGAAAATCATCAATATTGGTATACTCAGATCCCCTTGGCATTATGGGCTTATCGAAAAAGCATCCACATTCCTAATAGGGCAACACTATTTTCATTGGTCTATGGAGCCAAAGCAATTATACCTCTTGAGCTTGATATCCCCTCATTGTGAATTTTATTGCAGGAATTCATAGATGATGATACTGCTAGACAAGCATGTTTTGACCAACTCACACTTCTTGATGAAAGGTGGGTCAATGATTTAGATCATTTATGAGTTTATCAAGACTACCTAAAGCTTTCTTACAATTCCAAAGTTTATATACATGAATTCCAAGTAGGATATCTCGTTCTTAAAGAGAATCAACAAAATACTAATGTATTACTGCATCTTTGTGATAAATTCATTGCTAATTGGCTAGGTCCATACATTGTCACTCAAAAAGTGGGTAAAGGAACTTATAGGCTTGCCATTCTAGAGGGATTCAAAGAGCCTAAACCACTTAACATCATCTACTTGAGAGCATTTTATGCTTAATGTGATTTATTTTTATGTATATATGCATGGCTAACACACAAAAACAACATTGCATTTCACACATTACATTTTCCACTTCTTATTTCATATATTGTATTTCACAAATTGTATTGCATACATTACATTTCACAAAATGCATTTTATACATTTCATTCACAACCACCTTCACACATTTCATTTCATATTAGGGGGTCATTTATTCAGTTTAGATAATAATTGGTCCAATAAAGTTTTGTTGCCTTAACCAGGGGCACCTTCAAATCATCATATATTCCATTGCACCATTTTATAAATTCAAATTATCATTTGCAAACCACATTTCTATAATCCTTAGGTATTTTTAGTCACTCAACCACTCCTATTGTTTTAAGCAACCTCCAACACATGTCAAGTTTTCTCTAGGACCCAAACACTTTTCACTAAGAAAATATCTAGTTCTGGGAATTGACTTTAACACTCTTGAACCAAGCAAAATCACACATCTTAAAAACATCTTATGTCAAAGAGAGATAACACCATGAATGGGTTGAACCTCTAAGTAAAAAAAGGTATTCCTTGCATGTCTCATTATGCACATAGTCTAAAAATATAAAATTGTGGTTTTCACCACTATCACTATTACTTCCAAACAAAATAAAGAGTAGTAAGGATAGGGTTACACTCTCATCTTACTTTAGTTGATAATATGATTTTTCAAAGCTCTAACTCTTTTACACATCACATACCACAGATCCTCAAGTTGTAAGAATATAACTACATTTCTAGTTAGATGGTTAGGCAGTACAAATATCCAAAGCTTAGAGATCAAATTCTTGGACTATGGAGCTAATATCCACCGGGGCTATAGATGCTTGACTGGTAGTGGAGTACACTCATGCGTGGCAACATGTTTCTCTTGAAAAGACCTTTGACCACACATAAGGACAAGATAGCTTCTTGGTCTCCTCCATGATAGGTTTTATCTAAATTTACTTAAGATGGGTTAATGAACTCACTTACACACACATTGGTTCTTTATTACCTCATTTCATTACCATACTCATGATTTGGTAAATGAATTGACTACACACACATTTGGTCTTCGAGAAATTATATAGAATTTAGTGAGTTTATTTGATATCACTAGTATATTTGAGTCTCTACAAAAAAATTAGTTTTCCATATCAACATCCATATCAGTTTTCCATATCAACATCCATATCAATTTTCCATATCAACATCCATATCATTACATGAGTCTTCATTTTTAATTTTGGTTCCCCTGATTAAATAACAATGCTATAAATGGTCAAGTAACATCTAAACTACGAATGATCATTAACACATTAACTCATTTGCATTCATACATATTATCATTGCATTATCATCCATCTCACATATAAACATGCATTCACACAAAAGCATAACACAAAAGTAAAAACCATGTATATATAAATATATATGGCATGTACAATTAATACCCAAAGGCTACATACAATGGAGCACCAATGCTCATATACAAAAAGTGCATCTAAGAACTATCTAACACCTATAGGATGATCCCTATGACCTTGAAGGAGACCTAGACCTAGAGCCACTATATCTAGACTCACTATGCCTAATAGTCCCAAATATGGAGGAAGAGTGTCGATCTGGCAGTCCAATGTTGTGCTACATCAATAGATACTCCAACTCCTAGATGTGTCCCTCTCAAGATTAAAGGTTTAATACATCATACCTCTGATGATGGTCCCTCTATGCTAGCTCTATTTGGAACCTCATGATCCTATCCTCACCTCCACCTATAGCCATCCATACCTCTAGCTCCACCCACATCCAAGTTGTCTCTACATCTTGTGCTACTATATTTGCATCCCACTTTACCATCATCTATTGTACTCAAGCCTAATCCTACTCACTTTGAACAAGAGGTCTCTCTATAACCTCCTCCACATCATACCTATGACCACCATCACCTCCAATATCTCAAGGCTGCTCTATTGCATCTCTCACCCATCTCCCTTGACTGCTAGATCAATTATATATCTAACATTTGGGAGCCTCATTTATCTCCTTAACCTTAGACTCTACCTCATCATCATCCCTACTATATTCATCCTCTACCTGAATAGGTACCCATGGTGTTTGTGTAGTGAACCATACATTGTACTTAGTGGTAGTCCCCATATCATCCACATTAGGTACATCTATCTCCTTATCATCCTCATAGATCACCCATTATACCTCTGCACAAGGTAGACCCATCTCATCTTGATAATGCTTGTATATCACTTATGCATCAAGCATCCCTTGTTGTATCCCAAACTACCGTATCATTTGTGAGAACTGGATAAACTCCACCTCATTCCTATGCCACCCAACCACCCATCTAACCTACTGATATATCCACAACTGCATCCTATATTTAGTCTAATTAGAACCTCACCATGGTCTCCAATGCACCTGAAATAGGTAGAAAAATAGCATTTTATAATTTAATACATAAACATAAATGATGCATTAAACAGATAAATTGTATTCCATTGATATTAATGAGCATGTGTTACAAGAGGGTCTTGATGCTCTTTATCCATCTCTATTCCTAACAAGGTTACAATAAATCAAATGCTTTCTTCTATCATTCCTCAGTGTAGGTAGGCTTCGATGTATGTAGGCCATCACAGGGTTGTTGTTTATATGCCATTCCTATTTCTTAGATCTACCAGATAATCTATGAAAGACCTACAAAAAGGGGGTTAGTGTGATGGGGGGCTTGCCTTAGTCAGGCCCCATATTTAGAATGATAAAAATGTCTATAAAACTATAAAAAAAACAAAAATTAAATATGCATAAGATAATAACATACTGAAATAGAGCTTACCTCCCAAATCTGGAGAGATTTGGTTTCTACATATGTAATTTGTGACCCGGGTCACTAATTGGGGATGGATTCGCAAGGCAGACTATGAATTGAACTATGATGCTCTTCTGGTGAAATCTCTCTGGTGGGTCAATCCTAAGGCATCTAGGGTGCCTCTGTGTGCTATCATAATCTATCTGTGTTCTTCAAAAATGGACTGTGTGCTATTGGCTTTCCATTTCTATAGAGTAACAATACTTTGTTGAATTTTGGAATCAGACCTAATTAGGGTTTTATGACCCATTATTTATGGGTAAATGTAAGGTGCAGCGGGGGGTTAGATAGACTAAACATAGGTTTTATTCTGACTAGGATTAGGTTAATAGATGCTATGTGGCAATATCTCATTCTAAGTAGGAAATATCCTATCCTCACACATGTGTGAGGAAGTATTAGTGCTAATCCTAATTAGACCTTAATCATGTTTAGGGGAGCATTAAAAGAAAAACCTAAGAAACCCTAAATTGGCACATGTGGAAGTATTCGATTAACACTAATTATTAATTAAGATTTAATTAATCCAATTTTGCCCTAAAAATAGGCTTAAGTGAAGTCAACATTAAATTAGAATTTGATAATTGACTTTTAATTTATTTTGCCAATTAATACCCTGTGGGGGTGTCAATTGAATGTAAATGGGCTATGCATCACATCGGGTTATTGTATAAAGGTATCTCAATGCCTAAAATGTAGTTTTAAGGGCTTATTAGGGTTTTGGGCTTGAAAGCCATTTATGGAAGTCTACATGTTACTATGGTGAACTTATGGAAGTCTACACATGTCTACGCATGTCTACGTGTGTCTACACATGTCTATGCATGTCTACGCATGTCTACGCATATCTACGCATGACTACAATAGTCTACAATATCCTAGGGATGTCTGGAATCACCTATAGATATGCAAAAATAGCAATGGGTGACTTTTGGGTGTCTACATTTTGCCACTTTTTGTACTATACTATGTAGAACACAATTTAATACAAAAATATAAAGGGTTTGTGCAGAAGGAAAAGGGATAGAATGGGAATGGAATCCAATAAAAGGGTATGTATATGCTTGAAGTGTGACCATACAAATCAATCGGGTATCTAGGGAAAATAATATAAAGAATGGAATCTAACTGAAGGTATATAGCCACTTGAAGCATGATAATACATCAATTGGACGTTCACAGGGGAAGAAGAGAGGAAGGAAAGAAGGAAAAGAGGAAAGAGATAAAAACAATGCTAGTAAGGGAAAATGAATGATTATGAATGCAATGATGTGATTTTGTCGAGTCCGTATGACATTTATGATGCCATACTAGTTGCTTGAGAATGACACTACTTTGCTTTTGCAACCAGATCAGCGTAGTCCAAAAGTATGATTAGGACAAAAGCCTACCTAAATATTTGTTGTTGATTGATTTATGAGAACATGGCGACAAGTGTCAAACCATTTGAGCTAGTTTAACATCTGGATTGTCAACTCATGACCATATCAGCATGGTCATGAATTCCATTTCCAAATGTTGCACTAGGATTGATCAAACATATCATCCGTTGTGTACTCTACGTACATGAATGCTAGATTGACTTCTCCATGGTAACATGTAACTCTCATGATGTAACCCATGTCTATTTGGGATTGATATTATAATCGTATGATAATATTTAGCAAAAAAATTTATAGACAAATGTGCTAACCACACTTTTGGATTTTTGAAGTTGTGGTTGCATGTAAAGCTGACTTTGGATATGAATACCCCCTCAAACGAGGAATAAAAAATGAGGTGAATGGAATATGGTGATTTGATGATACAAAAATTGATAAAGATACCAATGCATGATGAATATGATTGCTTAGTACAAAAAGAAAAGAATTGGATCTAATCAAAGGTATGTAGCCGCTCAAAGTGTGACCATACAACATTGATTGGATAGCCAAGGGGGAGAAGGGAAAAGAATGGGATCTAGTCAAAGATATGTAGTTGCTCGAAGTGTGACCATAAAACATTGAATGGATAGCCAAGAAGGAGAAGATAAAAGGATGAGATCTAATAAAAGGTATGTAGCCACTCGAAGCGTGATCATACAACATTGAATGGATAGCCAAGAAGGAGAAGAGAAAAGAATGGGATCTAATCAAAGGTTTGTAGTCACTCAAAGCATGACCATACAACATTGACTGGATAGCCAAGGGAGAAAAATGGAAAATAATAGGATATAGTCAAAGGTATGTAGCCACTCGAAGCATGACCATAAAACATTGACTGGATAGCCAAGAAGGAGAAGATAAAAGAATGGGATCTAATCAAAGGTATGTAGCCACTCAAAGCATGACCATACAACATTGATTGGATAGCCAAGAAGGAGAAGAGAAAATAATGGGATCTAATCAAAGGTATGTAGCCACTCGAAGCATGACCATACAACATTGACTGGATAGCCAAGGGGGAAAAAAGAAGGAAAGGAGAAGAAGAGGAAAGAAATAAAAAGCAATGCTGGTAAAATGAAATGGATGATTGTGAATGCAATGCTATGTTTTTGTTGCATTTGTATGACATTTATGATGCCATACTAGTTACTTAAGAATGACAACGGTTGTATATTGTGCTTTTGTGACTAGATCGACGTGGTCCAGAAGTATGAATGTGACAAGTTTTTTGGTAAAATGCAATGTGTGTTTGCAAGTGATGTTAAAAGGTAAGTTTTGAGGCTCCTAGGGTTTTAGAGGGCATTTCCCTACTTTCCTAGGGTTTTGGGGATGTTCTGGTGTGTTTTGATTGAATTCACTACCCGAGTCATGGTTTTGACCTCATTTGCGACCTGGGTCACGATTATGACCTAACTCATGACCTGGGTCACGAAATGGCAACTAAGTAGTATTTTAGCCCAATAAGAATGGCAAAGGCTCATTTTGACAATGCACGTGTGTGGAAAACAACTTGGGAGATTAGTGGACGGGATAAAAGGAGCGCAATTAGTGATTGTGAGAGCCAGGATGATGAAGGGACCCAGACCAGCTGGCATTAGGTGTGAGGATCCACTGATAAGTGATCTTTGATTTTATTTTGTTTGTATTTTATTTTTTTGAGAAAATATGAATGAGGGGGGAGGTTTTCATCCTGATTTAAAAAAATTTGTAACTTTCACGTAAAATTTGAACACATAGTGATAAACGGGCCAAATGGGTACTCAAAAGTGTGGTCGGTTTTTTAATTGGATTTATTTTATCACCAATTTGATTGGGTAATGGGTAGAGTCGATGTAGAGTTTGAATTTCAATTTGTGAGGTAACAATGTACTAAAATCAATATGTTTTTGTATTTTGTCCGTTAAAGTAGGAAATGGATATTCTGTTATGTGACTATTTTATTTGTATGACTTCATTTGATGTGATTTTGGTATTCGATGGTTTGAGGTGTAATGTGTGAACTCTAGGGAATTAGATTTGCCATGTTAGATGTAGAATATTTAAAAACTGATAACACTTTCACCATAGAAGGGCAAAATGGGTGTCCAAAAATGTTAGTTGTTTTGGTAGTTGACATCATTTGATATGCATTTGATTTGTGTGCCATGGTGTAGATAGTAATAAACTGAAAATGAGTTGTAGGGAGCCCAATGTAGACTATACTTGATGTCAGTTTGAATTTCCACCAC
The DNA here is from genome assembly GCA_028583015.1 of Wollemia nobilis. Lineage (NCBI taxonomy): Eukaryota > Viridiplantae > Streptophyta > Pinopsida > Araucariales > Araucariaceae > Wollemia > Wollemia nobilis. Next base: position 1,486,937 of record JAQPPZ010000886.1, on the reverse strand, counting down.
TAAATGGGAAAATGCGTATCTAAAAATGTGACTATTATTTTTAGATTGTGTGCCTGGATATGTGTTCGATTTTGGTGTTTTTAAGATAAATTTGACTGTTAGATCTGTGTTGATTGGTGCTTTGTTTCTGAATTTTGTCAACACATTTACCATTAAGTGGGCAAATGGGTATCCAAAAATATGATTTGTTTTTTATATGTTGTATTAATTGATCATATTTTGGATTGCGTGCCATATTAGTTGTACAATTGAGTTTGTTATTAGTTTTTTGGATGACCAATGTGTATTGTATGTCGTATGTGTTTGGATTATTGCCATAAAATGATAAAATGGGTATCCAAATATGTGATTGTGTTGTTGATGTGTTTTATCATTTTATTTGTATGTTATTTTGTCTTGAGATGTGTGCCAAATTAAATGTTTTTAATTTGTAAATTCTAAATGATGATGTTATATGTGATTGATTGGTTATGCATGTTACTGATGGGTGTTGTGTTGTGTGTTGAATAGGTGAAGTCACTTGAACCCCGTCATTGGGTGAGAAATTTTAAGCAAGGTTTTGAAAAGCTGATGAAGACTAAGGAAGAATTGCAGTGGTTATATGACATACACTTCCATGGTGTATGGGAGTGTAAGATCATCTTCACTAATAGGGAATTTGTGTCTGCCTTATATGAGCAGTGGGATGCATACCGAAATACTTTTCATTTTCCTATAGGGGAAATAATTGTGACATTGGAGGATGTGTATCACATCTATCGATTGTTGAATGAGGGTGTTCTTGTGAGGGTAGTCGAATATGGGAGGAAGGATGAGGTGTTGGAGAGATTATTTAGGGATGGGTGGAGAGATATCGATGCTATCAAGATGGACTATGAGTGGTTGTGGTGTTAGAATAAGATATCTGATAGGTAGTGTGTGGCTATGATGATGATATCTACCTATGCCCGGCCTAATAGTTCTGGGTTTCTATTTACCTAGAACATGCTGGACATAGTTAGTGACCTGGTGGATCACAAGGTTGTGTTTGCTTGGGCATCTATGCTTTTGGCCCAAGCGTATCATGAGTTATATGAGGTGGTTTGAGCTAGATGAACAATATTGAGTGTGATTCCCTTGCTGCATGTATGGGCATGGGAATACATAGCCATTGAGAGGCCTTCCTTACTACCTTAACCTATACACATGGAGGATAAGGAGCTTCCTTATGCCTTGAGATGGAGTACAGAGGCAAAGAATGGTATGAAGAGGCCTCATGAGGGTGATCCAATTTTGTGGAGGATTAATTTTAGCGAGTTGATAGCAGACGACATCATATGGAGGCCATGGATGGGTGGAGTGAGTTGGAGAGAGGATGATGAGAATTTGTAGGGTATATGACGGGGCATATGATTGGTTGGAAGATATAATTGGTAGTGTTGTGGTTGATCCACAACACACCCCACTTGGTGGGGACCCACCTTTTTGCAGGTTTTCAGGAAGGATCTCAGTGACCCAGATGCCAGAATTGAATAAAAATAGAAAATGTACAAGTGTATAAAGGGGTCGCGAAATCGCGATAGGTCGCAAAATCGTGACCGAAGCCGAAAAATTGTAGCGAAATCACGACATGTCAAAAAATCACGGTCAACGCGGTCAACGGCAACAAAACAAAAAAAGTGTCACGAAATCGCGACGTGTCGGTGACCAGGATGAAAAGGATGTCGCGAAATCGCGACATTCAGCTGAGAAGAAAAGAAAAGGTGTCACGAAATCGCGACATGCTGTTGAGAAGAAAATAAATTATGTCGCGAAATCGTGACACGCCATTGGAAAAGGATGAGAATGGTCACGATTTCGCGACGAGTTTTGCAGAAACGTACGGATGATGAAAGGTGTCACGATTTTGCAATGCATTTTGGAAAAGTTGTACGGTACAAGGAAGATGTCGCGAAATCATGACGGAAACGAAAATCAGGCTCGAAGCAGAGGTGTCGCGATTTCGCGACGTGTTTTGCAAAGGTGTACAGACGGAGAAAATGGTCGCGATTTCATGACGTGTTTTGGCAAACTGTATGGACGGAGAAAATGGTCGTGATTTCGTGACGTGTTTTGCCAAAGCTGTACGGACGAAGAAAATGGTCGTGATTTCGTGACGTGTTTTGGCAAACTGTACGGACGGAGAAAATGGTCACGATATCATGACAGGTTTTGCCAAGGCGTGCGGAAAAGAAAATGGTCGTGATTTCGTGACGTGTTTCGGGGAGGCGTACGGAAAGAAAAAGTGGTAGCGATATCGCGATAGAAAGCTGCATGAAGGTCCGAGGGGGAAAAACGTCATGATATCGCAACAGGTTTTGCCAAGGCATACAGAAGATAAAAATGGTAGCGAAATCGCGACGTGTCAGAAAATCACGGTCAACGGCAACAAAAAAGAAAAGATGTCGTGAAATCATGACGAGTTGGCAATAGAAAGGAAAATATGTCACGAAATCGCGACGGGTATGCAGCAAAGCAGAAAAATGTGTCGCGAAATCATGATGGATTGCTAGCAAGTCATAAAAGGATGCAACGAAATCGCGACGGGTCGGTGGCATGAACAAAATTTTGTAGCGATTTCGCTACATTTCTTGAAGACAAAGGCTCAAAGCCAAATGGTAGCGATTCGCTGCCATTTCATCAGACAAAGCCAAAAGTGGTAGCGATATCGCTACCACTTCAAAAGAGAGACTCGAAGCTCGAGGTCGAAAGGTAGCGATATCGCTACAAATTTCATAAAGGCCAGTCTCAAAGTCAGAGGGTAGCGATAGCGCTACAAGTTTAGTGAGAGAGGGCTTGAAACAAAAATGGTAGCAAATTGCTACCATGTCACAAGGAGAAGGATTGAAATGAAAGTGGTAGCGAATCGCTACCACATTTCAAAGGGATGCTGCAAGGCCAAGGTGGTAGCGATATCGCTACCACATTTTGAAAAGGTTTCAAAGTTAGAAAGTGGTAGCGATATCGCTACCATTCGAAGAAGAAGGATCAAAATGTTAAAAGGGTAGCGATATCGCTACGAGAAGTTGCCGGAGGTAGAAAAATGAAAAACGGTCATGACATCGCTATGGGGAGCTGATGAAGGCATACGACAGGAAAGCAGGTAGCGATATCGTGACATGTCGCGATTTCGCGACATGTCGCGATTTCACGACCGGGAAGGTGAACAGGCGGACTTGCAGTTTTGTCGGGTTCTTTCATAGGAAAGCGTTACAGGGGGTGCAAAAAATGCGTGACACGTGGCGTGCAGGTGTCAAACTTGCAGAGGCGTTACATGCAGAGATGAATTTCGAAGCATTTTCAAATTTGAGCGTGAATCAAAGCGGGAAAAAGCAGGAATTTGAGGGGTCATGTGCAGGAAGGTGAAATGAAGCGACAGAGAAGATCGAAGAGCCACGTCAAACATTATAAGACCAGAATTGGAAATCGAAGAGGGGGGTTGGAAATTTCCGAATACAGAGTTGCAGAGACAAGAGCTTCGTGCTATTCTGGGCCTGTACTTGGGCAATTTCCTTCTTTTTGTTCTAGGATTTTCTTTTACACCTGGAACATTTTTGAATGTAATCGAAATATTCTTTAATACAAAATACAGAGAGTTGGCATCTTTTGGATGAGAAAGAAGGAGTTACTTCTGCATGCATGATTTAATGTCTATCTTTCCCTTCCAGATTTCTTAGGTTTTTAGGTGAAGTTAATGCAATATCTCTTGGTTGCTTCATGCGAATGCCTATTTTCTGGAATTACCATAGAAACCCTCGAGACCCGCACCTAGCCTATTTGGATTGTGTGAAAGTGCAGGTTCATTAGGTTAGGTTGTATGTAGAAAGCCTCAGATCTTCGCTTCATCGGATTAATGACGACTTTTCTGATCGTAATCTATTCTTATTGTTACTTTTGTTTACTTTTGTCTTTGCTTTTCAAACCCATATTTTATTTTCAGTAGTTTAATTACTGTGTTTGAATAAATCATTGAAAATCCATCAGAATTAAAGATTAAAATAGATTTTAGTCATTTTAGAGTCCATTGTACTTTTAGAATTAAATAAACCACAGTGCCCCTTGTTAACATCCACTTGCAAACACTAAGGTGTTCTTAGCATTTCATTTTAAACAAAGATCCTTGATAATCAATAATTAGCATAATAAGAACCTTGGAGAAATCGTTTTTCTTTGCAAGAAGAGGATTTAGGACTCGGATCCTACAGGAGAGTGTGTTTTCACAATCGGGTTAAAACACCACTCAATAGGTAGAATGAGTATTTATATTTTTATTGAGTATAGCACTAGTTTTGATTACGATAGGATATTCCAGGGACTCCTATTAGTTATTTCAGACAACAAGGAGATAGGGGAGAGTGCCCTATTGTACCACATTGGGTTGGGGAGATATATCCTCCTATATATATCTTAGATGTATGGGATGTAGGGATGACACCATAGTTTGATGCTTGGTGGGTGCTATAGTCTTGGGATCTTGGGAGAGGTGTGGTGGATGGGTGGGTGGAACATGTTGCTGGGGCATCTCTGCCAAAGAGGAGGATGAGTAGGAGGACTCATGCTGGGGGAGCGAGTATGGCTGCTATTGAGGAGGATGTTCCTCTATGATGGTAATGACATCGCATAGGTGCCTCAACGAGCACCCAAGGCATGAGGGCAAAGGAGGTGGATGTGGGTGTAGAGGTTGGGATGGAGTAGCCTATTGGAGCACAAGATAAGGGAGGTGGGGTGGTCGGTATGGGTGGTATCGATGATACCATTGATATTGGGGTATTTGTTGATATAGCATAGAAAATTCCCAGTGATATTTTGGAGAGGCCAGCTATAGAGGATGTGCAGAGGTTGCACGATTAGATTCAATAGTTGGAGGTAAGCATGGTGGAAATGAGGGCTACTATGTATAGTAAGTATCAGGTGATCGATACTCTAACTGGTTAGTTGATGGCCAAGGCCACTAAGAATATGATGTTTGAGACTACCTTATTAGTGCACAGGATCCCTTTACTCAATTATGGTAATATTGTGGTGCAGTTTGGGTCACAGTCATAGGTGCAGGTGCCATCGCATCAGAGTCAGCGTAGTGTGGCTATTGTGGGATAGAGGTGCTAGGGTTGAGGTTCAGGATTAGCCTACTGTGGATCTAGTTCTAGATTTTAGGGTGGAGTCAATCTGAGCTGCAGGCATGCGAGTAAGTCATGAGGGCCATGGGGAGACTCCCAGTGGGAGCTAGGATAGTTGTTACTGATTTTAGCCTACGAGCATTTTTTATGGATGGTATATGATGATGGGCATGATCCTAGGTTGTAGCCTTTGGGTATTTTTTATGGATGATATATATACCTTTTTGAGTTTGGCTATTATATATACATTTTTGAGTTTGGCTATTATATATACATGTGTTATTTTGATGGTTTGAAATGTGTTATTGTTTATGTTTACATGGATTAGCATAACATAATTTGTAGATGTGTCTGATGAATAGATATACATGTATAACATGGTTTAGATCTATTATCGTATTGTGGTATAAATAGATTGTAGCATAGTGTTATGATTGTATTTCCAATGTGGTATGATGTGATATCAAATATGATTTTGTAATGAATGTATGTATAGTAGTGGTGATACTATGATGCAATTTTGAAATGCATATGGGATGAATGTAATAAATGTAATATGATATGAAATGCAAGTAGAATGAATGCAATACTATAGCGTGTATCAAATGTATCTAACATAGATGCATGTATGCATGTATGGACATACTGAAATGTGCCAAGGAAGCACTTATATCATTGTTTTTACCTGTATGGATGTTATCCATTCCATGATTTTAGGGTCGATGGATAATGTAAGGCATGTGTAATGATTTTGACTAACATAGTTATGACAATCAAATCTCAAACCCTTAGCTATACAAGTTTTGTGGCAACTGATAACATGATCAGGCTAGTTCAAAGTCTATCTTGGACCTATGTGTGTGAATGTGTAATGTTCATTTATCCATTTTGATGGAGGTAGGATTAACCTGTTGTAGATGATACCATACTAGCTAGTTCATTCGTCCACAATAATGATTTCTACATAAGCGAGATGCTAATGTAAGAGATGTGTTGTCACCTATAAGATTATTCCACTAGTAGGTAGGTTTTTGGAATTATCCCATAGTGTTATGTTGAACCTAAGTACCAAAGGTGATATCAAGAGGCGTTTCCTTTTGTTTTCTACCCCTATCCTAGTGTTGACCTATCTGGTTGTGGTAGTGCTCTTTTCATTTATTTTATTTTATTTATTTATTTATTTTTGCTATTCTATGATTTTTTTTTCGTCTATTCTAAGAGCATTGGCATTTTTTTTATGCTCTGTTATTGCCTTTTTCTTATGCTTGATCCCTTTGTTTATCCCCAGGTCATATGTTGACCATGTAGGTGATAGGACGAGCAGGGGATACCATTCACTAGATTGTGATATCTACTCAAGATGTCCTCTTTCCTAGGCTCAAAATTGTTAATGTGTAACCTATTGTGAGTGATTCATGAGAGAAGTTGAACCAACCTAAAAGACCATAAGAAGAATGTACAAGACTCAGTAGCTATGGGTGACACTTGTTTTCCTAAACTACAGAGTAGTCAAAATTAAACACGACACCTATGTATACCCTAATCCTAAAAAAGGGAGAATGGACATCTAGGTGGTGATGCTAACAAGTGCATGTATTATTCCTACCGTGGTGCATTTTGGGAGAGAATGTACAAACATGAATTAAAATTTTAACTATAAATCATATGGATATATGCAATGCATGCAACTGTAAGTGATTCAAGTGGAAGAATATGATATTTACAAGAAGAAGGTTATGTTGTTTACAAAGATAATTTTAGAAGAACCTATTTACAGATGAGTGAAGTATGTAATGATGACAAAAAATGTGATGCTATGATCATGGTTGCCCCAGTGTGTGGGGTGTGTATGTGTAGTATATGTATAAGCTTGTAAGCTATATAAGTGTATGTAATAGTCACCAAGAAGAAAGAATATGTGATAATAGGATGTACAGGTGGAAGAAGTGAGATGAAATAGGCATTAGTAATCAATCAAGGAAAGGGGATCACCAATAGCTAACAATGATAGAAGAGAAGAAACAAATCAATGTATGTAATAAGTAGAAGAATGGGATAGAATAATATGAGTAACTAATACTACTATCAAGAAAAATAGCATAGATCTGGGTGGGAGTGGGATGGTGAAGTGATGACATGGCTAGAGTTTCGGCTAGAGCCATAGTTGGCAATGTTATGAATATAGCGAGTGGGCACTATTAGGGTACTACAGGGTGGTAAAGTCCTAGGAGTGATGTGGCACGAAGGACTAACAAGCCGAATAAATGAAAAATAATGCTCTGGTGATGGGATATGCTCACCGTGCAACATGTTGTGCACCAGGTTTTCAAATGATCTGTATTCTTTGATATTGTGACTGGGCTGGTGATGGTAGATGTAAAATTGATTCTCATTGTAATTGCATGGTTTAGGATGTGAGGGGTTAGTTGATCAAATCTTGGGTAGGTCAATAAGACCCTGGTGGATGAGATGATGGAACATTTTGGAAAGTTGCATATGTGGAATAGGAATAGGATAGACGTATGGCTCTAGTGGAGGTGAGCAATGTCTAGGTGAAAGATGATCCTGTAATGGAGGCATGAGTATGGGTTATGGCATGGGTTGATTCCAGGGTCATGGAAAGGATTTGCGTGATGGCAAATATGGATGGTTCATGGAAGACTATCATGGACGAATGTGGCAATGACAATGGCTCATCTGAAACTCCAAATATTTGATACGAGAGATGATATGTTGTATATCATTGTGTGGCAGTGATCGTATTATGGAAGGAGGCAATCAAGATTCCAATGTGAATGGAATGACTCGATGTATGATAGAAAAATGGTAGGACTATGATGAGGAAGCAACGACATGGAATGACTATGGTGATTGTAATATTTTCCAGGGTGATAAGCCTCACAGTGGTGAAGTAGGTGTCTTGAGGACCAGTGGCATAGGTGATGGCCCTGGGTGGTGACGTGAATGAGAAAGAGGGATGTTTGTGTGACTAGATTGAGTAGCTTGGGCCATACAGAATTGCATAGCCTGGGTGTAGGTAGACTCAACATTGGGAAGGAGAGCGGGTAGAATGCAAGGTGAGGTTGATGGGGTGTGTATTCCCTATTAGGTGGGTGATAATATCCTATGAGATGTTGTGGATGACTTGGAGGTGAATAGTGACATCTAATATCATCATATGAATGGGAGGATGATCCTTATGCTTGCGGTTGGGTGAATTCCTCTTTATCATCGAAAGAGGACATGGTAATCTAGATGTCACCAGAGTGTGGTGAATAGGATGAACCTCACTAGCGAGAGGAATGGTGTCGGGGTGAAGTATGGTTACCTGAACGAGATGAGTGTGAGGAGTGCCTGGTATGAAGGGCGGTTGGTGGTCATGCAAGATCGACCGGTGTAATGGGTTTTTTTTACAACTGCATATGGTCCTGCATGGTAGTAGGTGAAGCCATCGTAGATCTCTCCTATTGAAGGCGTGGGTCCTACAAAAGGAAAAAAAATACCCTGAGCATAAAAATGGCAAAAATATGAAATGTACATGTATACAAAAATAATAAAGTAGAAATAACAAATTCACTCAGTGATGTGCTTAATGATTTATTTCTAATACTATGTAACACTTATGATGGTAATTGTGTTAATGAATTATGCATTGAAAGCATGCAAATGCAAGATATTAATGGGTTCAAGATCATTAAAGCCTTCAATATTTGCCAAATGATATGCTCCTAAACCGTATTTGTGTGTGATAATAAATGGAACCAACTAGTTTGGGATGAATTTATCACACTACTGGCAAGGCTAACTTGTGATTTGTTGGTTCTCTTTGAGAACCAAGTCACCAATATGATATTCACACTGATGTACCTTAATATTGTAGGCACGATGAAGGTGATCTTTATATGCACATGTGTGCTTGATGGCATGGATACGACGTTCATCGAGGAGTGTTAGTTGATCTAGATGGGCTTGGTGAGCAGTGTCGTCATCAATGAAATATTTCATGGATATCTGTAAAGAGGGTATCTCTAGCTCAAGTGGCATGATAGCTTCTGCCCCATAGACAAGTGAAAAATGTTTTGCCCTAATGGGAGTATGAATACTCGTACGATATGCCCATAATGCTAGGGGCATTTGATTATGCCAGTATCAATGAGATTTTGCTACCATTTATGAAGAATAGAACGGATGGTTTTATTAGTAGATTCGGCCTAGTCATTTCCTTGAGGGTAATACAGGGTTGAAAAGCTATGATATATGTGAAATCTATTGCACAGGGCTTGGACAGTTTTGTTTTTGAAATATTTCCCATTATCTAAAATAATTTGGGAGGGAATTCCAAAGCGGCATATGATATGTTCCATGATGAATGTTGTAATTTTGGCTCCTTTAGTTTGGACCAGTGGGATGGATTCGACCCACTTTGTAAAATATTTTGTTACTGTAATGATAAGTTTATGATTGCTAGATGATGTAGGTGTAATTTTTCCAATTAGATCCAGGTCCCATTGGGAGAAGGGCCACATGGTCTGGATTGGTTTAAGTGCTTGATATGGAAAATGTGTTAAGTTGGCATGTTGTTGGCATTTGATGCAAAATTTGACATACTCACAGTAGTCTTGCTCCATTTTAGGCTAGTAGTAGCCCATATAGAGAACGCATTTGGTAATCACCATGCCACTAAAATGACCACCACAAGTGCCATCATGGATTTATTGTACAACCCGCTATGATTCTTGCGATTCTAGAAAATGCAAGAGTATACCGTCATAGCTATGATGGTAAAGGATGTCCTACAACAAGGTGTAGTGGATCACTCTTTGTTTAAATGTTTGGCACTGAGCATGGGGTAAATAACATGGTAGGAAGCTTGGTTTGATGTATTCTTTGATCTATGAGAAACATGGGTCATGAGATTCTATGTTTACCACATATACACCACCATCGTCTGTGGGAGGTGTGGGTGATATAGCAGATTGTGTAAGTGTATGAATGGTTATAGACGTCATGCTAGATGTTGGGTTTTGTGATATAAGGGAACCTAAGGAGTTGTTGGATGATCTTCTTGTATTGCTAGAGAACTGGGAAATTGCATAGCCAAATTTATTGCCCTTGATTGATAATCAAAAGTGAGTCACCTATGATATGGAGGTGTTTGATGTGCATAGTGTGTGCTTGTTTCAACCCTAGGATTAAGACTTTATATTTTGCATTGTTATTGGTACAGGGTAAATCAAGTTTGAATGAAAATGGGAATGGTTATCCTTCAAGCGTAAAGAAAAAAATACCTACACCACCAGTGTGGAGACACTTGGAACCATAAAATAACATATTAAGGTTAGCCACAAATTTTGGTTTGACATACTCCTCGTATTTAGTTATGTGAAAGATAGAGTCATCGAGGAGTTGGATGAGTAGGGGTTGGTTTTCAGTTATAGGGGCTTCAACCAGTTGATCAGCAATGACCTGCCCTTTTATGGACTTTTGAGATATAAATTCTAGGTCAAACTTGGTTAGGAGCATAATCCATTTAGCTGTGCGGGAGTTGTGATAACTTTTGTTCATCATATACCGTAGGGGATTATCTCGGTCTATGACAAAAGTTGTGTGGTTTAACATGTAATATCTTAGCTTCTAGGTGGTGAATACTACTGCTAGGAATAGCTTCTCCATGTACCTGAATCTTATCTCATAACTAACTAGTGTGTGACTGATGTAGCAGATAGACTACTCTTTGTCGAGAGCATTCTTTTGATCTAGGAGTGTACCTAGTGCAAGTTTTATGGCCGAGATATATAGAGTCAATAGTAATTATGGATGTAGCGGTGACATGACCAGTGGTGACGTGAGGTAGGTTTTGATGGAATCGAATGTAGCTTGATAGTTTTCATCCCATTTAAAGTGTACTCCTTTTTGTAGGATATGATTGAATGGTTGGCATTTATTTGATAATTATGGTATAAATCTATGAAATAGAGGTAATATTGCCCTGTAGGCTACGTAATTGCTTTAAGGTGGTAGGATGAGGTATCTCGATGATGGATTTCATCTTACTAGGATCTACTTCAATACCTCATTGGGAGACAATAAATCCTAGTATCTTTCCAGATGTAACATCGAACACACATTTTTTTGGATTGAGGTGCATGTTGTGTTCTAGTAGTCCATCAATAATCTGGCGGAGATCTTTGAGATGATCAACATATTTATTTGATTTGGCTATGAGATAATCTACATAGTCTTCCATATTTTTGTGCATTAGGTCATGAAATATGTAGGTCATGGCTCGTTGATAGGTTGCCCCAACATTTTTAAGGCCAAAGGGCATGACCTTGTAGCAAAAATCCCCCTGGGGTGTTGTGAAGGAAGTTTTGTGTTGATGAACTGGGTTGATCCAAATTTGATTGTATCCAAAAAATATGTCCATGAGGGAAATCATCTCGTGACCTACGATGGAGTCAACAAGGGAGTCAATGTTGGATAAAGGGAAATTGTCCTTGGGATAAGCTTTGTTTAGGTTGTGAAATTTTGTTCACACGTGAACATCACCAGATGATTTGGGGATAGGGACCATGCTAGATACCCACTTGGGATAGTTGATGGGTATTATAAAATCCATGTCTAGGAGCTTTTGGAGCTCAGATTTTTCTATCAATGCGATAGTTGGATGCATGCATTGCATATTTTGTCTTACTGGTTTGGCATTGGGATCTAGTATAAGATTATGCATTACCACGGTAGGGTCAAGTCCCAACATATTATTGTAAGACCATGCAAACACTTTTATATACTTGTGTAGGAAGTTCATAAAGGTGATGCACTCCTCAGGTGAGAGGCTAGTGGCTAATTTGAGAATGTGTGGATTTTTTGGATCATCATCGATGTCTATGTCGATCGTATCTTTGATGAGCATAAAATATCCGTCACGCAACTATTCAAGGATAGGGATGAGATTGAAGTTGTTGATGGCCTCGATAAACTTGAATTCATCATCTACGTAAATGCTTGTGTGATGGACTTGGGGTATTTGGTGTGACGTGGATGAGGAAGGTGTATTTGGCATTCGCAAGATGTGAGGAGAGAGAAGAAAGTCTCTAGGTGCTGGTATGTGTGATATGTGTGTGAGATCAATAAAGTTTGGATTTGGGGTATCGTCTCAAATCTGTCGATGGCTATAACAAAGGGGAGAACATAAATCTATCTCAACCATGTTAATCTATGTTGTAGGTGAAGTAGGTGGGGTAGAATCTGGTGATGGAATTTGGATAGGTTGTGCGCATCCCAAAATTCTTAAGGGAAGCCATAGGATGACTGGTGGTGAATGAGAATGAGAGGCTACTCTCTATAACTATATATGTATAGGCAGGAATACTAGTAGGCGTATCGATGGTGGGTTTGGTAGCATCGGGTCTAGCTCTATAGGTGGTGGATCATGTGGGAGTGCATCCGACTCTATTGGTGGTGTATCCAGAGATAAGTAGAAAAGTGTTCCGCCAATCGTTGAACATCATAGAACAAAGAGGTATTAGGCACAGGATATTCTTGGAAGAAATCATAGGGGATAGTGATGGTTGATGTGGATGAAGGCATTTTTTCTAGCATGTCCATACCAATGTACTCTTCCAAGGTGTGTGTTGGGCATGGAGTAGGATGTAAGGATAGATCTTGTATCTCATATTTTAATGTATAGGTAGCAGTTGGGCAAAACCTAGACCGTTTTTATTGGTAGGTGAGTGGACACAAGGGTTAATGAGTGTATGCAACCCTTGCTCATAATGATTTAACCCAAACCCATGCCAATGAAAGCACTGTAGGTAGTGCAAGACAAATTTAGGGTTGGCTAGGTGTATAATTGCATCACCATAGCTAGATTGTGGTGGTGAAGAAGTTGGTGAGGGGATTGAAGAGTCTACTCCCACATACACAAAATTGGTATGGTTTTTGAGACATCCTAACTGTATGACAGTTCTAATAGTCAATACCAAGGTTGAGGGATAGTCAAAATATTGGGTATATTAGATAAGGGTATCACATATGTGGGAGTCATGTACGTTATAGTCTCCTAGGATATTGTTTGTCATGAATATGGATATGTGTGGTGTGGCATGCTCTAGCAACTGGGGTGGCGTATTCGAGTTAGATGAGGAAGGAGAAAGTTAGGATTCCCTAATGGTGGTAGTTGAAGGGTGTGAAGGTTCATTTGAGCTGGGTGTTGGTTGTTTAGATTCTTGATGTTTGGTTATTTTGGGTTGAACATGTTGTTTGCTCTGTGTAGGGGATGGCATCGATGCAGGTGTAGGGATGCATGGAGATGTGAATGTCTTAGGTTTTGGTTGGAAGGTAAGAGGCAGTGTCTATGGTGTAGGAAGGATAAGGGCTTCCATATGCGAGGGTGAAGGAGATGATGTAGCCGGTTGTGTAATGGGTGGCAATGGTGGTTGCAACATCGTATGTGGAAACTAGAATGGTAGAGGTTGAGATGGTTTTTGAGGCCATGAGAATGGCGATGGGGAAGACATAGAATCAGTTTTAGGTTCCCCAGTATGTGATGCTAATGGTGCAGATATCAAGGCTTATGTTGTTGATGAACACTGGGGTGTTGGGGTGTAAATTAGTGAGGATACCGATGCTCCTACTAACTATTGAGAAGATACATGGAATAGTTGAGAAGATGAGAATGAAGGCACAAGGGGAAGGTCTATGACATTACAAAACTTAAAGGGGTCTCCATCGGCTGGGATACAATGAACAAGTCCGTTGTGGACATACTTTAGGTAATGATGCAATGTGGATGGGAAACACTACATATCTCTAATCCAAGGGTGACCAAGAAGAATATTGTATTAGATTTCTCCTTGAATGATGTGTAAGAGTATGGGAATCATACGAATGCCTACGTGAATGGGAAAAACTATAGATCCTATGATAGGTCTCATGGAACGATCAAAAGCACGTAGTTTTAGGGAAGGTGTGGTAAAATACACTGGAGGGAGGTGTAAGTGATGCAAGGCCGCTATGGATATGATACTTATGGATAAGCCCATGTCAATGAGTACCCGATTGTAGGTAATATTGTTAATATTAGCTTGTATATGGAGGGGCATATTAGATCCTTTACCAATAAGTTATGTTATCTCATGGTCGTGAAAGCTAATTGATGATTGAAGGCATCATGGGATGTTCCCTAAGAAATTGAAAAAAGCATTTGTGTCATGTGTCTCTAAGTCAATGGAACATAGGATGTCATTCAATGCCTCACGATGGGGTTGAGACTGTTGTAGGAGGTCAAATATGGATAGCCGCATGGGGGCATTGCATAGCTAATGGGTTAGACTACCACGGATGGTAATCATATTTTGAGGTGGTGGTGGTATGGTGTTAGGCCTTTGGGGTGTTTGCAGGGATGTAAAATGGATAGGGGGAGAAACAATAGGTGTTGTCTAGGGTAATAGGTACCGTTGGTTTCTCATAGTAAGGTTGATCATGCCTACTACTCTACATGATGGAGGATCATGCTAGACATTGTTTACTTGGTGAGGGGGCATTAGAGGATTTTTTGGAGGTCTAGGGGGATTAGGTCCTCTGTGATATGGTAGAGGGTTTTGGAAAATCCCTAGGTTTTAGTTATACGGGGCTAAAGGGTTTGCTACCTAAATAATGCCCCTATCGATTAGGTCTTGAACTTACCCCCAAAAGGAGCGACACGAATCGATATTATGGCCACATTACCTATGAAAGGGACAAAAGAACTACTTATTGTAGTCATGATATTTAGGTGCATTTAGATCCAATCGGTGGATGTCGGGTACAATATGATTACCCTCATAAAATCTATAGAATAGGGCTTGTAATCGTTCATATAAAGGTGTAAAGTTGTGCGGTGGACCCTATGGGTGCATTTCGTGGTATTGTTGTGGTCGAGGTGGGGTAGGTGCATTAGCTTGGAGTGCTTATAATTATGATGTATAGGGTGGAGGAGTCTATACTAGTGCCAGGGCATCATCTGCAACTTGATTGGTTTGTTTTGGTCATGGGTAAGTTTGATTTAGTGTGGGTCTATTGAATCAGAAGTTGGAGTTATAGTTGGTTTTAGCTCTCAACTTAATCTTTCTAGATTGCACCTTGATATCTTCAATCACTTTTTATTGTGATATAACATCTTCAAAAGTACAACTCTGATGAAGCTAGAGGGATGTGGAAATGTGTTTATAGCAGCTCTTAAAAAAGAGTTTCACAAGCTTTGATGTGGCGAGGCTATGGGAGAGATCATAAATAATCTCTCTCCATCTAGCAACAAATTCAGTGATGGGTTCATCGTCCACCTATCGTAAGGTGTAGACATCAAAAAATATGATCTTTTTCTTAATGTTGATGGAAAAGTGCTCTAAGAAGGAATTGGCCAGCTATTCAAAGGTGTATAGGCTATGGCGTGGTAACATGTTATACCAATCCAATGCTAGCCCAGTGAGGGACAGGGAGAAGGTATGCAACATAAGAGGGTTACTACTATGCAGTTGGTAACAGGATGAGTGGTAGTTGCTCACATGTTCTCTGGGATCTTCCTTACCTCTATACTTGTCAATTTTTTGTATTTTGAAGTGATAGGGATAAGGAGGGATAGGAACTAATGGATGTACTGGCTCATTGCACAGTTCATCATAGCAAGGCTTTTGTGGCCCATAGCTAGAGGTGCATACGTTCAACATTTTAACTTCATATTGCAAGAGTTGAAGTTTGGGTGTCATAGGAGTTGAAGATTGAGCTATGATAGGCTATACTTGTGGATTTTGTGGGTATTGGTATTTTTGTTCTTCACAATACTATGGGGAATACTATTGTGCCTGATCATGATCAGGTGGGTATTGGATGACATGTGTTGTCATGTCTATAGGCACACTAGTTTGTGGAGTAGGCATCTATTGAGGATAATAATACTGTGACTGAGCAACATGCAATTGTGGCATGGGTACTTATTGGTTTGGAACTTACTATACTAGTTGGACCATGGGTGGTGATGACCAAACTAGAGGAGGTGTAAAGAAGCTAGGTGTAGTTGGTGGTGGTGTAGGTTTCAGTGCTATTGGTTCTAGGGGTGGACTAGATGAGGTATAAAAATATGGTATCTATCTCTGCCTTGGAGGGTAGGAAGTAGGAAAGCTAAACTATGTGGAATAATTTGGTTGAGTAGGTACATACACTGCTAGTTTCGGTCTATAGTTATGATGGATATGGGTAGTGGGAGCCTAAAAAGGCATAGGTGGTGGTATCCTAAATATCACCATAGGCAAAGGTGGCTCCAAGGGTTGGGCATTATGCACTCTAGATACCTCTGAGATAGGCAAGAATGCTGCTAAAAAGGTGGGATAAGCTACCGAGATAGGAGCTTGGGTTGAGGGGAAAGTGTAAGTGTATACTCCCTCTTGAGTTTGTGTATATTGCTCTTGAAGAGGTTGTTGGGAGGTACCCTCAGATATGGTGAAGAATGACTCTTGATAAGAGGATGGTTGGTACTCTTGTGAGGATTACGGGCATGAGGTTTATGAGAATGTTTACGGTTCCTTATGGATAGGGATCTATTGTGTAGTTTGAAAGGATGGATTCTAGCTTCCTACAATGGATGAGGATGGTTCTGACACCATTCCTATGGTAGGGATGAATGATGCAACCTCAGGATGGGTATAGTTTATAAGGGAGGAATCATTCTCAAACAGGGATTGAGATAGATTCTAGAAAAATGAGTGTGCAAAGGTGGGTGACATAGGCATGACCTCCTCATCTATAGTGAAGGTTGGAGGAGACTATCCTGGTTAGTGTAGATTACATGGTCATAGAACGTAGTAAAGTTATTAGGTGTGGATGGGGTTGCAAAGAGTGGATAATCCTCTATGAGTGAAGTAGCAAGAATTTCACTCAAAGTTTATGTCTCGACATGAGGTATCATGTGTGTGAATTGTGCATCGGATTATATATGTGAATTAGATGTATCTATAATATTCTCCTTCATGATATAAGGAGTAATATTAGACTGATTAGAGGAAGGGGGAGGCCATTCCTCCATAGAGCATGATTTATCACGCGCTCTACTACGGGTGACCACAGGCATAGTGGCATGTGTGAAATGGGGTTTTTATGAATAAACCTTGTGTGATGTAGACTCAAGTGTGTCTAATGTGAGTGTAAAATAAGTGACATGTTGTGTGTAGCAAAATAATATATAGTGTGTTGTGTTGAGACCGGTCTATGATCATGCAAACAACGGTAGACCGAAATCAATTCTAAATGCTAAGAAAATAAAAGTGTTATGTTCATTTTGTGTGTTATAATGTTGATATTCCCTATGTAGAATCATGGGTAATGAAGTGAATACTCTAAAAAATTCAGGAATGTCATCAATAACAAACCTCCTACAACACCCAAAGATGCACAAGATAGAATGGTACCGCAACGTTCAAATGGTGACCTGTATGGAAGGTACAATAAAATGGTATCCTAAAGGGTGGAACTCACTATGCTAAAGTGAGTTTGCAATATCCTCTCACGAGAAGAGGTGGCACTATCTGAGACCTACTACCAACATACCCATGCTTTTTCTTCACCCTCGAGTGGGCTTAGTCAAGAATGACAGTTACCAATTCCACAAATTATACTAGCCTTGTGGATGAAGGTGCTAAATCCTATCCCACTTTGTAGGTAATCGCTGGTGATGAAATATAGGGCCTAGTCACAAGAGTAGGGGGTCTTTGGTTATGAAATCTAGAAAACTACTCCTATGAGGCTACTAGGTGTCTAGGGGGGTGAGTTGATGGATAGTGAAACTCGATCCACACCAGTCTCTTACGATGGATTGGGGATGAAGTCCAATATCACCACTTGTTTAAGATACCACGTGAGTGTGTGTGGGTTTGTGTTTTACTATCGATGTTTACAAGATAAGAAACTAACTACTTGCATTTTCAAAAGAAAACTAATCCTAATGCCTTTTCTAAAGCAAATGATTAGATAGATTACAATATTTGTAAAGAAATGAGCTAGCCTAAATGCCTTTGTGAAGCAAACTAATCTACTTTGCAAAACATAGAAACATGCAATCCAAATGTGTATGGAGTAAAAGGGATTATGAAACCTTAACTTGCACTTTCAGAATGTAAACATACTTTCAAAAATATAAAGGGGGATTAGAGACCCTAATTTCACTTTGGAATGTACAATTCCTTTTAGGAATGTAAGCTATGAGAGAAGGAAGAACAACTTAGGCTTATGCTATATGTAAAGACAAAAGACAAATGCAAATTTACTTGAGAAATAAATTTTATACACTTTCTGGAAATTTGTAGGTCCTAAAAATTTTAGAAACCCTAATGCTTTAACTACTTTGCAATGAACCCAAAACTAGGCCTAGTAATGGTCATTCAACTAATTAACGCATGTATATTTCCAAAAAATTGTAACATAGGTAGCAAAAGTGAAAATACCTGCATTTTGATGCTAAGGGGGGTTTTCTTGGACCCTAAAAAGATCACCAAAGCTAATTTGGGGGTTTTTGAGGTGGTTGTGCTCAAATCACAACCCGGGTCATGAATTTGACCTAAATCATAGGGTGGGTCATGAATCAGGTGTAGAGGCTTTAAATCAGAGATCTGCTGGCCTAGGATGCATTATAGGGATTTGGAGGCTTTAGTGAAGCATAGGTTTGGTATATGCAAAATATAGAAATAGAAGATAATGTTATATTTATAATAAAAGTGAATCTAGCACTATCCATTATGGGGGTCCCACCGGGAGTTCCATAATGAAATGGGTAGAAAATAATATTTGATAATTTAATACATAAACATAAATGATGCATTAAACAGAGAAATTGTATTCCATTGATATTAATGAGCATGTGTTACAAGAGGGTCTTGATGCCCTTTATCCATATCTATTCCTAAAAAGGTTACAATAAATATGATGCTTTCTTCTATCGTCCCTCAGTGTAGGTGGGCTTTGATGTATGTAGGCCACCGTAGGGTTTTTGTTTGTATGTCGTTCCTCTTCCTTAGATCTACCAGATAATCTATGAAAGACCTACAAAAAAGGGGTTAGTGTGATGGGGGGCTTGCCTTAGTCATGCCCCATGTTTAGAAAGACAAAAATGACTATAAAACTATAACAAAAACAAAAATTAAATATGTAGAAGATAATAACATACTAAAATAGAGCTTACCTCCCAAATCTAGAGTGATTTGGGGTCTGCAGATGCAATTCATGACCTGGGTCTCTAATTGGGGCTGGATTCATAGGGCAGGCTATGAATTGAGTTGTGATGCTCTTCTAGTGAAATATCTCTAGTGGGTCGATCCTAAGGTAGTTGGGGTGCCTCTGTGTGCTATCAGAATCCACCTGTGTGCTTTAGAAATAGACTGTGTGCTATTGGCTTTCTATTTCTATAGAGTAATAGTACTTTGTTGAATTTGGTAATCAGACCTAATTAGGGGTTTAGGACCCATTATTTATAGACAAATGTAAAGTGTAGAGGGGGGTTAGATAGACTAAATCTAGGTTTTATTCTAACTAGGGTTACATTATAGATTCTATGTGGCAACATCTCATTCTAAGTAGGAAATATCCCATCTGCACACATGTGTGAGGAAGGATTAGTGCTAATCCTAATTAGACCTTAAGCATGTTTAGGGGAGGACTAAAAGAAAATCCTAAGAAACCCTAAATTGGCACATGTGGGAGGATTTGATTAACACTAATTATAAATTAAGATTTAATTAATCTAATTTTGCCCTAAAAGGGGCTTAAGTGAAGTTAACATTAAATTAGAATTTGATAATTGAATTTTAATTTATTTTACCAATTAATACCCAATGGGGGTGTCAATTGAATATAAATGGGCTATGCATCACCTCAGGTTCTTGTATGAAGATATCTCGATGCTTAAAATGTAGTTTTGAGGGCTTATTAGGGTTTTGGGCCTGAAATCCATTTGTGGAAGTCTACACATTACTATGGTGAACTTATGGAAGTCTACACATGTCTACACATGTCTACGCATGTCTACACATGTCTACACATGTCTATGCATGACTAAAATAGTCTACAATATCCTAGGGATGTTTGGAATCACCTATAGATATGTAAAAATAGAAATGTGTAACTTTTGAGTGTCTACAAAACCTGATCAGGTGTCAACCCTACCCATAGATATTTGTAATCCTAGACACTAAGGCTAGGATGACTTAGTTGTACCTCCTCAACCACCTACAATCTCAAAATATAAATATGCTCCCCATCCCACACCTCATTAGGTAGTCCAAGCCACACTTAAGTTCTCCCAATCCCAACACTATAGAAATACAATACAACCCAAACCCCTCCACCCCTACCTCCTCACATTTTACAAGTCCAAGTACATCTAAGCTATAAAAGCAAGTACCCATGCATACACCCGAGGCTCATCGATCATATCATACACCATCCTAATCATGTTCCAAGGGAAGTGATAACGAGTGTTGTTCGATACCACTATGTTGGCCAATAGGAACATGACCAAGGTAGGCAATGCCTCAAACTTCTTCTTGGCATACATTTCCATGTATATGATTCATCCACATTTCACAATCATATCCTATTGTAGATACTAAAATCATGTAAATTGGATAAGACTACAAATGCGCAACTTACGCCACTCTTATCGACATCATATGGCCCCATTGGGCAACCCTCTAGGGTAATATAAGGCTCCATAGCACTTTTGGGAAGGTTCCTATTAGTATTGAGAGGTTTAGGGTCATATCCTTATGACCATCCCACCCTAGGATGATCAAAAATGGTGACCGTCCCACCCAGGTATGACCACTCATAATTGTTTCTAGGTGGGATGGTCCCTAAATAGACCCTCCAAAAGTCAAAGGGATGGAGAAATGGCAATAAATTACTACCATATTCTCTACCCAATCATCAAAAATTGATTAGGAGCCTATCATGGAGACCAAAAAATCCAAATTAGAGGCCCCAAATGGGTAACCTCTTCCACCCAATCATAGCAAAGGTTTTGACAAGTGGCAACACTTGCCTTGCATGCCTGAACTTGCCCCTTTGCCCCAAATACCCTATTTGGGATATAAATTGAGGTGTGCTCACCCAATTTCAATGAGAAGAGTTGAAGCATTTTCACCATGAAGTGATGCCCAATTATACCCTCACCTTTTGTTATCATATTTACCCTCACTTTGCCTTGAAATCCTCTTCATCTAAAGGCACTTTTAGGGGCATTCCAAATACACTAAAACCATTCCAAAACCAGTCAAATTAGAGAATAATTTGACCATATTTGTCAACACAATATCTAGGAGATTTTAGGACCAGATCCCTTTGGAATTTGTGGCAAATTCCACTCAGATTGGTAACCATCCCATATGGGGACGATTAGCAGTTGGTACTTACACCTGTGAGGGATGGTTAGAAAAAAATAGGGAAATTTGGTTCAATTCCACAATAGATAATTTAGGAATTTTTATATTAGCCTTGTATTCAAATTTGGTGAGATTTGGAGTTGTTTTGATGGTCCAATTAGAGGTTTCATTGTTGTAGGTCTAGTTGTCCCTGCCAGGGATGGTCACTATTTTTGCTAACAATTTCCCTTCAATTCATGCTCAGATATTTCCAAAATCATGTTAATAGTATCATAGTATATTTGCAAGTCATTTGAAGTTGTTTTGATTTATCATAAATAAGTTTCATGGTTTCTAGATGCATGTTTTCTATGTTTTCCTAGTTTTCAATCTATAAACGCATATGCTTTTAATATGTTTCAATATCTTGTGTGTAGGTGTAGATATGCATACATGAGGGAGGAGCTAAGAGGCATAGAAGGATAGGCCCAAGACTAGCTCTTGAGTGTGGGATGCAAAAGGAACGTTGGAGCACGCCATAAAACCCTTGAAGGGATTAGATCCCTTGTATCTTGTAGTATTGAAATGTATCAAGTTGTGAAGCCCTCAAAGGGGGATGTATTGTAATCTCATTTGAATCACTGAATAATAAATACAAGGATAAATTAACCCTTTTTATTGCACATTATTCTTCATTTTAGTAGATTACATATTTATGCACTTTCCCTTTTAATGCTTATTTAATCATGCTTTACATTTCAATAAAGAACACATAAGGCATGCCATAAATTTTGCTTCTTTAGTGGTGATCATGGTATTTGAGATTATTCATCTATCCCCTTTGAATGTGTTAATTTTGACCTCCATTTTTTGTTTTGGATGTTGCAGGTTTTGACCATTCTGAGTAGAAACGACCCCTTTTCTGCTAGTTGAACCTTCCAGGGATGGCCCCCAAACTGCTAACTATCCCTACCTGGGACAATTACAAAACCAGAGGTTTTCTGCAAAAATTTGCCAAAACAGAAAGTTTCAGGTCAGAAATTACACCTTTCCCAACCTTCAATTTGCATTTATATTGTTCAAATTAGCTTAAATTTCAAGTTTTATTGTCCTCTTTGTGCATGTGAAAGTTAGACATCATAATTCTAAATTTTGCATTAATCAAATCAGGAAAAACAAGAAAATGAACTGTATTTTGTATACTTTTTGTTTGGTTTACCTACTTGCAACTTACCAAAAAGGTTAAGTTCATATAGTTTGTCAAATTTTATAGTTTCCTTTTATACATACTAACGATTCTGAAATAAAAATGTACTTTCATGCATTTAGTGAATCATCATTGAATGTTGTATTGTTTTATTTCAATATTTTAAAAGTAATACACACACACCATGATCTTCTTAAACATTTATGCATTGTACTTCATTCCCAACCACTTATAGAGTTCAATGATGATGGGTTTCACCTCCATCCATTGACTCAAATCCCACGTACCTTATTTTATTGGTCAATATCGACTCCAAGATCTGTCCTAACCATGCAAAATAGCACGCATCCCTCTTCAGAGGGGTGTATCACTATGCATGGGGTGGTGGGTAAGTATCAACAGGACCTATGCCCCCTGATTGGGTATGGATTTCATCACCATACTTTGGTTGGTTTACATGACCAAAATTTCATTACTGGTTTTTTAGTTGTGAGTGTATAGGTGAAAACCACTTAAACATTTGAGTATTACATCAACATTCAAAACACATGAGAGATTATTTATAAAAGTAACACATATTGAAACACAAAAAATAACTTAGGAATTCATATTTAAATATTTAAAAGAGATAATCATCTGTATTCTTGTGTCTTTCTATTGATTGTGTATTTTAATCTATAAAACTTAAAAGAGATAATCATGTTGTGAAGGAGGTTTGTGAGTGATTCAAGAGGTGCAATTGGTTTGCAAAACTAAATCATCTGAGTGAATTTCACAATAAAATTTTACAACAACACTATTGATAAGGTTTTTAACCAATTAATAGAGGAATTTGTGGTAAATTAGGAGCAAAATTGTTGGTCGTACCACCCTAAGATGGTCCTCAATCTGTAATAGTCACCACCATCCCTGCAAGGGGTGGTTATATATATGTGTATAATTTTTCTATTTTTTTTAATTAGGCATATTCTAGGGTAGTATATGAACATGCTATCCAAATTTAATATAATTTGGAGTTATATTGAATGACATATTGTAATTTTAAGGTTTTACAGGCTTTCGAGGACCATATGAAGATGCACATGAAAATGTGATTGATATTGCTATTCCACTAACATGGGTCCTCTTAAAATATCATTTTATGTATAATTTCCAAGTTTGGTTTTATATATAGGTGTTTTGGTCTATAAATTTCTTATTTTGGGTTTTGCAAGCTTTGTACGTACACTGCGAATGCGACACTAATTTAGAGGTAATTTTTGTTCTTTTTTTGATTAGATATTTCCAAAATTATCTATTATGAATATCTATGCAATTTCAGATCATTTGGAGTTGTTTTGGATAGGCATATTACATATTTACACTTTCTAGCTTATAGTTGCATGTATGGCTTTTGCATGTTTCACATTCTACACACTTGCTATTTAAAAAATCTAGTTTCCTTGTGTGTAGGTGAAGGTTTTATAGCACAAGAGGAAGGAATAAAAGATCAGAATAGTGAAGAATGAAGCAGTGGTATCCTAGGTTCACCCACCTCAATTGTGGGTATGAGGAAGAACATTGGAAGGGCACATGAGCTTGTTTGAAAGGACTTGATCCTTGGGCACCCATTTTGTAAACAATTGTATCAAACTAAGATCTCTCAATGGGACATATATGTAACCATGTTCTGATTTATCATGAAATAAAGAGAAAAATAGTTTTTCTTGCACTTATTTGGATTCCATGGTTTCTTGAATATATCCTTTTATAATGCTTGATTAATACCGGATATAGATTCATCTTGTTTAGTATTCTTAGGTGAACTATTTTTTCCCTACTTCAGTGGTGATAATGGTGGGACTCTGATATTATTACTTTTATTGAAGGTTTAACCCTATTTTTCTTGATTTCTATTGCAGGTACTGGTCGTTTTGGCCTAAAATAGCCTCTAGACTACTGATCATTCCACCCTAGGATGGCCACACAACCATCCCACCCTAGGATGGCAATAAAATTGGCCATTGTAACACCCTAGGATAGTCAAAAAATAGGAGCTTTTTTGCTCCAAATTCTAGAAATAGCAGGATTATAGGCCATTGAGGTAGGTATAAAAACCCTCTATTTTCATTTTTGTTGTTCAAAACTACTAAAATTTGGTTTTTCTTACCTCTTTTGATTGCTTGAAAAGTGGAAGTTTGGGTTTGCTTTTATATAACTAAGAAAACAACATAAATAGTAAGATAAATTGGATAATAACTAAGTAGAAATGCATCTCTATGGTTTTCTTGCTTGTATCCTACCAAATGGGTAGGTTATCATTTAGGATTTACATTTTGTAGGTTGTCTTTTATCTAACATTTCTTAAAGTAAAACATACCTTTCCTTACATATAGTGAAATATCATTGAGTGCTATATTGTTTTACTTTTTTTAATCATAAAAGGAACCACAGACACTTGCACGTATCACAATAACATTGGTAAGGTTGGATTTCGTCACCAACCTCCAATTTATATTAGTAATGTTGGATTTCACCTCCTTCCATTGGCTTACCCCTAGACACCTTAGATAGAATAGGGCACTCTATTAATATGGAATAGGTCACTAGTGTTCAAAATCCTTCCCACTATTGGAATCACTTTTTGATTTAGAGTGGAAGAGCTAGGGGAACCCTCCACTCATTTTGGGTTTTAAGTGGTGTACCCTATACTCTTTCGAGAACCTCATGTTTGGCACTAGTGTTCCTAGTCACCACTTTGGTTTAGTTCCCTCATTCTAAGTCCAAAACACGAACAAGAAAGCAAAAGGAACAACACATTCAAACACACAAAACAACTTAAGGATTCACATATAAAAATTAAAGGAGATAATCACATTGTTTTCTTGTGTGCTTCATTGATCATTTGATAGAGTTTTCATAAGATTTAAAAGAGATAATCATACACATCTACATTGTGTGTTTCTTTATTGTTTGGGTAATCAACGTAAGATCCTACCATCTAGGACCAAACCCTATTTTTTCAAAAAAATAAAAAATAAAATAAAAACCTACTTTTTTATTCTACATCCAATGAATCGAGAATCATGCTAATCAGAGCTATAACGAAAAAGTTATTTTGGTTTTATTATTACTCTATTTTCGAAGCCGAAACTAGAGAAAAGCCACATTAAAACAATCATAAAATGGTCTAGACAACCCCAAAAGTTGCCAAATTTGTTTTGTTGTCTTAGTTAGCGCCTTCTGCACATCTCACAAAAATTTAATTCCTAAATATTCATGGTTTAAAAATTCACAAAAAATCCCAAAAGTGGGCATTTCCCCATGGGTCCTGGTTGGCCAAATATTCAAAAAAATCAAAATTTTGACCCAAAATTTGATTTTTGGAGCCCTAGCCAATTGTGATCAGCTTGTAACACTAATAATTTTGATATATACCACTTATAACATTTTTTGGACGTCAAAATTTTCTTTAATGTGGCTTCCTTCAAGGTTTGCCTAGTCAATACATCATGACTACTATGCATAGTCAAGATCAATCACGAGCAAGCAAAGCAAAAAAATTTAGGAGAGGACCTGATATACCTAGGGTAGGGTTAAATTATCATCTTAAGCTTTCAAATCACCCTTCCCCAAGGTACCAAAACCTAGACGAGTATGATACTCATCATAGTGGGCGAGCCGATTCTGCCCTACAATTCCTCACTTATAAAGGAAGACCTGAGGAAAATCCTAATTACCCTCGATCACATTATTCCATGCAAGCATGAGGTACCTATACCCAAAGAACATCAATGGGTTATTCATGTGATCAAGTGGACTATTCGGTTAGCCAACACTGAGTCCAAGCCCAAACCAGAGATAGCCTACCAAGAGGCCTAGTAGGGAAGTCCACACTCCATATTCACCATGTAAAACTCCCATACAACAAGTGGTAGCAATCCATAGTGGTCCTATGTGAAGTTTACATATGTCATAAACTAACATGACCATGGGAGAGTTAATACAAATATCCCTCAAACATCAAGAAACTCTCATGAAGATTTTAGATTCCATTGAGGTACAACCTCATGACTCTAATGCTTTCACCAACTTTATAGGATACATACAAATGCATAAATATCCTATTATATCCTTTTGAAATAAGGATAACAAACCTAGGTCTTTCAATTAACCAGACTCTCTTTTGCACATCATTACATGCATCAATAGGATCCCCTTTAAGTGAGTGTTGGTTGACACAGGTTTCAAAATAAACATCATTACCACAACTACACTAAAATATCTCAATATCCCATATTCACACATTGTGAAGTCCACATTCACCTTGAAAGCATTTAATGATGCTTTATCCTCCATTGTATGTAAAATAATCCTAACTATTCAATTTGGACAAAAGACTATGCCTACATTGTTCTATATCTTGGAAGGTGAAATAATATACAACATATTGTTAGGAGTACCTTGGATAAGATACATGGAGTGTATCCCCTCTATTGTACATCAATGCCTCAAATACATTCATGAAGGTCAGGTCCATGTGGTTGATGCTGACCTAGACCCCTTAAAGTATTACAATAAGGATGATCATCCATAGGAGTCTACTCATCCATACACACCTTTGGATACTAAACCCAACGACCCTATCCAAAGTCCAAATTCAACACTGCAGTTAGTCATGAAGCTACCTTCACCACCACCACTAGTACCATCCTCTATTTATTCAAATGGGAAAGAGTCAAAATGACTATCTAAAAAAGCTCTCTTAGCCATTTTTGACACATTATAAGAAGATCTTCCCACTCCTACCAACATGGAAGCACCCATAGTCAATAATACCATACCATATTCATCCACCATACCATATGAATTAGAATTAGATAATACCATACCATCTTTATCCACCATTCTTGAGGACACAATTCACTTGACCAATCCTAAGATTCATAAATGCATAGTACCTGATGTTAAATTCATGCATATCATCAAGTTGATCAAGGATCTAGGTTGTCCTCCTATCGAATCGTCACCCATTGATAGCATTTATAATGCACCCCATGAGCATGGGGGCCAAGTAGATCACCTTGGACAAGTTGATGAGGCAACCATGACTGGTCCAAGTGCCAATACATCTTCTCATGAGTTTGTGGGAATGATCAATGTGATTATAGAGAACCAAAGTCCTTTGAATACATCTAGGCCACTTATAACCCCATCCAACATTTCATCCATACCACAAGAGATATCATCGATGGATCCAGTATCCAGTCACATCTACTCCATATCATTCAACATCTCCATAAAATCAAGAACAATTGTACCCCCTACACCAAATTGGGGGTAATCCAACTACCATAATTGAACACTCTAAGTTGGAACAAGATCAAGAGCTAAATCAAGAACTAAACATGTGGATATAATCACTACCCACAATCATCATGAACCATATACATTTACTTAGATGATTTTGGATAGGCTAGCCAACACCATGACTCACAACAGATCTTGAATCAACTTGTAAACATTGAGTTATGATTGAGTCATCCAAAACCTCAACCCCTTGATCATCAGGAACAACCTCCTCCTGTGTATTCCAAGGTTAAATATCAATAGAATCTAGGGCAAAGGCAACAACACCATCAACCTTGCATATATACACTATTGCCTGAATATTTTGTGTTTCTATTTAATCAATTATGCAAGGCCAAGGCTATGACATTACCAGATATCCACCCTTTGTATCCCAATAGGCACAAACCAATGTGGTATCAAGAGATCCAACAATATCCTTATCATTAATTAAATGGTCATAAAATTAAGTCATGTATTGCTTTCAAAAACAAGTTATAGGATATGCTTGACAAGGATTATCTTCAAATCAACAATCAACAAATTGATATATGTCAAAATCTGTTACCTATAGATGGGAGTCAAGTAGAAAAACCTAAATAGGTGACTAAGATGCATACAATTCTATTGCCCCATAAAATGAGTTGATCGTATTCACCTCATTTGAAGCATCAACAGTGTACCTGGACTCCAATAGCCCATGTCAACCATCCTTCACAACTTACAAGAAACAAAGGAAATCATCTTGCCAGACATACCCTTAGTCAACCCAAATAGGTCTAGATATAGATGATACAAAGAAGATCATTCTTACCTCTATCACCAAATGAGAGGGCATGACATTAGCAATTGTTATAATTTTAGACATGTAGTCCAAGATCTTATTGATAGGGAAGTTGTATCCATAAGTGTGTCACTCATTTTACCCCATCAAGATAGCGGTATTATCCATAATCCCTTGCCACAATAGGGGAAGTTAATCTCAATCACTCTTCCTAGTCAAGCCAATAATAATACATCAAACACAGTACATGTTGGGGGTATCCAAGGTGTCACACCTTCCCCACTAATAACATCACAAGAAATAAAGCAAATTGAGTATCCTAAAGGTATTGCATCTTCCTTGCTTCCTTTGATCACCACAAATACTGGGGGTACACAAGGTGTTGCACCTTCCTCCTAGAATCACAAAGTAATCAAAGTTACAAAAAGCCCCAAAGGCATCTATAAGCCCTTTGGTCATAATCAAATGCCCCTAGGTGGTCTATGACTATCTAGGTCAACCTAAAATACCCCTAGGTGGTCTATGACCATCTAGGTCAAAATAAAATGTTCTTAGGTAGTCTATGATTATCTAGGTCAACCCAAAAAGCTCCAAAGGCATCTATAAATCTTTTTGTCACCATAAAATACCCCTAGGTGGTCTATGACCATCTAGGTCAACCTAAAATGCCCCTAGGTGGTCTATGACCATCTAGGTCAAAATAAAATACTCCTAGGTAGTCTACGATTGTCTAGGTCAACCTAAAAGGCCCCAAAGGTGTCTATAAGTCCTTTGTTCATAGTTAAGCATCCCTAGGTGGTCTATGAACATCTAGGTCAACCTAAAATACCCCTAGGCAATCTATGACCATCTAGGTCAAACCAAAATACTCCTAGGTAGTCTAATATTATCTAGGTCAATCAAAAAAGTCCTAAAGGTATCCATAAGCCCTTTGGTCATGGTTAAATGCCCCTAGGTGGTCTATGACCATCTAGGTCAACCTAAAATGATCCTAGGTGGTCTATGACCATCTATGTCAAAATAAAATGCTCCTAAACACTCTACTATTGTCTAGGTCAGTCCAAAAATCCCCAAAGGTGTCTATAAACCCTTTAGTCACCATAAAATACCCCTAGGTGGACTATGACCATTTAGGTCAACCTAAAATTCCCATAGGTGGTCTATGACCATCTAGGTCAAATTAAAATGCTCTTAGGTAGTCTCAATTATCTAGGTCAACCCAAAAATCCCCAAAGATATCCATAAGCTCTTTTGTCATAGTAGAACACCCCTAGGTGGTCTATGACCATCTAGGTCAACCTAAAATTCCCCTAGGTAGTCTATGACCATATAGGTAAAACAAAAATGCTCCTAGATAGTCTATGATTGTCTAGGTCAACCCAAAAAGCACCAAAGGTGTATATAAGCCCTTTGGTCATAGTTAAATACCCCTAGGTGGCCCATGACCATCTAAGTCAACATAAAATACCCCTATATGGTCTATGACCATCTAAGTCAAACCAAAATGCTCCTAGGTAGTCTATTATTGTCTAGGTCTATCCAAAAAGCCCCAAAGGCATCTATAAGCCCTTTGTTCATAGTTAAACATCCCTAGGCAGTCCATGATCGTCTAGGTCAACCTAAAATTCCCTTAGGTGGTCTATGACCATCTAGGTCAAAATAAAATTCTCCTACGTAGTCTACAATTGTCTAGGTCAATCCAAAAAGACCCAAAGGTGTCTATAAGCCCTTTGGTCACCATAAAATACCCCTAGGCAATCTATGATCATCTAGGTCAATCTAAAATTCTCCTAGGCGGTCTATGACCATCTAGGTCAAACCAAAATGCTCCTAGGTAGTCTCCAATTGTCTAGGTCAACCCAAAAAGTTCTAAAGGTATCCATAAGCCCTTTGGTCATAGTAGAATATCCCTAGGTAGTTTATGACCATCTAGGTCAACCTAAAATACCCCTAGGTAGTCTATGATCATCTAGGTCAAACCAAAATACTCCTAGGTAGTCTACAATTGTCTAGGTCAACCCAAAAATCCCCAAAGGTATCTATAAGCCCTTTGGTCATAGTTAAACTCCCCTAGGAGGTCCATGACATCCTAGGTCAACCTAAAATGCCCATAGGTGGTCTATGACTATCTAAGTCAAACCAAAATCCTCCTAGGTAGTCTATTATTGTCTAGGTCAACCCAAAAATCTCCAAAGACATCTATAAACTCTTTGGTCATAGTTAAATACTCCTAGTCGGTCAATGACCATATAGGTCAACCTAAAATACCCCTAGGTGGTCTATGATTATCTAGGTCAAACCAAAATTCTCCTAGGTAGTCTATGATTATCTAGGTCAACCCAAAAAGCCCCAAAGGCATCTATAAGCCCTTTGGTCATAGTTAAATGCCCCTAGGTGGTCCATGACCATATAGGTCAACCTAAAATACCTCTATGCAGTCTATGATCATCTAGGTCAAACCAAACTACTCCTATGTAGTCTATTATTATCTAGGGCAAGTCCCAAAGACATCTATAAGCCCTTTGGTCATAGTTAAATACCCCTAGGTTATCTATGATCATCTAGGTCAACCTAAAACACCCCTAGGTGGTCTATGATCATCTAGGTCAAAATAAAATACTCCTAGGTAGTCTATGATTATCTAGGTCAATCCAAAAAGCTCCAAAGGCATCTATAAGCCCTTTGGTCACCATAAAATACCCCTAGGCAATCTATGATCATCTAGGTCAACCTAAAATACTCCTAGGTGGTCTATGACCATCTAGGTCAAACTAAAATGCTCTTAGGAAGTCTACAATTATCTAGGTCAACATAAAAAGCCCAAAATGTGTCCATAAGCCCTTTGGTCATAGTAGAATGCCCCTAGATAGTCTATGACCATCTAGGTCAACCTAAAATACCTCTAGGTGATCTATGACCATCTAGGTCAAACCAAAATGCTTCTAGGTAGTATATGATTATCTAGGTCAACCTACAAAGCTCCAAAGATGTCTATAAGTCCTTTGGTCATAGTTAAATGCCCCTAGGTGATCCATGACTATCTAGGTCAACCTAAAACACCCATAGGTGGTCTATGACAATCTAGGTCAAACCAAAATGCTCCTAGGTAGTCTATGATTATCTAGGTCAACCCAAAAATCCCCAAAGACATCTATAAGCCCTTTGGTCATAGTTAAACACCCCTAGGTAGTCTATGACCATATAGGTCAACCTAAAACACCCCTAGGTGGTCTATGACCATCTAGGTAAAACCAAAATGCTCCTAGATAGTCTATGATTGTCTAGGTCAATCCAAAAAGCCCCAAAGACATCTATAAGCTCTTTGGTCATAGTTAAATGCCCCTATTTGGTCCATGACCATATAGGTCAACCTAAAATGCTCCTAGATGGTGGTATATGACCATATAGGTCAAACCAAAATACTCCTAGGCATTCTATGATTATCTAGGTCAATCCATAAAGCTCCAAAGGCGTCTATAAACCATTTGATCACCATAAAATACCTATATGTGGTATATGACCGTCTAGGTCAAAATAAATGGTCTTAAGTAGTCTACGATTGTCTTGGTCAATTTAAAAAGCCCCAAAGGCATCTATAAGCCCTTTGGTCACCATAAAATTCTCCTAGGTGGTCTACAACCATCTAGGTCAACCTAAAACACCCATAGGCAGTCTATGATCATCTAGGTCAAAAGAAAATGCTCCTAGGTAGTCTACGATTGTCTAGGTCAATCCAAAAAGCCCCAAAGGTGTCTATAAGCCCTTTGGTCACCATAAAATACCCCTAGGTGGTCTATGACCATCTAGGTCAACCTAAAATATCCCTAGGTGGTCTATGACCATCTAGGTCAAATTAAAATATTTCTAGGCCATCTATGATTATCTAGGTCAATTAAAAAATCCCCAATGACATATATAAGCTCTTTGGCCACCTTAAAATATCCCTAGGTGGTTTATGACTGTCTACGTCAAACTAAAACATTCCTAGGTAGTCTACGATTGTCTAGGTCATCCCAAAATGCCCCAAAGGCGTCTATAAGCCCTTTGGTCACCCAAAAAGCCCCAATGACATTCATTAAGCCCATTGGTCAACCTATATATACATATATCAAAAATACAAAAACATCATTTTAATCATCAAAAACACAAAAATATTGCTTCATTGCACTTCATATAAATTGCATTAGGTATACTCATCATTGCATTATGCATCGTTCAAAATTGATCATACATGTCTAGTAATAGGTCTATACACTAGGTATCTATTAAAACCATTGTTATTATATGTCAATATTACCACCTATTTACATTACATATACCATTAACATTTACACCTCAAATTATATGTCTACTTCCCGTCACTTAGCCATTTTTAAGAAAACATAGTTAAGGTTTTTTGGT
The DNA here is from genome assembly GCA_028583015.1 of Wollemia nobilis. NCBI lineage: Eukaryota > Viridiplantae > Streptophyta > Pinopsida > Araucariales > Araucariaceae > Wollemia > Wollemia nobilis. The sequence continues at coordinate 1,453,700 of JAQPPZ010000886.1, read as the reverse complement.
CACTCAGCCATATCTAGTTTTCTTTTCAGATTTTGTTGAAAGATATCATGATTTTTTATAAGGTAGAATCTTGCTTAGATTATACCCTGTATACATCAAATTCCTAACACATTTTCATATTAATACATCCAAGTCTAGCACAAGGAAAGATGAAATTACAAAGTGGTCTAGGTTACTTTAAGCAAAAAATGTTATCTCGATCATCCCCCTATGCGAATGGTTCAAAGATAATGAGAATTGACAAAAAGACAAGTTCCTCCTTACATAAAAATCCATTGCCTCACACTGGGGCAAGTATCCAAAAGAGAAAAATCAAACAGTGATTATTATCAATTCAAAATATGTAAAAATAAATAATGATTATTATCACTTCAAAAAAAGCAAAAATAAATAGTGGTTTTCACCACTACCAAAATACCTTGTTCAACAAATAAAAATAAGCAACTCCATTATTCAAAATTAAAATAAAATAAAGGAGTCTTGAACTTGAATCCCTGGAATTCTCAACATTAGAGAACCATAAGGTGATCCTCATTACAAGTTTTGTGGATAGCATACTTGTCAATTGTGGTAACCTTATGCATGATGATATGTCTGTCACATAAGCAACTTTCTTAGGTATAGACCAATGTTTGAATATGGATAAGCTAGCTTGTTGTAGCATCTATTACCTAGTAGTCTAATCTAACTAAGTACAAAACTCAAGATAATGAGACTCATAGGGTGATATTTAGTACAGATGGACTGAGTGAATCTTGTTTGCACTAGGGAAACTTTATGCATTATTATAGTAATAAAATTACATGCACACACAGGGATGTTGATTATCTTGGTTATCTTAGTGGGTTCATACTTTGTCAAAAATTCTTGCATAGTTATTATACAACTTTTTATTAGGTAACTAGAGTGTTTGAGTCTCCTAAAAATTCCCAAACATATCATATCACATTACATTATCCATTCCATTTTACATCATGTTGTCACATGTTTGTCAAATTTACAAAATCCATCATATAATGTTATAATAACATGAAAATAATAAAGATACATTTTGTACAGTCTATGGTGCTAGCATATAATGTGTCAAATAGCCATCATAAATCCATCATATAAAATTAAACAAATCATCCATTGCATCATGCATATACACATCTACATATCATCAAATCACATCATAGGATAAATACATGCATCCATGTTAGGCATTTATCAAAAGCATCATAAAGCATAGCATAGCATACATATCATAAAGTAGTAAAAGGTTACATGTTGATCAAAGCACACACACACACACACACACACACACACACACACACACACACACACACACACATATATATATATCCATATGTAAGAAGTAAAAATCTACATCATAGTCCATAAAATTCCCATGGGTTGCAATCAAGTGGGTCCTCGGACCTCACACTGCAAAAATAAAAATATTCAAAAACAACTAAAAACATCAAAATAGGGTCCAAAACCCACCAAAAATAAGGTAAAAATGGTCTAAAATAACTAGGGATAAATATTGAATCAATAGTATTTATGGATGCTTTAAAAGTATTTATTTTATTCCCCAAGAAGGCCTCTATGGTTGGACCACTCCCTAAGAATGAAGTTTTTAGCCTTTTGCTTCCACAAATGCTCATCAAAACAATCAAAAATTCCCTCCAAATAGGTATATAGTACCATGGGTAAAAAAGAGAGTTATCCCAATTTAGTCACATGTGTCAAGCAACTCATCACTTTATCATTGGTCATTCCATAATTGACTCATCGCTTGAGGGGGTAGTCATAATAACAATTTCATAAATCATATCAACACTAAAACACTCAAAAGTGAAATTTTTGATGAGGGTCGTTTATCATTCATCATTTAGTAATTATATGTCAATCCAGGGTGGTGTCCAAAGGCTATATACGATAGGAGGTGTCACAGTTGCAGGTTCAGTTTATCCAAGAATAGGATTTTATTGGTAGGTCTGTTAGCAGTGTTGGGGGTTGTTGTATCTTCCTAATTTCTAACAAAGGAACTCAAATTGCACAATCTAAAGCTAAATTTAAATTGCAAGAAAATGAAACTGTAGAATCTGAAATTGACAAGAAATAAAATGCTGCTAAATTGACCAAAAAGCAAAATTGCAGGAAAGTAAACTACAAAATGGAAATTCACACACACGCTTGCAAAAATTAAACCAATGATAAAACTCACAACTTTCTAAACATAAGTTGAATCTAAGAAACCAAATTAATGTTTATTGCAGTAAAACTGAAAATGACATAATTTTGGAAATTGTAGAAAATGCTGAAAATGATGTAATTCTGGAAATTGTAGAAAATGCTAAAAATGATGCCATTACAGGTCAAATGCTAAATACTATTCTAACACATGATTAAACCTGTTCTAGATGCTATGGTGCAATTTTGAAATGAAACTAATTTTGCAAATAAATGTTGATAGAATTCTGCTGATCTGCTGCAACAAGAAATCAGCAAGAATTTTTTGTCACTATGTTGCCCTTCCTCTGATCCTACAAGTGGCCCTTGCTTCCAGAACTAGAAGAGGGTGAATAATTATACCAGGTAAATTAAATGTGCACTATCAACCATCAAATGCTAATAAAATATGAAGAATGCACCTTTTATTCCATCTGAAACTACATTATAGTATTGCAGGAAAAATTTGCAATTTACTGTAATGCTACAAAGATTTTATCTTCTGCTAATAACTATCTCCTATTCCTCCATATATATATATATATATATATATATATATATATATATATATGCTCAACCATGCTGGGAGCTTTATTTATAAGACAAATTTGATATATCTATTTGCTGAGTTTTAAGGATTTCCAACTGTTTACAAAATAGTTTCCTAGAATGCAGGGTTATAATTTGTCAACCTTTATCCCTTTATCCCATTTGGTCTTCCTATGGTGAAGGACCAGAGTCCAAATAGGGTGTACTAACTTCTTGGTCAATTTCCAATCATACTTTCCATGATTTTGGCACATTTTGACCATTTTTGGTTATTCTTGCGCTATTCCCTATTCCTGTGTTGCTTATTCCTACGTTGCTTTGGAATAACAGGTAGGTGACAATTCATTGCTTATCTGCACTCCAAATGCATAGGGAGGAAGTTGTTGACCATTTGGATTGTTTTCCTTTATATTGTACACCTTTCTGCATTGGTGGCATGTGCTAGAGTGATTGATTCCAAGCCCTGTTGTATATGTACAGCTGGCTGGAACTATCACAATCACAGCCTATTTTCCTGCATAGTCAGCTATAGTGGACAAGTTATTGGCACCTTTTTCCATTTGAATCATTTTAAATAGAGGAACACAATATTGTTAAGCACTAGATATTCAACAAGGTCTATGCTATGATTCTGAATTATTACAATACTACTGATTAATTAACTGAAAACAGGTGAAATTGTAATAAAAATAGTAAAATAGAGTATATGCACTTTGTCATTTCAGAATATGCAAACACCATTATATACTGCATTTTACCCATAATTAACATAAAAACATAGTAAAAAAGGTGAGTCAAATAGTTATAATGTATCAAAAAGTGTCCATGGATGAGGCAATTCCCGGCCTCATCATTTTCCCCCCAACTTATGGTAATGCATGCCCTCATGCATTCTATGCAGCTACAGAGGCACACAGATCTAGGTCTAGATATCTCTCATGAAATTTTAACCATGTGCCACCAACTACATAGAATCCTCTGATTGCTTTTATGGACTAAAACCACTGTTGGAAGTGCATATCAGGTTGTGGGTCATTATCAAAGAAGTAGGGGACAAGAGTGATAATTATAGGCATCCTGTATCTTAGAACTATCCAAAGCTCCTTTATTTCTAAGATAATTTGGACAATGCCTTCTGCCCTTCTCCTTGACCACAACAAATTAGTGGGAGAAATTGGCTCCCATTTTTGTAGAGAGATAGATAACTCACCCTATATGTTTTTATAGGCTATCAAAGCATCATCAAAGAAGTCTACACAAAAACTCTGAAATTGAGTTATACATCTTTGAAGGTTCCCTAGATAGAGTTGTTTCATTCTGGTATTCCGCATGAAGGTATAATGATTACTTGTACAATCCCTATGATTCAGGGGAGCAGGCCTGATAAGTAAAACAACTTGTGATTCCAATTCTTTAGTTAATTTATTTTTTATGTCCCAATAGATATGATTTTGTAGAGTGGAGATGAAGGCTCTTAGCTATAAGTCACCTGTATAAATATGAGGCATAAACATACTTTCTATTGGAAAAAAAATTATGCAAAAATAACTCACATAATAGGTGTTGCTGCTCTGCTAGACTCTGCACAAATGCCTCCACAAACTCTCCAAGAGTTTTCCACTGATGAGGCAGCTCATAAGCAAGTCTCATGATTTTCTAGTGAAGGTATCTCTCCTTGAGTAGGAGGCTATAAAACCTAGGTGGTCTTCTGCATTGTATTGCATATTCTGTAATATGGCATACATCCTACACCTGTGCTTTTAACCTATTAATTTTTGTTTCCTTATCTGCTAATTTGGCTATTACAGAGTTCAAAGTGGAAACCTTTCCCTCTAACTAATGACACTGGGTCATCCAATATGCTAGGTCTTCATTATACCTAGTTAAAGACACTGTGTCTGGGGGCCTTACAATGGGTTGCATTTGTGCCACTATATTTACTTGTACACCAACTTCCATAGTTGGTGTTACAAATGGCAAATCTGTTTGTGTTCCTTGTTCTGCTGTAACTGTAATAATTGGATTAGTAGAAACAAGAGGAGAGAGTGTGGATACCTGGTATTGAGATGCAACCTCTTGTTCCTCCACATAAAGTGTTTGTGTTTCTTGTTGAAGGGCAATGTCATTTTTCATCAGAATTCTTGATGGATTTTCATGTTGAATCATACTATCAGATATTTCTATTCTTGCTTCTTCTACAATAGGTGATCTTTGTGCAAGTGCTATGTTAGCCTCTGATTGTTCAGCTAAATCCAAGAGGATCTATGCCCATTCATTAGGTTCTATCTCTGCTAACTCTGTAGATTGATGTTCCAGTTGAGACAATTTGTTCTACAGATCTTGAATTTACTGTTGAAGCAGAGAAATTTGTTGATCTTTGTGTTTTATGGCTTCTTCAGCCTATTCAATCCAATGGGTTTGGGTTTTAATAACACTCTTTACAGCATGCAATTGAGTGTGGATATCAATTTCTTCTTCAAACTCAAACTTAGAATATTTCTTAGGCTCAGCATGCACTAAAGTGTGCATATCAACCTTAGCTGGTTCAGAATCAGAATTCAAATGCTTCTTAGGATCAGAGTCAGTATAATCAACTAGTGGACATATAGGGATTGTTGGAGTTTCTTCCATAGTTGTGTCCAGTTCCATTGGATGTATCCCTTTGTCTATAATTTCTATTTCAATGTCTTTTTCCTGTGCATCTTCTATTCTAACTTCTCCTTCACTTGATAGATGGATTGGGTCTATGATATTTATTGGTGTTTCTGGCAAGGTTTTAATTTTTTGAAGTCTAGCAGACCTTCTTAACCCTGTAGAACCTGGATATTCCTTAGTAGGTGCAGTTTCTGGATGTTCTAGAGCAACTACAAATTTTGTTGTTGATTCAAGAGCAGATACATGTTCACTTGAACTCCCAATTTCTTTGCTAGGTTGTACAGTTTCTACAAATGTTACCCTTTTTCTTTTCAACTGGGAACCAGATGTGGATGATTGTTGTTTTCTAGTTCGTGAAGATGGGGGACCGTTGGGGGAAGGATAAATTATGCTCTTAGAGGGCTCTGGATTAGGGTCTTATTCAAATTCTTCCTCTGTTTCCTCTTCCTCAGGTGTAGAGTTAGAATCATTTGTTTCTACCCAACGAGAGAATAAGCGATCAAAATTCCTAGGGTTTCCCCTAAAGTGATACTTGCAAATGAGTTTGATGAGCACATGGTGTTTAGGCCTTCCTTTCCCTACTTGGTATTTTAGGGCCATATATTTTAGCTCCTGATAAAGATATAAGGGAATATTGACCCTATATTTTGGTTTGACTGATCCATGGCATAGATGGTTTAGAATACGAATGTGTGGGCCATATACAAAAGGAAATTGGCCATCACAAGTAATGTATCTCATAACCCACATTACAACTTCGTCCCAAGGGGACGATAACCTAGGTATTTTTACCCCCTTACAAACATTCCTATGCATCAAGAATTCAATTTTTCCATCCCCTTCTTCCTTAAACTGATTAACTAGGTCAACTAAAACATTTCTCTTAGTTTTCACAATATACAAACCCTGAAGGGGTAATTTAGTGACTTGGTTGAGTATCTCGAGAGTTACCTGGATGGTCATCCCTCTAACATGTACTCGGTTGTTGCGAAAGGTGCATGCGAAATCTGCCACCAAGCCCTCAAAATAGCCATCAAATTTTTGTAGGAATGGCAAAAATCCCCTATCAGTAAATATTTGTAGAGATGCAGGATCGGTCTCCAAGTAGCTGATATTTTTGGGTTTAGCTTTGATTTTATTTCCCTCCATGGTGTAGTATTCTGCCTTCTGTTCTGTGTGTCTATGAATTTTTTGATAGTATGAGCTTGCATCTATTTTTAGGGTTTTAATCGTCTTAGCAGGAATAATTATAGCAGCACAGGAACTGCTTTGAAACTTGCAGAGTAATCAGGACAGGTGACGTGGTAGCGTACGTGAAGTTGTAAACCCTTAATTTTGCTCATTCTTGTTATGGATTCCAACTATCACATGCCACCTTGAATCTGAGACCTATCCTTTTTAAAAACCAATTAAATCACTATAGGCCATGTGTCGTAGACTTTATTGCACAAAACTTCATTCCTACGCTTAGTGATTTATTTTGGAGCATAGAGTAAACTGGTCTATTCTTGTGCTTAATAAGTTATTTTGGCACTTATACATAGCTCGTTCCTACACCTAAAACATAAAAAACTTATTCTTGTTCTTGATGAATCATTCCTGCGCTTTGGAATATAAACAGTTTATTCCTACGCTTCTCTTTTTGATTCTGGCACACTTTTATTTTTTTCATTCTAGAGCAGAACTAGGCAGAGGCATTTTTGAAACACTTACAAGAAATTTCCATTTTTTATTCCCATTTTTATATGATTTTATACTAATCAAGGATATATACACTATATACTAATGATTTACATTATTCAGAAAATGAAAAAGACACATACCTGTTATAACCATTTTATCTACATTTTAGGGTGCTCCTGCTGAGATTTCCATCTAATAAATCTTTGAACTAAGGTAGGTGCAATCTAAAAATAGATGAAACAATGATCATGAGATAAGACCAAACAATGATGGTGAAACCAACTAGGTAAACATGCCAGAACACTAGTTTTCATGTAAACCCAACTCAAGAGCGCCTCAAAGAGGTTTTCACTTCCTAAATTTTTTTTTTGTTTTTTTTTTGTGTCAATCTGCTGAATTCGATATGGAAGAAGTGTTTTATTCCCAAATGTGTACATCCAAATTTTCCACTTGCTTGAGAAATTCTTCCCTATTGTGTGGTTTGTGGTACATACGAAGATGATGTCCATTCACCAACAACTTGCATCATGAGTAATCAATAGGTGTAAGGAAAACAACTCGATTGTCAAACACTTCCTCAATTTGGTACGGTCCAAGCCATCTGGTCTACAAATTTCCAAGGAAATACTTGTATTGTGAATCAAACAACAAGGCCCAGTCACCTTGTTGAAATTTTTGTTGCTATATGTGACTATCATGCCACATATTTCGTTGTGCTTGGATTATCTCTATCTGATGTAGTGCATCCATGCATAGTTCATCCAATGCATCAAGTTGCAGAATGTGATCTTCTTGTGCCTGTGATAGATCAATACCTACTTCCAAAGTAGTTCAAAAAGTTAGTAATTCAAACTCAATAGGCAAAAGAGGTTTTTTTCTATAAACTAATTCATATGGTGTAAATCTAGTGGTAGATTTCCAAGTGGTATTATAAGCCAAAATAGCTTCTGGTAACTTGTACAGCCAATTTCTTCTATGGACTGCTATGGTTTTGGTCGAATTCATTCTAATTCCCTATTAGTCACTTCAACTTGGCCATTGGCTTGTGGATGATAAGGTGAGGACTTTCTGTGTTTGACTTGATAGAGTTGAGTGAAGGCTTCAATAACTTTTGAAGTAAATTGGGGTCCTTGATCTGTGGTGATGGATTGGGGGCTCCAAAATGCAAAAAAATCTATGAATAAAAAAAATTAGTAACTTTTTCTTCTTGAGCATGCTTAAAAGCACGAGCTTCTACCCATTTGATAACATAATCAGTACATACCAAGATATGCACTTTTCCTTGGGAAGGAGGATTAATGGATCCTACGAAATCTAAACCCCATATTTCAAATGGTTCTGTTCCTATTTGAGGTTGTAATGGAATTTCATTAGTAAAGGTAGGTTTTACCATTCAATGGCAGGCATCACAATGTCTAATGTACCTTTTTACATCTTTGTGCAAAGATGGCCAATAGTATCCGGTTCCCAAAATTTTGCAAATAGTGCTTTTGACTGAATAATGCCCTCCTGATGGTTCATCATGGGATGCTCATAGGATATCATATACTTCATCCTGGTGGATACACCTATGCAAAACATGATCAAGACTACATTTAAACAGTAATCCTTATATCCATTTAAAAGAAGAGCTTTACTTGATTAACTATTTCTTTTTTTAGGGGTAAAGTGAAGAGGAATCTTCCCTGTAGCTAAGTAATTAGCTATGTCTGCAAACCATGGAGATTGTACAAAGACAACAAATAACTTTTCATCTGGAAAGGTATCTTCCACCACTTATCATGTATCTGCATTTGGTATTCTTGACAAGAAATCTGTGACTACATTAGATTTTGCAAGTTTTTTCACTATTGTAACATCAAATTCCTGCAACAAAATCAACCAACGAATAATTCTTGCACTAACCAATGGTTTATTCATCAAATATTTGATTGCAGCATGATACGTATGGATAAATACTTGGTACCCTGTGATATAGTGTTAGAATTTGTTTATAGCATAGATTACAGCCAAGAATTATTTTTTAGTGGTAGTGTAGTTTTTCTCAGCTCCTGTCAAGTTTTTATTAATATAATAAATAGCATAATGTTCCCCATTTTCAATATGTCCTAACATAGCTCCAATAGTAGTATTGGAAGCATCAGTTTGAATATGAAAGGGTAACTTCCAATTAGGACCTCTTAGTACAGGTGGAGTGGTTAACTTCTCCTTTAAGTCTTCAAAGGAATTTTGACATTCAGAAGACCAAACAAATTTAGAATATTTCATGAGTAATGCAAACATGGGATTTGCTATGGTACTAAAGTTAGCAATGAATCTGCAATAAAAACCAATGTGTCCTAAGAAACTACGTACATCAGTCTGAGTTTGTGGAGGAGGGAGGTTTTTGATGACTTCAACCTTCTTAGGATCAACCTTGATTCCATAAGAAGAGATATGATGTCCAAGAACAATTCCTTCCTCCATCATTAAGAAGCATTTCTCAGGATTAAGAGAGACGTGGTATGTTTCACAACGAATCAACACTTTTTCAAGCTGTTCTAAAGCATATTCAAAACTATCTCCAAATACTGTGAAGTCATCCATATAAATTTCAACACTTTCATTTGTTAAATAAAAAAAAATTGCTAAAACAGCTCTCTAAAATGTTGTTGGAGCATTACATAACCCAAAGGGTAAAACCTTGTAAGCAAAGGTTCCCCAAGGACATGTAAAGGTAGTCTTTTCTTGATCTTCTGGTGCAACTTGTATCTGGTTATACCCGCTAAAACCATCAAGAAAACATAAAAATTTCTTTCCAGCAAGGGTATCCAATACTTGGTCTATGAATGGTAATGGGAAATGATCCTTATGTGTGACCTTATTTAACTCCCTATAGTCCACACATACTCTCATTTTACCATTTTTCTTTGGAACAATGACCAGTGGTGAAACCCACTTACTATCTAAAATTGGATAAATGAATCCAACATCTAAGAGTTTTTCAATTTCCTCTTTCACAATCTCCTTCAAAGCAGGATTCAAGCATCTATGAGGTTGTCTTACTAGTTTTACATCTTATGTGTATATCCTATGTGGACATACCTTAGGACAAATGTCTGTCATGTCCTTATAGTTCCATGCAAAAGCTTGAACATGTTTCTGTAATACTGCAAACATTTTGGTTTCTTGGTCCTCAGTTAACTAGCTATTAATGTTCAAAAATTTACCTGGATGTATTTCAATTTTTTTGATCCCTAGATGGACAGAACTAGATGCTTCATAGTTACTAATTAATGCATTTAATGGGCAATGATGTGGTTGTAGAGTATTAAATACTCTAGACTCTATCTTAGATATGATACCTGATGGAATCAGATGACATTTGAAGGTGTTAAGAAGATGATGATGCCATCCATGTGGTAGTATGAATGATATTTCCTGACTAGGCATGGATGATAGAGGTTCTAAATTTTTTTCCTCCTATTTCCACAACAACCGATGAACAAGAATTTGATCATCAGTTAGCCCTTCTGATTGTAATATTTCAATTAGGACAGTTTCATTCTTGAATATTTCTCTTTCTGGTGTAGTGATTTCCTCAATATGTTCCTTCACTACAACTGTAGCCAAAGTGGCAATGGTTTCTTGTTCTTCATCAGATTCAGGATACCAAATTTGTCTAGAAAATTTAGTTGAAGGTTGAGCTAGTGGATACAAAGAAATTTTCTTCAGGTCAACACCATTAGAAATGGTCATTTCCCCTGACCTACAGTCTATAAAAGCAGCTGCAGTAGCTAGCCAAGGTCATCCTAGAATGATTGGGTATCCATTGACTAAATTTCTAGGTTGTAATACTAAGAAGTCTACAGGATATTCCCAAGAAGAGACTTCAATGGCTACATCTTCTAGGATACATTCAGGTTTAGCAACTGACCTATCTCCTATTTCCAAAACTATGGTGGTAGGACTGATACTTTTGAGCTATAGTTTTTGCATTGTGTCCTTAGTCATTACATTAATTGTAGCTCAAATATCAATTAGCACATTAGGAATTTTCATTAACCCAATAGTAATTATAACTATTGGACTACCTGGGTCACTATACTTGGGAGGGACTAGTTTCCTAGACAATAAATCAGCTAATTTTCCTTCTACCTGAACAATTTTAGGAAAGGCCTTTTTTTTACCAGGTTTCTTGGTACATAACTCTTGAATAGTATTTTTGATTAAAGACACATCCCTTATTGCTTGCAACAAAGGGAGAGAAATTGACATCTTTTTAAGTTCTGTCACTAATTCTGATTTAGGGGTAGTATCAATATGATCAAATCTTTTAGGGTATGGTAATGCTACTGGAGAAGATTCCTGCATTTTTTTTGTTATTTATTCTTTTTGTTTTTGTTGCACTGTCTCTTGATTTAGAGGTTCTTATTTCTTACTAATTTCTTCAATGGTGGGTGGAACAGGTTTAGGTAAAATCTTCCCTGAATGTAGTTGGATGTTACTATAGTCAAGTACATGAACTGCAACAGTCTTTAGACTCAACCTCATAAATAGGGGCTGTTTGTCTGATATTATTTGGGTTAGTCACAGGCTGAGCTGGGAGTGGAGGTTTTTTCATTGGTTGTGTTTTTTGATGTTGTGTTCTTCCCTAAAAATTTGGATTAGGAGCGAGCAACAAGTTTTGAGATTTCCCCTGATAGCTTTGCTATCCTTGATATGGTGGATATTTTTGTCCCCATATTTGTACTTGTTGTGTCCATTGTGGATGAATTATATGCCAATATGGGTTCATCCATCCAAAATGTGACCAATATGGAGGAGCTGTCCAAGGTTGGTTCCAAGGTTGTGCAGAGACTTCTGCATGTCCCCATGGCATATTCATATTCCAAGGATATTGTCCCCAATTTGGAAATTGAGGAGCATTGGGATATTGTGCATAGCCACCACCGGATATCTGCCCAATAGCATTAAGTTCTTCTGTGTGGGTGCCAAAAAAATATTTTATATGAGGCAACAAAGGACATCTATTTGTTGAATATTCCTTGGAAAAAATTCCACAAATAGAAGTTTTTTTTAAAGGGCAATCCTGCAAGGCATGCTTATTTCTACATCTCGGGCAATAAATTTCCAAATGTGGTGTAGAATTTGGGTTTTGTGTTTCTCTCACCTAATGCAGAATTAATTTGAACAAGGATATCAGTTTTTAAATTAGCCATTTCCTCCATCAACTCCTTTATGTCACTATTGCCAAAATTTCGCTTCTTTCTTTGTTGGTGAGTGCGAGAATAATTTTTTCATAACTCCATAATATCTTCAATGTCAAGTTGATCTATGTCTCCTTTTACCATTAAATCTAACACTTCCCTAGATTCATCTTGTAATCCTCTTACGAAGATAGGTTTTAAGAAATCTGGTTCTACAAGACCAAATCTCTTTTGGAAAAATGCAAAGCGATCAAGATAATCCTCTAAGCTCTCATCTTCATCTTTCTTGATCCGAAACAACTTATCTTTCCTGTTTCGTAATCTACAATAATCTTGATATTTATGTAATAATGCAGTCTCCATGTCATCCCAAGTATGGATTGAATTAGGTTCAATATTACTCATAAACCATCAAAGAGCAGCATCCTTAAGCATGGAAGGAAACAATTTCAATTTTTTATTATCATTTATGTAGTCATAAGTCTGACATAACACTTTGAATTCAAACAAAAATTGATCAGGATCTTCTGAAATAGTTCCCCTAAAAATTGGCAATATGGATGGAGAAATAGTTTTCATGGGAGCATATAGAGTTGGATCCAACTGTATAAGGTATTCAAAAGTCTTAGGAGGATCATCAACATTATTATACCCACCTGGTGGTGGTGGTGGTTGTGGTGCTACCATAGTTTTTTATTTCTTGAGTCTGATGTGGATGGTTCAGGCTTAGGGGAATGTTTAGCAGTAAGTGTTGCAAAAAGCTCTTGTTCTAATCTTTCCAAAGCTTCAGTTGGTGAAGAATGTATTTCTTGCATAGTAAATTCTTCATCTGATCATGAATAACACCTTGGTGGTTCAGAAATAATTCTGATAAACCTCCCTCTTTCGTCTCTTGGCCTATGCATTCATGCTTATTCACTAAATAAACTGAAATGCAGTATTTCAAAAATTGTAACACAATTCTTGACCTATTTAAATTTTCCTAACAACACAAAATTGTCCCTGGCAATGGTGCCAAAAATTATGAGGGTCATTGATCATTCATCATTTAGTAATTATATGTCAGTCCAGGGTGGTGTCCAAAGGTTGTATACAATAGGAGGTGTCACAGTTGCAGGTTTAATTTATCTAAGAATAGGATTTTATTGGTAAGTCTATTAGCAGTGCTGGGGGTTGTTGTATCTTCCTAATTTATAACAAAGGAACTCAAATTGCACAATCTAAAGCTCAATTTAAATTGTAGGAAAATGAAACTACAGAATATGAAATTGACAAGAAATAAAATGTTGTTGAATTGAACAAAAAGCAAAATTGCAGGAAAGTAAACTACAAATGGAAATTCACACACACACTTGTAGAAATTAAACCAATGATAAAACTCACAAATTTCTAAACATAAGTTGAATCTGAGAAACCAAATTACTGTTTATTGTAGTAAAATTGAAAATGACATAATTCTAGAAATTGCAGAAAATGTTAAAAATGATGTAATTTTGGAAATTGCAAAAAAAGCTGAAAATGATACCATTACATGTCAAATTATAAATATTGTTATAACACATGATTAAACCTATTCTATATGTTATGGTGCAATTCTAAAATGAAACTAATTCTGCAAATAAATATTGACAAAATTCTGCTGATCTGCTACAGCAAAAAAATAGTAAGATTTTTTTGTCACTATGCTGCCATTCCTCTGATATTGCAAGTGGCCCTTGCTTTCAAAACTATAAGAGGGTGAATAATTATACCAGGTAAATTAAATATGCACTATCAACCATCAAATACTAATAAAATCTAAAGAATGCACCTTTTACTCCATCTAAAACTGCATTACAATATTGTAGGAAAAAATCTACAATTTACTGTAATGCTACAAAGACTTTATCTTATGCTAATAACTATATCCTATTCATTATGCTCAAACGTGCTGGGATATTTATTTATAATATAAAGTTGATATATCTTTTTTCTGAGTTTTAGGGATTTCCAACTGTTTACAAAATAGTTTCCTGGAATGCAGGGTTATAATTTGTCAACCTTTATCCCTTTATCCCAGCTGGTTCACATATGGTGAAGTACCAGAGTCCAAATAGGATGGACTAACTTCTTGATCAATTTCCAATCATAATTTCCATTTTTTTGGTGCATTTTGACCATTTTCGGTTATTCTTGTGTTATTCCCTATTCATGCGCTGCTTATTCCTACGCTGCTCTGAAATAACAAGAAGGTGACAATTCATTGCTTATCTGCACTCCAAACACATATGGAGGAAGTTTTTGACCATTTGGCTTGTTTTTATTTATCTTGTACACCTTTCTGCATTGGTGGCATGTGCTGGAGTGACTGATTCCAAGCTCTGATGTATATGTATAGCTGGCTGGAACTGTCACAGTCATAGCCTATTTTCCTACACAGTTAGCTACAGTGGACAAGTTCTTGGAACCTTTTTCCATTTGAATCAGTTTAAATAGAGGAACACAATATTTTTAAGCACCAAATATTCAACAAGGTCTATGCTATGATTTTGAATTATTACAATACTACTGATTAATTAACTAAAAACAGGTGAAATTGCAGTAAAAATAGTAAAACAGAGCATATGCACTTTGTCATTTTAGAATATGCAAACACCATTATATAATGCATTTTACCCATAATTAACATAAAAAAATAGTAAAAATGGAGAGTCAAATAGTTATAATGTATCAAAAAGTGTCCATGGATGAGGCAATTCCTGGCCTCATCAATTTTTATACATTCAAAATAATATTTTCAAAAGACAAATTCTCAATCCCATGCTAGGGAAAACAATTAGCATAAGCAAAAAAAAAAGGGATTGACCTCCTTTAATCCTTAGGAATCTATCCATGTAAAGGCTCACATGAACACAAGGCACCAAGACCTAGTATACCCTAAGCCCCTAAAACTATTATTATAGTGTGGGTGAAAGGTATACCCAAATAATCCTTCAACTATGTCAAAAGCAAGGATTCCAAGAATGTATGCTCTTTCCATAACAGAGGAATCTAAATTTTGTTAGGTCAATGAATAACCTTAATCATTTAACAATTTAGTCATCTATTTTTTGCTTAGTGCTTTGTTGCTCATAGTGTATCCTAAAAAGGGACATCTTTAGACACTAAAATTGCATAAATCGGATAAGACTACTAATGCACCACTTGTACCACTCTTATCGACATCATATGGCCCAATTGGGAAACCCTATAGGATAATATAAGGCTCCATAACACTTTTGGGAAGGTTACTATAAGTATTTGGAGGTTTAGGGTCATATCCTTATGACCATCCCACCCTGGGATGGTCATAGATGGTCACCATCCCACCTAGGGACGACCACTCATAACTATCCCTGGGTGGGACGGTCCCTAAAAAAACCCTTCAAAATTTAAAGGGTCAAATAAATGGTAATCAATTATTGCCATATTATCTTTCCAAACATCAAAAATTGATTAGGATTCTATAATGGAGCCCAAAAATTCTAAATTAGAGGCCCCAAATGGGAAACCCCTTCCACCCAATCATAGCAAATGTTTTAAAAAGTGGTAGCACTTGTATTGCATGCTATAAATTTCCCATTTGCCCCAAATTCCCTATTTGGGCTATAAATTGAGGTGTACTCACCCAATTTCAAGGAGGAGAGTTGAATAATTTTCACCACGAAGTGCTGCCCAATTCTACCCTTACCTTTTCTTAGCATATTTACCCTCACTTTGCCTTGAAACCATCTTCATCCGAAGGCACTTTCAAGGGCATCCCAAATACACAAACCATTCTAAAATTGGTCAAATAAAATAATAATTTTACCATATATTCTGACACAACATCTAGGAGAGTTTAGTACCATATCCCTTTGGAATTGGTGGTCAATTCCACTCATATTGGTAACCGTCACATCTGGGAATGGTTAGCAGTTGGTACTTGCACCTGTAAAGGATGGTTAGAAAATAGTAATAAAATTTGGTTCAATTCCACCATATATCATTTAGGAATATTTATATTAGCCTTGCATTCAAATTTGGTGAGATTTGGAGCTATTTTGATGGTCCAATTAGAGGTTTCATTTTTGTAGGTCTAGTTGTCCCTACCAGGGATGGTCACTATTTATGCTAAAAATTTCCCATTAATTCATTAGATCTTTCCAAAATCATGCTAACAGTAGCATAGTATATTTTTAAGTCATTTGAAGTTGTTTTGATTTATCATAAATAAGTTTCATGGTTTCTAGATGCATGTTTTCTATGTTTTCCTAGTTTTCAATCTATAAACGCATATGCTTTTAATCTATTTCAATATCTTGTGTGTAGGTTAAAATATGCATACATGAAGGAGGACCTAATAGGAATAAAAGTATAGGCCAAATACTAGCTCTTGAGTGTGGGATGTAAAAGGAACGTTGGAGCATGCCATCAAACCCTTGAAGGGATTAGATACCTTGTACCTTGTAGTATTGAAATGTATCAAGTTGTGAAGCCCTCAAATGGGGATGTATTGTAATCTCATTTGAATCATTGAATAATAAATACAAGGAGAAATCCACCCCTTTTATTGCACATTATTCTTCATTTCAGTAGATTACATCTTTATGCACTTTCCTTTTTAATGCTTATTTAATAACACTTTGTATTTCAATAAATAACACATAAGGCATGCCATAAATTTTGCTTCTTCACCTACCATTGATATACAAATATTTGGATCATCTCATACCCACTATCATGTCCAACCTTGACACGTAACCCCTTCACTAGCACTCAAAGAATGTGGTATACATCCTTGAGTGTCACTATCATATCACTAGTAGATATTTGAAATGTCCCCCTATCTAGATCCCATCTCTCTACCAAGGTAGATAGATACCCCTTATTAGTCCTCACCACATCAATATGTGTAGCTCCATATAGACCTACAACCTCCAACCAATCTTAATGCTCCTTTCATAGTACCTTTCTCACCCTTGGTATGAGAGGCAAGAACTGATATCATGCCTCAAAGATCCTCAACTACAACACAACACATATACAAAGCAAGAAAATTAATGCCACATTCATTACATAACAAAAAAAAATGCACAAATTCCAATCAAGAGTGCTAAGGACACTTACCTCAACCACCTGCATTGCTACTTCTACTGTATTCGCTCCCTCCATTGGTATGACCTTCACTCCACCACACTTATTCACTCACTCACTTATTCAAACGTAGATTTTAGAATTCATGAACGCAAGAATAAGTTCTTTTGTATACTATTTATAGCTATTTTTGGCATGCTCAAATGCCCATGGGTGTTCACATGGTGCACTAAAACATTAATCAACATCTGTAGAGTGGCAAATGCTTGCTGACGTTTGTGCATGATGCGGATGTCAGCCAGTGTCTAGCTTCAATTTTTTTTAGAAATACCAACATGCTCCAAATTGTAGCTTACCTCCACAAAATAACTCCACATTGAATCCATGTATTCATTCCATCATCATGTCATGTTTTGTGAAACCAAAAAATCGATTTGGGTGCTTAATTTTTGTTTGCGACCAAAAATCATAAAATCACCTTACAACCTTCAAAACACATCAAAAAAATCTAAATATTTACAAAATGATCACATTCATCATTCCAATAATCCATATCATAATTTCATCAATGTTTTTGATAACATGAATTAATTTGGGCAGTTAACTATTGTATATGACCAAAAAGTTACAAACTTGTCCAAAAATTGTTTAAAAAATGTTCCAAAATAATGCAAAACTTCACAAATTCATGCAATCCAATAATCAATGCAATATTCATCAACACATTCTCATTTCACATCCATAAACCATTGCATTTACATTCAATATTTATAGAATTCATCCAAAATTTTAAGTGAACCTCATATCTAGTGGTCTATTCTATCTCCTTGACGATTGCAGTGATTGGTTGTCCATGCAATTCGGTAATATGAGTAAATCACAATAAGGACACTTTCCCATCATCATTAAATATCCTCTTGTTCAAAAACAAAATCATTTTGGGTTACTTAGTTTTTGAATGAGACTATGCCCAAGTTAACTTGTTCAAAATACTATCATTGATGGCCTTGTTTGTGCGGCTTGAAACATGAATAAAATCACATCTCAATATTTATTTTACATTTATAGTCATCATAGAGACAAGCCTTACCTAGGTTTATTGGTTCCAATTGAGGGATTATACTATAGTAACTAGATGGCCCTCCAAGGATTGACTCCTTTTATTTTTTTTGCATTTTCATCACTTTGCAGTTTTAATGATACCACTTGGCATGTTTTCCAATCACATGGAATCACCCCAAACTTAGGGCAAATAAATTTGATTCTAAGTTCCCACATTGGTATACATCATTTGCATCATTCATAATAAATCTAAATTTGGTAAAAACCCATTTTTGTTGGGAAAAAAATAGAATTCATATACATCACTCATCATACATCTGCATTTAGCAAAAAAATCCCTTCTCTATTGGGGCAAAAATAGAATCAACCACTTGCATTAAATAAAAATCCCTTTCTCCATTTTGACAAAAATGACATCAATTTACATCATTCATATCATCTACATTTATATCATTCACATTTACATCAAACACTTGCACTTACACCATTCACCTGCATCATTACCCACGATTCTATAAATTGGCTCATAAGACTCATTTTTTATTCATTCACCAATTGAGGGGGTAAGCTACACCTAAAAATTCTTTATCTTCAAAACCTTCTTTCCATTCTAAGGAAATAAAGCTTCTTCACCATGCAAAACTAGGTGTCTCGTATTTTTGTACTGCATTGTGTTTTACACAATACAATACAAAAAGGGGCATCTTTAGACACTAAAATATAGCCACTTGTCATCCATTTATATCCTCCAATCATAGTCGTTCACTATATATATATAGGTGTGTGTCTGTGTACTTATTTAATATAAATATATAGATATTAATATTATATATATATATTTAATAAATCTATGTATTTGTATGAATAAATCCTAATCATCTGCCATGACTTAATCTTAGCCATCCATCCATATAAATCCATGTCAATTGCCCAAGATTAATCTCCACCCTTCCTCATGTTTTAATCTTGACCACCCAGTTGGTGTCATCAAAACCCTAACATGTTTAAGGGTAGATTATAAAAGATGATTCATTTTTGATGAATCAAGATCTTAGAAAGTTCATGAAGAAATATTTAGAGGTCCTAGATTTGAATATTTGTCCACTTCCAAGACCTAGTCCTTTTGCTATCATATTCTTACCTTATCACTACCATCACACCCACTACAAAACCCTTGCAAACCACATCTAGTTCTGCTTCATTCTCATCCACCCCTGAATGCCATCCAAATTTTATAGAATGCTACTAAGCATTTTTGAAATGTTGTTGGATGTTCAAAGTCATCATCAAATACATTTGGGTGTTTCTCATATCCTATTTGCAGTTCATCAGTTCATAAGCCTATGGCCTATTTGTGTGACCTTCAAACATAGACACAGGAGCATAGATCAACATTGACAAGGTAAGATATTAGTTGCATTATTTTATATTTTTGCATTATTTGTTTATAGTTCAACATTACAACAATTATTGCAAATATGTTGAATATTTTCCATGTTATTCTTGTGGGGTTAACACTAAAAGGTACTAGATGCTATGTACGATATACTCACCAGGGTTGGATTTTAAGTTATTTTTAGACCCATATGGGCTTTTAGGGTTACTATATTTGAACCCTTGCTTTTTAACCCATGATATTGTAAAATCTGTGCATGTGCCTTTGTTATATATATCACACTTGCATTAGGGTTTGAGATGAGATAGAAGGAGAATATTATTGTATTGGAGATGGTCAAGTTAATGCAATAATAAGATAATATTGTGTTGGTTTTCTCGATTGAGGGTTTTCAGGATAAATATTATGTAATGTGTGAATCTACGATCTTCTTCTTTTGATTATGTTATTACTACTTTACTATTTAGTTTATCGAGGTTCTTTATTTCTCCTTATTTGGTATCAGATCTAGGTTTTATGTTTATTTGAGGAGTAAGGGTTTAAACCCTATGATAAATTAATTCTTAAGTGGGAGCCGTATGCTAAAGGATCCTAGAAAAGGAGAAATATGGGAAGCACATGGATAGAGATTGAAAAATTTAATGGATATAATTTTGACTTGTGAAAATTCAAGATGGAGGATATTTTGGTTGATAGAGATTAGTGGATTGCAATCTCGAGAAAAAAACCAACATCGATGACAGATGAGGATTGGCTAAAAATTTATAGGAAGGCAAGGAGCTCTAGAAGATTGTGCTTATCTGACTTGGTATTTTTGAATGTATCTACAAAGACCACAACAAATATATTATGAGAGAAGTTGAAAATATTGTATCAGACAAAGTCATTAGTAAATAAACTCTTTCTTCAAAAGAATTTGTATTCACTTTGAATGAATGATGGTGACTCTATGGTTGAACATATGGTAAGTCAACTAACCTCTGTAGAAGTAAAAATGGATGAAGAGGAAAAATGTATTACTTTACTTTTTTTATTACCTGATTCATGGGATAACCTAGTTATGGCTATCACCAATACTACATCTACATTGAAAGTAGAGGATATAGTAGGAACTTTGTTGTATGAGAAGATGATATGAAAATATTCTAAGGATTATCATAAAAAGGAAGCCTTGTTTGTAAGAGGTAGTTCTCAAGAAAGAAGCAAAAATAAATTAGGATTAAAAAATCAAAATCTAGAGGTAATCTATTGCCTCAAAAAATATAAAATGTTGGAATTGTGGTAAAGTAGGGCATTATAAAAGATATTGTAGATCTAAAAATACTGATAATAATTGATAATTTGATGAAGGAACTTCTACAGAAATGAAGACCACAAATAAATATTTAGGGGACTTATTATTGGCTACAACATGCTCAAGTGAATGCCTTGACTCATGGTTGATTGACTCATGTGATTCTTTTCATATGAATCCTCATAGGAAGGGGTTTAGTGAATATGAAAAGATATATGGAGGTAAAGTCTTCTTGGGAGACAATTCAACATATAAAATAATAGGTCAAGGAAGATTCAAGTTGAGGCTAAAATATGGAATAATTAAAACTCTTCCTGGTGTGTTGCATATTCCAATTTTGGCAAGGAATATGATATCTATGAGTAAGATGAATGATGCAGGTGTGAATGTGGTATTCAATAAGGATAGTTGCAATATGGTTCATGGATCCATGGTGTTGGCAAGGGGAGTTTGCATAGGAACTTTGTTCAGACTTGAGGCTAGCACTGTAAGTATTAATTGCAATAACACTTCAATGGTACAAGAAAATAATATAGTTGAAATGGCTTCAAGTATTTATATAGAGAAGACAATGTTGTGGTATCAACACATGGGGCACATTGATGAGAAAGGACTTCAAACATTGAAAATAAAAGATATGGCTAAAGGATTTTTTGATTGCCCATTAAATTTTGATTTTTGTGAGCACTGTATTTTTGGGAAACAAACTAGAGTCAAGTTTCCAAGTAGTGCTACAAGGTCTAAAGGAATTCTACATCTAGTTCATAGTGATGTGTTTGGACCTAAAAAAGTACCATCATTAGGTAAATCTATCTATTTTGTTACATTTATAGATAACTTTTCAAGAAATACATGGGTATATTTTCTACGGAACAAATCTAAGGTTTTTAATAAATTTAAAGAGTTTAAGGATCTTGTATAAAATTATATAGAGAAAAAGATAAAGTTTTTGAGAAGTGATAATGGTGGTGAGTATTGCTCTAATGAATTTGAGCAATTTTGCAAGGACTATGCAATATAAAGGTAGAGAACAACTCTATATACTCCACAACTAAATGGGGTTATAGAACGAATGAACAAGACATTGATGGATAAGGTTAAAAGTATGCTAAGTGATGCAGGGTTAGAAAATAAGTTCTAGGTAGAAGCTATGTTAACAGATTGTTATCTCATCAATAGATATCCTACCTCAACTTTGGTGGACAAGAATTCATAGGAAGTATGGACTGGTAAGAACCATCTCTTAGAAATGTAAGGGTTTTTGGTTGTGATGCTTATTTGTATATCCCAAAAAAGAAAAGGACTAAGCTAGACTATCAATATGAAAAATGCATATTTGTGGGTTATAGTACTAGTGTTAAAGGATATAAGTTGTGGAACCCAGAAATATAAGAGGTTGTTTAAAAACGTAATGTGATATTTAGAGAAACAAAAGGGGTTTTAAAACAAGAAATGCAACCAAGCAAAGAACAAGAAATAGTGCAAGTAAAATTATAACAGGAGGAAGAACGAGTGGTAGAACCCAAATTACAGAGAGAGTCTAAAGATGAATATTTAGAGGAAGAAGGTGAGGAGGAAGCTGAAGATGCAAAATCTAAAACTCCAATTTTGAGGAGATCAGATCAAGAGAGAAGACTTCCAGATAGGTATAGTCCAAATTTTTATTCTGAATTTAATTTATCAGTTACTAATGAATAAACCAAGACTGTATAGTAGGCACTTTAGTCAAGTGAGAATAAGTCTTGGAAAAGGGATATGGAAGAAGAAATAGAGTCCTTGGATAAAAATAAGACATGGGACTTGATGAAATTACCTCTTGGTAGAAAACCTATTGGTTGTAAGTGGTTATTCAAGAAGAAGTACAATGTAGAAGGAAATTTAAATAAGTACAAGGCTCGCTTGGAAGAAAAAGGATTTTCTCAGGTTTAGGGAATTGAATTTGGTGAGATTTTTTCCCCTATGTCTAAACTAACTTCAATCAGATTTTTGTTGGCTATTTCTACTACTTTTGATTTTGAAATAGAATATATGGATGTAAAGACAACTTTTCTACATGGTGAAATTGATGAAGATATATATATATATATATATATATATATATATATATATATATATATATATATATATATATTTTATATATATGTATATATATATATATATATATATATATATATATATGTCACAACCAGAATGCTTTAAGGTAAAAGGTAAGGAGGACTTAGTATGAAAGTTGAAGAAATATCTTTATGGGTTGAAGCAGTCTCCAAGGATGTGGAACCAAAAATTTGACAGGTTTGTCTTGACACTTGGGCTTGGAAAAAGTAAAGTAGATCTATGTGTATATTTCAAAAAGGAAGGTGAAATTTTTTTTATCATTGTATTGTATGTGGATGACATGCTATTAATTGGTAACAATAAGGAGATGATAAAGTTACTCAAATCTCAGTTATCTTCTGAATTTGACATGAAGGATTTGGGTGCTGCAAAATTTATTATGCGTATGGAAATAATAAGGGATCATGCAAATATAAGTTTATGGTTATATTAAAGGAAATATGTTGATTTGATATTACAAAAGTTTAGAATGCATGATTGTAAACCAATATGTACTCCATATCTAATTGGTCAAAAGTTATTTGTTGAACAATATCCTAAAATAGATGAGGAAATTGAAGAAATGCATCATGTTCCTTATGCTAGTGTTGTGGGCAGTTTGATGTATTTAATAGTCTGTACTAGACCTGATATTACACATGCAATGGGAGTAGTTAGTAGATATATATCAAATACAAGAAAGGAACATTGGACTAATGTGAAGAGGATCTTCATATACTTGCATGGAACTACAAATTATGCTATCTATTATGGAGGAAATTTTGAAGGTAATAATATTGTAAATATACAAGGGTTTGTGGATGTTGATTGGGCTGGAGATATTGACAAGAGAATATCCACAAGTGCTTATGTGTTTAGGTTTTTTGGATGGGTAGTAAGTTGGATGAGTAAAAAGCAATCAGTTATTGCTTTATCCACTACAAAAGTAGAGTACATTATAGCAACTCATGCTAGTAAAGTAGTGTGGCTAAAAAGGTTGTGTTCAATAGTTGGTATTAAATAGAAGGTTGTAATAATTAACAGTGATATCCAGAGTGTAATATTTTTGGTAAATAATCTTGGTTTTCATGATCGGTCAAAATATATTGATATAAAGTACCATTTTGTGAGAGATATGGTTGAAGAGAACCAAGTGATATTGGTAAAAGTTTATACAGAGAAGAATACTATTGATTCATTAATAAATGTTGTACCTACTCAAAAAAAAAATTGGTGTAGAAGATCTAGGGGTATGGTTGCCCTTGATAGTTGACAATGGTAGTTGTTAACCCCTATGGAAAGTATTCAGTAAGTGGGAGAATTTTGGAAATATATTGAATATTTTCCATGTTATTATGGTGGGGTTAACCCTAAAATTTATTGGACATTGTGTATGATATACTAGTTGTTGGAAATTTTTAGGGTTTTAAGTTATTTTTAGACCCATATGGGCTTTTAGGGTTACTATATTTGAACCCTTGCTTTTTCACCCATGATATTGTAAAATTTGTGCATGTGCCTTTGTTATATATATCACACTTGCATTAGGGTTTGAGATAAGATATAAGGAGAATATTATTATATTGGATATGGTCAAGTTAATGCAATAATAAGATAATATTGTGTTGATTTTCCTTGTTGAGGGTTTCCAAGATAAATATTATGTAATGTGTGAATTTGTGATCTTCTTTTGATTATGTTATTATTGCTTTTCTATTTTAGTTTATTGGGGCTCTTTATTTCTCTTCATTTGGTATTAGATCTAGGTTTTAGCTTTGTTATATGAGTAATGGTTTCAACCCTATGATAAATTAATTCTTGAGTGGGAGCTGTACGCGAAAGAATCTAAGAAAAGGAGAAATATGGGAAGCACACAGATAGAGATTGAGAAATTTAATGGATAGAATTTTGAGTTGTGGAAGATCAATATGGAGGATTTTTTTGTTGATAGAGATCAGTGGATTGTGGTCTCAAGAATAAAACCAAAATTTATGATAAATGAGGATTGACTAAAAATTGATAGGAAGGCAAGGAGCTCTATCCAATTATCAAACACCTTTGGGTGTTTCTCGTAGCCTATTTGTAGTTTGTTAGTTCATAAGCCTATGTCCTATTTGTATGATCTTTAAACATAGACATAGGAGCACATATCAACATTGACAAGGTAAGATATTAGTTGCATTATTTTATGTTTCTACATTATTTGTTTATAGTTCAACATTGCAACATTTATGGTTTACAAGTTTTATCATTCAGAGGGCCTCACATAGTGGAGCCCTCATAGGTTCTATTAAACCTTTTATGTTGTTTTCTATTTGCAGGTGCAGGAACCATATTTCTGGAAGCTACTGCAGCTAGGGTGGTCCCGTAGGGATACAAAAGCCCACCGATTAGAACAAAGATGATGTTGAAGATACCATATGTTCACTTGTGAATAAGGGTTTTTAAACCCTATATTTGTAATTATTGTATAAATACAAAATCATATTGTAATAGATAAGATCAAGGCTCCTCCCATAATAATATCAATATTATTATCTTGATTTGTGCAAGAAGCTTTTGTGTTGATTCTTTTATCCATTGCTTTAGTGTTGTTTTTTGCTTTAAACCTACAATAAAATAAACTTATAACACAAGGTATCCATGTAAAGGAGCTATAATCTATTACATAGCACAAGACATATATGTAAATAGATTATCTAGCACAAGGTACCTATGTAAAGGATAGCACAAACTATCTATGTAAGCTATCATCCATTGCACACTACAAATATAGCACTAAGGACAGCATATTGCAAGCATAAAAGGGTAAGGTACAAGGTAAAAATGAAGGTGCAATACCCAAGATATAGCTTGGAAGAATCATCCACTAATAATAAGTGCATAAATCCTTGAAGCACCATAGAAATTGAAGAAACACATGCTTATACTAAGAGGGGGAGTGAACATTATAAGATAAAACTTTTCTTTTCAAAACAATAATTGTAATATTATGAATGTAACAATGAATCAATGCACAAAATACCACACATATAAGAGATAAGGATTTACGTGGAAACACCCTTTTAGGAGAAAACCATAACAAAATATTACTTATATTTCTTCCACAAAATTTATTGGCACAAACCCATAGGATACACCAATCCCCTTGTACAAGTTTGTGGGAACCAACCCACAGGAGACACCAATCCCCTTGTACAATTTTGTGGGAACCAACCCACAAGAGACACCAATTTCCTTGTGCAAGTTTGTGAGAACCACCACATAGAAGATACCAATATCCTTGTTACAATAATATAGGCACCAACATATGGAAGACATAAATCTCCTTGATGCACCAAACTCACTTAGTTTTGCTCCAAAGAATCTGATAAAAAATACTACTTAGGTATACCAAATATGATCACTAATGGCATCAACTTCTGCTCATAAATATGAGAAAACACTAAGCTTCAATGCCTTTAGATCTATACATGTCCAACTATCAACAATGTCTAGAAGCTCATATTTTTTATGCATGCTCACTCCAAATTCATAACATCACTGTATTCCAACCTGCACTGCCTTTAAAGCTACAATAGACACACTATGCACAATAATCTCTTTTACAGATTTTATAATCAAAAAGAAAAACTTTATACATTTACAAACTCAGGATTGAAATCATACATAAAAACCAAAAACCTTGATCTGGTATGCAGCATGAGCCAAAATTAGATGTTAATGTACTTACATAGATATGAACTTGAAGAAAATGGAGGCAAATGTAACACCTATTGTTCCTTGCTTTTATTCTTTTAAAAGCTCCAATATGATTCCTTTGATCTCCACCAACTTGAAAAATCCTTTGTTTGATGATTTTGTATTCTTCATTGTTTGTGCATCTATAATATTATCCCCAGCCACCTTTACAATATTCAAACATTCTTGAAATACCATGACAATGAGTAGACTAAATATCTCCTTAGAATATCTTGGATAATGTAGTGCTTCAGTTGTTCCAATGTGATAACCATATATGGCTAATTGACTATGCTCTTCCTTGACTCACAGTCTAATTTTGTGTTCTCTTCTTGAGTGCTTTGGTTACCATTAGGTACAAAATGATTAGTATACCTTAAAACCAAATACATAAAAGGATTTTTTAAGCATCACTCTTCTTCACACGCAACTACCTTTCTCAATATCAAAATGATTTCTCCATTGCACAGTTTGCAAGAATAGTAGCTCCTCATTTTATTTCAATGTGCATAGATGTTAGCATATTATGTCAATTAAATATACTCAAAATAATTTGCATTCCACTTGTTCGATCATTATCACAAACTTCCCTTTGTGATCTGGGTAAAATCACATCCCAATGATGCCACTGCCACCTACAAAGTTACACATTAGCAATGAATGTATTTGATTCACCTTGATAGCTAGAAATCATCAAAGGGACCAGAGCCTTACCTTTGACTGCACAAATTTTTAGTATTACAAGTGTCTACACTTATCTATCAATTTGCATATGCTTTCTTCATTAAACTCCAAAAACTATAATTCAATATTATTTTGATTGTTTGTCTTAATGAATTTATGTGCTCATTTTTTAATATTCATGGCTTGATTTATCTCCTTGGTAGATATGGTGTAGTATAGTTGTGAGGTAGTGTACTTATATCAATATTTGAATATAGTGTGATCATATCCATTTTTCTCATATATCTCATGCAAACCAAAGGTGATAAAAGATGTGTCATCATTGTTTTAACACTTCACACTATGATTTCTTATATCTGAACCCCAAGTGATGGACACAATACCAATAGATTCAAACTATGATGCAATGGGCTGATATTCGGTCTACCTATTCTCCTAAGCCCTTTGGCTTATTATATAAAGCCCTCCTTTCAACATCAACCGCTCAAAACAATATCTATGCCATCAGCACTCCCAAAGCCTCTAAACTCGTTCTACTCTCCAACCACGCTAAGGCTCTTCAACCACTTGGTTCTACGAACAATGTCATATATTTATTGAAGACTTTCCATCACAATCCAATGATTTTAAAATGAAATTTTACCTCCTATTTATATCCATCCTTTCACATTTTATCTTAGGTGCCAAAGTAGTCGGCCCATGCAAACATAACGTCAATATTTAAATCTTTTAATTTTTAAATATTTCAACTTTTTCCATTGCACACATTAGAAATATTTAAATATTTAATTTAAATATTTCAACCTTTGATATTACATCACCCTTGAAGAAAATATATTTGACTTGAATAATTTATTTGTTGTTTGCTATCAACCAAGTCAACCTTTGACATCAATGACAACTCAATAATTCTAATAATCTCCCCCTTTTTCATTGATGGAAACCCTACAAAGAAAATGTCCTTTACCTCAATAATATCACTAGCTGCTCCCCATGACAAGCTAATCCCCCTTACTAAAATTATCCCCCTTTGAAATAAATGGCAAAGGATTCTTGGGGCTAAATGATAAGGCATTGGACAACTCCCCCTTCTCTAACTAATACATTCAATGGTGAGATAAGAGTGATACTACTCCCAAGTTCTGAGATACTCAAATGTCTCCTTTGGAAGTGTCTTGGTAAAGATGTCAAAAATTTGTTCCTTTGTAGAAATGTATTTCAACTTGACTTGCTTATAAATCACTTTCTCTATTAAAAAAAGATACTTGATCAGAATGTGCCTGGTCCTTGAATGCATCATCGAATTCCTCGAAATATTAATGGCACTTGTATTATCACAAAGTATAGAGATAGGATAATCATGCTCTACTTTGAAATCACTTAAAGTTTATTTCATCCATAGAAACTATGTGCAATAATCAGATACTGCAATGTACTCCACCTCTACAATAGATAAGGACACTAATGCTTGTTTCTTACTTTGCCAAGAGACCAAATAGTCTCCAAGAAAAATGCTTCTCCACTTGTGATTTTCCTATCATCTACACTGCCCACCCAGTCCATATCTATATGTGTAGTGATAGTGAAATTATCTCATCTGGGATACCATAGTCCAAACTCCATAGTTCCTTTCAAATACTTGAATATTATTTTTACTACCTATACATGTGTTTCCTTTGGTGCAGCTTGAAATCTTACCACCAATCTGATTGCCTGCATTATATCTAACCTTGTAGTTGTGATGTACAGTAAAATTCCAATCGTAGATCTATACAAAGTTTTATTAGCCTCAGGAGACTCATCATATTTACTTAACTTACATCCTGTAATCATGGGGGTACTCATAGGATTGCAATCCTCCATCCTAAATTTTTTCAACATTTCTGTTACATACTTGGTTTGAGAGATAAACTTACTTTTATATGATTGTGATATTTTCAAACCAAGAAATAAGGATATCTCATAAATCATTGACATCTCAAATTCACTTTGCATATATTTTGTAAATTTCTAACACATCTTGTCATTACTACCTCTAAAAATGATGTCCACATAGACCACTACAATTAACTGGTCATTTCCTTCATTCTTGATGTATAGGTTGCTATCAACTATACCTTTTTCAGAACCTTATTCTTGGAGGTATTTATCCAACCTTGAGTACCAATCCCTAAGGACTTGCTTTAGTCCATAAAGAGCCTTCTTCAATTTGCATACATAGTCTAACTTATCTGTCAGGATAAAACCATCTGGTTTCTCAATGTATACCTCTTCCTCTAAGTAACCATTAAGAAAGGATGGTTTTATTTTTTATTTTGTACACTTTGAAGTTTCTAAAACTTGGAAAGGCCAAAAAAATTCTTATGGCCTCAAGATGAGCAACAGGAGCAAATGTATCTTCAAAATAAATTTCCTCAACTTGTGCATAACCTTTGCACACAAGTCTTATTTTTTTTTTGACAACCTAACCATATTTGTTCAACTTGTTTATATAGATCCATTTCGTTCCAACTACATTCTTGTATTTTTATTGTGGTACAATTTCCCAAGTCACACTCTTATCTATTTTATATAACTCTTCTTCCATTTCCTTAATCCAATATTTGTCTTCACTTGCTTCATTGAAATTATTTGGCTCAACTTTAGATAGTAAAGAGAAGTTATTCCTATTATTTTCTTCCTTGTTTTTATCTCATCTAGATTACCAATAATTAGATATTTTGAATGGTTCTTTTGCACATATATGGATGGTATTTTAGGTGGTGCCTTGAATGGTATTTTTTGAGGTGTTCTTGAGGGTGTCTTATAATTCTCATCTTCTTCAGTTTATTCATATTTACAACTTTCTCCTTCTTGATACATGATATCTTGAGCTAGTTCTCTTAGATAAATTTCTTCATCAACTCTTACATTTGCACTTTCCATAATTTTATGCAATATTTTATTGTAGCATCTATAGGCTTTGCTCTTTGAAGAGTATCCAAGGAGGATACCCTCATCACACCTAGAATCAAACTTACCCAGATCTTTTTTATCTTGTCTAATGTAGCATTTGGTTCCAGTAGTTGGTCTTCCCTTCCAAAGCTCATATGGATTTTTATGGTGATTTACTCTTACTTGAGCTCTATTGATGATATAAATAGTTGTATGGACCACCTCTATATAGAAAGCCTCAAAAAGCTTAGACTCATTTAGCATGGCCCTAGACATACCTTGAACAATTCTATTTTTCCTTTCAACTACTTCATTCTGTTGTGGAATTCTTGTTTTTGAGTATTATTTTTTGATTCCCTCATGTTCACAAAATTCTACAAATTCATTTGAAGTGAATTCACCTCATTTTTTTGGTCTTAGACACTTGATATTTTTGCCTGTTGCATTTTCTACAAGTGCCTTGAATTCTTTAAACCTTTCAAAGGCTTTTGATTTTTCTCTTAATAATGTTACCCAAGTCATTCTAGAATAATCATCAATAAACAAAATAAAATAATTCTCATCTTGTAAGCTATTTTTCCTTGTAGGGCTGCATAGATCGGTGTGAATTAGCTCCAAAGGCTTGGATGAAGAGAATTCCTTTGATTTGAAACTTGATATTGTTTGCTTACCATGCTAGAACTATGTGCAAATCATGCTTGGGGGTTTTGCTATCTTGGGCAAATATCTAACTGCATGTTTGTTGCTTATTTTCACCATGTTGTCAAATTTTAGGTGGCCCATTCTCCTATGCCATAACTTGCTCTCATCCTCTTGTTATAAAAAGCATTTTTCTCCCTTAATTTCACTCAACATGGAGAGCTTGTTTTCAATTCTACATGCATCTACAATAATTTTTCCTATTTTGGATTTCTTGATCTCACATCCATTTTGGTGAAATGTGAGTGGATACCATTTATCACATAGTTGGATCACACTTAGAAGTTTATGATTCAATCCTTAAAAATATAACACATTCTTTATCCTTGATCTTCCATTATCAAGGATCAAGGTTCCCTTTTCGATAATTTTGGTAGAAGAATTATCACCAAATTTCATTGTGCCTTCATTTATTTCTTTGAGAGATAGAAATTTGTTTTTGTCACCTGTAATATGGATTGAACAACCACTATCAATGTACCACTGATTTCCTTTATTTTGCACATGAAGAGCTATTTTTACCAACATAGATTCTCTTTTTATTGTTCTATTTTATTTTTCCAAACTTTGGAGGACATATGCTTTTGACGATCCTCCTTACTTGATTTTGGAAGTTCAGGTAACACTGTTCTACACCATTTAGTTGTATGCCCAAAATTATTATATTTGTAATAAATGATGTTGTATTCCAAATTGCTCTTGGTGAAACCAAAATCATTCTTAGAACGAACCCTAAAATTATAGTTTTATGACCAAATTTATTACATAAAAAATAATAACCATGGAAGAAATATTGAAACCTGTCTGATTGCCTTGGAGGATATGGTCGCATGGTTCTCTCATTGTTGTTTCTGTGATGGACCTTGGTCCATGATGATGCTTTGTTTTCTTCCTTATTTATGCTTTCACTTATCAACACATCAACATAGGTCTTAGGCTATTTTTTAATTATTTTCTTTGATACCTCTATTTATTTTGAGCTTGACTCCTCCTTTTGTTTCTTTTGACTTTCTTCAAAACCAAGTCCAATATTTATAACCAAATATCTTTGTGCTTTCATAATATCACCCAATATTTATATGCTATTCTCAAACCTAATATTTTTTTGTAACTTATCATTAAAATTTTCCACTTCCTTCCTTAGAGAGACAACCTCATGTTCCATTTTTTCACATTCCAACTCTTTTGCCTTTAACTGCTCAGTCATAACTTCTTCAATTTTCTTTGTCTATTCAATTTTAAATTTTAAGTCAATAAGCTCTTGTGAAAGCGTTGCCTTTGTCTTCTCATCCTCTTGTATCTTAGTCTTCAATATTGAGTTCTTATTTTTTAAGATTCTTCAACTCTTCAAGAGAAAAAATAAGTTCCTCTTCTATGTCAACTATGGATTCTTTATTTCTAGATATTTCTCATTTTATTGGTTTTCGATAGCAGGAGCATCTTCTTTCACCTCCATAGCCATATGTGTTCTTGTAATATCTTCCTTCAAGTGGTTAGGCTTTCACAAATGAACCCGATCTAATACCAATTAAAGAAACACACGCTTAAACTAAGAGGGGGGGTGAGCAGTATAAGATAAAACTTTTCTTTTCAAAACAATAACTACAATATTATGAATGCAACAATGAATCAATACAAAAAACACCACACACATAAGTGATAAGGATTTACATGGAAAAAAACCTTTTAAGATAAAACCATGGCAAAATATTTCTTATATTTCTTCCACAAAATATATGATCACCAACCCACACGAGACACCAATTTACTTGTGTAAGTTTGTAAGAACCAAACCATAGGAGACACCAATATACTTATTACAATAATGTAGGCACCAACGTATGGGAGACACAAATCTCCTTGAGGCACCAACCTCAATTAGTTCTACTCCAAAGAATCTAATCAAAAACACTACTTAGGTGTACTCCCAAATATGATCACTAATGACATCAACTTCTGTTCATAAATATAATAAAAAACCAAGATTCACTGCCCTAAGATCTATACATTTCCAACTATCAATAATGTCTAGGATCTCATCCTTTTTCATGCATGCTCTCTCAAAAGTTGTAACATCACTATATTCCAATTTGCACTACCTTAAAAGCTACAAAATATGCACTATGCACAATACTCCCTTTTACAAATTTCGTAATCCAAAGGAAAAAAATTATATGTTTACAAAATCAGGACCATAATCATAAATAATAACCAAAAACCTTAATATAACATGCAATGTGAGCCAAAATTAAATATTAATGTACTTACGTAGATATGAAACTTAAATCAAATGGATACAAATGTAATACCTACTATTCCTTGCTTTTATTCTTTCAGAACCTCCAATCCAATTCCTTTGATCTCCACCAACTTGTGAAATCCTCTGTATAGTGCGTTTGTATTCTTCACTATGTGTGCATCTATAGTTTTATCCTTGGTCACCTTTCCAATATTAAAGCTTACTTGAAATATCACGATAATGAGTAGACTTAATATCTCCTTAGAATCTCTTGGAAAATGCAATTCTTCAACTGTTCTAGTGTGAGAACCATCTGCGAATAATTGATTTCAATCTTCCTTGACTCATAGTCTAACTGTGCATTCTCTTCTTGAGTGTTTTGGTTACCATCAGGTACAAAATGATTAGTCTACCTTACAACCAAATCTACAAAATAAATTTTGAAGCATCACTCTCCTTTGCACGCAACTACCTATCTCAACATCAAAATGATTTCTCCATCGCATATTTTTTAAGAATAGTAGCTCCTACTTTACTTTTTATGTGCGTAGATGTTAGTGTATTGTGTCAACAAAATATACTCAAAATCATCCATGTTCTACTTATTCAATCAATGCTTCAAACTTCCCTCTGTGATTTAGGTAAAAGCACACCCCAATGATTCCATCACAACCTGTGAAGTTACATGCTAGAAATAAATGTATTTGATTCACCTTGATAGCTAGAAATCACCAAAGGGACTGAAGCCTTCCATTTGATTGCACAAATTTTTAGTATTACAAGTGTATACACTTATCTATCAATCTGTTCAAACATTCTATGTTGAACTCCAAAAACTATAATCCAATCTTATTTTACTTGTTTATCTTAATGAACTTTTACACTTGATTTTTAATCTTCATGGCCTAATTTATATCCTCAATAGATATGGCATGGCATATCTACAAGGTAGTGTTTTTCTATCAATATTTGAAGATAGTGCACTCGTATCCATTTTTTTCATATATCTCATGCAAACCAAAGGTGATAAAATGTGTTTCATCATTATTTTAACACTTCACGCTATGATTTCTTATATCCAAACCTTGGGTGATGGAAATAATACCAACAACTTCAAACTATGATGCAATGGGTTGATATCTGATCCACCTATTCTCCAAAGCTCTTCAGCCTATTCTCCAAATCCCTCCTTTCAATGTCAGCCACTCAAAAAAATCTCTATGCCATCGGTGCTCCCAAAGCCTCCAAACTCACTGTGATAGCCAACCACGCTTAGGCTCTTCAACCACTCATTTCTATGAACGTCATCATATATTTATTGAAGAATTTCCATCACACTCCCATGATTTTAAAATAAACTTTGGCCTCATATTTATATCCATCCTTTCACCTTTTATCTTAGGCACCAAAGTAGTCAGCCCATGCAAACATAACATCAATATTTAAATATTTTAATTTTTAAATATTTCAAATTTTGCCCATTGCACACATTAGAAATATTTAAATATTTAATTTAAATATTTCAACCTTTTCCCATTGCACACATTAGAAATATTTAAATATTTAATTTAAATATTTTAACCTTTGATATTACATCATCCTTGAAGAAAATATATTTACCTTGAATAATTCATCTGTTGTTTGCTATCAACCAAGTCGGCCTTTGACATCAATGACAACTCAATAATTCTAATAGAACCTCCATTCCAATGTCCTAGGATCATCACAGTTGGATCCAACCTTGAGATATAATATCATCATTGATAGAATAACTTACTGTAGACAGCCAAAAGTTGCACATAGCTACCTCTACATACTTGTAGATACTTTTGGATACTTGTAGGTTTACATAGGCCATCCTAGACACATCTAGGCTATTGTAGACCAGCGTAGACTATTTTAGATCCCTCTAGACCTATGTATACTATCATAGATATGCGTAGAATATTGTAGACATGTGTAGACTAGCATAGATCACTCTATATTAGCGTAGCATATCGTAGACTTACATAGGCCATTTCACTAGTTTATAGGTATAAAACCCTATTAAACTACTCAATCCATACCTTAACCACATTGAATCCATCAAAGGACCATTTATCAATCACCTAAGGCCACTTAAGCCCTTCCTAGACTTAATTAGGACCCCAAACGACTATTAGTTCCTAAAAATTCTTAATTAAAGTTAATTCAAATTCTAATTTTAAAGTGATTTCACTTAAAGTGTAATTTTTTTATTATAAAGGGTAATTAGGTTCCTAAACCCTAATTAGTCCTAATTATTATCTCCCACATGTGTGCACAAATTTGGTTAGGATATTTCTTAGGAAACCCTAACCTAACCCTAATCTAACCTTAGAGTTGACTAGTCCTTGTTAACCCTAATATCTCCTCACATGTGTGAGGATGAGATATTTCCTAATGGAATGTGGGGATTATACCTCACAAACCCTAACCTAACCACCATGGAACCTGACTTTAGGGTTTAGTTCTCTTACCCACACGCCCTACACCTTAGGTTTATCTATAAATAGTAGACCTAATCCCTCATTCTACCTCTCTCTCCCCTTTTAGTTGAAGTATAAAAATTTTGTCAAAATGCAACTAGAAATACAAACAAGGACATATGATCCATACCAGCAACATTACAACACCTAAGGAGCCCATCTATGCAAGGGTTTTTAGTAAAAATTACTTATAGTGCAATTCACCCCGCAACCTACAAATTCGGAACCAATTCACCCCTTGGCCTACGAATTGGGTCTACAAGACTCATTTCACTCCAAATATTGCATGTAAGCTCCATTTGATGTTTTTATGAGGTTATATGCAATTTACTTCATTTTTCATTACATATTTTGAGTTTATTTATCCTTTTTACCATGGGGCCTGACTAAGGCAAGCCCCCAAACATACTAACTCCATTTTTTAGGTCTAGCATAGATGCAAAGAGGAAAAAAATAGCAAATAAAACCAGTGGTAGCACATGTTATGCATGAAGCCCATGTACATTAAGGATACCAAGATAAAGCAATAGACTTATTGTAAAATTCATGAAATAAATAAAGAGGAATTCCACCAATTTGTAATGAATGAAATAAAAAATTATGTATAATCTATATTTTAGCAAATTATTATATCAAATGCATTTCTTTTGTACATTTATCTCAATATCTCTTTGATAATGACTCATCCCTATTGAACTACACTCGCCTTGAGGTTGTGTCATTCACCCCTACTATAGCAATGATCTCAAATATTTTCTCCTCTACCAAAGGTACCCAGATGCCATAATTCCAAACCACACAATAGCAAACCTCCTTACAGGAGAAACAAGCACCCCTTTAAGCATCACACTCATACTCTTCTCAAGAGTCTCAACTATCATTGTCCTAATCACATTTCTTCCTAATATTTGAGGACCTCTCATAGTCACATCTTCAAACCCAAACCATGCAATATCAACAACAACTAGTAACTCACACCCAATCGAGAGTGGATACATTCCTCACTCTAGCTTCCCAAGCTCCTACCCTAGAAGCTTACCCTCCTTACTCATCATATTTCCTATCTCCATCTCAGGTATCTGGAATGTACCCTACCCAATATTTTTCTCAACCTTCATATACATCAACATTTAGGTTACCTCCTCCTCCTCCTTTTTAGGCCCCAACTACTAGTCTTTTTTGTACCTACGGATCAAGACCTATAGCCTACACCCCCATATCTTTGGGCTACTCTATATAGTTTAATTTTGCCACCTCCCACCCTCCAAGATAGAGATAGGTTACATACTTTGACACCTCATCTCAACCACCCCTAGCATCGATAGCCTTGATACCTCCACTATTACCTACTGGATATACATTCTTTACACCTCTTCCTTTGTGGTCATTGCTACCCATGACCTAACCATTACAAAAGGCTCCTACCCAATAGGTACCCATACCACAACAACACATCCCATAATCACAATACTACTATCCCCAACAAATAGTTGTTCCACAGCCTAGTGTCCCACTAGTCGCAACATCATACACTACCCAGCAACATCCTTACCAGGACTAGTTGCCACACTTCCCCCCTTAGTACTAGGAAGAACAACAACTCCAATACCTACTGAATTACTAGGCTAAACCCACATTAGTACAATCCTCCACACCCTTAACATCTGATCTTTAGCTCCTACGATATGAAGTCAAGATGTTAAACCTACGCATCACTAGTTATGGACTACAAAAACCAACATATGAGGAACTCTACAATGATCTAGTTCATCCATTAGTTCCTATCCCACCTTACCTCTATTGATTTGAGATCCCAAAGTTTGATAAGTACAAATGTGAGGAAGATCCTAGAGAACACGTCAGTAACTATCGCTCAGCTTACTACCAGCTTCATAGTAGTAAACCTATTATGTTACGTACCTTATCCCTCTCACTTGCAGGACAAGCCTTAGACTAGTATAATATGCTCTCACTCCATAGCTTGTATACCTTCAAAAATTTGGCCAACTCATTTTTATAATACTTCTCCATAAATATTAAAAATAAGACTAACTTCTTAGACATCTACGCCCTATGATAGGCTGACTATGAATCCATTACCAAATTTTTGTCGAGATGGAGATCGATCATCCATGACCTCACCCATAGCCTCCCTACCATTGAGCTAGTGATACTCTTTTATAATAATTGCCACAAACACATTTCCACCTCTGTAAAAATTCATCAAAGTTGTACCTTTGAAGAAGCCATTGCCCAAGCCAAAGTAATTGAGGATATCAAGGTCCAGTCAGGCAAGATTAATTTAATATAGAAGCCCAAATACAATTCTAAATTCTATTTTAATAGAAATACTTCCAACCAACCTTTTCCTTGATTACCACAAGCCAATCAATTGGAAACTGCTACCTTAGCACCCACACTGGTTCCACAACCCCCTCTTCCTCAATGAAAATTCTTCAAACTAATGTACCTCCTCCTAGGCCTCAAAAGTCTTACAAAATGCATTTGTGACCCCCATAGTGCAATCCCACACCACTTTTTGAACCATTACCAGCCCTCTTCTAGAGATTATATGAGGGAGGCCACATCATCTTACCCAAGATATGACCATTGGATCCAAACCAACCTAAGCCTCATGGATACAATGAGCAAGCCTTTTGCTATTACCACCAATAGTGTAGCCATGCTATCAATTCTTGTCACTATTTTTGTGGTCAAGTCCAAGACCTAATTGATAGGGGTACCATCTAGGTTTAAAACCCCTTGCACCACAAAATCAAAACCTAGGGATCTTATAGAATCCCTTACCTGACCATAGGGGAACTAACCCTCAAAGACCATCATTCAATCCTCTAATGCCACCTAGGCAAGTAAAAAATGTCCAACATAATCCTCCATCATGTAGTATAGTGGGCATGATCAACCTTACCATCTAAAACCAATGATACCCATCATGCCAAACAACACCTATTGTTTTCCTATCAATCCAATTCACATCGCCATAGTTCTCTATGACTCCTAGAACCATACCACCTCCACCACAAAATTTTATTACAACCCAAGGTAGCCTTACCCACAAATTACATAACACCCCCACTTGGCTATCCATTTTCAACCTCCTACAACAATCTCAACCCCATCATGAGGCGTTGAATGACATCCTAGATTCCATCTATTTGGAGACACATGACACAAATACCTTCGTAAACTTTGTATGGAACATCCCATGATTCCTTCAACCCTCCATTAGTTTCCATGATCACGAGATCACAAAAAAAGTAGGATAAAGAGTGAACCCTCCCATCCATATCCAAGCAACCATCAATGATATTACCTACAATCATGTTCTCATTGATACTGGTTCTTCTATTAGTATTATTTCCATAGTGGCATTACATCATTTGCATATTCCACCAGTTCATTTTTCCACTCCTTCACTCGAACTTCATGCATTTCATGGCTCCATGAGACACACAGTAGGATCCATTGTCTTAACCATCCAAGTAGGTATTAGTACCATCTCCATCCTTTTTTAACATAATTCAAGGTGAGATGTAGTATAACATCCTCCTTGGTCACCCATTTATTAGGGACATGTAGTGCATCCCTTCCTCACTACATCATTGCATTAAATACATCCATGAAGGACTTATCCATTGCATTCCTACCGATGGGGATCCCTTCAAATTTTACAACATCATAGATCTTCCACCTACATCTTCCTCTTCTTCCACATAACTCTTTCATGTATCTTCTATCAATATGTTGGTGCATCGACATCCTCCCTAGCATCCACTTCTATACCACAATCCTTATCAATGATACACATCTCTATTTCTACACCATTAGCACCACCTTCAATAGCACCTAACCCTACTACCGTACCTTTCTCACCACCATCCTTATGGCCACCACCACTATCATATCCATCATCATCCACAATTCCACCCATGGTACCGTGACCATCATCATCATCTCCCTCATGCCCTATCACTCCATTTCACCCATATTCCCCTATAGAAACCCCTATTATACCTACTCCATAAAAACCTCCCCTTCCCTTTTACCCATGGCCTAGGTCATTCACTTCCCCATGTAGTCTAGCACTGACATCCTCTCCTCCTTCACAATTCCCATAGGAAAACCACCCTATCCTAGCTATCATAGCTAAATGCCATGAGTGGGATCAATGAGATACTCACCTAGATGACCAGTTATTACACCCCTCCTTTGCCACTATAAGAGAGTATCAAATTGCACCATCATGTTATGATTTATATTTGCCACCTCATTCGCCATTGCATACATCACCACACATTTCCATCTTCATGAAAAGTTTAGGACCATAGGATTACAATGTGCATGATGCCCATGTGCATCCACCCGTGATGCAGGAGCATCCGAGGGCAGCAAAGCAATCGAGCATCAACCAAACTTTTGTTGTTATTTCTTTCTAAGTAACAAAGTTATTTTTTTTGTTGTTTTTCTAAGTGCTACACAGGGTCGCGAAATCATGACATGTCACGAAATCGTGACCCAAGTCGGAGAAAGCGAAGTCGAAAGCCAAAGGGTCGCGAAATCGTGACCCAAACAGAGAAGGCAAGCCGAGGGACACAAGGGTCACGAAATCGCGACCCAAACGGAGAAATCAAGCCGAGGGACACAAG
Organism: Wollemia nobilis; assembly: GCA_028583015.1. Lineage (NCBI taxonomy): Eukaryota > Viridiplantae > Streptophyta > Pinopsida > Araucariales > Araucariaceae > Wollemia > Wollemia nobilis. The sequence goes on along the minus strand of JAQPPZ010000886.1, from coordinate 1,412,996 downwards.
GGTCACGAAATCGCGACCCAAACGGAGAAGGCAAGGCCGAGGGGCACAAGGGTCACGAAATCGTGACATGTCATGATTTTGCGACATGTCACGAAATCGCGGCCACTACAGGGAAGCCAAGGCGCGGAAGGCGCAAAGGTCACGAAATCGTGACATGTCACGATTTCGCGACCAGAGCAGGAGACGGAGGCCGACAGACAAAAATGGCGCGATATCGCGACAGGTCGCGATATCGCGGCCAAAACGGAGGAAAAGGGCTTGGCGGAGGAAATGTCGCGATATCGCGACATGTCACGATATCGCGACAGAAGCTGGAGAGAGAAAGCGCAGGAGAGAAATGGTCGCGATATCGCGACATGTCGCGATATCGCGACCAAACAAAAAAACATGCACTCCAGCTTTCATAAAGACATCCCTTCGTGCGCGGCAAGTTAGAGGCAGTGAAGCAGCTATTCCAAAGAAGGATTCCAACGGGCATGTTGGCCACTCGCACAGGGTATCTGGAAGACGCATTTAAAGCATCTAACAGCAAGCAGCAGATCGAGAGGTAGATTCCATTGGATATGGCAGCCAGTCGCACACCTCACCATGAGTCTCATCAATGCAACTTTCCAGAATTGTTCCAAGTGGCGATTGTAGATCGTGGGAAGTGGGAAAACACAGAGGATCGGGACCTCAATAAAAACCCATGGATTGTAATGAGAAGGGGTTGGCAAATGGCAGTTTGGCTGTATATTGTAAAATTTCTTCCTGAGCATCAAATACAAAATCTTGGGCTCTTGTTTCTCTCTTGTTTCTCTGGTTTTTCTGTTTTATGCAAGATCCGTTCTCCACCAAGTGGTATCAGAGCCAGTGGTTCCTGAGCGTGTAGCAGATCGTCGAAGGAGAGGCAGTTACACCAGGACCTGTGGGAGGGTTTGAGATCGAGTGAACAGAATGCCTCCAAGGAGAAATCCTGTTGGTGGGAGAGGCATGGCGGCAGCAGAAGATGTTCGAGCTCTGCAGCGGCAAATGCAAGCTCTGAAAGAAGAAATGCGTAGAATATTGGAGCCAAGAAGAGATGAAGGTAGTGAAGAGGAAGATGATGAAGAAGAAGACCAACCTGAGGAAGAAGAAGAAGCAGTAGATCCGGCTCAGGCCAGACTATACAAGGCCATATCCCAGATTGGGAAGAGGCCGAAGATGGAGGTTTCCACATATTTCGGGAACCTTGAGCCAGAGGAATTGATCGACTGGATCAACGATCTGGAAGAGTACTTTGAGTACGAAGAGGTTGAGGACCCTGATAGGGTCAGATTCGCAAAGACCAAACTGAAAGGTCATGCTAGCATTTGGTGGAAGGGAGTGCAGCTGGAGCGAAATAAAAGAGGGAAAGAGAGAATAACCAAGTGGGAACGGATGGTAGAAAAGCTAAAGAGGCAGTTCATCCCTGGTGATTATGAGTTAGACCTGCTGAAGAAAATGCAAGGATTGAGGCAATCAAGCAAGTCTGTGAAAGAATACACAGAAGAGTTTCATAAAATAATGATTAGAATAGGCCACTCAGAGGCCAACAAGGAGAAGGTAGCCCGTTACATTAATGGGTTACGAGCAAGCATTCAGGAGGAACTAAGTCTAGTCCGGATGACCACCATAGAGGACGCCTACCAATTTGCTTTAAAGGTTGAAGAGAAGCTCAATAGGAGATTCGAAAACAAGCAAAGAGGAAGAGGTCATGGCGGAAGGACCGACGGAAGGAACGGTGGAAGAAGAAATGAAGAATCTCAAAAAAATGGAGAAAGTAGCAGCAATCAAGAACAAAGGAGAGAAAATACAGACCGCTCCCGTAATCAGAATAATGGTTACCGAGGGGGAAGAGGCCGAGCTGGACGAGGTCAAGGAAGAGGAAGATTTCGAGGGACTTGCTTCCAGTGTGGTGAAGAGGGACATCACCAATATGAGTGCCCACAATAGCGAGAAAGAAATAATCGCAGGCCGAAAGGAAATGCCAGAGTAGCAGTCGTTGATGAAGATGCTTGGGTCTGAGCATTCGGAAGAAGCTGAGAGAGGAGAAGTAATGATTGCAAGGAGAGTCCTGCTGAATGAAGAGGGAGCTACAGATCAGAGGAAAAGCTTATTCCGCACAAGGTGTAAATGCGCGGGTAAGGTTTGCAACATCATCATTGACAACGGTAGCACAGATAACCTGGTTTCAAAGGGGATGGTTACAAAGCTACAGCTAGAGAGAAAGAAACACCCGCATCCATATCGGATCGCGTGGTTGCAGAAAGACCATAAGGTTTTGGTCAATGAACAATGCCTGGTAAAATTCAGCATTGAAAATTACCGTGATGAGGTTTTGTGCGACATTCTACCCATGGATGCGTGCCATTTGCTGCTGGGAAGACCATGGCAGTTTGATAGGTGTGCGGTTCATGATGGCCGAGCCAACACTTATTCCGTGACCAAGAATGGAATGCGCCATAAGTTGAAGCCCCTGAAGGAGGTGGAAGAAAAGGTATGTGGCAGTGCAAGAATTTGCTTGGTTGACGGAAGAAAATTTTTAGATGATTTGAAGCATGAGCATATGTGTTATGCATTAGTTCCTAGAGTCAGGGATACAGAATGCAAAGATGCACCAGCAGAAGTCCAAGAGCTGTTAAAAGAATTTCCAGATATCATATCTGACAATGTGCCTGAGGGTTTACCCCCAGTAAGAAAAATCAGTCACCATATTGATTTGGTGCCAGGGTCAAGCTTGCCAAATAAGGCTGCACATAGAATGACACCTGTAGAAACTGAAGAACTAAACAGGCAGGTTCAGGAGTTGCTGGAGAAGGGATTGATTAGGGAGAGTCTTAGCCCATGTGCAGTACCTGCTGTACTAGCACCCAAGAAGGATGGAGAGTGGAGAATGTGCACAGACTCTCGAGCCATCAACAAGATTACAATAAAATACAGATTTCCACTGCCAAGGATGGATGACATAATGGACTGTTTGAGTGGAGCCAAGTACTTCACCAAAATTGACCTCAAGAGTGGTTACCACCAGATCCGTGTCAGGGAAGGAGATGAGTGGAAGACAACCTTCAAGACAAGAGAGGGCTTGTATGAGTGGTTGGTCATGCCATTTGGGCTGTCCAATGCACCAAGTACCTTCATGCAGGTGATGAATGAGGTACTGAAGGAGTTTCTAGGAAAGTTTGTCATTGTTTATTTAGATGATATTTTAATATTCAGCAGAACCCTGGAGGAACACCTGATGCACATCAGGAGGGTTTTTGAAAAGCTGTGGGAGGAGCAGTTATTAATAAATCTAAAAAAGTGTAATTTTGTCAAGAAAGAGTTAGTATACCCGGGATTTGTAATCTCAGTAGAAGGTCTGAAAATGGACCCAGAGAAGGTGAGGGCTATCATAGAATGGCCTACCCCAAGAAGCACAACAGAGGTAAGATCATTTCATGGTCTAGCCGACTTTTACAGGAAGTTTATAAGAAACTTCGAGCAGCATTTGTGCACCCCTCACAGAAACAATGAGAGGGGATAAGAAAGAGTTCAAGTGGACCTTAGGGGCTGAAAGAAGCTTTGATGCATTAAAGAAAAAGGTCACAGAACAGCCTGTCTTGGCACTTCCAGACTTTAACAAAGTATTTCAGGTCGACTGTGATGCCAGTGGCAGTGCAATAGGGGCTGTACTGAGCCAAGAAGGCAGACCTGTAGCTTATTTCAGTGAAAAGCTCAATGATGCCCGGAAAAAGTATTCAGTTTATGACCAAGAATTTTATGCTATAGTTTAGGCTCTGAAGAAGTGGAGGCATTATTTGCTGCCAAAAGAGTTTGTTCTATTTACTGATCATCAGGCATTGCAGTACATCAACAACCAGAAAAAACTGAATCAACGACACATGAAGTGGGTAGAGTTTCTCCAAAGCTATACCTTTGTGTTAAAGCACAGGAGCGGGAAATCAAACAGAGTTGCAGATGCTTTGAGTAGAAGGCAGAATCTACTGACTGAAATGACAGTGGAGGTGGTTGGATTCGAAGAACTGAAGGGTCTTTATCCTGAAGATCCTGATTTTGCAGCAGCCTGGACGGCTTGCTTGGCACCTGTTACTGTGGACAGGACAAAATGGTTAGATTTCCTAATCCAAGATGGAATGTTGTTCAAGGGAAGTAAATTATGCATCCCAAGGAGTTCTATGCGGGAGAACTTAATCAAGGAAAAGCACAACGGAGGACTGGCTGGGCATTTTGGTCGGGATAAGACCATTGCCCTGGTAAATGAAAATTACTACTGGCCGCAACTTCAGCAAGATGTGAGAAAGTTTGTACAAAGTTGCAGAATATGCCAGATGGCAAAAGGCGTGAGGCAAAACACAGGATTATACCAGCCGTTACCTGTACCTGAGAGGCCGTGGGAGGACATAAGCATGGATTTTATTCTTGGATTGCCGAGAACAGAGAGGGGAAATGACTCTGTATTTGTGGTGGTTGACCGATTCTCCAAAATGGCACATTTTATTCCCTGCCAGAAGACAAGTGATGCAGTTCACATTGCGGGGTTATTCTTCAAGGAAGTGGTACGACTTCACGGTCTACCAAGAAGCATAGTTTCCGACGAGAGATACAAAGTTTGTTGGATATTTCTGGAGAACATTGTGGAAGAAGCTAAAGACAGATCTGAAGTTCAGTTCTGCATACCACCCACAAACTGATGGATAGACAGAGGTGGTAAATAGAAGTCTGGGTAATTTGCTACGATGCTTGATAGTAGATAAACCCAAGGGATGGGATTTAGTTTTGCCGCAGGCAGAATTTGCATACAACAATTCTGTCAATAAGAGCACAAACAAATCTCCATTCCAAATCATATATGGAAACAGTCCGAGAAACGTGTCTGAGCTGAGAAAATTAGATAAAGGAGAAAAATGCAGTGCAGAGGCTGAGGAATTCGCAAAACAGATGAAAAGCCTGCATGAAGAAGTCAAGAAACAAATTGCAAAAATGAATACTCAGTATAAAGAAAGAGCAGACCAAAAGCGGCGGTTCAAAGAGTTCGAAGTGGGAGATGAAGTCATGGTCCATCTCAGAAAAGAAATATTTCCAGCCAAAACTTACAACAAGTTGAAGATGAAGAAGTTTGGGCCATGCAGAATACTGGAAAAACGGGATTCAGGCAATGCATATGAAGTGGAATTGCCAAGTGGACTTGATATTTCACCTATTTTTAACATATCTGATTTAGTAGAATACCATGAAGGAGATAGTACAGAGGCACCAAGCACAGAATTGTGGAGCATTCCAGCGTCTAGCCCAACCAAAGAAGAGATAGAGGAAATATTAGATACTCGTGAAGGCAGAAGCACAAGGAACAAACAATATTCTGAGTATTTGATCAAGTGGAAGGGCAGACCTATTGAAGATGCAACTTGGTTATCAAAAATAGAGGTTGACCGCCTGAGTCTTCCTCCTGAAGATCAGAAGTGAGGATCACTTCTCAATCCACCCCGGGTGTCTGATGCAGGAGCATCCGAGGGCAGCAAAGCAATCGAGCATCAACCAAACTTTTGTTGTTATTTCTTTCTAAGTAACAAAGTTATTTTTTTTTGTTGTTTTTCTAAGTGCTACACAGGGTCGCGAAATCGTGACATGTCACGAAATCGTGACCCAAGTCGGAGAAAGCGAAGTCGAAAGCCAAAGGGTCACGAAATCGTGACATGTCACGAAATCGCGACCCAAACGGAGAAGGCAAGCCGAGGGACACAAGGGTCACGAAATCACGACCCAAACGGAGAAACCAAGCCGAGGGACACAAGGGTCACGAAATCGTGACCCAAATGGAGAAGGCAAGGCCGAGGGGCACAAGGGTCACGAAATCGCGACATGTCACGAAATCGCGGCCACTACAGGGAAGCCAAGGCGCGGAAGGCGCAAAGGTCACGAAATCGTGACATGTCACGATTTCGCGACCAGAGCAGGAGACGGAGGCCGACAGACAAAAACGGCGCGATATCACGACAGGTCGCGATATCGCGGCCAAAACGGAGGAAAAGGGCTTGGCGGAGGAAATGTCGCGATATCGCGACATGTCGCGATATCGCGACAGAAGCTGGAGAGAGAAAGCACAGGAGAGAAATGGTCGCGATATCGCGACATGTCGCGATATCGCGACCAAACAGAAAAACACGCACTCCAGCTTTCATAAAGACATCCCTTCGTGCGCGGCAAGTTAGAGGCAGTGAAGCAGTTGTTCCAAAGAAGGATTCCAACGGGCATGTTGGCCACTCGCACAGGGTATCTGGAAGACGCATTTAAAGCATCTAACAGCAAGCAGCAGATCGAGAGGTAGATTCCGCTGGATATGGCAGCCAGTCGCACACCTCACCATGAGTCTCATCAATGCAACTTTCCAGAATTGTTCCAAGTGGCGATTGTAGATCGTGGGAAGTGGGAAAACACAGAGGATCGGGACCTCAATAAAAACCCATGGATTGTAATGAGAAGGGGTTGGCAAACGGCAGTTTGGCTGTATATTGTAAAATTTCTTCCTGAGCATCAAATACAAAATCTTGGGCTCTTGTTTCTCTGGTTTCTCTCTTGTTTCTCTGGTTTTTCTGTTTTATGCAAGATCCGTTCTCCACCAACCTGTCATCCAGTCCATACGAGACTTTGACCATCCCTCAACCTTGATTTTAATCATAGGAACTATTATACAATTAGGATCCCTCAAAAATCACACCAACTTTATCTATGCAAGATTTAATTCTTCACTCCCGCCTGTAGTCCCTCCACCATCACAATCTAGCATTTGTGGTACATTGGACCATATGGCCAATCCTCATTTCACCTTACGCTATCTTCACTTCCATTGGCACATATTCGGATTAGGCCGCTATGAATAAGGGTTGTGTACACCCATTAACCCCCATGTATAATTATCTATGAATAAATTGAGATTAGGTTACCATCCTGTGACTGCCCACACACTTGAGTATGAGCTACAAGATCTCTCCTTGTGCCCTTTCCTTATTCTAACACACACCTTGGAAAAACACATTTACATGGATATCCTATAGGACAACCCATCGCCTCACTTCACCATCATAATTCCTTATGATTCCTTCCAAGAAACCCTTTATTCTAACACCACCTCATCATGTTGTGTCAATGAATTGATAAGCCAATTTGCTGCCCTGTCCTTAAATATTCATTACCCAGAGCATGACATGACATCTCCACCACTATCTCCAATATAATTAGCCATGTTCTCATCGATCCATTATAAAATTCACCGCTTATTCACTTAGTCATGTTCCCCACCAATGGTTTTGTGCCCTCCATTTAGCCTCTTAGGATGCTTATATATTATTGATTCATCATCATCAAACTCTTCACCATTCACATCCCCTATGACATCGATTAATGTGGTCAATATGGATATTTTCTCCCTGCTTCATACACACACTAGCCAACTTGCGATGGCACACCAAACCCCAAATTCATAGATATCATGCACATCTCACTCATAATTGTGCCCCAATACTTCTTACTCTCACCTCATGTCTTGCATGTTGTAAATGCTCCTTTGCCCCCTACACCACCTCACATCCCATAGGTGCGCCACACAGATATCTATCTAGATGATGAGTATGACATTACCAAGGCCATCAATGATCTCCACCTCATTCCAGTTCTAGAATAGCTATGTGACAGTTCTCATATGCTTATAGAAGAAACCATAAATGTAGATATCAGTGATGACCCCAAAAATTCCCACATTGTTAAACTAGTTGCAAGTCTTTCAACCAAAGAGCATATTTTGTTCACTACTTTCCTTTGAAAGTATATCAAAGTCTTCAGGCCTTGATCCCACCCTTGTAGTCCAATCTCATGCTAGAAAAATATGCCAAACCTATAAGACAAAAACTATGATGCATGCACTTAACGGTTGTGTTATTAGTCAAATATGATCTATAAAAGCTCTTAGATGTAGATTTTATAGTACCCATGGAATATCCTGAATGGGTCTTCAACATGGTTCTAGTACAAAAACCATCCAATGAAGTTTGTGTCTACATTTAATTCTATGATTTATACAAACCTTGTCCTAAATACAACTTCTCATTACCTAACATCGACTCACTCATATATTCTATCGTAGACCATGAGATGATTTCCCTTATGGATGGATTCTCTAGTTATAAAAAAATCAAGATCAACCCTTTTGATCAACACAAGACCTCACTCACAACCTCTTGGGGGACATTTTTCTATAATATCATGCCTTATGGCCATAAAAATGCTAGGGCAACCTACCAGAATACAATACGTTATATCTTTCATGATTACATGCTCAAAATCATGGAAGATTATGTAGATGACCTCATCATAAAGTCCAAGAAATTTTTGTAGCACCTAGATGAGCTCTGCTAGATATTTGACCATTTATTAGAACATAATGTACGCCTTAACCCAAATGAGTGTGTACTTGGAGTTACCTCCAAAAAAATATTAGGGTTCATTATCACCCAACATGGCATTGAGGTATACCCTAACAAAGTAAAATCCATCATCGAGATGCCTCTGCCTACCACCTTAAAATAACTATGTAGTCTCCAAGGAAATATAACTTCTATTCACCGCTTCATAGTGTAACTATCAGATAAGTGCAAACCATTCAATCATATCCTACAAAAATAAGTCACTTTCAAATTGGATGACAACTATCAACAAGCATTTGATTCTATGAAAGACTACCTCACTTCTCCACTAGTTATGTCTTTCCCACACCTATAGCTATCACTAATTCTGTATATATCAGCCATAGATTTTGTACTAGGTACATTTCTAGCTCAAAAGAATGTGCTCGACAAAGAACAAGCCATATATTACATAAGTCATATGCTAGTCAGCTACGAAGTTAGATACGGGTACATGGAAAAGCTATGCCTAGCTGTAGTTTTTGCTACCCAAAAAATTTACTATTACATGTTAAATCACATAACCTTTTTCATTGCTCGATATAATCCTCTTTAGTACATGATGAAAAAAAGCTATCATAATTCTCAAACATCAAAATGGATCATACTTCTAACTAAATTTGACCTAGAGTTAATTTCCCAAAAATCCATTAAAGGACAGGTCATCGTAGACCAACTTGCAAAAGCTCCCTTGCTTGATGATCAACCTCTCCCCATTCAACTTCTTGATGATTCCATATTCCACATAATAGAATATGAAGAGTATGTTAATCCAGAGACACCAATTTACCTAACCCTATTCTTTGATGGCTCTTGATGCACTCATGTTGGGGGTGCATGCATTTTTTCTTCACACCCGAAGGGAAACCACTCCCCTTCTTAAATTTGATTTCCCTTGTACAAACAACAATGCAAAATATGAAACCTTAATCCTTAGATTAAAATAGTCCCATGCCATGTATATCAAACACCTCCACATTGTAGGCGATTCCCTCCTAATAGTGAACCAAGTGAAAGATATCTGGCAATTTCATTGTCTAGTTCTCCAACAATACAAATAGATTGCACAATAAAGTCTTTCCCAATTTGAGTGATATGATATCGAAGCTACTCCATGATCATAAAACCATTTTGCAGATAAAATGCCTCCTTAGGATCATTAATACTACAAAACCCATCATCAAATACTACATCTATATCCATTCACACACTCACCCAATATGCCATATTACCTACGTCTCCTATAGATGATGGTGGTTTTCATGTGGTCAAAACTGAACCACATGACCCTTGGTTTACATAGATAAAAGATTATATCAAGATAGGATTCCTACCATGAGACCTACCACATTCTCATTGTCGAGCATTCAAACAATGAGTGATTCACTATACATTGCTAGGGGACATCCTCTATCATCATAACTATGATGGCATCCTATTGCACTGCCTAGAACCCCATGAATCCCAATGTATTGTACAAGAAACCCATGATGGTAATTGCGGTGGTCACTTTAGTGGCATGGCAATCACAAAACACATCCTTTGCATGGGATACTATTGGCCAAAGATGGAACATGATTGTTGTGAATACGTGAGGCACTGTATCAAGTGCCAAAAACATAGAAACCTCACATACCTTCCATATCATGTGCTCCAACCTATCTAGTCCATGTGGCATTTCTCTCAATGGGACCTTGACCTTATTGGAAAAATCACACCCATTTCATCAAGCAATCACAAATTCATCATTGCAACCACATAATATTTTACAAAGTGATGAGGATTGATGTTTGATACTTCATATGACCCCTCTAGTAGTTCACAGCTAGGTTTGCATAGTTTATTTCTTGCAAATTAATAATTGTAAGTGAGTCTCCTTCTCACATGCACTTGTGGGCACTAGTTATCTTCTAGTTGTCATTTAGAGTGTTAGTTAGTAAGTGTGAACTCAAAGTAGGAAGTGTGTACTTCAAGATAGATAAAATGGATCTTCTAGTTAGCATTATTCCTTTTCTCTTAACTTAGAAGTTACGTGAATTCTCCCTTGCACTTTTTTAGCTTATGGTTAAGCATATTGGATCAAATCCATGATTTGATGGGTTTGGTTATGTATTTTGGGCCATTAGTGCCTATATAATGAGTTTGTAAATAATATGAAGTTAGTTGGATTTTCAATCCTTTTCACAAAGTGGGCCAAATCCATCCATTTATCGAGACCACAAGAGATAAGATCATGGTATTCATTATAGACAATATCATATATTACTTCAAATTTCCTTCCCAAATTATCTCTAAAAATGGTAAATCCTTCAAGAAAAAAACTATCCATGCTCTTTGTGCTAAATTCAACATCCATCATAGTTTCTCTACCCCATACTACCCATAGGGTAATGGCCAGGTAGAAGCTATAAACAAAATAATTTATTCCATACTTCGCAAACCAATAGCATAATCTCATCGCGACTAGCATAATAAAATACCCCTAGATTTGTGGGCCTATCGTACGAGCATCTGTACTCCCATTGGAGCAACCCCTTTCTCATTAGTTTATGGCATTGAATACATTATGCTCTTATAACTTGAGATACCATCCCTATCAGTATCCATGAAATAATTCATTGATAATGACACTGCTCACTAAGCCCACCTTTATCAGCTAACACTCCTCGATGAGCATCGTATTCATGCCATTGATCACACACGTGTCTACCAAGATCACCTTTGTCATGCCTATAATAATAAAGTACATAAATTCTAATTCAAAATTGATGATTTGGTTCTCAAAGAGAACTAGCAAATCACAAGTCACCCTTGCAAGGAATGGGACAAGTTTACCCTAAACTGGTTGGGTCCCTTCATAATCACACACAAGTTTGGTTTAGGTGCCTATCACTTGGCTAATATTGAAGATCTAGCTGAACCTAAATCGATCAATATCCTTCACCTTAATGCATTCAATGCCTATTCCACATAGGCATTCACTATCACAAATAGTAAACATTATTATTTACAAACACATCACCTTCTATGCACATCATGATACATGCATGTCTTTTATTTCATAGTTGTATTATACATGTTCTTTTAATTTTTATGTCATTTATATGTTGTTGGTATCTTTTTTTTTTTGTAGGATTAACATCATCTACCGCTACACCATCAGTAGAGATACATGATTATCTACACACACTATCAGCATCTCAAACTACTACCATGCAAGATCATCCCTCATTAACCCCATTTTTTATCACATCAATCCATCTAACTAGGCCACCTACCACTACACATACCAGATAGTCCTTGCCCTCATTCCATTTGAATCACCACAATCCACCCTAACACCCTTCACCTCATTTTAGAGAATCATCCTACTCACCTCGTTTAGGAGACAGTTAGGTCTCCTTATCCTCATTTGAAAAATGGAGGAAAGATCCCATGTTCACACCCAGGGGTCTCCCCCACGTCCACTTGAGGATGCAAGGAACTCCTACTCACCATCCTCTTATCGTAACCATCCTTTCAAAACTTATTGCCCTCCCAATTAAGGATACACACCTCATCCTACACATCACTCATGCCTACATCCCCCACTTTTGATTGGGATGTATCCATACACTCAAACCCTTCACCTACATGCTTCCCAAGCTACTTCCACACGTATACCTAAATCTCATTCATAACATTACCCGTAGCTTTCTTCTACACCACCTTCACCACTTCATGTCCTACCATTCTAGCCAACATCACAATCTACAAATTTATGCCACTTACCCCCATCGTCACCTCATGCAAACACCCCATCACACCCATACTTAACCACTTATCCATTGGAATCTCATTTCCCACCTTATCCAATCCAATAACCTCCACATATTGATATCCATCACATCTTAGATTGAATCAAGGCTCTCAAGAAATATTTGATACATTATCATTGCCTCTATCTACTCATTGTTCCATCGTAGCCTGTACATATTTATCTCCCCCTAGGTCCTTTCCTCATCCTTGGGTTCACCCCACATCTGAATCTCAACCCACTCCTCCACCATTCAACCTCATTCTATCCACTTCTCACACACCTTTTACGGATCCTTGCATCTACCCCACACCTATCCTTTTTGCACCATTATACAAAATATTTCACCATATACTTCACCAAGGCCTTCTGGTGTTACCTAAAATTAGGCCTATTGACCCATTACATCAATTCTATATACCATCGCTAGCTAGGTCATGACATTGACACCTACCATACATTTAAAAGCTTGGTATACAAAATGTTGATTGGCAATCACATCCCATAATTTGAGTGTTCTTGTTCATCCACCCAACTTCAGATTCCCCCACATCACATCATTCCTCATACTTTGCCATCACATGAATCCTTGACAATGCCCTCTCACTACATCCACCACATGTCAAACTACAAAAACCACCAAAGCCCTAGAAGCATTATTACTTCACCTCCTCACTCACAACCTAACCCACATCACTTCACCCATCAGTAGATCTTGTTATCTTCCTTCTTACATCTACTTCTACTTCTACTTATTACTTCCTCACGTAGTTGTATGGTCACTTTTTGCATGGATACATACCTACGTTGATATACTTTCTTCCTTCTATCTTCATTTGTCTTTTGTAATCCTTCATCTTGCTGGTTACCAATACCTAGTTCTTATTTATTCCATAGGTAAATTCCATCCTTACCTCCTTTCTATTTTTGGCATTATCGCATGTCTTCCCATAGATTAAAATTTATTCACCTATCACACACACACCCCACACGCTGGGCCAACCATCATCACATCATCTCACTTTTGTCATTATGATACACCATACTCATCTGTAGATAAGTGTTTCAATATTCTCCCTCTACATTTCATGAAATTCCTCTTGTAGATTGCATTCTTCCCACTTGCATTATTTACATTACACCCATTTCATATATCCATATGTTTTTCATTATAATTTCATTTTAAGTTTATACATTCTTCCCCCAAAAAATGCACCTTCAATAGGAGTAACATATGCACTTGTTAGCATCACCACCTAGATTTCCATTCCCCCTTTTCAATATTAGGATATACATAGGTGTCTTATGAAAGCTCTGACTACTCATTAGTTCAATCAATCAAATTTCACCTCTAGCTGATAGGTTTTACACACTCCTTATAGTTATTTAGGTTGGTTCAAATTCTCTCATAGACCAATCACACAGGTTACACATTAAAAAAGTTTTGAGTCTAGAGAATATAACACTTTGCATAGATATCACCATATAGTAAATAGTTTCCCCTACTTGTCATATCACTTACATGGTCAACATACGACCTAGGTATAAACAAAGGGATAAGCATAAGAAAAAATTAGAAAAATGGGTAAAAAATAAAACTACCAAGAAAACTATATTTTTCTCTTGCATCTCCTACTACTCGATGAGAATCTCCTCCATCCCATCAAATAAATCCATCTCCACAGTATCATTAAAACCCCCTATACCCATACCCCTTCCTACCTCCTCTACGGTGGCTCTCTCCTCCATAGGTTGCACTCCACCACTTACAAGAACCTCCTCCACTCTCTCTATAGATGAACTTGAGGTACCTATAGCACCCTAAAATTGGCGTAGTTAAACCATCAGTAAAAAGATTAAAAATTTGAATTTTAACCCCGAAACCGCCCGTTAACCGCTCACCTCATTTTTTGCACCATTTTTAGAATTTGTTTTGACCGTTGGACGATATCGTCGCCGATCTGACGATATCATCCCAAATCGGACGAATTCATCTGGAACAGAACGTCCAGACGATTTCGTCCCAAAACCAAATTTTCATAATTAGCCTCTGTTTCAACAACCTCTCCAACTCGGGCAGAAGCGTGTCTATGCACGGTTGGAGATTCCTACGTTGGAGATCTCCCAGATTGGGATGATCCCCAACCTCCTAACCTCCCCCTAATCCTATATAAACTTGGGATTTTCCCAGTTTATCCCCCTGGCTGATCATTTCCCTGCAACTCTAGTTTTTTGTTGTATTAGAACATCCTCGCCCCCATCATTTGCATTTGTATTTTTAGGTTTTATTGCAGGATTTTACTGTGTTTCAGCCGGAGGAAGCTCGGATCGTCGCAGGCGATCCAACACGATTTCGGACGATCCTATCGAGATCGACGATGATCTCGTACGATCGCAGATGATTTTGACTATAGTTCAGATTGGGGGCAACCAGAGCCCCGAGTTTGCATTTTCTACCTTTCTTTCTTATTTAATTATGCATTAGATCGATTTATTTCTGTTCTGCATCCTGGAGTTCACCTCATTTAGCATATTTGCATGATAAAATTTAAAATAAGTTATTAAAATAGTGCATCCCATTTGATTTGCTATCTGGATTTATTATTTAAGCATCTATACTATTATTTCTATCATTTTGCATCATTCTTGCAATTGCATTTTTGGTTTTTGGTGTCTGTTTCCATGATTGCAGGTTTCTAACGAATTCATCTGACGAATTCGTCAGGTCATCGATGATCTTGTCTGATCTCAGATGATCGCCTATGATTTGGGATGATTCTGTACAATTACAGATGATCCTGTCATATCCGGGATGATCTGGACTCCTACAAGCTTCAGAATCTTCATCAGACATCAGGAATCAGGTGTATTCCTCTCCATTTCACATAGTCTCTGTATTTAGGATTCATTCATGTTTGTTGTCTTCATATAAACCCAAAATTTCATATAGAATAGCTTAGATTCATTTTGGCCAACCTAGGAATATGAATGATTGAATATAAAATGAACACATCAAACCCATTCTCAACCTAGGCATGGAAACCGCCACTCAAAGTTTCCTGGTGAACCCCACCATCCATCAAAAATTCACCCTTATACCCCTCCCCCGAGAGGCGCGACCTTCAAAGGGCCTCTCCATCCGAGGTATTGTCCCATCCTTCTCGCATCCCCCTTCCAGGGCATGGATCCTTTAGCCTGAAGGTAAGGGTGCAAAAAATTTGGGCGATACATTTTGGTGAACCCGACGTGAAACTAAAACACCTTTTGAAAACAATCCAAAAAAAAAAAACACATTATTAAGAACATCTAGAATCATTAGAAAACTGTTAAATTTACATATCATATTTAGATGGTAGATTATAATAGAAGACGAGTTGTCACCATAAATGTTGAAAATCAATTAACGGCCATAGAGATTACTTCTGTGCTTAGAGTACCTCAAACAAATAGAGTCCAACCTTTGTGGGACGAACTTGATAGGAGATTGGGTATTATTGAATCTAGATCTGCAGAACTTAGGCAAATTAAGAGGTTTGTCCTAGATAGAATCTTGGATCCCGATCAGGTGACTTTGTACCATGAACTTCAGAGAGCTTGCCATAGGTGGTTAGCAGATAAAAGAGCACTTGTGTCTTCAGAATTGTACACCTTTGAGGAATACCTTGAGAACGCAGTTGTAGTACATAAGTTTCTATCTCGTATAGAGGATCAAGAAGTCGTTCTTACGGATAGAAAAATATGGAATAGAGTTCCTAGAGCTATGTTGTATCGAGAATATTGCCATGAACTTTATTTTTATAAGTCAAAGTCTGAAGTAGATCATATTACCATAGCACACTTTGTCAAGTTCTTGAAAAACCACTTCCAATTTGAAGAGGAGCATTTCATGACTCCTGATGAACTTGATCCTATCAACGATATCCATAAACTATTTATAGAAAACTAAGTCATTCTTTTTACTATTGTTATTTCTTGCAACTAGCATGTTGTTTGTTATTTTTATACTTGTGAAATAATAATACAAAAAAAAAAAAAAAAAAACAAAACATTTCCTTTTTAAGTATTATAGTAGGTATATAGTTAAAATATATACCTCTCAACCCTATCGCATATATATATATATATATATATATATATATATATATTTGCTAAAACCTAAGTTTAGCACAATGCCTAGACTTAGGAATGGAAAACAAATCGAAGAAGAAGAAGATTGGTTAGGAAGACCATTAATTGACCAAAATGTCCCTCCTGAGGACCAAGTTCAGGAAGAAGAAATCCTAGACCAGCAAGAAGAAGAGCTTGCTGTAGCAAATGAACAAGAAGAAATTAATAGAGAGGAAGGATCCTCATCCCCTAAAATGTCTCCGGGAGGAGCTATCACTTTTGAAAACATGGAACAATTTTGGAAGTTCATTAACACAAATATCGGTGTTTTTAATAGAGCAGTCCATATGGACAAGGATCGAATTAGTGACACTCAAGCAACTCTAGAAGACGTATTTCACACATGCACTAATCCCTTGTCCTTTATTGAACAAGAGAGTGATCAAGCTGGACCATCCAATTTGGATATAGTAGCTATGATCCGGAACATGCAACAACAACAGGTTACTCAACCACCTAAAGTGCCTGTTAACAAGCCTAGGGTCATTCCCACACAAAAGAAACCATCATTTACTGCTCTATTTCACCAAGCTATTGAGCAACATACCTCAAATCAACAAAAACCCAAAACAAAACCAAACACCAATTACCAACAATCTGGGATACAACATAATACTATTACAAATCCCCTTCATAATACTCTTCCTACCAACACTTTGCATAATAGCAATATAGCATCTAATCCTTATGCCACACCATCATACACTCATAAATCCCATACCTATGTCCCACCGAACCAATATGGTGGACAAACTAGTAATCTTGAAACCATGGTGAAACAGTTAGTTTCCCGCATGGACCAGATAGATCCCTACCGACCCTCGTACAATTATCGAGAGATGTGTAGTCAGCCTTTAGATCCTATAGTTGTAGCACAACCGTATCCTAAACATTTTCCTATGCCTGTCCTGCCCATATATAAAGGAACGAAAGATCCCATAGAGCATCTTCGTATGTTTAGGATAGCATGTCATGATATATCACATGATGACTTGTTATTACTAAAAATGTTCCCAAAAAGCTTGGGAGGAATGGCATTAGAGTGGTATTATCAATTACCCACTAATTCTTTGAGGAATTTCGAAGAAACTGCCGAGTCTTTTGTTCATCAATTTAGTGCCTATATCGAAAGACATGTGACCATTAAAGATTTGTATAACTTAAAACAAGACAAAGATGAATGCTTTGCTGATTTCCTAGCTAGGTGGAGACAATTGATAGGAAAATTGCACTTTGTGTTACCTTATAGGGAGATGTTGGACATCTTTATTAATAATTTGCAAGAGCAACTATCTTACGAATTATCAATTGCTACCTTGACCACCTTCGATCAGGCTATAGACTTAGCCCGAAGAGTGGAAGATGCTCTCATTAGGAGAGGTCAGCTTAAAAAGAAAGACGATGAGAAAACATCCAAAAATCAATATAAGAATAAACAAGTTGTGGGTGATGGAGTCACTGATAGCAGAAATATTGCTAATGTTAATGCTGCAAAGACAATGGAGAAGTTTGTACTGAAACCTCCTGATAGACCTCCTCGAGAATTTACTAGGTTAAATCAACCTTTATCAACTATTCTACCACAATTATTAGAATGAGGCTTGATTCAATTACCAAATATCCGGGAACCTGATCCAACTATACCCGGATACAGAGCAGATTTACATTGTGACTTCCATAGAGGACCTGGACACACTACCAACTCTTGTAAAATATTAAAACATAAAATACAGGACTTGATTGATAACAATGAGATGGAGGTACAAGCCTTTCAACCTAAGCAAAATCCTCCTAATAACACTCAACAGAACATCACACAAAACCAGAATCAGAACGCCAATCAGTCATTGGACATCTTTCAACATCCTTTACCAAAACATGGTAAGGAGGTGGCTAATCAAATTGAACATCATAATGTTCCTCCTCCTGCCCGATATGTAGGAACTATTAGTGGGCATTTACCTATTCATGATCTGGAAACCTTTGACACAACTTTATCCATGGTTACAACCAGGCCTCTATATAATATGCAGATACCTGATCTTAGTGATACAGAATATGAGACTGAGAGTGATATGGAAATCACATCAAATCAATCGAATAGCTCTGAAGATGAATCGGATACTATTCACCCTATCACAAGTCATATGGTTCCAGAAGAACCATTTCCAAGAAGAGTCACTACTAGACCATCATCCCACCAATTACTTTCTAATGAGTTAGCTATAAACGCTAGACCAAGACCCATTCATCATCCATAGAATAATATTGTGGGTACCATCGGAGTTGTTACTAGACAACAGGCTCAAAATTCTCAACAAGATCAAATTCAGAATGGTGGATCAACTCCATTTGTTTTGAAGGTTCCTAATAAAGGGAATCATGCACCTAATGTTCAACCTAAACCTCCTTATAATATTAATGAACAATTATCAAATATTACAGCTAGAATTTCCCTTTTGGACCTTTTAAGATCTTCTCCTACACATAGAGATGAATTAATGCTCACATTAAGCTGGATGATGGTACCACAAGACATTCACCCTCAAGACATGGCCAATACTATAATAACTCATGAAGTTGATTGTATTGACTTTCGGGATAGAGACATACCTCAACATAGTTTACATAAAGATAACCCCTTATATATTACCGCCTTAATTGGAGATGTAGCAGTCAAACGAGTTTTGATTGATAATGGTTCATCTTTAAATATTTGCACTTTTGACTTCTACCAAAGATTTGGGTTTAGAAGTGATGAAATGAAAAGAACTGATATGATTATAAAAGCTTTCAATGACGAAACACAAGAAACATGTGGAGTTATTACCATTCCATTGCAGGTTGGTCCAAGAACCTTGGATACGACTGTGTTTATTGTACATTGCCCTGCATCATACAATATACTCTTGGGTCACCCTTGGATCAACGCGATGCGAGCTGTTCCCTCAACTTTACATCAATGTGTTAAATTCAAATTTAAGAATCAGTTGGTTACCATTCATGGTGATCCAAGACCCTTTGATATGTGTGCTTTGGCAGAACCTATTGGAGTTCAATTTTCCCTCGCTGTCATCCACACATCCTAATTCTCATTATCCATCTAAACATGTGAAACTCACACCCACAATGTCATCTACTTCTTCTCCATCAGATGCACCTTCACATATAGCTCAACCATCTTCTGAACAAACCACATTAGGACCTAAGAAAGATCCTAATCCCACAACCAATGTCTCTTGTTCTACTCCTATAACTTCTATACCTATAATAGACCCATCTATTGACACCTCTACACCGTATATATCTACCAAATGCATATTCTCTGCATCAGAAGATGTAGGAAATATTCCTTCTACCTCTTATGCTCTTACTGACGAGCTCTTACCCGATCTATCTAAAATTCTTATATCAGAAGAAACGAATGTTTCTATGCAAGATTCCCTTGTTTTAAATAATTTGCCACCATCTCCTCATACCTTGGGCCTCCCACAACCTATGGGAAGTATTTACCAAGTCGGGAGCTGTGCCTTTATTTATAAGGGATATGACTAGGGTAGAATACCTAGAAACATCATAACTCATTATGATGGATATGCTCGATGTTATTTTACTAATGAGTATACTAAAGCCAAACCTATAATGCTTAAATTGGGATATAAAGGGAAAGGTTTGGGACCTTTCTAGAATGGTATGAAAGAACCTTTTGAGGTAGAGCCATGGCCCACCCGATGTGGTGTGGGCCTATTTTCTAGTAAGGGTCAGCCATTTGAGGATGATGACCATCTTATATGTTACCAAGATTATTTAGATGAACGTGATGTTTTGCATTTAATGAATAAGCCATTCACATGTAATATGCTATCTATAGCTTATCCTGAGATGATCGTTGAATCCGACGATGAGTTGGAGGGAGATATCTTCCATGATGTCTCCGTTGAGGAATTATTACATAATGGATTTTATTTTGATGGCTCTATACCTACTATAGCCCAACTTGAGGCCATGACTCCTCAAGACGAATTATCCAAGCTAACCTTGGAAGAATTATAGGAATTGGGCGTTTCACCCGCCCCACCTAATTTTGAGAGAGATCTACACATGGAAGTAGAAAATGTCATAAAAATTAACATTGGAACCGAGGATAACCCTCACATAATCAACATCGGATCAGAATTGAGTCAAGAAAAATAGGATAAATACATTGCATTTCTTAAAGAATATGAAGATGTCTTTGCTTGGACATATGAAGATATGCCAGGTTTAGACCCTTCTGTAGTTATGCATCACCTAGTAGTCCATCCGGATGCTAAACCTGTTAAACAGAAACTTAGAAAAATGCATCCTAAAGTGGCCTTACTAGTCAAAGGAGAGTTAGAAAAACTCTTGAATGTTATTTTTATACAAGCCATTGATTATGCTTGAATGGATCTCGAATGTAGTTCCAGTAACTAAGAAAGAAGCTACTAAGGTTAGGGTTTGTACAGACTTTAGAGATATTAATGTTGCATGCCCTAAAGATGATTTTCCCCTTCCCAATATGGATCAGATCATTGATTTTACTGTTGGGAGTGGAATGATATCCTTAATGGATGGATTTTCTGGTTATAATCAGATCAGGATAGCTCCTGAAGATCAAGCTAAAACAACCTTTATTACCCCTTGGGGGACCTTTTGTTGGAAAGTGATGCCATTCGGTTTAAAGAATGCAGGTGCAACCTATCAACGAGCCATGACTTATATCTTTCATGATATGATGCATGATATACTACATGATTATGTAGATGACATTATAGCTCGTTCTACTGAAGAAGATGACCATTTAGATGACTTGAGAAAAGTATTTAATCGGTTAAGGGAATATCTTATCCGATTGAATCTAGCCAAATGTATATTCGGAGTTAAGTCCAGTAAATTATTGGGGGTTATAGTTTCTTTACGTGGCATCAAAATTGACCCTCTCAAGATTACGGCTATCACTGATATGCCCGCACCCACAAATATATCTGAATTACGGAGTCTACAAGGTAAGCTTCAAGCCATCCGTCGCTTCATCGATAAGCTGGCGGATAAAACTGGACCCTTTCTTAAGCTTCTTAAGAAGGATGTCTCTTTCCATTGGGACAATGAATGTCAGGAAGCATTTGAACTCCTCAAACAATATCTTCTTAACCCACCTATACTTTCACCACCTAGACTTGATCGCCCATTTATCTTGTATATTTTTGCTTCAGATTTTGCTTTAGGAGCTATGTTAGCTCAACTTGATGATGAGAAGAGAGAGCATGCTAATTATTACATTAGCAGAACATTAATTAGTTATGAAACCCGCTACACAACATTAGAGAAGTTATGTCTAGCAGTCATATTTTCTACATAAAAACTATGCCATTATATGCTCAGTCAGAAAACATATGTTATTGCTAAATTCGATCCCTTGCGGTATCTCATGAGTCGACCTTATTTATCTGGTCGCACAACAAAGTGGGTTCTTGCGCTAAGCGAGTTTGAACTCACGTTTATAGGACAGAAGTCTGTTAAGGGTCAAATCATAGCAGATCAATTAGCTGCTGCACCCTTAGCATCCACCCATCCCCTCGTCATTGAGTTTCCTGACGAATGCCTTAAATTAGAGGTAGATCATTCAGAGCAATGGTCCTTATACTTTGATGGAGCCCGATGCATGAGTGGGGCTGGTGCAGGTATTATTTTGATATCTCCATAGAAACACCTCATACCTCTATCCTTTAAATTAATGTTTGCCTGTACTAATAACATTGCTGAATATGAGGCTCTAATCCTTGGATTACGAGCTGCCATGGCACTAAAAATTAAAA
The DNA here is from genome assembly GCA_028583015.1 of Wollemia nobilis. Classification (NCBI taxonomy): domain Eukaryota; kingdom Viridiplantae; phylum Streptophyta; class Pinopsida; order Araucariales; family Araucariaceae; genus Wollemia; species Wollemia nobilis. The sequence continues at coordinate 1,390,737 of JAQPPZ010000886.1, read as the reverse complement.
ATCTATTAGTTTTCGATGATTCTCAACTTGTTATAAATCAAATTAATGATGTTTATCAGACCAGAGATGATAAATTGTGCCCATATAAAGCATATGTATTACAATTAATATCTTTATTTGATCAAGTTACCTTGGAAGCTATTCCTCGAACTAGCAATCGTGCGGTTGATGCTATGGCCATAGTTGCATCTCTTTTACCCTTGGAGTTAGATGACGAATATGCTACCATCATTATTCATCGACTCCAGGAACCCACTTCAATTAAATCATGCTTGGAACCTTTGGACGTGTTTCTAATCAATGAAACTACTCCTAAACTTTGGTACACTGATATCCTCAATTTTCTTCAAAATGGGACCTTCCCTGAAGGTTTTAATAGAAACCAACATCGGTTATTGCGTAGACGAGCAAGTCGCTTCATCATAATTGGCAATACCTTATATAGGAGATCTTTTGAAGGTATCCTATTGAGATGTTTGAATCTAGAAGAGTCTAGATCAGCTTTGAGTGAAGCCCATGATGGATCTTGTGGGGGACACTTTAGTGGTAGCGCCATTGCTAAGAAGCTCCTTAGGATAGGATATTTTTGGCCTACCATGGAGAATGATGCACATGATTACGTGCACCATTGCGACAAGTTCCAGAAACATGCTGACCTTGTCCATGCGCCTGCACAAGAACTGTAGGCTATTTCATCTCCTTGGCCCTTTTCAAAATGGGGCTTAGACATTATTGGAAAAATCAATCCTGTGTCATCTGATGGACACAAATTCATCATAACCACCATCGAGTATTTTACGAAGTGGGTTGAAGCTATGCCCTTAGCTTCTTGCACTGGAACCCAAGTTTCCAAATTTATTTTTAATCAAATTATTTGTAGGTTTGGAATTCCTGCAAATCTCATCTCGGATAATGGAACTTGTTTCAAAAATAAATATGTAAAGAAACTATGTCAAAAATATAAAATTCAACATCGTTGGTCCACTCCCTATTATCCTCAGGGTAATGGCCAAGCAGAAGCATCTAATAAAACATTAATTAAAATCCTCAAAATATTGGTCAATAAATCTGGTCGAGATTGGCACATTCAATTATATCCTCCTTTGTGGGCTTATCGAACTAGCGTTCGTACTCCCACGGGCACTTCACCTTTTGTTTTGGTTTATGGCGTTGAAGTTATTTTTCCCTTTGAATTAGAAGTTCCTTCTTTGGCTCTGCTACTTCAAGATACTGAAGTAGGAGATGAATATCGTGTTGGCAGATTTAGTCAGTTGGAACTCCTAGATGAGAAGCGCATCAATGCTTTGGAGCATCTTCGAGCCTACCAGAACAAGCTCAAACGAGCATATCTTAAGAAAGTTCATCATCGATCCTTTGAGATCGGTGACCTCGTCTTAAAAGAAAATAAAAAAATACTAATGCAACTAAAGACCTTAAAGGTAAATTTGAACCTAACTGCTTGGGCCATATATCATCACTGCTAAATTTGGATCGGGAGCATACATATTAGCTACCTTAGATGGTAAAGATCTTAAAGAACCTATGAACATTATGCATCTTAAGCGCTATTATGCATAATTCTGGTAATTTCATCACTGTATATATTGTACATCTTGTCTCATTCTTAGTAAATTCATATAAAAATTTCAAAAATAGTAATATTATGTATTCTCTCAATTCATAAATCAAAATCAAAATATAAAAAAATCAAAATCATCAAAATCTTCAAAAACATCTTTTATTTTTGCACCTATCAATTCTTGAAGTATTGCAGTTATATTTTCAGTTGTTTTGGATAAATTAGCATTTATTTGGAATCCCTCACTTTCACACTCACATGAATAAATATCTTGATCTTATTTGGTATGATTATTAATCTCTCTTATATCAAAGTCCACAGTTGAATTAAATAAAGTTTTGAGCATAGAGAACTGATCTTGTTATTTACTTGAACCAAGTATACCTTTTCACATTAAAATGATTTCATTGCAAATTCCAAAATGATGCTACATAGTAGAAGTGGTCTCTTGAGCGAAAAGTTTCCCCTGCTATCCTATCATGCACATGGTCTAGAATCTTTGAGAATTGACAAAAGGACAAGCTCACCCCTACCCTGAATAAAAATCCCTTGCTCTACAACCAATCCGAGCAAGTATCCCTAGTATAGGAAGAAAAAGAAAAAAAAAATCAAGAAAAAAATCATGAGAAAAAGAAGCATTATTTCAGTAGATTTTGTACCATCTCAGCAATATTTCAGCATTATCTCAATATCAAGCAAAAATACAAAAAAAAAAGAGAAAAAAAGAAAAGAAAAAGCAAAAAGCAATAAAATCCCTTCCCCTACCCTTTGAAAAGAAAAGAAGGGTGAATGAGCTTGAATCCCTGGAATTCTCAATTATTCAAAAACTGTGAGGTAAGCCCCATAACAGGTGGTTTGTGCCCAACCCGCTTGGCCTTGGGTAACTCCTAGCATGGTGATATGTCTGTTACATTAGCGACCTTCTTTTGTATAGACCTATGTCTGCTTATGGATCAGCTAGCTCTTGATGACCTGACTTACATAGTAGTTTGGTATGGTTATATGCATATAAATCATGGTCAACGAACACTCATTTGGTTAATTCAAATTACTTGTATCAAATTATCTTGCTCAAAATTGGTAAATGAACAATACAATTGCACACACATTTGTGTTTGAGAGATTTTGTATCATTATGATAGATCAAGATCGGCAATGAACTCACATATGCACATGGGGTTCCTTATAAATCTAAATTTTGTCTTTGAGATAATTTAAAATATTTATGCAAATCTTCTGGAATAATTTGATTTTATTACTTGAGAATATTGGCTTAGCATAAAAACAATTAAATACATTTTTTTCAAAATCCAAAATTTCTTTCAAAACATGTTCAAAAATCTAGCAATAAAGTCACATTTATATATTTTCGACTTTCGCAATGATGGTATAGTTCCTAAACCTAAATTGGAATTTTATGCCTAGTGCAAGTCCTCATCTTATATTTTCTGTTTATCTCAAAATCAAAAATCAACTATGCAATAAAACTATTATATCAATTTCTTCTTTGGATTTCGCGATGATGGTATAAGTCTATACCTAAAATTCTATGCCTAGCGCAAACCATCATTATAATTTTATTTCCCATTTATTTAATCCATAAAAGCATATGGCTTAAATCATTATGTTACACAATTGTGCTTTAAAAAGAACGAAAACTTTTCTATTTCATTTCATTATGTCAACATTCAGTTTTTTGTGACGATGGTATAATTCCTAGGCAATTGTTCAAATTTCTATCACACTTAGGAATTTTATGCCTAGCAAAAATCATATTTTTAATATTTCATGCATAATATTTTCATGGAAATCTGAAAACAAATCATCACCATCATCAATTTTCATCATCACATCACAAAAGTCTTAAGAAAGTCTCTTAAGCACCCTTTTACTTTTAGCAATATTTCTCTACTGGGATTAGCTTAATGACCTAGCGAGCGGCGACTCCATGAAATGGTCATGTAACAATGACAATGTCCTTTGAAATTATTGTTAGAAGTCACTTTATTTTTTCATCAAATCACACCACAACAACCAATTTGTTTACATCAGATTATTTCATTTAAATTTTATGGCATGACATAAAATTATAATATTTTCAATGACATAATTACATGAATAATCAATCAACAATTAAAATATTAAAGCATCATAAAACATATGCACAAGTCATATCACAAAAAATATATATTTTATATATATATATATATATATATATATCAAGAAATATATGTACATCATATCAAAATGGATTGGTATGCCACAATCTATACCCTGGCATACTCAATCCTCTCAAAAATATACAGTCTATAGTCAATGTGCAGCTAGTCTCGAGAAGCCCTCGAGCTCTCAGCCTCATCTCCTCTCCCACCCTGAGGTGGAGGAGGTGGTCCCATCGAAGTCCGTCCTATGTCGTGGGTCCTCGACGTCGATCATGAGGATGTCCTCGATGACCCCATCCTGACCGGCTCCATAATGCCGGTTGGCAGCTGTATCCTCTGGCCCTCTAGAACTAGCTGGAAGTATACTCCTTGATAGAATGTGGTCTGAGCAATAGCCCACGCCAGCTCTCGCATGCTCGCCCCTCCACTTTGAGCCTTGAGTCATGTAGCCTCATCCTATAACGTCTACACCTGAGCTCGTAGGTGGGCATTCTCCACTCGAAGAGCCACCATCTCGTTGCTCTCCCCCACCTCGACACCCTTGCCCTTATCGGGCGATGGTGGCCTCTCCCTCTATTGAGAAGGGAGTCCCTCCTCCCTCCTCTCTGGCTGCTATGGTCTCTTCGAAGCCTGTGGCACTCTTTGGCATCTCTCCTGAGGAGGCCATCATTGATCCCTCCCTCTATGACTCCTCGTTGCATCGATGGTAGCCTGGCACACCTCCCCATCCATTGCACAATAGCATGCATCGGACCCTATGCCCTCATCATCCGAGGAGGGTGGATGCCTACATACCAGGCATCATATCCATCTGCTACTCCAGCGTCATCCCCATCCACTGGCTGAATGGGGGCATCATCAACGTCTTGACTCTAGAACCATTGCATGTCTGGAGCCTCGCTTAGTGTAGTATTATCTCGGATAGTCTAGGAGTACTCGTAATCCCTAAGAGAAGGGATCCCCTATTGTAGATCGAACTACCTCAAAACTTGGTCGTAGCGGTGGAGCTCTACCTCTCCCTACTCCATCCTCAACTAGAAGACTCACCTGATGTGAGCCAACTCCTGTCCATCCTCTCCCCACCCTGGATGCTCTCTCCATGGCCTCTAGGTGATCTGATCTAGGATGAGGTCATCTAGCAACCTTCGAGACATCGATAGATCTATCCACCGTTGTGACCCTCTCTGGAGCCACCAATAGAAAACTTGGGGTCTCTCTCGGTCAACTCCTATCAGTGGAAGCCCTATCGGCCTCCGTATCATAATGTGCTCCCAGCACCAAACCTGTAGTAGCGATGTCAGTACCAGACATCGACCTCCCTTGTATACGACCCCGTAGAGGATCCTATACAAGCGGCATAGTACAAAACTGCCCCAAGAAAACCTATAACCATGGTCTCTCATGTCGTAGACCACATCTGAGAGGAGCCATGGTAACCTGCATCCACTCTGGTGGCATAGAAGTAGGCCACCCACCACCCCTACCAAAACTCGGGTCAATCGAGATGCCCTAGGCATCTGCCTCAATGCCTCGATGTTCACTCCGCCCTTCTCCAGGGTGAAGCTTGGGTCCATGCACAATCTCATCATAGCATGGCCCTGATTGGCCGAAGGAGTCATGAATCACCCATGTATGGGGATCCTCAAGATCCTCCATACATCCTCTAGAGTGGGAGCCATCTCCCCTATCGGTAGTCGAAAGTAGGATGATCCCGGATACCATCTCTCTGCTAGGGCTGTCAGTAGCCCCATGTCTGTAGGAATTTGTGGCATCTCTGCCACATGTTGTAATCCAACCTCTACTAGCCTGTCTCGCTCGGCCTGATCGAGCATGGCTACATCATCTCTGAGCCCCCTGTATTTCCATTCTCGACTCTTTAGTAATCCTCTCTACAAAATAAATAATAAAACAACAAAAAATCATTAGTACATAATCATTAAAATCAATTAAAATCAATTTCATCTCATAAAAAAATGATATCGTCCATTATTGGATGATATCGTACTAAATTTAGTAAAATCGTCCTTGGTAGGATGAAATCGTCTCCCTTTTGTTCAATTTAGGGATCATCCTTTATTGGATGGAATCGCCCCTATTTCTCTGATTTCGTCCTTAGACGAAATCGACGATATAGGGACGATTTTAAAATTGGGACGATTTCATCCCGACGTCATCGACGGCCTAAAAATGGCCACGATGCCCAAAAACAATTAAAATTCAACTAAAAAATTAAACAAATCAAGCTAAAAACATAATACACTAGGTTTAGATCCTTACCCGCAACCCGCGTCGGACCTCTGTCGATCTGTGTGTTGTTTCCACCATTTCGCCTGTAGAGCTCTAAACAATGAAAGTGAACAGTAAAAATGAATTAGGGTTTTACCCTATTTTTCTTAATTTTATTTAAAAACAACATTTTTTTAATTTTGCTTTTTCATGCTTTTACCTCAAACGTTCGATTTGGGTAAAAACTCGGAGGGGGCACCATAGCAAGCAGTTGTACGATTCGACCTAGAATCATCGTCTAAAAAATGGAATAAATTTTGCTTTCTCGTAAAGCATGAAGAACTCGTCTTTAACGCATTTTCTTCGAAAAATTTGCTAAAGAGGGGGCAAAATGTAGCACCCTAAAATTGGCACAGTTAAACCATCAGTAAAAAGATAAAAATTTGAATTTTAACCTCGAAACCGCCCGTTAACCGCTCACCTCATTTTTCATGCCATTTTTAGAATTTGTTTTGACCGTTGGACGATATCGTCGCCGATCTGACGATATCATCCCAAATCGAACGAATTCATCTGGAACAGAACGTCCAGACGATTTCATCCCAAAACCAAATTTTCATAATTAGCCTCTGTTTCAACAACCTCTCCAACTCGGGCAGAAGCGTGTCTGCACGGTTGGAGATTCCTACGTTGGAGATCTCCCAGATTGGGATGATCCCCAACCTCCTAACCTCCCCTAATCCTATATAAACTTGGGATTTTCCCAGTTTATCCCCCTGGCTGATCATTTCCCTGCAACTCTAGTTTTTTGTTGTATTAGAACATCCTCGCCCCCATCATTTGCATTTGTATTTTCAGGTTTTATTGCAGGATTTTACTGTGTTTCAGCCGAAGGAAGCTCGGATCATCGCAGGCGATCCAACACGATTTCGGATGATCCTATCGAGATCGATGATGATCTCGTACGATTGTAGATGATTTTGACTGCAGTTCAGATTAGGGGCAACCAGAGCCCTGAGTTTGCATTTTCTACCTTTCTTTCTTATTTAATTATGCATTAGATCGATTTATTTCTGTTCTGCATCCTGGAGTTCACCTCATTTAGCATATTTGCATGATAAAATTTAAAATAAGTTATTAAAATAGTGCATCCCATTTGATTTGCTATCTGGATTTATTATTTAAGCATCTATACTATTATTTCTATCATTTTGCATCATTCTTGCAATTGCATTTTTGGTTTTTGGTGTCTGTTTCCATGATTGCAGGTTTCTGACGAATTCTTATGAATTCGTCAGGTCATCGATGATCTTGTCTGATCTCAGATGATCGCCTATGATTTGGGATGATTCTGTACAATTACAGATGATCCTGTCATATCCGGGATGATCTGGACTCCTACAAGCTTCAGAATCTTCATCAGACATCAGGAATCAGGTGTATTCCTCTCCATTTCACATAGTCTCTGTATTTAGGATTCATTCATGTTTGTTGTCTTCATATAAACCCAAAATTTCATATAGAATAGCTTAGATTCATTTTGGCCAACCTAGGAATATGAATGATTGAATATAAAATGAACACATCAAACCCATTCTCAACCTAGGCATGGAAACTGCCACTCAAAGTTTCCTGGTGAACCCCACCATCCGTCAAAAATTCACCCTTATACCCCTCCCCCGAGAGGCGCGACCTTCAAAGGGCCTCTCCGTCCGAGGTATTGTCCCATCCTTCTCGCATCCCCCTTCCGGGCATGGATCCTTTAGCCTGAAGGTAAGGGTGCAAAAAATTTGGGCGATACAGTACCATCCAATCATCTCATAGATCATCATAGAGGTAACTTTGTCTCACTACCAGATATATCCTATGACCTGGATCAAGTAACTCTCGCTACCCTACCCCCTGCTATAGGTACCCCACCACCAGGGAGTACCCATTAATTAACTATGCCAACACCTGAATCCTAGCTCTACATCATCCACTAGGCATCAAACTCTAGTGTTGTCCCTACATTACCCACATATGGGATAACCATTGGTGGGTCCCTCTCACTGATCCATGGCAAAACTACAAGTGGCTACCCCCTATCACCCCATAAATGATAGTACACAATAGGCACCTTTGGAATATTTTATCATATTTTGAACTGTTGCATGACTCAACTAAACTAAAAGAACTTAGCTTGTTGAGTATATCATCCCACCAACCACCTCCCTCGATGAATAGCTCCCAACTGCTCATCATCCTTCTCCCATGTCACCCCACCCATCCAAGGCCTCCACTTAATGTCATTAGGCATCAACTCCCCAAAATTGACCCTCCAAAATAGAGGATCACCCTCATGTGGCCTCTTAATACCCTTCTCCTCATCATTCCTCCATCTCAAAGCATAAGGCAAATGTTATTGTCCCCCAACATGAGCATTATAGGGCAACAATGATGGCCTCTTAATGGCTATATGCTCTCATACCCATACCTATAATAAATGAGTCCAACTCAACCTATTTTTCCTAGCATGCACCACATCGTGTAACTCCTTGTAAACCTAGGACAACAATACAAGTGCCCATGCAAATACAACATTGCACTCCACCATATTGCTCACCACATCCAATATATTCTAGGTAAACAATACCCCAAAAGTGTGAGGTAAAGTATAAGTGGAGATCATCATCATTGTCATACAATGGTGCTTAGATAGCATATTATTGTGCCAAACCAGATCATAATCCATATTCTTTGTATCCACTTCCTCCTAATTATCCCAAAATAAGCGCTCCATCATAGCTCCCCAACTATCATCTGGTGCTGCCCTCACTGACACACCCTCGATAGGAAATTTATATATTCTATAAACATCCTCCAGGGTGATAGTCATATCACCCATTGAAAAATAGAAAGTGTTATGATTTATGTACCATCGCTCACACAAAGAAGATACATATGCCCTATTAGCATGAATGCTCTTGCATTCCCACATGCCTCTAAACCACATTGCATCCAACCACTTGTCATCATCTTCATTTTTCACAAGTTTATCCAACTCGTCTTTCATCGTACGAAGATGATGATGTGGCTCGATCATCTTCACCTGTTCATACACAAAAAAGCACAAAAAAATACATATTAGTCCAATATAAAATCCTTGAAAAAATAAAAAATTTAATTTTCTTCAATACATTTCACACACAAATTAATTAATTCAAATAGTCACGTAATTCGAGACATCAAAGCATGTAAAACCTACATATCACAACACATACCAAAAAAAAATTGTATATTTGGATACCCATTTTATCATTTCATGGTAGAAGTTCAAACAGATACAAAAATAGTACACATTTGACTTCCAATAGTCAAATTTAAAATTATCCACATACTCACTATGGCATGAAATTCAAAACCACATCAATCCACCAGACATACAAAAACAAAATATATTTTTGAACACCCATTTGGCCACTTCACGGTGAAAGTGTCGACAAGTTTCAAAAATAGTATACAAATACGCACAAAGTTTGAGGTTAAAGTCAACACAACCCCACCAAAATAGTGCACATACCAAATCACACCATATCAAAAACACAATCGCATTTCTAAACACCCATTTGGCCACTTCATGGTGAAAGTTCAAATAAAATTAAAAAATAGTACATATTGGGCTCCCAAAAACCAATTTTAAATTCATTCCTATCTACCTCATGGCACGTAATTCAAACATACACCAAATGAAATCACACAACAAAATAAATCACATTTTTGAATACCCATTTTGCCCTTCTATAGTGAAAGTGTCAACGGTTTTTTAAAAACAATACACTCGCAATGGAATATTAAATAGTCAAAGTTTCTTAATTTACATCCTAATAGCTCACATTTAGAAAACACTCCAAATGAGGATAAAATAAAAACACAGTCACACAATCAAATACCCATTTCCTCCTTTTACAAAAAAAATTCAACCACATTTCAAAAATAGCGCACCATCTTTCCAAAAATGTAAAGTCAAACTATGAGACTATCCTACACGTTACCCAGTCAAACTATAGTAAAACCTAGTTAAACCTAAAAAGTGATCATACTTTTGGGTACCCATTAAGTATGTTTAACACTTTGTGTTCCAATTTTAATTAAAATTTGCCTAAATTTTAAAAATAATATGAAAACCTCCCCCCCTATTTCATGCTTTTTGAGAAATAAAATTATAAAATAAATAAAATAAAGAGCACTTACCGGCAGGTCTCCACATTGGGTTCTAGTGCTAGTGCATCCTCTCACCATCCTGTTGCTCAAACTGGTCAACTGCAAGCACTCTACATCACCAACCGTCACTCACTCCTCACTCTCTAAGTTCATCATCATCAAAATGACCCATATGCTTCCAAAAAGGTTTAATATACCTAAAAATCCAAATTAGGTCCAATTCGCCCCTTGGTCTGTGAATTAGACTTGTTGTGGCTGATCCACAACGTACCCCAAAATTGGGGACCCACCTTTTTTGCATGTGTTCCAAGAAGACCGAAGTGGCCCATAGGCTAAAGATCAAAGAAAAAAGCAAAACACCACAAGGAGAAAAAGTGTCGCGATATCGCGACATGTTGCATTTTCGCGGCCAAAAAAGAGAAAAAGTGTCGCGATATCGCGACATGTTGCACCATCGCGGCCAAAAGAGAAAAAGTGTCGCGATATCGCGACATGTTGCACCATCGCGGCCAAAAGAGAAAAAGTGTCGCGATATCGCGACATGTTGCACCATCGCGGCCAAAAGAGAAAAAGTGTCGCGATATCGCGACATGTTGCACCATCGCGGCCAAAAGAGAAAAAGTGTCGCGATATCGCGACATGTTGCACCATCACGACCAAAAAAGAAAAAGTGTCGCGATATCGCGACATGTTGCACCATCACGGCCAAAAGAGAAAAAGTGTCGCGATATCGCGACATGTTGCATTTTCGTGGCCAAAAGAGAAAAAGTGTCGCGATATCGCGACATGTTGCATTATCACGGCAAAAGAGAAAAAGTGTCGCGATATCGTGACATGTTGCATTTTCGCAACAAAAAGAAGAAAGAAAAAGTGTCGTGATATCGCGACATGTTGCATTTCGTGGCCAAAGAGAAGAAAGAAAAAGTGTCGCGATATCGCGACATGTTGCATCATCGTGGCCAAAAAGAAAAAGTGTCACGATATCGTGACATGTTGCATTGTTCACGGCAAAAGAGAAAAAGTGTCGCGATATCGCGACATGTTGCATTTGCGGTCAAAAGAAGAAAAGGTGAGATATCGCGACATGTTGCATTTTCAGGTAAAAGCAAAAAAAGGAAGGAAAAAGTGTCGTGATATCGCGACATGTTACATTTTCATGATTCAAAAGCAGCAAACAGAGAAACAAGAAGTGTCACGATATCGCGACATGTTCCATTTTTGCCAAGGTAACGGACCTGCATAGTGACGTGGACATAAGGACAAAATCTAATGAATAAGACAAAGCGTTACATAAGGAATCTTTAATGATTTGAAATCATTTAAGATGGTCGTTACACACGAAGGGAAACGGATGCAAGCCCATGTGGAGAAAATGCAATGAAGGGCCACAAAATGGAAACTGAAACAGCACACGCATACAGGGAAGGTGAAACGAACAACCATCGGAAAATGAAACGAACCGTCATGGAAGGAGAAACAATTTTTTCAGAAGTTTAAATACGCCATTCAAAGAGGCCAGAAAGGGGTGGAAAACGTGACGAGTTGCAGAGTTGAAGGCGAGAAGGCCATTCTGGACCTGTTTGAGTTGTTTTTCTTCCATGGACTGGTTTGGGAAAACCAAAAATTCTGCTATTGTAAAATGACATATTTTTAATGCAGAAGTTTTCAGAAATTTGCATCTTGTGGGCAAGAAAGAAGGAGATTTTCTTTGCATGCTATGGATTTAATGTTTATTCTTTCATTTTTTCAGATTTCGAATTTATAGATAATGTTAAATGCCATTTTTTTTGGGTTACATTAGGCGAATATTTGAAATCTGAATTTTATTTCGTACCCTAGGAACCAACACTTAGTCTATGGGGATTGTGCTTGTTTTGCAAGTCCAATAGGTTAGGTTGCATGCATGGAGACCTCACATCTTCGGTTTTGTCGAAATAGGATAGCATCATACTGAGTGCATTTTATTTTCAATTTTCTGCATTTCATTTTCATTTTTTGGCATTTTATTTTTTTCCAGAAATTTTAACTTATTTTTAGGCATTAAAATAAACATTTAAAAATTATCAAAATCCAAAAAAAACAATGAACAATCACTAAAGTTTCATGATGAAATAAACCAACATTGCCCCTTGTTTACAGTTACTTGCAATCACTAAGGTGTTCCAAGCATTTAAATTGAATATCTTTATTTGAGATTACTAATACACATATGCAAATGCTAATACAACGGAGACCTTGGAGAAGTTGTTTGTTTAACTTCTTTGCAAGAGGGGATTTGGAACCCAAATCCTAAAGGAGAGTGTACTTTCACAACTGGGTGAAAATACCACTCAACAGATTGGCGCTAGAAGGAGGGCCTGAATTGTTTTATTTCAGTGTGATTTAAATGCTATAGGGATTTAAATTTTGAATATTTCATGCCCTATTGATTATTATCTTTAGCCCTCTTTTAACAATACAACCTTGTAGTGTTAAAAGGAGGACATGAATTGCTATGCATTGTTCTAACGCTTTTTGATTGTTCATACAGGAATAATGTGTTTTGATTGTGCATTGTTTTAGAATATTGTTTGACTATGAGGTTGTTCCATGCAATTACTTTCATTTGATTTTAATGGATAACTCTTGGTTGATGCTAAATGATTATTCATAGTTACATGTTTGATATTTGCTAGTCATTTCATGCTTATTTGTAAGGAATTGAAGTTTTGTCTAAAATGTATTTGTTGTCGGTATTATGCTCTTCAACTGCGTGTAATGCGATCTTGTGAATCAGAAAGCCTACAACACTAGGAGAATATGCTCTTCACTTGCTCATATGAGATCCGGTGAATCAGAAACTTACATTTTTAGAATACTTGCTTTGTCATGGTTCCTTCTTTCATGACTAACAAATTGATTTTGAAGTTATTCTTTGAATTTCATTAATTGCAGGATTTTTTGTGTGTCGCGGGTTTTCTTTGAGGTATTGAGAGTTTTCTCTGGTTCTTGTAGGGTTATCATCATCGATTTTGAATCAAATGGCCCAACCTCCACCACCTCCTTGGTACGGAGCCCATAACATTCCTTTGAATATTGCAGGGGATATTCACGAGATCCCTAGGAATATAGAGATATTTTTGCCCAAATACAAACCGGATGGCCCAAGGACCGCAGAAGAACATATTCGAGGCCTATAGGGATGTTTTGATAAGATTGCACGTTCAACATGAAGATGTGGCTTGTAGACTCTTCCCCATGAGCCTAGACCAAGTGGCTTACGAATGGTATATTTGCTTACCTACTGGTTCCATTACGTCATGGACGCAAATGGAGAATGCTTTTGTCAACCAATTCAGGTCACCATTAGATCCCACAATCATCTATAATCAGTTCATTACATGCAAAAGAGGCCAGGGTGAGCCAATCCGAACTTTTAATCGAGAGATTTCAGAAGTGCTATAATAGAGCAATTCGGCATTTTGCCATTGATCCCGCAGTAGCTTTGCAAATATATTTTGGGGCATTGGATCCTATGACGGCAATGTTTGCAAGGCAAAATCCTCAAGTTACCACGCTTGCTCTAGCCTACAATGAAGCTATGACCATTGAACAACAAATGACACCACAGGGTTATGGGTTTTCCCAAATGCCTATGGTAGGACAATATGGTCCATATGGTCAAGCTCCTATGATGAATCAGATCATGGCACCACAAATATCAGGCATAAATGCTTTGCCTTATCAACAACCATATTCATCAACACCCGCTTACGCACCCATTCCAATTCAACCAATCACATCCATTCCCCCCATTCCTTCATTTTTGCAAAATAGTCAACAGACTATGCAAGGAGCCAGTCGGTTAATTCTCAGGCTATAGTTCCTTTCCCCAATCCAATTCCGATTCAAAGTGTGAATCCCTACGCAAATCAAGTGGCTCAAAATCCAACTCAAATGTTAAGTCAAGATCTCACCAATTACGCAAATCCTATTGGAACTAGCAATAACATAGCTCAACCAAAAGAGATTTATTCGGAGGTTGAAGAACTCAAAAAGATGATTCACAAATTGAGTAATGATTTGGTTCAAAAATAGAAGTATGAATCCCATGCCCCTCACCCAAATCAAAATTTCAACAATAGAGGGAGACAGTGGAATACGAAGCCAAACAATGGGGGTGTGCCTTCCCCTATTGCTAATCGGATAGATACTTCTGCAGGACCAAGTCACTCTAGTTCCATTCTTAATATTTCTGATTTTGCATGGGAAAAGGGGTGTAGATTGCATAATACAAAGGAGCATAATGAAAGGAATTGTCCCGAAATTGCTAGGTATACCCATTGTCTCCAAGCTCAAGTGGATGATTTGGAACTTGTGCCAAATGAGGGTCCACCCCAACATCAACAAGGAGAGGACAACATTTTGGTGGTGGAAACTCTATATCGTCAAGAGAGTGAGAATGAGGAAGAAGAGGATGAAATCTTGGAACAGGAAGTGGTTGAAAGTGAAATTGTAAGAAAACCAATAAATGAATTTGAAGATATGATAGAATTTCACCACTTGTTCTTGGAAGACACTCTCGATGAGAAGCTTGGAATTAATGATCAAAAATTTCTTCACCCTCCAAATTGTGATAAAATCGAATCAGGGGTCACCAAGTTGGACTATGATAGCCTTATAAATTGGAATTCAAAAAATGACCCACTTTTGGAAATAATTGAACCATCTAAGGAAGGTGAAGGTGAATTTGATGAGAAGCACATTGATGAATTGGAAGATGTTGAAGAAGTAGTTGAACGTCACAACTTGAACTTGGAGGATGACTACTATGATTCATGGAAGAAGTGGGAAGACTACACTCACTCCAAAACTGCTAATGAAACTTGTGTGCCAATTGATATACAGGACAACATAATCGCCTACTCAAAGGAAGATAGTACAACTCCTGTACAATTTGAGGATGTTTTGGAAGAGATACCATGGATAGTGAACAAAGAATTGGAATTAAATGACAAAGTGGTTGATCTATTGGAAGCAACGAAAGCGATTGATCATGAAGATGAGTTACTTGACATACACTTCGACCAAGAATATTTGAGGGTTGAAAAGGATGGGCATGTTTTTAATTGGGTGCCCAATTTTGGTATGTTTGATGAACAAGTAATCAATGAAGAATATGAAGACCATGAGGTAAAAGAGGGAATTGCAAATCCTCACCAAATCTTGGTAAATGAAAATGTGAAAAAGGTAAAATCTAAACCTTTGTGTCCAAACATCCAAGATTTTGGTGAAGATTTGTATAATTCAAATGATATTTATGATGAAATGCCATTGAAGGTGAATGAAGAACAAGGATTAATTTCTAACCACACCTTTGATAACATTACTTTAATGAATGAAAAGGAGCTTGATGCACTTAAATTGCTAAATCAAATTCATCAACAATTAATTCTTGAATCTAGGATAAAAATTCTTAATGATCCCCATTTAGTAAATATCCTAGATGCTTGTAAATTGTTGCACAATTTTGATTGGCCTAAGAACATGGAAAATGAATTAGCTTTGAAATTTTTAGAAATAGGCTCTTGCTTACAAAATTTCATTTTGAATAAAGAAAGCCTAGTTCTAAATCATGAATGGAATTATGAAATTTGCACCTTAAAGAATAGACAAGAAAGAATTGAAAATCAACCATTGTCTAATCAATTTGGTAATTTGAATCTCACCTATAGGAATACTAATGGAACTAAATCTAATTGGTGGGGTGAGAGAGGAAAGTGGAAGTTTGTTTCTTTGTTTGGTCTAATCTTATTTTTGTTGTGTTCTTACAAAACTTGGTATGTGTATCACATTATATGTCTTTTGAAATATTCTAATCATGTTTGGGATCTGGGAAAGTGACAGTCCAAACTTTGCACACCTTGTACATTTGTATATGATTTTTGGTTTTGGTGTTTTGGTTTTGGATTGGATCTCATTTTGGTTTCAAGTTGTGTGTTGGTCCTTTGGACACTTTTGGTTTGTTTTAAAAAAAAAAGAAGCAAGATGTCAACTTATGTCCTTATGAATGTTGACTAAGACTAGGAGAATATGAAACATCGGAATTGTATTGCAGAAAGCTCCACGAATATCGCAAACACATTAAAGAATATCGTTTGGAACTTGTGATGCATGAAGTTGTCAGTTTTATAAATTATGGTAAAGTAGGTGGTATACTCCATCCGCATTTCAAAAGGAGCAATGCATTCATATCTCATGTTACATTCCGCATTGCATATACATTTCATCTCAGTTGCATCTTCATTTCATATACAATCATTGAAAAGGTGTCGAATCCTCTTAGGGTTATTACATAACATATATTAAAAGGATCCTAAGGTTGGGAACTGATGCTCGAACTATCTTGAACCAAGCACGTTCTACGCATATTAAAGAGGATCTTGAGCAAAATGGTCAAAACCATACTTGGAAGAAAAGGTGAGGCGAAAGGAGTATTTCGTGTCTGTCCTATCATGCAACATAATCCTTAAAATAGTGGTTTTTACCACTCCCATAATGCTTAAAGCCTAAAATCAGAGTAGTAAGGATAGGGTTAAATCCTCATCGAACTTAGGTTGAGGATCCAATTCCCCAAAGCTCTGATTTGACCTTCATGGAGTAGTAAGGATAGGGTCTAATTCTCATCTCGCTTAGGTTGAGAATCCGATTCCCCAAAGCTTCTATTTTGCCCACTCAAGAACTTGAAATTCCAAAGCAAATATTTTTCATTTCTTTATTAATATTGGATTGGAAGGATCGTACTACATGTCCCTTGCAAGGATGGGTAGTCATCCCCAAGGTCCAAGAAATCAAAAGTAGAGCCAAATCATGGATTATGGGGTTAATCTCCACCGGGGCTATAGATGCCTGGCTGGCAGTGGAGTATGCTCATGCGTGGCAACATGTCTTGTCTAAAAGCAAGACCATTGATTGCTCAAACGGATAGGCTAGCCTGACAGTTTCATCCATAATAGGTTAAATCATTTTGTTCAAGATGAGGTAATGAACTCCAGATCATAGTAGTAAGGATAGGGTTAAATTCCCATCTCGCTTAGGTTGGGAATCCTATTCCCCAAAGCTCTGATTTCACTTACACTTGCACATGGGTTCAAGATGGTAGTGACACATAACCAACTTTGGGATCTAGTAAATTAATTCAGTATACATATATTTGGTCCTAAGAGGGTTTGACAGTTTTAATATGTTTGTTCATGATACTAGAAGGTCCGAGCCTTTGCAAAGCAGGTTGTTATATCTCTAGCATCTTCATCATACATCAAATCCTGCACAAATCATTCATAGCCTTGCATACGAATCATAAGTGAAACTGACAATGGAATGTTGATCAATTTCAAATGATAGGGAATGAAGCACATTGCACACACCAAGCTGATGCTTAATAATTCTAATGCTTCATGTATTTCTCGTCTAGTTTCATTCTTGGGATATTTTCTGACGCTTGTATTTGAGTCTGTGTTTTCAGGTTGAGTTCTCATCGAAATGCTCAGGAGCATTTCCCAACAGAGTCACCATTTGTTGTGGCTGATCCACAACGTACCCCAAAATTGGGGACCCACCTTTTTTGCATGTGTTCCAAGAAGACCGAAGTGGCCCATATGCTAAAGATCAAGGAAAAAAGCAAAACACCACAAGGAGAAAAAGTGTCGCGATATCGCGACATGTTGCATTTAAAGAGAAAAAGTGTGCGATATCGGACATGTTGCACATCATGGCAAAAAGAAAAAGTGTCACGATATCGTGACATGTTGCACCATCACTGGAAAAAGAAAAAGTGTGTACGATATCGTGACATGTTGCACCATCGCGGCCAAAAGAGAAAAAGTGTCGCGATATCGCGACATGTTGCACCATCGTGGCCAAAAGAGAAAAAGTGTCACGATATCGCGACATGTTGCATCATCGCGGCAAAAGAGAAAAAGTGTCGTGATATCGCGACATGTTGCACCATCATGGCAAAAGAGAAAAAGTGTCGCGATATCGCGACATGTTGCACATTGGGCAAAAGAGAAAAAGTGTCGCGATATCGCGACATGTTGCATGGCCAAAAAAGAAAAAGTGTCACGATATCGCGACATGTTGCATTTTCACGACCAAAAGAAGAAAGAAAAAGTGTCGCGATATCGCGACATGTTGCATTTTGCGACCAAAGAGAAGAAAGAAAAAGTGTCGCGATATCGTGACAAAAAGAAAAAGTGTCGCGATATCGCGACATGTTGCATTCCAAAGAGAAAAAGTGTCAGATATCGGACATGTTGCTTGAAAAAGAAAAGGATGTAAAGAAAAAAGTGTGATATCGCGAAGTTATAAAAAGGAAAAAGTGTCGCGATATCGTGACATGTTGCATTTTCGTGGCTAAAAGAAGAAAAAAGGAAGAAAAGTGTCACGATATCGCGACATGTTACATTTTGTGATTCAAAGCAAAAGAGAAGAAGAAAAGTGTCGCGATATCGCGACATGTTCCAGTTTTGCCAAGGTAACGGACCTGCATAGTGACGTGGACATAAGGACAAAATCTAATGAATAAGACAAAGGATTACATAAGGAATCTTTAATGATTTGAGATCATTTAAGATGGTCGTTACACATGGAGGGAAACAGACGCAAGCCCATGTGGAGAAAATGCAACGAAGGGCCACAAAATGGAAAAAGGGAAGGTGAAGCACACGCATGTAGGGAAGGTGAAACGAACAGCCATCGAAAAATGAAACGAACCGTCATGGAAGGAGAAACAATGTTTTCAGAAGTTTAAATACGCCATTCAAAGAGGCCAAAAAGGGGTGGAAAACTTTGCAAGAAGTTGGAAGGTGAAGGAGTTGCAGAGCTGAAGGCGAGAAGGCCATTCTGGACCTGTTTGAGTTGTTTTTCTTCCACAGATCGGTTTGGGAAAACCAGAAATTCTGCTATTGTAAAATGACATATTTTTAATGCAGAAGTGTTCAGAAATTTGCATCTTGTGGGCAAGAAAGAAGGAGATTTTCTTTGCATGCTATGGATTTAATGTTTATTCTTTCATTTTTTCAGATTTCGAATTTATAGATAATGTTAATGCCATTTTTTTTGGGTTACATTAGGCGAATATTTGAAATCTGAATTTTATTTCGTACCCTAGGAACCAGCACTTAGTCTATGGGGATTGTGCTTGTTTTGCAAGTCCAATAGGTTAGGTTGCATGCATGGAGACCTCACATCTTCGGTTTTGTCGAAATAGGATAGCATCATACCGAGTGCATTTTATTTTTAGTTTTCTGCATTTCATTTTCATTTTTTTGCATTTTATTTTTTTCCAGAAATTTTAACTTATTTTCAGGCATTAAAATAAACATTTAAAAATTATCAAAATCCAAAAAAAACAATGAACAATCACTAAAGTTTCATGGTGAAATAAACCAACATTGCCCCTTGTTTACAGTTACTTGCAATCACTAAGGTGTTCCAAGCATTTAAATTGAATATCTTTATTTGAGATTACTAATACACATATGCAAATGCTAATACAACGGAGACCTTGGAGAAGTTGTTTGTTTAACTTCTTTGCAAGAGGGGATTTGGAACCCAAATCCTAAAGGAGAGTGTACTTTCACAACTGGGTGAAAATACCACTCAACAAGACCCAATTTGCCTCTTGTCCTATGAATTAGACCAATTTGCCCCTTGACCTACGAATTGAGCCTAGAAGCCCCAAAATAACCAGAATTTGATTCCAAACCCTAGGAAATCTTCCTCCTTTCCTACCCATCTGATTTTTCATCAATACAATCATGCATGTTTCTTCTATAAACCAATTCATCACCACATCACCACATTTCATTCACCTCATTGTTGATTCCTCATTTGAGGGGGTATTCATATCCAAAATTCAGCTTTGCATGCAACCAAACAACCAAACATCCAAATCATGGATATCACATCTATCTACAATTTTTTTTTCTGAAGATTATCTTATGATAATAATCTCAATCACAACCAGATATTTTTTAGATCACGAGAGCTATGTATTACCATGGAGATGTCAATCTGGTCTTCATGTATGTTGAATACATAATGAATGGTACATTTGAATAATCGTATTGCAACATTCAAAGATGTCACTCTAGAATTCATGATACATAATGAATGGTATATTTGAATAATACATATGTTAACTAGCTCAAATGGTTTGAAAATCGTCACCATGCACTCATATTTCAATCAGCAACAAAAGTTTGAATAGGAATTTGTTTTATTTGTGCTTTGGACCATCTTGCATTGATCGCAAAAGTAAAGCATTCAAAATTTTCACCCACAAGAAACCAATATGACATCAAGAAATGTCATATAGACTTAGTAAAATCATCATGTTGCATCCATAATCATCCATTTCCATTCATCGATATTGTTTTTCATTTTCTTTTCTTTCTTTCTCTCTTCTTCCCCCTGGATTCCCGATCAATGTTGTATGGTCACGCTTCGAGAGGCTACATACCTTTGATTAGATTCCATTCTTTTCTCTTCTCTCCCTAGATTCCCAGTCAATATTGTATGGTCACACTTTGAGCAGCTATATATATGGTTGGATTCCATTCTCCTTATTTCCCTTATTCCTTACATATCCCTTCATATTTTTGTATTAAACTATGCTTAACACAGTATAGTACAAAAAGGGGTAAAATATAGACATCCAAAAGTCACACATAACTACCTCTACATACTTTTAGATCCTTTTGGACACTTGTAGATTTACATTGGCTATCCTAGACATCTTTATACTATTGTAGATCAACATAGACTATTGTAAATCCCTCTAGATATATGTAGACTATCGTAGACATGTGTAGAATACTTTAGACATGTGTAGACTAACGTAGATCACTCTAGATTAGCGTAGCATATCATAGACTTACATAGATGACTTCACTAGTTTATAGGTACAAAACCATATTAAAACTACTCAATCCATGTCTTAACCATATTGCATCCACCAAAGGACCATTTATCAATCACCTAAGGCCACATAAGACCTTCCTAGACTTAATTAGGACCCCAGAGGACTATTACTTCCTAAAAAGTCTTAATTAAAGTTAATTAAAATTCTAATTTTAAAGTGATTTCACTTAAAGTGTACTTTTTAGATTATAAAGGTTAATTAGGTTCCTAAACCCTAATTAGTCCTAATTATTCCCTCCAACATGTGTGTGCACAAATCTGGTTATGATATTTCTTAGGAAACCCTAACCTAACCCTAATCTAGCCTTAGAGTTGACTAATACTAGTTAACCCTAATCTCTCCTCACACATGTGTGAGTATGAGATATTTCCTAAGGAAATTTGGGGATCACACCTCACAAACCCTAACCTAACTACCATAGAATATAACCTTAGGGTTTAGTTCCCTTAACCCTAAATAGTATCTATAAATAGTGGACCTAATCCCTCATTCTACCTCTCTCTCCCCTTTTAGTTGAAGTACATAAACTCTGTCAAAATGCAACCAAAAATACAAAAATAGACATCTACTCCGTACCAGCAACATTACAGCACATGAGGATCCCATCCATGCAAGGGTTTTTATCAAAAAGTACTTACAGTGCAATTCACCCCTCAACCTATGAATCCAACACCAATTCACCTCTCGATCTATGATTTGGGTCTACAAAACTTATTTCACTTCAAATATTGTAGGTAAGTTGCATTTGATGTTTTTATGAGGTTCTATGCAATTTACTTCAGTTTTCATTACACATTTTAAATCGATTTTTCCTTTTTACCATGGGTCCTGACTAATGCAAGCCCCCAAACATACTAACTCTATTTTGTAAGTCTAGCACAGATGCAAAGAGGAAAACAATAACAAATACAACCAATGGTGGCACACGTTATGCATGAAGCCCATTTACATTGATGAGCCCAAGAGAAAGCATCAGAATTATTGTAAAATTTGTGAAAGAAAGAAAGGGGAATTCCCAAAATTTGTAACATAAAAGAACTTCAATAATAAATAAAATTAGAAATTTTGTATAATCTGTGTTTTAGAAAATTATTAGATCAAATGCATTTATTTTGTATGTTTCACTTACACTCACTAGCAATAAGGAGAAAGCATTTTCTATCAAAGGAGCCAAATAAGCTTGCAAATGGTTGACAAGAATAGGTATTGAAGAAGCTTAAAAGATTTTGGTGTGTTGGAAAGAAGTGTGCATGTAAGGGAAGACATATACATTTATCCTAACAATGGAAGGAATATTGTGCCACTTGGAACAAATGGCATCTTCATCCTCTTAACTCCAATGCTCAAGAGAAATGTTACTCAACTAAGTAACACCTTTCATCATAGTTTCAATGCTCACCTACCTTAGCCAACACCCAAGAAGATATTCAAATTTATGCCATGTAGCATAACGTTCTTCAAAGACCTACACCACTCAAGGAGACTAAAATATTTGGTAATACCTTGTACCACTTGGCACCCACATCAAGAAGGTAGAAGCATATTTGTAGCCACCATAAATAAGAGCACTCATGAAGTGGAATCATATATTTAGCTAGCATCGAGGCACTTATACATAGGGAGGTCAAATCCTATTAAAGGAGGATAATACTTTGATAAGACATCCATTAAAATATGAGGATTGAATACTCACCATTGTTCAAAAAATACATCCAAAGGATTGATTGAAGGAGTGAAGATAGAGGTATATCACATGCAACATTATAAAGGTAATATCAAATTAATTACTTGCTTTCATTAAGGTTAAAAGATGTTATAAGGTGAACCACATAAGGTTAAATTTACTACTATATTGGAGCAATAAGAATTAACCAAACATTAATGAATTATAAAGCAAGTTTATATCTTCAAGTGACATTTCAAGGTACATTTGTTGAAGTACATATATATTATAATATTTGCAAATATTCATAGTAGGAGATTTAAGATTTTCAAAATTGGATAATTGAAATATTATTTTGTAAATATTACTATCAGCTAAATTTCTACTTTAGGGATATATAAAAAATACTACACCAAACTTTAACTAATTTAATTTAGAAAATTGAACTATTGAGAACTAAAGGTTGAAAAGAAGCAAAAATATTGTTTGCTTGAAAGAGTTGGAATTTTTTTCTTATACTTGTCTCATAGACATATTAAATATAAATCCAACCATAGAGAACTCCATAAAATTGATAAGTGTATAGTTAAATAGGAGAAATAAGGTGAAATAGGAGTTGACTAATATCATTCCCAAAACATTACCATATCAACTCAAAATATGTACTATTACTTCCTAAGCACTTTACCAATATTATATTATATTCTAATGACTAGGGGGACGTAAGGATCCTACAAAACCTAAGCCTTAGAAATGTTTTATCAAAGTAGTTCACATACTATAAACTAGGGAGACATTAGGACACCAACTTCAAAGGTAATAAAAATACATACACATAAAAAGGTTTATTATTTGAATTAATATGGAGGAAATAATTTATAATGCATTCAATGAAAATAATGAAATTCGATTTCATGAACTTAGATTCTATTCACAAAATATGATAGAACACTTTGATGGATTCAAACTCTTGTCTACAAAGTTGAAATAAATATTCTCTTTGTTTTGAAGGAAGCAAAGGAAAATAAATTTACAACATAAATTGGATATCTTCATGAAACTCTATTCAGGACTTGTTGGAATACTTAAAATGTGCTTATTCTATTTTGAGAAGAGTGCTTAATGTTCTATTTATCATTAATCACTTTTGAGTTCTTTTGAGGAATGAAACAAAAGAAAGTAAATGCTAGTAATGAATATTTGAATCCAAGTCAAGTTTATTATGATGATAGATTAACTCATCACAAAGCAGATATTCCTCTAGTAATAATGCAAAAATGAAGAAGGAAGAAGAGAAAACATGGAAGAAGAGAACAAGACAAAAATACTCAACAGGATACAAATAGAGAGTATAATGAAGAAAGCACAAAGAATGAATCTAATACTAAAGTTGAAGAAGAAGAAGAACTAGATCAAGCAGAAGGACATATGAAGATCGAAGATCCATATTGAATACTAAATTATTCAATACCCAAATAATGTAATACAATGGGGTGTTAGAGTATATTACATTATTGGGTAAATATCAATGTACCACCTTTGGTACATTACTAAAGTAGGAGTCTACTTTAGAGTAAATTTAAGTAGTTACTTTAGCATGTAATACATGCACAAGTGTTAGAATGTGCAATGATGTAAATGTGCATGTAGTCCACATGTGCATGAGTCATAGGATATAGTCAAAGGTAGAGTGAGGGCCAAGGAACTTATATTACTATATATAGGCCTTGTAGTGAGTGAAAATAGAATATAGAATATATAGAGTGCATAGTATAGATTGGTAGAGGAGTACAATGTAGTTCCTTTAAAATAGTTTATGGAGTGTTCATGTCCTCCATTATACTTCATTGTACTATTTTTGTGAGCTTTCATTAATGACATATTTTTGAGTTATTGTAAAAGTTTATCTCTTTATTTTCTTGCATATTATAGTGCCATTATCATATATATATATCTTATATTGCTTATCTTACATCTTGTGTTTACAATTACTATATCATATACTCATCAAAAGCTAACAAACCCAACTTTGGAGCCTCTAAGTAAAACTCCAATCCATAAGGAGAATCATCTCCCAACTAGCTAACAAGTGTCATTCCTTATCGAAACTCTTAAGAAAGGATCTTGACTTTAAGTGGGATGATAAGGATCAAGTAACTTTGGACAATCTAAAGTCATATCTCCTAACCCCTCCTATATCCTCATCCCTTGTAATCCATCTAAATATTTGTTGTTGTACATATAAATGATATACAATGCCTTAGAGGCTATGTTAATGTAGTATGATGACCAACATAGAGAATGAGTAGTCTATTGTATCAATATGAATATACTTAATTATAAAGTCCATTATAATACCTTAGAAAGTCTTTACCTTGCTATTTTATCACTTTGTAAAAAGTCAAACACTACATACTCAGTCATAAAGCCATTTTTATTGCAAGGGTCAACCCCTTGTGATATCTTATGACTAAACCACATATTTTAGGATATAATGCTAAATGGATTATTTCCCTTAGTGACTTTTATATTTATTTTATTAGCCAAAATTCTATAAATATCATATTATCACTAATCAATTAACAACTACTCCATTACAAGCAAGTCATACCTAGTTGTAGATTTTTGAGATGAATTGGTCTTTTACTTGGATGTGGACCAAATAAACTATTTGACCCTGTACATTGATGACACTCATTGTATCAAGGAAGTGAAGGTAGGAGTTGTATTGATAACTCCCTAGAAACAACTTATATACTATGGAGTATGAGGCTATTATCCTTGGGCTCTACACATCCTTAGCTCTTAAAGTTAGGACCCTCCCCATATTCAAATATTTCCAATTGGTGGTCAATTAGGTCAATGATGTCAATTAGGTGAAATAGGGTGTTTTTAGCATTGAGTGAACATAGTAGACAACATAAATCTTAAAATGAATCACACACTTCACACATCACACATTTAACAACAGTAAGTTGGATTTCATCACCAACCATTATTCGAGATTGGCGATGGTGGGATTCATCTCCATCCATCATCTCACCCCATAGAGGCCATAGTAACGCGTGAGAAATATTTCTAGATTTCATCACCAAAAATATTCTTATTTGTCATATAGTATTAGAATCCACCTTGCATATTAGCTTATATTTGTACAGTATAACACACAAAACCACACACACACAAAAACAAATATGTTGCAAAACATAGGATTGAATTTCTTGTTTTATTTTGTGTGATTTCAATTTCATATTTTCTACACATTCTGCACATTCACCATCCCTAATTGACTCATTAGCTTATGGTTTCAACCTGAAGCCAAGTAAATATTTTGAGTCAAGCCTCTTGTTGGACATTTTGAGTCAAAGTTGTCATTGATGTCAAGGATAAATTATCATTGATGTCAAAAGGTCAAAAGGAGTAATGCAAAAGGTTGATGGTAAAATAAGCTTCATAATATTTATTTTTAAATATTATGTAAAAGGTTTTTATTTAAAACCATGGTTGGGCAAAATAAAAGGTTTTTATTAAAACCATGGTTGGGCAAAATAAAAGGTTTTTTATTAAAACCATGGTTGGGCAAAATAAAAGGTTTTATTAAAACCATAGGTGGGCAAATTAAAAAGGTTTTTATAAAAACCTAAGGAGGATTTAATTTTTAATAAATCCCAAAGAGGATGTAAAATATTAAATTTATAATATTTAAATTCTATTGAATTTAAATAATTATAAATTAAAATATTAACAAGGCAAATGTTAGCATCGACTTCCAACACATTATCCTCCGTCGATGCGCATTGTAAAGAGGGTATAAGGTATTTATACCTTAGCCAAACCAAATTTTGAAATTCAATTAAAATGTGTGCATATGAAATATTCAAAGCTCATTCAAAATTTAATCAAGCACCTCTGAATTACAATTTTGGTAGTGAACGTCACGTCGAAGGAAGAGCCAAAGGCTCTTGGGGGTCATGAGGAGGTCAAAGCGCATATTGCACTTTAATTCATAAAAGGATCACATGGCTCACATGGTGTGGAAGCCATGACCAAGGCACTATGGAGAGAGTGGTGCAAGTTCGAACCCCATGGATTGCAAAAAAAGGTAATAAAGTTTTTGAAATTATTTTAATTTGCATGTGCTAAGATCTTAGGAGGAATAAGGTGAAATTTAGAGATTATATTTGCATATTTCTATGGTCATAGGAGGAATAAGGTGGAAGTTAGGTTATTATATTAACCTAAGTGTTGAAAGGTTATTTTGGCTAGGGTAAATTTGTTTTACCTTAGAAAATTTGGAAATTGATTTATTGCATTATTTTATAAAGTGATTTATTTAATTAATGCAATATTAAATAGGGAGTCATAAGTAGAGTTTGGATTATGTTTGAGATATATTTCTGAAAAGGGTTATGATGAAATTAAAATGATAAGAGGTTCTTTTGATGAGTTAGATTTTTGGAAGAAGTGTTTTTATTGAATATTTGTATTGTTGGATATTATTTTAAGAAGGAGAAATAAGGTGTAATTAAGTTTTATTATTTTTGTAATTGAGAATTATTTTATGAGAAAGTTAGTGTGATATTTTATCATCTAACTATTGATATTGGAAAAAGAGAAAGTTGTTATTGAGATAGGTTTTCCAAGGTCACTTCTACATCAAATAAAAGGTATGGGCATATTCTTCCTAGTGAGTGATTGTTGAAAGTTGTGAATGCAAATTTGGAGTGAAAAGGATTGTTTGGTAAGCATTGTTGAGTGTGTTTTGAATTAAGGCTTCAAAGTTTTCAAAAATTGAGAGTTGTTTATAAAACCTTATTTTATAAGCATTTTTGTTGAAGTGAATGATTTAGTAAAGAAATTTAACTAAGGTTGTTGCGGGCCAAACAAGGTTAACTTTTTCCTACTTTTGTCACATGCCCGTGCATTTAATTTATCAACCCAGGGAGCTTCGTAAACTTGCGAAGGGTCTGGAACGAGATTGCTTACAATACCACTTGAGATGAGTCCTGCTAATTCTACTATTGGGGGGTGTTTTCAAAATGGTTGTCAATCACTCATGCACTCCTCAATAATTTATGTAAGAAGAAAATAATTAAATCTACGAAAATAAAACATTCACACATTCTTGAAAATGAATCTACTACAAATACTGGAAATAGCAATGTGGTAAATGATCCTATAAAAGCAATAAAATAATCTAGAAAACACAAGAAAAGTGGGGAAGAAATACTGGCTTGGAGTGGGCCCAGGCTCCAGTAGCTTCCTCCCAGCTGAACACGCACTTAGAACTCTTAGAACTGTAATATATTTATCAAAGTGTTACAATATCTATCTCTTCTATCTGTCTCTATAACTCTATATAAATCTATATCAATCTATATATCTTAGAGCGGTCTGCATGTGTTTATATAACACACCCATAGAACTTCTGTTACAAAGAAGTTACAATAGTCGATTCATCCTAGACTAAATTAAGACAGTCTAGTGAATGCAATCGACGTCTGCTTAAAACTGGCATTTGGTTCTAACGACGACATGTTCGCTGATTGGTTCATGCTTCACCTGGAATTGGTAAGATGCTTTCATACATTGGTGTGATCTCCAATTTAGCTCTACATGACATAGAGTTGAAACTGCACCAGCCACTGTTGTCCACATCGTGCAAATCTGGTCAACGAGTGAAGAACAGAGGCACCTTCCCTATGAGGAAGGCGCCTAAGTATATCGGGTGCCTTCCCTATATGGAAGGTGTCTTACTACCGTTGGTGCCTTCTTGGAAGAGGAAGGTGCTTACCTTCTGTTGGTGCCTTCCTATGAGAGGAAGGCGCTTGCTTTCTGTTGGTGCCTTCCTGTGAGAGGAAGGTGCTTGCCTTCTAGTGGCACCTTCCTTATGGGAGGAAGGCGCTCGCCTTCTCGTCGGTGCCTTCCTTATGAGAGGAAGGCACTTCCTTCCCTTTGGTGCCTTCCTGGAGGAGGAAGGCGCTTGTCTTTCCTTGGCGCCTTCCTGGAAGAGGAAGGTGCCTACTTTCTCTTGGCGCCTTCCTGGAAGAGGAAGGTGCCTATGTTCTCTACATTGATCCCCAAAGAAAAAAAGTGCCAGGTCCATCAAAAAGACCTCGATTGATCCAAATCTAACTAAACCAACTGCAATTCCACAAAACACACTGAAAACACACAAATTAGGTAACACGCATAATTTCATCAAATAATTACATAATCATTCATAAATATATGCAATCCTTATTATATAGCCGCATAATAATCAAGAAATGATGTACAAAATATGAGCATTTCTGATGCTCATCATCCCCCCATGCTTAACATATGCCATGCCCTCGTGGCATCAAAACTATAGGTAGTCTTGCTAACCCCTTATCGTCATCGTCTCTTGGTGGATCCGGCTGTACCTATGGCCTGTGTCTACCTCCTCTACGTGGGTGTGGCTGTAGGCTATCCTCTCCTTATTTTGGCTGCTATCGATGGTGATCTAGCTAGCATCATTTTTGTTGACTAGAATGCAGCCTCTACGGCTTGCCATAGGTCAGCGTCTGGAGGTCTAACTATTGTGAGAGGGATATCTGAATTGTCTCTCTTGGAATGAACTACTTGGGCTCTGTATAACTGGGCTGCTTCAGGAGTAAGCCCTACGTTCTCCTTTGCAATGGTAGTGGCCTCCAATTTGGGGCCATATACCCCCCACCATTCAAGATACCTTCTCATCATGGAGGGTCATCCCCGGGATGAACCGTAAATATCCCAGAACTGGTTGTCCTCTGTCAGATTGATGCAGATGCTAGAGTCTCCTCGCATCCTCAAGGCTGCCTTCCTGGCCTCTTTGGCTACTTTCATCTCCTTGAGTAGCCATTCGAATTGTTTTTGCCTTTCCATGAATGGCTGCATATCCCACTCATCCTCTTCTAGCTCGAAAAAGGTCACCTTCGCCTTATTTCGAGCTATCCTGGGCCTTTTTCCTCTGGCCTCTATGGAAAATATGGTAGCTCAAATAGGGGTCTTCTCCCTCTCCCTGGTGATCATCTCCTCACTCTGAGGGGCCTGCTCTGTGGTCCCTGGAGCGTTTGTTTCATTCTACGTTGCCACCCTTGGGGTATTCTCTTCATTCTACGTTGTCATCCCTGGGGGTACTTCTTCATCCCCTTGTCTATCCTGCATTGACCCCTCAGGTTCTATCTGTCCGAGAAACTCCTCCTTATCCTCTGGCCCTATCTGCTACTGCTAACCATCATCCTGCTCTGTATCACTAAGGATGATGACAAGGGGTGTTGCGGGACTTCTCTCCCTTTCATTCCTAAAAGCAGGGGAATTCTCCCCTGTTTCCAGGCTGCTCTGATGGGCGTCCGATCAAATTTCTCTCAAAGAAAAGACTCATTCTATAGAGGTGGGAGAATTCATCAGAATTTTTGTTGCCCAGTCAGTTTGGGCCGACGTGTCTTTCCTTTCTGTTCCTCTGGCCTGGAGTAGCTGGTTCTCCTCTCGTAACTGTCAGACCAGCTGCTCGAGGTGGGCGATTCATTCTTCTTGCTCCTTCAACTCCCCTCTATGCTTGTTCTGGTAGTCTTCCAAAATTTGTTGGGCCATCTAACAATTGGTTTGCCACTCCAGTGCCTCCTCCAAGGCCGCGTTGACCTGATCATTGCTCCCGAAGGTCCCTACATCTTGTGGGCTCTGGTTTATCAATTCTCGGAGGGTTTGGGCCGCCACGTCAATTTTTGGGTTGCCCTATTCCTCTTTTGTCAAGAGGAGGAGTCACCATAGTCATTTCCTCCTAGGGCCTAGTGGTCGGAACTCGACCTCACTACTAGTAAGCGGTGCTCCCTCCTCTTCATGTTTAAGCATTGGGGAATGCCCTCTTTCCCCTGTGTAGTCAGGCACTGGAGAATGCCCTAATTCTTCTGTACATTTAGGCATTGGGGAATGCCCTATTTCCTCTATGAAATAGGGCAATGTCGATTGCTTGATACTCACCATTTCCTCCTTAGGGATTCCCTCTTCTTGCCCTACTTCGGCAATAGCATCCTGTTGCCTTACTCGACCGCCATCTCCCTCTATGTCGGGGTTCTGCCTACGCACTTCTGCATGGCAGACCAGAACTGATATCAGCCCATGGTGGGCTAAGGCGGACGATGCTCCTTTTTGATACCTAGCTACTTCATCCTTGAGGGCATTTGCTAGATAGAAAGACATGTTCAGCTTCCTTCCATGCACCAGGTGGTTCAAAAATTGCACATGGTTGGCGTGCAGATGGGTATACTTCCCGGTGCATGTAAGAAATTGAGCAACCTGCTTGAATATCTTTCGTAGGTGCATGGGGAGGCTATTTTTGGGTAGCCCTTCCTTATCTATCTACACTATCTCTCCAGGCAGCAGCACTTTGGCGTACTACTTCAATAGTCCGCCTTTGTAGATGCATTCCCCCGTGAGGGGTAATCTAGTCACCTGCGAGATGTATTCGGGGGTGACTAGAATTTCTACTCCTTGCACCTGAGCTACATCGCCTCTCAAGGAGGCAGTGAATTCCTTGGCTGCCTCCACATCCTAGCCCTGACTAACTAGGGTATAGTATTCAAGCCATCCTTTGGCCTTGAACTACATTCTTATAGCCCCCCTGATTCCTTCCATGTCGCTCGGCTCATTCTTCTTCACTGCATGATTCTTCGACCTTCCTCCCATGGTGCCTTCCTTCCCTACTACATTTTTTTTGTCTTTCCTTCTTCAGGAAGGTGCCTTATTATAGGGAAGGTGCCTTACTCTGGAATTTATTTTGAGCCATATCATTGGCACGTGGTTTCGGCTATGGGGGGATACAATTTTTATGATGGCGATATTTTTTTGGTACCACATAATTTATAAATGATTATATAAAAATTTGAATTAACATGCACATACCTGATTCGATGGTTCATGCGTTGTGAAGATCAGTGATTCACCAATTTGTGACACGAGGGAGGGGTATGGTCATCTGATGCCGCTCATTCGTGTGGTGGCTATGTCTTGATCGAGGCATCCAGGAGGTTTGAGTGTTGGCTATACGTGGAAGGCACTCTTTGGTACCTTCTTGATGTGGAAGGCGCTTATATAGCACCTTCCCAATGCTATCGATGCTTCCTAAATGGATGTGCCTTTCGGTGGTGGAAGGCACCTCTGATTTCTTGCACCTTCCCGATGTGGAAGGCACCTCCATCTATATGCGCCTTCTCGATGTGGAAGGCGCCTCGGTCTACATGCACCTTCTCGATGTGGAAGGCACCTCGGTCTGTATGTGCCTTCCCGATGTGGAAGGCACCTCGGTCTGTATGCGCCTTCTCGATGTGGAAGGCACCTCGGTCTGTATGTGCCTTCTCGATGTGGAAGGCACCTCTGTCTATGTCCTTCTTGATGTGGAATGCCTCGATCTATATGTGCCTTCCTGATGTGGAAGGCACCTCGGTCTGTATGTGCCTTCTCGATGTGGAAGGCACCTCGGTCTGTATGTGCCTTCTCGATGTGGAAGGTGCCTCAATCTGCATGCACCTTCTCGATGTGGAAGGCACCTCGGGCTCTGCTCTTTTTTTTTCTGTGGTGCCTTCCAGCCACGGAAGGTGCCTATGTATATATATATATATATATTATTTTTTAACTCTTATGTGCACCTTCTCTATAAGGAAGGTGCCTTCTTCTGGCAGGGCACCTTATTTATAAGGAAGGCACCTTTATTCTCTGCAATCATGCTATAATTGACCAAGAAAGGGTGATCAAGCCTTCTCAGTCTCGCCTCATGCTGCCTTCACTTCTACCTATGAGCCGGTGTCGAAATGCTGAGCCGAATCAAGCCTGGTTTCCTAGATACCTATTCCTCATGTTGTCAGGTCCTCCACCTACAAAAAGCAACTAAAAAAGAAAGGAAAATAAAGGTAGTTAGATGCATTTCATGCCTGTTAGGCCCTAGGTTAGGATGCCTACAGCTTGCATGCGGGCGTCATCCCTACAAAAATACACTGTAAGAAAAAACTACATTAACTAATTTTGGGTGAGCACTTCCATGCCCACCATTTCACCTGTGAGAGTTCGGTCCAGATCTAACAATATGGGGTCTCCCCCATGCCTATTCTGGATTCTACCTGTAATGTTTTAGACGTGTTATAGGGGCGTAGTCGGTGGCCATTGACTGTTAACATGGTGTTGTTGTTGTCAATTGTCTTAACATGCACTGCCCCATTCTTGATGAGCTCTACCACCTCATACGACCCCATCCATCTCTACATTAATTTGCCTTTCCTCTCTTGGAACCGAGAATCATACAACAGTACCCATTCCCCTTCTTGGAACTGCTTCAGCTTAATGTGGCTATCATGCCATCGCTTTCTTTGCTTCTGTATAATTTTTGTTCTCTGCAAAGCATCTAATAAGATTTTGTCCAACTGATCTAGCTGTCGAATCCTTTATTTTTGAGCTTCATCCAAGCTCAAGTTCAATTCTGAAGCCGTTCTCAGCGTCTTGATTTCAAATTCGATGGACATCATCACATTTTTCCCATAGACCAGTTGGAAATGTGTAAAGCCTGTGGTGGATTTCCATGTGGTGTTATATGCCTAGACTGCCTTCGATAACCGTGTAGCCCAATATTTCCTATGTTGTTGCATGGTCTTCATCAGGATGTTCTCTATTTCTTTGTTTGTCACTTCCACTTGCCCATTTTCCTATGGATGGTAGGGTGTAGTTTTATTGTGCCAAACTCTATATTGCTCCATCAGCTCCTTGATCAACTTGGAGGTAAATTGAGGCCCTTGGTATATTGTTATCTCCCTAGGGACCCCAAATCATGTAAAAATATGGGCAAATAAGAAATCGACAACCATTATTTCCTTTGAATCCCTCAATGCCTGAACTTCAACCCATTTGGTAACATAATCCGTACAGACCAAAATAAACCTCCTCCCCATTGAAGGTGGATTAAACGGTCCCACGAAGTCCATGCCCCACTTATCAAAAGGTTCCAGGTGTACCTGAGGTTGGAGGGGCATTTCATCTTGATGGGTTGGTCTACCCATCCTTTGGCATTCATCACACTTGCTGGCATACGCAACCACATCCTTAAACAGAGTGGGCCAAAAGTACCCAGCCTATAGGATTTTGTAGGTAGTTCATTTCCCTGCAAAGTGTCCTTCGCATGGTTCATCATGACATGCTTTGAGTACTTCTGAGAACTCCTGTTCTGCTATGCATCTTCTTATAATTTGGTCACATCCTATTTTAAATAGGAGGCCATCCATCCATAGGAACGATGCACTTTTCTCTATGACTGTTAGCTTTTCTTGAAAAGAGAGAGCATGTGAGGTCCTTTCGGTGGCCAAGTAATTGGCTATATCTGCATACCACGGGGTTTTCTCACTAATAGTGAATAAATGTTCATCCAAAAACTGGTCTTCCACTACTTGATGGTCTGTTGGTATCAATCTGGATAGAAAATCTGCCATGACGTTATCCTTGCCTGGTTTGTCGACTATGGTGATGTCGAATTCCTGTAGTAGCAATAGCCATCTGATAATTCTTCTACCAATGGCCGACTTGCTCATTAGGTATCTAATAGCCGCATGGTCCGTATGGACAAATACCTTATATCCAATGATATAGTGGCAGAATTTTTTTATAGCATGGACAACTATGAGGAACTCCTTCTCTGTCATCGTGTAGTTGAGCTCTGCTCCTGCCAAGTTTTTATTGACATAATAAATGGCATAAAATTCTTCACCATATTTTTGTCCGAGGACTACTCCAATCGCACCGTTGGATGCATCACAATAGATATGGAATGGTATGGCCCAATTTGGTCCTCTTAAAACTGGTGCAGATATCAGTTTCTCCTTAAGCAATTGGAATGCTTCTTTGTAGTCTTCCATCCAATTGAACTCCACATCCTTAGATAATAGAGTGTGCAATGGTTTGGCAATTTTGCTAAATTTGATGATAAATCATCGATAGTACCCGGCTGATCCAAGAAAAATCCTCACCTCTTTCTACGTTCTAGGGCTGGGTAGGTCCTTGATGACCTCAATATTCCTTTTATCAACCTTTATTCCTTCTATAGAGAGGTGGTGCCCTAGTACAATGCCTTCTTGCATCATCATAAAGCATTTTTTGTTACTTAGGGATAAATTATTTTTCTTGCTTCTATCGAGCACTCTTTCCAAGTTTGTCATTGCCTCCTCAAAGGTTTCTCCATAGACGATGAAGTCATCCATGTATACCTCAACCCCGTCTCCCATCATGTCTAAGAATATGCTAAGCACCACCCTTTGAAAGGTGGTAGGTGCGTTGCATAGTCCGAAAGGCAATACCCTATAGGCAAACATTCCCCATGGGTAGGTGAACATTGTCTTATCTTGATATTCTTCTCCTATCTAGATCTAGTTGTATCCACTGAATCCATCCAGAAAGGAGAAGTACTTCCTCCTCGAGAGTGTGTCCAATACCTGATCAATGAACGAGAGTGGGAAGTGGTCTTTCTTGGTTGCTTTGTTCAATGCTCTGTAGTCCACATAGATTCGCCACTTCCCATTATTTTTAGGGACCACCACTAATGGTGATACCCACTCACTGTCAGAAATTGGATATATGAATCTGAAAGCCAAGAGTTTGTGTAGTTCTTCCTTGATAATGTCTTTCATTGTCGGGTTCATTCTTCTCTATGGTTGCCGGCTTGGAGTTGCCTGATCATCTAGATAAATCCGATGGGTACAGATCTCTGGGCTGATGCCCTACATATCTAAGTAATCCCATGCAAATGCTTGTTGGTGCCTTACCAAGAGCTCTTCTAATTTCATCAATTATGTGGGCATCAACCTACTACTGACATTTAACGTTCTTCCTGGCCCAACATGTATCTACCGAACATGGTGATCTTGGGCACCAGTCAACGGTGATCCAGGTGTGGAGATGGAGGGCTCTCCATGGAGAAACTCCACAATAGCACCATATTTGTCTTCTTCTGTCAACTCCTCCAATGTCATCACCGAATGGATCATGGACAGCTCTGGATTTCCATGCTCGATGAACATGGGTTCTCCTACTAAGTCGACAGACTATGTTGGGGGTGAAATGGTCAACCTTTTAATGTTTTGCCCATCGAATATGGTCATCAGCCCATCCCGATAGCTGATGTAAGTGTCAGTTGTTGCCAGCCATGGCCTCCCCAAGATGAGCGGGTAACCGCCTAGCCTAGTTTTGGATTGCAAGACTAAAAAGTTGGTTGGGTATTCCCATGCACTGACCATTACTATCATGTCTTCCAACATTCCTTTCGGCACTACGATCGATCGATCGGCCAGCTATAGCACTGTCATGGTGGGTTTTAGGTTCATGAGCTGTAGCCTTTGCATGGTCTCCTGAGGCATTACATTGATGGCTGCTCCGAGATCGACCAACGTATTGGATAGGGAATGTCCCTCAATTTTTATAGTCAGCATCGGGTTGCCTAGGTTTGCATACTTTGGATGGCATGTTCTGCCCATCATAAAATCTTCTAGTTTACCCATGACATTGATAGTCTAGGTTTCTCTTCATCCTGGCTTCCTCAGACACATCTCTCTGATTGCCTTGGTATATATTGGAACATCTCGGATTGCTTGGAATAATGGAATTGTCACTGTGAGGTTCTTCAAGCTTGACAAGATGTCGAATTCTGGCTGCATTACTTTTCTCTATTCTTGTAGCCGGTTGGGAAATGGAGCCTTCGCTCTCTCAAGTGTTTCTTCCTCCTCTACCAAAGGTGTTTCTTCTACCTCCTCCTCCTCTTCTACTAGTGGAGGTGTTCCTACTCCTAGATGCCTACCTGACCTAAGCTAAATATTGTACATAGGATACATCTCACCCTCCACGTTGTATGCTGGCTGGTTCACCCTATTATTCATATTTTCCATCGGTTGTGTGGGTAGCTATGCATAGGTCTCACTGCTGGAAATGTCGGTAAATTCTATTGGGGGTGAGTAGGTGCTACGTTCTGTGGAGCCTAATTCCATGTAGTGTGGCCTCTCCACTACTGCCCAGGATATGGATATGGCATCCATGGCTACTGGTTTGGGAATGCTACTAGGGGTGCGTTAGACTAGGGTGATGGCCCCCACCACCCCATGTTAGGTGGTTGAGGTGGTCCTTGGTGCATGTATGGTCCTCCCCCATATGGAGGTATTTTAGTTGGCATATTCCTCATAGGGGGCTATGGCCAACTATTTTTATTGCCTATGAAATAGGCATCCATGCTTTCAGCCTCCTCCTGATTACTGGGTAGTTGCGGGCATAATCAAGTTTTATGATTCAGCCTACAAACTGTGCATACTCTGACTTTGTTCTCCGGGCATGCATTCTTTGCATGCCTCCATTTGCATTTTGGATAGAAATAAGCCAATGCTACCTCATTTTATTGCTTATTTTTCTCTAACAGTAGCGTATCCATCTGTAATGCTAGAGATGAGAGCATTTCACTCTTTAAATCCTCCAGCATGTTACCTATTTCTTTCTTTGTGACTGAAGTAGTCACTTTCATGGTTCTGGAGGTGGCCTTGCCTCACATTCTTGAGTAGTTCTGACATAGTTGTCGGATGTCTTCCATAGCATGCTGGTAGACATCACCTCCAAAAATCATGTTAAGAGCCTCCAGTGATTCATTGGTAAGTCCTCTCAAAAATATGCTCTTGAGGGACTTATCAGATAGTCTCATGTGAGGAGATCATTGAAGGTTGAAGTTGAATCTCTCCCAGTATTCCTCGAGAGACTCATCTTATTTTTGCGTCATGCTCAGGACCTCCTCTTTGGAGTCTCTTGCTCTCCCAAAATCTTGGTATTGCTCTAAAAAGAGCCTCTTCATTTGATCCCAAGTGGCAATGTGTTTGTCTCCCAGACCGATGAACCATCATAGAGCTGCATCATCCAACGTGGAAGGAAAGAGTTTTAGCTTCTACGTATCAGATTTGTAGTCCACAGACCTACATAAGACATCAAAATTGAATAAAAATAGGTCAGGGTCCTCATTTGGGTATCCTCTAAAGGTCGAAAGGTGAGCAGGGGATATGTTTTTCATTTTAGTATCTCCTACTCCTTCCTCAATCGAGAAACTAAAGCCAGATGAGACTTCTTCATTGTTAGCCATTTTTTTAGGAAATGTGGTCTCAAATGCAATGTTTATGGCCTTATGGTCATTTAAGACTTTTTGAGTCAAGGCTCTAAGGTTGTCCGGTGCTATCATTTGATCTTCTATAGCTTTCCACAATAGGGCTTCCTCTAAGGGTGTCCTATTAAATAGAGGATTTATGATAATTCGTTCTTCCCCATGTTGATGGGATGAGGAGGCACTTTGCACAAAGTGTGGTTCCTCACTCCAATGGATTGCTGGTGGGTCGGGTGAGTCTAATTCAAATTTAGAATGCTCGGCTGACTTAGGTTCTGATGGATTGGTTCTTATAAACCGATCGTTCGGTCCTCTTCTTCTCGAAGAACTCATACAAGGTCAGATGGAAGGTTTTAGGGTATTGTAAATAATCTAGTTGAGACGCTTCCCCGGCAATGGTGCCAAAATGTTGTGGGCCAAACAAGGTTAAATTTTTCCTACTTTTGTCACATGCTCGTGCATTTAATTTATCAACCCAGGGAGCTTCGTAAACTTGCGAAGGGTCTGGAATGATATTGCTTACAATACCACTTGAGATGAGTCCTACTAATTCTACTATTGGGGGGTGTTTTCAAAATGGTTGTCAATCACTCATGCACTCCTCAATAATTTACGTAAGAAGAAAATAATTAAATCTATGAAAATAAAACATTCACACATTCCTGAAAATGAATCTACTGCAAATACTGGAAATAGCAATGCGATAAACGATCCTATAAAAGCAATAAACTAATCTAGAAAACACAAGAAAAGTGGGGAAGAAATACTGGCTTGGAGTGGGCCCAGGCTCCAGTAGCTTCCTCCTAGCTGAACATGCGCTTAGAACTCTTAGAACTATAATATATTTATCAAAGTGTTACAATATCTATCTCTTCTATCTATCTCTATAACTCTATATAAATCTATATCAATCTATATATCTCAGAGTGGTCTACGTGTGTTTATATAACACACCCGTAGAAATTCTGTTACAAAGAAGTTACAATAGTTGATTCATCCCAGACTAAATTAAGATAGTCTGGTGAATGCAATCGACGTCTGCTTAAAACTAGAATTTGGTTCTAATGATGGTGTGTTTGCTGATTGGTTCATGCTTCACCTGGCATTGGTAAGATGCTTTCATACATTGGTGCGATCTCCAATTTAGCTCTACATGACATAGAGTTGAAACTGCACCAGCTGCTGTTGTCCACGTCATGCAAATCTGGTCAACGAGCGAAGAACAGAGGTGCCTTCCCTATGAGGAAGGTGCCTAAGTATATCAGGCACCTTCCCTATATGGAAGGTGTCTTACTACCATTGGCGCCTTCCTGGAAGAGGAAGGTGCTTACCTTCTATTGGTGCCTTCCTGTGAGAGGAAGGCGCTTGCTTTCTATTGGTGCCTTCCTGTGAGAGGAAGGCGCTTGCCTTCTAGTGGTGCCTTCCTTATGGGAGGAAGGCGCTCGCCTTCTCGTCGGTGCCTTCCTTATGAGAGGAAGGTGCTTCCTTCCCTTTGGTGCCTTCCTGGAGGAGGAAGGCGCTTGTCTTTCCTTGGTGCCTTCCTGGAAGAGGAAGGCACCTACTTACTCTTGGTGCCTTCCTAGAAGAGGAAGGCGCCTACGTTCTCTTGGTGCCTTCCTAGAAGAGGAAGGTGCCTACTTTCTCTTGGTGCCTTCCTGGAAGAGGAAGGTGCCTATGTTCTCTGCATTGATCCCCAAAGAAACAAAGTGCCAGGTCCATCAAAAAGACCTCGACTGATCCAAATATAACTAAACCAACTGCAATTCCACAAAACACACTGAAAACACACAAATTAGGTAACACGCATAATTTCATAAAATAATTACATAATAATTCATAAATATATGCAATCCTTATTATATAGCCACATAATAATCAAGAAATGATGTACAAAATATGAGCATTTTTGATGCTCATCAAAGGTTTGGAAATATAATGAGTATTATTATTATGTGAGATTGGTTGATGAGAATTGTTGGAAATATTTGAGTGAGTGTTCATATGCTTGAAATAGGGTTTGTGAGTAGGGATTATTTCATTGAGTGATTGGTTGAGTAGAGTTGGTTGAGCCTAGTCAAGTGGATGTGTGAAGTGATAGTTCAAGTTATATGAAATAAATTATTCTATATTCTAAATTGATTTGAGAAAGAGGTTGAGTGGTGACGAATGTGAAACATATTGAGTCTCTAAAAATTCTCTATATGTTTATGTGGTAAAAGAGTGATTGAAATTGATTGAATATTGTGATGAATGTAAAGCATATTGAGTCTCTAACAATTCTCTTTATGTTTCTATGGGTTTGGACAAGTTCTAGTGTGGGCTTGTTGAGAAGATTTGAGGTAAGTCTTAGAGAAGACTTGTGTATATATTTGTGTGAGATTTTATGGAAGATTACTAACTCAACCAAAAAGTGTGCACCCATCTACTGTACTATGTCGTATTCATTCATTCAAAGCATAAAATTGACAAGATTGCATAGATTCAACAAAATAGACTTTTCTTGTATTAATAATTGCAAAGAATCTCGATTACAATCATGCCCCTCTTAGGGTCACCCAAATGATGATACGATTAATACAATGCCAAAGCCCTCAATAGGGTAGGCGCACTAATAGTGCTTTTCAATTGGTCACAAACTGCTCTAGGGTGGAGTTGCCCTCTTCTTCACGTTGAGGAAGGAAGTTGATGGTTAAGTCTCCTTTGAATCTGTTCCCTGCGGTCAAGAAACAACATA
Organism: Wollemia nobilis; assembly: GCA_028583015.1. NCBI lineage: Eukaryota > Viridiplantae > Streptophyta > Pinopsida > Araucariales > Araucariaceae > Wollemia > Wollemia nobilis. The sequence goes on along the minus strand of JAQPPZ010000886.1, from coordinate 1,350,047 downwards.
AGAGTGTCAAAAATATAGGCAACCTCTCATGATGAGGCCCTTTTAGGAAAATTGCATAAAGACACCATGAAGCATGTATAATCAAGAAAACATGAAAAGTACTTCTAAACTATGTAAATTGAATCAAGATTCATAGAATTGCATGAAGAAAGACAACAACTACACTATGCATGGATCAATTATGTAAAATAAAGCATGAAAGTGCATAAAGAATCCATTAATGTCCTATTTGATGATTAACATAAAGAAACTAATCTAACCTAATTCTATCGGTCAAAAGTCTGCTAAACTACAATTAAACCATGAAAATAGCTAAACTAAGCTAATTAACTAGACTGAAATGAAAATGGTAAGGTGGTGATACCTCTACTACAAACCGTAGCTCTGGTGAGCGGTCTGCACTGTAAACCATGGCTGAAAGCCATGGTTAGCAATCTGATAGGTTTACCCTCAATTCCAAGGGTAGTGGGCTTGACCTCCTTGTCCAAATTGATGTTCAATGGTCACCTTCGGTGTCCTCAGACTGATTTGGTGGTTGATTCACTGTGAAGGGCCTTCGTTTGCCCGAATATGCATTTCTTGGCTCTCCTAGGCTCCTAGGGCATCCATAATGCAATTCATCATGAATCTTGGCAAGTAGGTAGGGGATAAGTGCAATAGCTCTCTCTTAGTATACTCGGTTGAGTGTACAATTCGATAGGGCTTCGCTGCTCAAATCTCCAATGCTCTCTCTTATTATTTGCCCTAATTCTGAGGGGTACTTATAGGACTACCCAAGGGCTAGGGGTGGCTTCATGGAGAAGCCAAGATCAAGAAGGGGTGGTTAGGATAGTTGGATTGGAAGCTTCCATCCTCTAACCACCTTCTTCTAGATCAAATGGTCATTCCAACCGATTTGGCTCGGATTGAAGGCCAACTGAACTTCAGTTAAGACCGTAGGTCACAACTACGGTCTAGACTATAAACCATAGGTCTCAGCCATGGTTCAGCCTATAAACCATAGGTCTGGGCTATGGTTCAGACTGATTAGGCCAAGGAGCCCAAATTGAGTGGTTAGAACCACTACTCTATCTTGGAGTCTATCCAAGATCCTCCATATGGTCTTGTAGCATGTCCATATGAGTAGTCACCCTCGACATGATGCATTTTAGGTGTCTACAGATGCCCCTTTTGAGATGCATTGTGAGATCGAACAATGCTGAGAAAAAATAGACCTCCTAAAATGATGTCAAAGGTTCTATGATGATCATTAGTCAGATCAACATTAGATGCCCTAGGTCCTGCAAAAGGATGCGCATCCTAGAATCATTGCTTCCAACTCTTTGGAGGCTTAAACTTGAAAAGCTTGCACTCCTCATCAGTCATTCGGGTAGCATTTGATGATACAATAGGAGTTAGGCCTATATAATTGAAAGGAGAAGAGATACAAACAAATTATCATATTTGCTATTTGCCCCAAGCAAAGGGGTAAGCTTATGATAGTTGTTGACAATGATTCGCAAGGACGAATGCAATTTTGACAAGATCAAGGGATCTACGATTTCAGGGATCTTCTATTGATTTTGATTATGATTTGATATTATGACTACCCCCTCAAGCGATGAGTCGATGAGGGTAATGACAATGATTAAAGTGATGATGTCACTTGACCACCATGGATGATCTGAACAAATTTAGATTTGAGCAAATTAATGCCTTGGCTAGGCCTAGTTCAACTTTTGATTCCAACTATTAATAGTATTTGCACATTTCTATCCCATGGAGCAGTCAGGCTACAATAGCCATCTTAGGGAATCAAATTGATACAAATCCAATCAGATTTGTGTTGAATCAAATTATCGATGATTTGCTAAAATATGTCATAGAAGACATGACATGAAACACCTCATTCCCATGGAGAAGTCCAGCCACGAAGGCCTTCTTAGGGATTGAAAAGAAGCATATCATATCAATGATGACAATTTTACCCCAAATGTCCTTATGGTAATTTACTCATCTTGTCGGATTGCATGGAGCGCAAGTCACTGCAACCGCCAAGTGTATAGGGTAAATTACTGAATACGAGGCGCATTTGGTGTTTTTAATTATTTGATTTTTTTTTAATGTTTTGAATTGTGAATTGAGTTTATTTATTTGGTTGGGAGGTGCATCGCTCCATGAAAGGATTGTCATAGTGATGACCTCGATTGAATGTACTTTATAATCTCAGCTAGATATTTGATTTTTAATCGGATCCTAGTGCTTGATCATCACCAAATTTCCAAATTGATTGCTTTTATTGAAATTTGATCCAATGGGAGTCATTAATTTACCTTTTTAGACCTTCCCATGGTGGGATTTAACCAGATTTGCTACCAATTGCAAACCATAGCTAGGGCCTACGGTTCCCAATTGCAATTTTGGGAACCGCGGCTAGGGCCTACGGTCCATGCGGAATAAGAAAACCCTATAAAAGGCTCAATTTTCAAATCTCTTTCATTATTCCTTGACAATGACTTGGCATTTGGAGCTCTGATAGTGACAACTGAGAACTCACCTAAAACCCTACCAAACTCCACACTCACACCTACACACCGCACGATGGCAGAGCGCGGGCAAGCTTCTTCTAGCCACGATGGTCGAGGCGAGGGCAAGGTAATTCAAAACCAAGACCTCACATCCATTACCAATAAAATGAACCAAATTAATTAATTGGTTAATCAATCACATTAAAATATTGGCAATGAACCACACCTTAGGCTAGGTTAGCTTAGGCTTATATTTTTTTTTTTTTTTTTTTTAGCCATGGTAAAATACCCGATGGGATTTCAGTCGGAGACCGTAGGTACTAGTTATGGTTCCCAATTGATCAATTGGGGACCACAATTCCAGTTGTGGTCCACATTTAAAATCCCAATGATCAATTTTTGACCGCATGCGGACCATAGGGTTGACCCGCGGTTCGCAAACTTTAGAAAAAATTATCAAATTTTTAATTTTTCTAAGGTTTAATAGGCAATTAATGTCATTTAATGCATTTTTGACTTGTCTGAGTGACATTTTTAATTTTTATGACTGCATGATGACATGTTTTTGCAATTTTATCAGTTTTTAGATGTTTTTGATGATTTTTAGGTCATTTTTAAATGTTTTTGCTTGTTTTTAGTTAGATTTTCTCTTATATTATGCTTTTTATTTTAGAGGTTGACCTCTAGAGCTCGAGAGCCCGACATCCTTAAGACTCTTCATGGAGAGCTCACTCTCGGGGAGCGAGAATGGTTCGAAGCTGTCGACTTTGGCTACGTCTTAGATCTACCCACGATTAGGGTAGATCAAGCCTACTTGACTACATTGGCCCGATACTGGAATGCATGGACCAACACATTTCACCTGCCTATAGGTGAAATGACTGTTACATTAGAGGATGTCTACAGGATCTTCAGGATCCCTATTGATGGTGAGGCCATCATCTCTTCTACTTCTAGGGCCAAAGGGCCCATTTTTGATGCTATCTTTGGTGATCGGAGCTAGGAGGCTCAATGCAGTATCGATCATGGAGGAGTCCATATCGGATATTGGTAGGGGAAGAATATCTTCTCTATGCATGAGGTCATATTTATGCACCTGGTGGTGCAAGTTGTCCTTCCAGACTCCTCGGGCATGAGGATTCCTTAGAACCTCCTAGCCACTATCCATAGAGTGGTTTAGAGCTCAATGACTCAACCGTTATGACTAGCCTAGGGGAGCACCCTGCTCTACCAGTTGTATAGAGAGCTATACCAGATTACTAATCGTAGCCATCGAGGCATTAGTTATAGCCTACTTCTTTAGATTTGGGGTTGGTAGCACATCAGGATAGAGCATCCTAGGGAGCTACCACTACACATCACTGAGATTGATGATGCTCACTAGTGTTATGCCACCTGCTGGCCTCGAGAGGAGGAGGGGTTCAAGAGTAGGACCCATGCTGGTGATGTCCAACATTATATCACATGGTTTGGATCACTCGACCCTGATGACATTGAGTGGTGGTCGTATATGGATTTCCTAGCATGGACTGAGGTGGGCGAGTGGCTTCGATAGGCTCATAGAGATAGGTGGCTACTCGATTGAAAGGTTGATATTAGAGAGTATCAGTTCTACTCTCATGTCTTATGGTAGTTTGGGATAGTGTAGGACATCCTAGAGATCCCATTTCCTTATAGGTGCTTGGCATTAGAGTGGGATCTACCATGGATTCGACCTTCGGCTCTAGGAGATGAGCTAGATGACTTCTAGGAGACTGGAGTTGATAGGGCTACTACCACACTAGCATATGATGGATGGTGGTCCATGCTTCGATGGCATGGATCGGGGCCTCTAGGTAGAGTGGTAGACTAGGTAGAGGTAGAGGCAGATCTTGATGGTCATAGGGTGCACCAATGGATAGAGGGTGGATGGGGCATAGAGGCCACCATCGAGGAGGCTCTTAAGGTTGATCCTGATGATGAGGCTCTAGAGGAGGGTGAGGTCCCTCCTGATAGTATAGAGGGGCTACTCCTAGCTTAGGTTGCTGACTTGTAGAGTCAGCTTGGTAGATACATCACACAATAGCTAGAGCGAGACACTACCATTGCTACCCTATGGGCCCAGCTGATTGATAGGGACCATAGACTAATCGAGGTAGCACAACAGATTACTAGTCTGACTACATGGGCTATGATGATAGAGGGGAGGGTATAGGAGCTCACTAGTGCATGATTTGGTAGAGGCATGACTGGGTATAGCTATAGTAGAGAGGGACTTGGCCCTAGCTTAGAGAGGAGATCCTTCATCTTCCCATGCTATTATGGCACCACCTATAACACCAGTGTAGTGCTCCCTGGTGGTCATGATCCCATGTCTGAGATCCAGTTTATAGGCCCTCATGGAGGAGGGCAATGATAGACATACTAGTAGGGTAGCCCATATAGACCAGTTGGAGGGCTACATCAAGTTGATTGGTGGTATGGTCCTAGAGGATTCTCATGTTGTAGGGTCTCAATGGACTAGGTCTAGGACTATAGGGTAGTCCATAGCTAGCTCTAGCTAGTGGACCCATAGGACAGAGAGGATGCATAGGTCCTCTAGCACATAGGGTGGCAGCTCACATAGGAGCCATAAGGAGACAGGTGGGACCTCTAGCCAGAGGACTAGCCGCATGGGCATACCAGTCTCTAGTGTGCTAGGCCTCTTTGGGCTAGGTGGTACATAGGGCCCTTAGTAGGGTGCACAGTAGGGGCTAGATCTGACTGTAGAGCAGGCTCTAGGTCATAGGGCTGAGGGAGGTGGTGAGAGCTCTAGTTCAGGGGGAGTCCGACCAGAGCTAGGGCTCTTATCAGATGATAACTACTTTTTGTATATGTATCATTTTTGGTGTAAGGTCAAGGACCTACACGATTGTAGCCTATGGGCATTTTGTACTCATCTGATGTACTTTGAGACACATATTTATATATATGATCATTATCATTTTGGCTCATTATGTGTACTTGATTTATATGTTTTAATTTTATGTTTATTTGATGCACATGGATGCAATGCTTATGTTAATTTGATGCTATATGATGTGATGTATGGATGACATGCACTAGATAGCTATTTGATTTATGATGATGATTATATGCAGTGATCTAGATGCTTAGATGTGCGATTTATGATGGATGCATATGGATGCAATGTTTTCTCTTAATGCATATTTGATATTGCTTTATTGTATGCATTAATGTATGTAATGATTTATTTACATGATGGTAATCTAATGTAAATGAACTTGTATGCTTTAATCACTTAAAACATAAGGAATGAATGCAAATATGTTTATCAATCTAATGGATGACACCACATAATGTATAAAAATCATGAATGTAATTGAAAATCCTTAAGATAATAATTTAATCAATTAATCACCCATATATGAAATGCAATGAATGCAGTTGTTATGATGCGAATGATATAATGTGTCATTCTATTTTCTTTTGCAAAATTTGAAAAATATGCATGATATAGTCAGTGGCCATCTAAATATTATTTCTAATATCCATCCGGTATCTATCCTATATTTTGATTGTGCACTATATGATAATGTATCATGGACTCGATACTTTGCAATTTGATGATTTATATGGTTGCGATATTTGACATTTTGTTGCTATGAGAGAAATTTTTGAGGTTTTCCATGAGACTCAAACACCCTAATAGACTTATCAAAAGTTGCATACTAACCACACTAGACTTCTGAGATAAAAGGCTTTTGCTAGGATAGGCCCTAACTGTTCATTATCCCTGTGTGTGCACATGATTATTTTAAGATAAGACACGAGCGTTCCCCGATGTCAGGCAGGATTCTTTCAGCCCATTGCTAAGATAGGGGTTCCACAAATGTCTTATCCAATCCCAAGTTTAGATTTTAGTTGGACTAAGCCACTAGGCAATGCAGGACACCTGAAGCTAGCTCTTCCACATTCAAACATTGGTCTTGTTCATAAGCGAGGTGCTAATGCATCAGACATATCATCATGCGTAAGGTATAGTAGTGCCAACAATTCTAGGGATTCAGGCTCATTCCTTTCTATCCTTCAATTTTTGGGATACTTGCTCATATGTAGTGAAGCAAGGGAGTCGATTCCATCTTCATTTTGAACTATCTTTGGATCTTCATTTGATCTCTCTTCGAACTAGATTTTGGATCTTCATTTGATCTCCACTCGAACTTTGATTTATGATCTTCATTTGATCTTCACTTTGAACTTTGATTTAAGCCTATTTTTTGATCTTCACTCGATCTTCACTTTTTGGCATTTACATTTGATAATTTTCTTCAAAAACTTTCCTTTGGGGGGATTTACTTGGGAAAACTATTTCTGGTATATCGATTGAGAATATCGATCTTATGATATCAATATGGGATATCAATCTGGGAAGTCGATCTATGATATCGATCTAGGGTATCAATCATGAGGATTGATGTGGGATATCACTTTGGGATATTGCTCATTTTATCGTAAGCAAGGGATTCTGAATAGGGAACTAACCTATCCTTTTTCCAACTGCCAACATTTCCCATACCGTCCACACAGAGGGATAAGCAAGAATAACTCTTTTCACTTCAGGATACCCGGTCCTGCTTCATGGCTTTCATCTTCCCCTAGTCCTTATTAGGATTGTTTAATTTTTTGATTAGTGATAGGCTTCTGATATGCTAAGGGCTATACTAACTGAACCTTAGCTACAAAAGCAAAGCAAGCTTTCTACCAACTCTTGATAAGACCACTAGGTATGGCTGAGTGACCGAAAAACCCTAGTATATCTCCATAGCAACATTATAGGTTGTGTTGAAAAACACAATTACTCACATGAATGATGGATCATGATAAATGTAGAGATGCATGATTTAAACACAAACGTGGTGTCATTTGTAAGATTGACAAACATAATCCCTCCTACTATGGAATGCAATGGATGATGAATGCCTATATGCAATGCAATAATGCAATGAATGCATGTGTGAATGCAAAATGAGAATGCAAAATTCAAATGCAAAATGCAAATGTTTTTGGATTTTATGCTTTACCAATTTTTTTTGGATTTTATTGATTTTATAATTTTTATGAGTTTTGAGCCTCATAATTGACCAAACGATGAGTACATGCCTCTGGAGCCTTTAGATTGACCAAGCGATTTTTAAGAATCCTTGGAGCTTTTTAGGATTGACCAAAGGGATTATGGGTACCTTTGGGGCATTTTGGGATGACCAAGTGATTTTGAGAATCCTTGGAGCCTTTGGGTTGACCAAGCAATTTTTTAGAAACTCTTGGTGCCTTTTGAGTTTGACCAAAGGGCTTACAGATGCCTTTGGAGCTTTTTAGGATGACCGAGCGATTATAAGCAAATCCTCGAGGCTTTTAACTGACATGACCAAGCGGTTTTAGGAACCCTTGGAGCCTTTTGGGATGATCGAGTAGTTTTAAACAAACCCTCAAAGCTTTTTGAGGTTGACCAAAGGGCTTACAGATGCCTTTGGAGCTTTTTGATTGACCAAACCACTTATGGGAGTGTTTGGAGCTTTTTAGGATGATCGAGCGGTTACAAGCAACCCTCGGAGCCTTTTACTATGCTCTTCAAGCATAAAATGCCTTAATATGGATGATGTTGAGAGGTTCAGGCTCTTCAACACCCCCTAGCGATGTTAGGTGATAGGTACCCGAACCAATATTTTTAGATATGATGTAGGGTCCTAGCCAATTAGCCATGAATTTGTCTCGCATATCTAGCGGTAAATTAGAGTTCTGTTGGTTCTCTTTCAAGACAAGATCCCCAACTTCAAAGTCTCTCTGGTGGACTTTGATATTGTAAGCTCATTTTAGTCACTCTTGATAAATGCGGAGATGCTCCAGGGCATTCACGCGATGTTCATCAAGTAGCGTCAGTTGATCCAGTCGAGCTTGTCGCACAGTGTCATCATCGATGAACTCTTTCAATGCGATGCGCAACATTGGAATTTCTAATTCCAAGGGCATAATGGCCTCAATGCCATATACTAGTGAGAACGGTGTTGCCCTAGTGGGCATCCGAATACTAGTCTTGTAAGCCCATAATGCAAGGGGCAGCTGGATATGCCAGTCTTTGTGGTTTTCTTGTACCATATTTTTCAAGATGGCCACCACTATCTTATTTGAAGCCTCAGCCTACCCGTTTGCTTGTGGATAGTATGGAGTCACAAAACTATGTTTGATTCTATATTTAGATGTCAAAGCTCTCACAATTTTGTTCTTGAAAGACGTTCCATTATCCGATATTATTTTGGATGGAATCCCAAAATGACTTATGATATGCTCTAGTATAAACTCTGCTATACGAGCTCCAGTTGTCATTGTTAAGGGTATTGCTTCCACCCACTTTGTAAAATACTCAGTAGCCATGATTATGAATGTATGTCGACCCGATGATGGAGGAGAGATCTTGCCTATAAGATCTAATCCCCACTGAGCAAATGGCCAAGCCGCTTGAATGGGTTGTAAGGCCTACGATGGCAAGTGCATAAGATTAGCATGATGTTGGCATTTAATACATTTCTTGACATACACATTGCACTCCTTCTCCATAGTGGGCCAATAGTAGCCCATTCAAAGGATGCGCTTGATGATGGCCATGCCACTAAAATGGCCATCGCACGTACCATCATGGGCTTGCAAAATCGCCCATGATGCCTCTTGGGGCTCTAAGCAATGAAGGAGAACTCCATCGTAGCCTTGTCGGTACAAGATGTCTCCTATTAAGACATATTTGGCTACTTTCTATTTAAATGTGCGCTTCATGACATGTGGTAATCCCTCTAGGATTATACTAAGCTTTAGGAAGTCTTTAATTTGTGACATCCAATTTTGATAAATCTCAGCTTTGACTGCTAAGATGACTTGCTCCCCCTACGTATTTACCTTTGCAAATGCAGACTCAAAAAAACCCTATGGTGAATGGTAGTACCACTCCCCATAGGACTCTAAGAGGTTAATGACCCCTAGGGTGCCTTCTTAAGAAAGTCTTCAACTTTGCAGAACCATTCAGCTTTTGGTTCTACACTGATCATGTTGATCGATTCTCTATTATCATAGGCTGCACGCTCTACTATTGGATGTGAGAGCATCTTGACATGGATGGTAGTGAAATCAGTAGATGGATTCTAAGGGATTAAAGATCCCAAAGAAGCCATGGTATCTACAAACCTATTTGATGATCGAGGGATTGCCTCAATGTCATACCATTCAAATTTGGCCAAATATGTGTCAACTAGATCTTTATAGGCTTTTAGTATGGGACATCGACATTGAAAAAGCCCCTTGACTTGATTTACTATGAGCAAGGAGTCACCAAAGATGTTCAATCTCTTAATATTCATGGTGACGGTTATGTGGAGGCCCAATAGTAGGGCTTCATACTCAACGTTATTGTTGGTGCACGAAAAATCCAACTTGAATGACAAGGGCATTGGAGCTCCTTGCGGTGTGAAGAACACTATTCTGGCACCACCTCCTTGTTCGCACTTTGAACCATCAAAGAATAGAGTCATATCAGCATTGTTCTCTGGTTCTTTGGGTTTGGGAGCTTCAGATATGATGAAGACTACATCATCTAGAAGCTCGATTGTTAGAGGCCTACTGTTTGATAGTGGTGCCTCAACTAATTGATCTGCTATGACCTATCCCTTAATGGACTTCTGGCTTATGAATTCTAGATCAAATTCTATCAATAGCATGATCCACTTTGTAGTACGTGTATTGTGATAAGTCTTACTCATCATGTACTACAAAGGATTTTGTTTGGATATAACATATGTCGTATGACTTAACATATAATGTCACAATTTCTTTGTAGCGAACACTACTGCTAAACACAATTTTTCCACATATGCATACCCAAGCTCATAGCTCACCAAGGTTCGACTAATATAATATATGGCCTGTTCTTTGCCTTGCACATTCTTTTGGGCTAACATGGTTCCCAGTGCAAATTCAGTTGTCGATATATATAGTAGAAAAGGCACCTCTGGCCTTGGTGGAGCTAGCACTGGCGGCATCGCTAGGTATTGCTTTATCTCAGTGAAGGCTACCTTGCAGTCCTCATCCTAGTTGAATGGGACCCCCTTATGTAGCAGTCGATTCATGGGTCGACATTTATCCGATAGTTGGGTGATAAATCACTTTATCGAGGCTACCTTGCCCTGAAGGCTCCTTAATTCCTTAATATTGGTGGGAGGACGCATTTCCAAAATGGCCTTGACCTTCACTGGGTCTACTTCGATGCCTCTCTTAGAGATGATGAACCCTAGTAATTTTCTAGAAGTTACGCCAAATACGCACTTCTTAGGATTCAGCCTGACATTGTGCTCTATCAGGCGATCGAAGACTTTTCTTAAGACCTCTGCATGCTCTTCTCATAGCAATGACTTGGCTAACAAGTCATCGATATAATATTCTAGAATTTTGTGCATATAGTCATGAAAAATGTATGTCATGGCCCATTGATATGTGGCACCAACATTTTTGAGGCCAAATGGCATAACTTTATAGCAAAATGTTCCCCATGGCATTATAAATATGGTTTTATGTTGGTCTTCGGGTTTAATCCGAATTTGATTGTAACCAAAAAAACCATCCATTAAGGAGAGCATTTCGTGACCTGTAGTTGCATCTACGAGAGCATCAATATTGGGCAATGAAAATGAATCTTTGGGTGTTGCCTTATTTAGGTCTCTAAAATCCATGCAAATATGGATTCTTCCATCAGGTTTTCCCATGGGTACCATATTGGACACCCATTCTGGATAATCGATGGAGATCACAAATTCCACATCCAACAACTTTTGTAGCTCATATTTCACCATTAAGGCTACTGTTGGGTGCATTTTTCTAAGCTTTTGCTTGATCGACTTCTTCGTCAGATCTAGCGAAAGGTTATGCGTAACCAATTTTGGGTCTAGACTTGGCATATCCTTGTACGTCCAAGCAAACAAATTTGGTCTCTCTTTCAGTAGAGGGATGAGGGTGGCCCACTCATCTGGAGTGAGACTCTCTCCAAATTTAACCTTCTTTGTATTGGCGGGATCATTACTGATATCCACCTCAAAGGTTTCCTCTATCGACATATGTGATCCCTCCTCAAGCTGGTGAGGCATAGGAATCAGATGGATGTCATCAATCGGGTTGATTGGTTCCATGTTGGAAGCATTTTTGGCATGATAAACATCATATGCATAGCCTGGTGCAAAATGGAAAGGTTGCAACATTTCTTCATTGGGGAAGAAATCCTCAGGCTCAATGGGTGAATCAACATGATCCCAGTCGATAGCATCTTTGTTAAGATACAATGGTTTGGATGGATCTACTGGATTGTAGAGTGGAGTGGTCAAATCAATGGAGACCATGTTTATGGAATGGAATTGATCTCCAGGACCACATGGACTAACTTCTACAAAATCTGCATAGTCCTCATACCCATGATCTGGCTCTAATGGCACAGGCACAAAGGGGTCTTCCCTATGAGGACTATGAACAACTGGATCCTCCCTATGCACTAAATGCAAAATAGGATCATTTGGCTCATGGAGCTCCATGTAGGTCGATGGAAGGGGATTAACCAATCGATGAATTTGATCCAAGTTTAACCGTCTTGCTCTCAGATGAGGACCAACATGTAGCTATCGATAGACCTCATCAATGTCGATGGGTTGATGATGGTAACGCAAATAAGGAGGACCAAGGTAGGCCCTCTCTAGCTCATATTCTTCATCACTATCATAATAGAATCCTTCATTCACCCCCACTCCTGGAGGGTGCTCTGGCAAGTGCGGCCCCATGAATCTGATCGCTTGATCGGTGTCATCACTATCTGGATAAATTGGATAATTATATCGTAAGTGTGACATAGCCAAGAAATCTAGCTCTACTTCTTCCCTTGAATGATCAATATTGGGAAGGATCTCTTTGGTAACCTGTACCGACTCAATAGGTAATAAATGACATGCATGCTAGGGCCTCTCATAGGCACCTTCGACTTCATCCCTAGATTCATCATCATTTGAGGATTCCTCATCTGCGTCATAACTTGGTCCACTCATATCGAAGGTGGACTCCGCTCCATCTTCATTACAAATATCTCCTAGCTCGAGATCACATATAGTAATGGGGTTATGCCCTTACATGTCTGTGTCATCGATTGCATCATGGGTTTGGTGTCCCAGGTGATCTCTAGGGTTCATTTCTGTCTCAGTCTGCTCAAGGAGCCCTTCACGATGATCTTCGAGTGGCTCAATGGTGATGACAGATATCATAGGGTGATTCCTCTAGAATTTGGAAGGATCTAGATGATATGGATTAAAATCCACATCATCCACCATACTAAGGTATAGATGATCTAGGGATGCTATGAGCAAATCATCCTGCCCCCGTATCTGTAACCCTAAACCAAACCTATCAGTGACTAACTGATAATGAGGTTCCAATGAAGTCCTCCTTCCTTGTTCAAAGAGACCAAGGTCGTATCCATGCCAATGATATAGCTCAAAAATATGCATGGCATACTCTGGATTGGATAGATAACGAACGTTTACCATGAAAGGTTCCTCATCATCTTCATCCATGGGCTCTCACGTTGGAAGCTGGTCTAGCCCTACATAGATGAAGTTAGTCTAGTTAGGTGGCTCTCCCAATGGAACCACCGATCCAACCGGGTAACGATGAGCGGATGGTCGGCCCATCTCTTGCGCAGTCTTCAGAATCGGTTCGAAGGTCACATTCTACACAAGGTACTCACCTAATCTGGTGTTAGCGAGATGTACCATCACCCATGGTGTGGATGACCCTACTGAAGATGTAGGTGAGGTAGGCTGAGGTGCCTCCTCGGCTTTGTCTTGGGGTTCCTCAACTTCCATAGGAATGGGAACCTCCTCGATGATTGGCTCGGGCTCACGCTCCTCTTTCTCACCCATTTTCACCTTCAACTTCCTATCATCTCGATGCATGACTGATGCCAATGGTTTCAAGGAAGTGGTAGTGGTGTGCTCCGATCTATGTGACACAGATGGCATTGGTTGAGCATGTACTACTGGTTTACCTCCTGGTTTCTTTATTGGTGATGATGACCGAACATCCAGGTGCATTGATGGGAGTATGAAACCCCTAGGAAAATCTTCTAGGTTCATGAACTTAAATGGCTCTTCATCCGATGCCACTACGTGAACCTATCCCTCGTGAATATACTTCATGCACTGATGCAATATCGAGGGGATGCAACGCATTTCATGAATCCAAGGCCTACCGAGTAATATGTTGTACTGCATGGCCCCTTCTATCACATGACACATTACTAAGATGGTCTTCAAACCTACCTGCATGGGTAGGATAATTGTGCCAATAGTTGAACATAGTGCATCATTAAATGCTCTCAATGTAAATGTAGTTGGGCACAATGTGTGATTTAGGTAGCTTCAAATGACTCAACGCCTTGGTCATTATTATGTTGATCGATGAGCTAGTATCGATCAAGACCCTTTTAAATGGCATGTGATTAACACATGCGATTATGTGCAATGGTGGGTCAGTCATAGTTGTAGAAACTATCCTTATCTCATGATCATAAAATTGGATCATCGGTTCCTAACACTATTGTACATGTCCCACAAAATTAGTAAATGCCTATGCATCCTAGGACTGTACTTCAATGGACCTCAAAATGTCCATAAGAGTCTCCCTATGCCTCAGGGACTACTGTATTAACTCATATATTGACAACTTCATGGGAGTTATCTATAGGTTTTGGACCAACCTGCTCCTTATGGTCACCACCGATCTTGTTGGTGGGCCTAGAATATTTTACGTCGATCATTGATTCGGTGTGGCTTGTATTTGAATGGGAGCATGAGGTTGATTCTGTTGTTCATATCTCCCATGCCTAGTGACAATGTTCACCATGCCTACGAACCCCTGGGTAGGTGGTTCGACTCACACCTGGTTGACTTGGCCAACGTTGTTCCGAGGCACCTCATGATTTGGCAAGGGGTTTTTGTAAATCCCCATATTCTGATTATCGGGCACCTACGGGTTGTGCGGCACTACAAGCTCACCTTTTTCAATCATATTTTGCACCATGTGTTTGAAAGTCCAACACACCTCAATGTCATGGCCTTTCATTCGATGAAAAATGCAAAATAGATCTTCTTGGTACCCCTTTGGTTTGGGTTGATTGGGGTCTATCATCTTGACTTCGGGTAATCTAATTGCCTTGGCCTCACATAGCTGATGGAAAATCGACGTCAACGATTCCATCAATGGTGTGAACTGGTGAGGTGGGCATTGATCTTTGTTCTTGCCCTTATAATTGTTGTTGCGCTTATCATATTATGCAGGAGGAGGTTGGGCCTGATAATTCTATTTCTGTTGCCCCTTGTTCTCCCTTTGAAGATTCAACACCACTTGATTCACATGGGCCTGCTTGCCCTATTGTTTTGTGGCACTCTTCTTTTGTCCCTCTCTCCTGTTCTTGAGCTTCAAGTTGCCTTCCTACAACTTGATGTCCTCAATCACTTTGGCTTGCACCAAAGCCTCTTCGAATGTAGGATACTATTGTAGCTGTAGTAGTAATGAGATGTGCTTGGCACAACTCTTCATAAAAATTCGGGTTAACTCTATGGTAGGAATAGGGAATGGCAAATTCACCATTAGTCTCCTCCATATCTTTTCGTATTGCTCTATTGGCTCATCATCGCGTTGAGCTAGCACAGCCAGATCAAAAATATTGGCCTATTTCTTGATGCCAAAGGAATAGCATTCAAGAAAGGCATCAACTAATTGCTCAAAACTAGTTATGCTATGTTTCTTTAGCTGATTGAACCACTCTCGGGCTAGACCTAAAAGTGTCATGATGAACGTATGTAACAATAATGCATCATTGCTTGCTATCTAAAAACAAGCATCTAGGAAGCTCATGACATGTTCCTGTGCATCTTCATCACCCTTAAACTTGTCCAACCTGGGCATATCAAAATGCTCAGGGTAAGCTAGAGTAGGCACCGAAGGATCCAAAGGCTCATTATGGATTTTCCTTAATGTCAACTTTTGAATAGTCACACCTTGTCTCTCGATGGCTTTGATCTTCTCGGCTAAGGCCTTATAGGCCTCTGAAGATAGAAAGTCCTCCTCCCTAAGTTGACATGGAGGTGGCTTAGGAGGTACTATCTTCCTCATACGAGATGGAGGGCATTGCTCTTCCTCCTCCTCAGCTCGAGAGCTCTCAAGATATTCTTGCTCGTATCCATCTCCCTCTACTTCTTCATGCTGCCTCTACCTCTGATTATCGAGCGATGGTGGCCGCTCCCTCTATTCGACACTAGCATGAGTATGAGCATCTCTTTGCTCTTGATGCATATCAGCTTGAGATAAAGCCTTCCTATATACACGCTCTCTATGCTCATCATGAGGATATAGGCCAGCCCTAGCTAACCTATCCTCCTACTCCACGCGTTCCTTCTAGGCAAGGATACACTCTTCGCACATGCATTGCTCATATAGCCTCTATCTAATGAGCCTCTATGCTTGAATATTTTCATCTTCAATGCATTGCCTCTCTAGGTGAGCATCCTCCAATTGATCTTGGAGGAGTTGGCATTTCTGCTCTGATACCAGTCGATGTGACCTATCGATCTGATCGACCATGGGAGGCCTCTGGTATCCCTGCTCTGTACGAGCGACCTTGTGGGTTCTGTACCCATCGAACTGATGTGTTGTGCCTTTGCCTCTATCTATGAAGATGGCATTGGCCTCCTGCTATGTCCTATACTATGAACCACCATGCGCAGATAGTGGGTGTGTGACATGAGGGCGCTTAGAAGCCTCTCCATGTTCTCTAGTAGTCCTGATGACACTCACGCTACGCTCACTCGGGGCACGAGTGGGTGGAGCAGAAGGCTTGCAGCCTAGCTACTCTAAAACACTACCTAGACCCTCTAGCTACCTAGACCACCATCGCTCATGCGGTGGTGTGCCATTATCTCCCACCTTTGATATATCAATGGTGATCTTGCATGGTGGACCATGCATGGGAGTATGGTTAGACCTATGCTCGATAGCGAGCCTATCTGCCTGCCCCTGAATGGGTGGATCTCTAGTCCTTCTATACTCAGAAGGTGGAGCCATGGATCCTCCTATGGACTTAGTATGTAGGGGCACCAACCTGGTCCCTTGCACAACAAACTCTTCGGTCGATCCCGTGGATGCACGTGCATTGCGGTCTCGATAATGGCTCTCGAGTGGAACACCCTCATGCTGGAAGGCTTCCTATTCTATCCTATGCCTAGAGGAGTGTACTAAAGCTCCTCTATCTAGGGTATGCTCTACAGGCTCCCCTCATGTCGAGTTATCTCCTCGAATGCTAGCCGAACGATGTTCGGTTCGCTCATGTGGTTGAGGAATTGACACGTGTTGTTGTGAATTGGTTAGGGGTTGGTCATCGACGTTAGGTTTAGACCTTTTTCGACCACCCCATGTATCCACCATTGTGTACCTAGCATCTAGATGTATCTTTTATTATTAAGCAAACAAGGTATACAATAATGATTATCTCATTTTAAATTTTGAAAGTGAGTCCTAAACTATTTGATGTGTTTTCAAGATTTGTTGTATCAGTGTAGAAACTCTTATCATGTTTTGCAAAACTTGTTGGATTTTATTCTCAGTTTAATGGCTTTCACCTGTACGCTCGTAGCTCGACAACTTGGCTATGAACTCCAAGTCACGTAATCCAACCTATAATGTGTGGTAATGAAGCCCACACACGGTCAGGGAGCACAGGTCCTCCCAGATCCTCACCCATTTTCCCCCAATCAATGTTATACCCTCCGAAGAGAATACATGCAAATTTTCTAGGGTACGAAAGGTTCTCGGATCCGGTATTGGTCTAGTATCCAAAAGGTTCATGGGATTTGGGCCAATGGATGGAAGTTACGCCCACCGTCATTGAACCCTACTAGTGGTTGGATGTCAAGCCCAACTCACTAGCGTTTAAGTGCCAAGTGGTGTGTGTGGTTCCTTTTAATGTACATAAAATAAATGCATCATATAGCATTCATGCTCATTTTCTAAATGCTATGCAAATGAAAGAACATTTCAAATTCAAAAAATGCAAGCTATTCTAGATGCTCTTTGAGACTATGCACATTACGATGATAATTGGCCACTAATTGGGCCTCACACATGCAAACCATTCACACAAATTCTATCAAGCACGTTGGATTCTAGGGTGGATTAAAATCAGAGATCCACTATTCCTAGCAACGCCTTTCTAATGACACGAAAGATAAATGCAACTAAGACCTAATTCAT
Source organism: Wollemia nobilis (assembly GCA_028583015.1). Classification (NCBI taxonomy): domain Eukaryota; kingdom Viridiplantae; phylum Streptophyta; class Pinopsida; order Araucariales; family Araucariaceae; genus Wollemia; species Wollemia nobilis. Next base: position 1,332,180 of record JAQPPZ010000886.1, on the reverse strand, counting down.
TTCCTTTTCTTTCTTAATTTCTTAATTGCATTCAAAATTTGACTTTCTAGAAAAACACAGAGATAGAGAAAGTTACAGAGAGTGAGAAATAGGGCCTACCTCAGGTCCACATCCGATTGAGCTTTATCCCTCTATTGTCTGCTATGTCTATTGGAAACCGTAGGTCTGGGCTACGGTTCTGACTGTGGCCCACAGGTTGAACCTACGGTTCAATTGTTGGCCCATAGCTGGTAGCTATGGTTTGTACCTGCAAGTCACAAAAACCAAAAAACATAGTCAGATGCTAGAATTGTAGAGTTCCACCATGATCGCCTTCTGATCCAACCAAAAAGCATGCACCCATCTACTGTACTATGTCGTATTCATTCATTCAAAGCATAAAATTGACAAGATTGCATAGATTCAACAAAAATAGATTTTTCTTGTATTAATAATTGCAAAGAATCTCGATTACAATCATGCCCCTCTTAGGGTCACCCAAATGATGATACGATTAATACAATGCCAAAGCCCTCAATAGGGTAGGCGCACTAATAGTGCTTTTCAATTGGTCACAAACTGCTCTAGGGTGGAGTTGCCCTCTTCTTCGCGTTGAGGAAGGAAGTTGATGGTTAAGTCTCCTTTGAATCTATTCCCTACGGTCAAGAAACAACATAAGAGTGTCAAAAATATAGGCAGCCTCTCATGATGAGGCCCTTTTAGGAAAATTGCATAAAGACACCATGAAGCATGTATAATCAAGAAAGCATAAAAAGCACTTCTAAACTATGTAAATTGAATCAAGATTCATGGAATTGCATGAAGAAAGACAACAACTACACTATGCATGGATCAATTATGTAAAATAAAGCATGAAAGTGCATAAAGAATCCATTAATGTCCTATTTTATGATTAACATAAAGAAACTAATCTAACCTAATTCTACCGATCAAAAGTCTGCTAAACTAAGCTAATTAACTAGACTAAAATGAAAAGGGTAAGGTGGTGATACCTCTACTACAAACCATAGCTCTAGTGAGCGGTCTGCACTGTAAACCATGGTTGAAAGCCATGGTTAGCAATCTGATAGGTTTACCCTCAATTCCAAGGGTAGTGGGCTTGACCTCCTTGTCCAAATTGATGTTCAATGGTCACCTTCGATGTCCTCAGACTGATTTGGTGGTTGATTCACTGTGAAGGGCCTTCGTTTGCCCGAATATGCATTTCTTGGCTCTCCTAGGCTCCTAGGGCATCCATAATGCAATTCATCATGAATCTTGGCAAGTAGGTAGGGGATAAGTGCAATAGCTCTCTCTTAGTATACTCGGTTGAGTGTACAATTCGATAGGGCTTCGCTGCTCAAATATCCAATGCTCTCTCTTATTTTTGCCCTAATTCTGAGGGGTACTTATAGGACTACCCAAGGGCTAGGGGTGGCTTCATGGAGAAGCCAAGATCAAGAAGGGGTGGTTAGGATAGTTGGATTGGAAGCTTCCATCCTCTAACCACCTTCTTCTAGATCAAATGGTCGTTCCAACCGATTTGGCTCAGATTGAAGGCCAACTGAACTTTAGTTAAGACCACAAGTCATAGCTTGTTAGTCTTACAATGACATTGAGAGGGGGGTGAATCAGTGTAGCTCTTTAAACTTAAATTTATAGCTCTTAATACTACAATAATTAAAACTTATTACTAGATACAACAAGTATAACAAAAGAGCATCACACAACACAAGATTTAATGAGGTTCACCAATGTGGCTACTCCTCAAAAATTGACTGCTTGGACTACCATCCAAATCTAGCCTTTGCAAAGCACCAACTTTACAATCAATTTACTAGCACCAACTGGAAGGAGCACCAACCCCTAATTTACCAACACCAATTGGAAGGAGCACCAACCCCTGATTTACCAACACCAACTAGAAGGAGCACCAACCCCTGATGCCAAGCAACAACTTGGACTTCAATTTTGAATCTAGAAGTTTGATAGTAAGATACCTTTGCTTTTGCAAGACCCTGATTGGTCTTCTTCACCTTTGCATTCTCTGCACACTCTATTTCTCTCTAACTTACTCTCTCTATGCAATCACTTTGCACACTCTGCTTCATTACAGATGAACTTCATGATCATCTTCTCCCTTTTGCACACTCTACTCTCTTTGCAAATTTTGCACTTAGCATGATTCGACACGACTTGCTCTACTAAACATACTTCTCTCTTGCACTATGACCAAATTTTGCACACTTCAACATCCTTCAATTCTCCAAACAACCCTCCTTTTATAACAATATTTTTATGATGAAAACCCTAATCTTAGTCGGCTGTAAATCCTAATCTTAGTCGGCTTTCATAACAACTGTAAACCCTAATTTTAGTCGGCTGTCATCGGTCTTCGTCGGCTTCAACTTAATCATGAAAATACAACATGTCACGATATCGTGACACTTTTTCTTTCTCTCTTTCTCCTTGCTTTGGCCCCCAAAAATACAACATGTCGCGATATCACGACACTTTTTCTTTCTCTCTCTTTCTCTTTGCATCGGATCATGAAAATGCTACATGTCGCGATATCGTGACACTTTTTCTCCTTGCTCTTTCTCTTAGCTTTGGCCCATGAAAATACAACATGTCACGATATCGTGACACTTTCGCCTCCGTACGCTTTCTCTATTCTTTTGTCATGATATCGTGACATTTTTGCCTCCGTAGACTTCGTCTTTTCTTTTGTCATGATATCGCGACACTTCTACTTTCATAGACTTTGACTTTGCTTTTGTCATGATATCGTGACACTTCTGCCTTCGTAGTCTTCTTCTCTGCTTTTGTCATGAAATCGTGACACTTCTGCTTTTGTACTTAGCTTCTTTGCTTTTGTCATGAAATCATGACACTTCTGCCTTCGAAGTCTTCTTCTCTACTTTTGTCATGAAATCGTGACACTTCTGCTTTCATACTTTACTTCTTTGCTTTTGTCATGAAATCGTGACACTTCCTTTCAAGTCTTGCTTTCTACTTTTGTCGTGAAATCATGATAGTTCTGCTTCCGTACGCTTCCTCTCTTTCTTTTGTCATGAAAATGTGACATGTCACGATATCGTGACACTTTTCAAACTTACTTTCTCTCTCCTATTTTAGTCACGAAAATGCGACATGTCATGAAATCATGACACTTTTCAAACTTACTTTCTCTCTCCTATTTTAGTCGCAAAAATGTGACATGTCATGAAATCGTGACACTTTTCTTACTTGTTCTCTTTCTTCGAACTTGTCGTGAAATCGTGACACTTTTTCCTACTTTCTCTTTCTCTTCCAACATGTCATGAAATCATGACAGTTTTTCCACTTGCCTTTTTCTCTTCCAACATGTCACGAAATCGCGACAGTTTTTCCACTTGCCTTTTTCTCTTCCAACATGTCATGAAATCGTGACAGTTTTTCCACTTGCCTTTTTCTCTTCCAACATGTCACGAAATCATGATAGTTTTTCCACTTGCCTTTTTCTCTTCCAACATGTCATGAAATCGTGACAGTTTTTCTTGCTTTTTCTCTCTTCCAACATGTCACGAAATCATGATAGTTTTTCCTGCTTTTTCTCTCTCTTCCAACATGTCACGAAATCATGATAGTTTTTCTTGTTTTTCTCTCTCTTCCAACATGTCACGAAATCATGATAGTTTTTCTTGCCTATTGTATATGTCACGATATCGTGACACTTTTCTTACTTGTCTTTTTCTTTGATCTTTTGCATATGGGCCACTTCGGTCTTCTTGGAAAATCACTGTACATACTCTGAATAACCTTTGAACTCCTGTCTTCTGCATCTGAATAGCTTTTGAACTTCCTATCCACTGCATCAATAGATCTATCTGACTGTGTTGACAATAATGACAATACTGTTGTTGCACCTTGCTCAACAATCTCCCCCTTTGGAATTGTTGGCAACACATGTGCAATTTCCTGTAACTCTTCTCCCCCTTTGACAATAATACCAAAGGGCTACTGCAGACTTCCCCTGAGTCCATGCACAACATTCTCGGGCACAATTTATTACACTTAGCAAAAATCATGAACATGAGCAAAAAGATAATCAAATACTTAAATGCTCCCCCTGAGAATGTGATCCCTGTAGCTAGTCAATTCTTGGGAAGTGTGACCACTCCCAATTTATTGCGAAGGTACTCAAAAAATTCCTTGGGCAATGGTTTTGTGAAGATATCTGCTACTTGCTCTGTAGTTGGAACAAAATCCAACTTAACCTCACCTTCCGCAACTTTCTCCTTCAAAAAGTGATACCTGATAGCAATGTGTTTTGTGCGTGAATGCATAACTGGATTCTTGGAGATGTTAATGGCACTGGTGTTATCACACTTAACTGATATTGGCTCACTGAAGCTAATACCAAGATCTTTCAGGGTTTGTTTCATCCACAATACCTACGTACAACATGTTGTCGCTGCAATATATTCTGCCTCTACTGTCGATAAAGAAACTGACTCTTGTTTCTTACTGTGCCATGCGACCAATCTGTCTCCAAGATAGAATGCACCTCCACTGGTACTCTTTCTGTCATCTACACATCCTGCCCAATCTGCATCTGAATACGAAATAAGGGTGAAGTCTTTACCTTTCGGATACCATAACCCATACTCCATAGTACCCTTGAGGTACCGAAGAATCCTCTTCACTGTTGTCACATGAGTCTCCTTGGGATTAGCCTAAAATCGTGCTACCATGCATACTGCCTGCAAAATATCTGGTCTGGTAGCTGTCAGTGCATGTAAGCTTCCAATCATAGATCTGTACATGGTTTGATCAATAGGTGGAGATTTGTCATCCTTGCTCAACTTGCAATCTGTCATCATGGGAGTGCTAACTGGCTTACAATCCTCCATTGTGAACTTTTTTAACATCTCTTTCACATATTTAACTTGAGAAATAAATATGCCCTTCTTATTTTGATTAACTTGCAACCCGAGGAAATACGAAAGTTCACCAATCATTGACATTTCAAATTCTTTCTGCATCTTATTTGCTAAATCTTTACATGACTCATCTTTGCTGCTGCCAAATATGATATCATCTACGTATACAACAAGAACAATAAGATGCCCATTTTCTATTTTGACATACAAATTACTATCCACCATACCTTTCTTAAACCTTTGTTGAGTGAGATAGTTGTCTAGCCTTGCATACCATGCTCGGGGTGCCTGTTTTAAGCCATATAATGCTTTCTTCAACTTGCAAACCAAGTTGGGATCATCACCAAGTTGGAAACCATCTGGTTGCTCAATATAAACCTCTTCTTCAAGTTTCCCATTCAAAAATGCTGATTTCACATCCATTTGATAAACTTTGAAATTCTTGTAGACTGCTAAAGCCAGAAACATTCTAATTGCCTCTAGTCTAGCTACTGGTGCAAAAGTTTCCTCAAATTCAATGCCTTCAACTTGTGCATAACCCTTACATACCAATCTTGCTTTATTTCTGACTACCTGTCCATCTTCATTCAATTTGTTTCGAAAAATCCATTTAGTCCCGATTATATTTTTATTTGCAGGTCTAGGTACTAACTCCCAAGTTTCATTTTTCTTGATCTGATCTAATTCTTCATTTATTGCCTTCATCCAACTTTCATCTTTGCTTGCATCAGCAACATTTTTGGGCTCAATGCTGGATAATAGAGAGTAGTTACTTACTACTCTTCTTCTTGTCTGAACACCAACTTTGGGGTCTCCAATTATTTGCTCTCTAGGATGATTTTTCTGCACAGTTGCCTATTTTGAATTTCTTATTTTCTTCCACTTCTGAATCACAACTTAAATCATCTGAGTCAATTTTTTGTATCTTTTCCATTTCGTTTTCCTCATCTCCTTCAATAACCTCTTCATAAATTGGGTAGTTCGTTTCATAGCTAATTACTCGTTCTCTACCTTCATCAAATTTAACATCGGCACTGTCCACAATTTTCTTTAGCCTCTTGTTGTAGCATTTGTAAGCTTTGCTTTTTGATGAATAACCAACAAAAATACCTTCATCCGCTCTATCTTCAAACTTACCAAGATTATCTTCGGTTCTTTTGATGTAGCACTTGCTGCCAAAAACTTTGAGGTATTTTGTTGTTGCCCTTTTACCGAACCACAACTCATAAGGAGTTTTGCTTTCATGTGTTCTCAGCATGTACCTATTTTGGATATACACCGCAGTATGGACTGCTTCTTTCCAAAATCTGTCTGCTACTCTGCTTTCAGCCAACATAGTCCGTGCCATTTCCTGCACTGTCTTGTTCTTTCTTTCTACCACTCCATTCTGCTGAGGTGTCCTGGCTGCTGAAAATTGTCTCCTAATACCGTATTTTTCATAGTACTCTATAAACTCCTCTGAAATGAATTCTCCTCCTCTATCTGATCTTAAACATTTGATCCTCTTTCCTGTTTCATTCTCAACATGGTTTTTGAAAATCTTGAACATATCAAAAGCTTCTGATTTATGCTTCAAGAAAAATATCCATGTCATTCTGGAATAGTCATCAATGCACAACATAAAATATTTGTCACCATTTATGCTTTGTGTTCTCATGGGTCCACATAAATCAGTGTGTATTAGTTCCAAAGGTTTGCTTGTGTAGTACTCTTTTGTTTTGAATGTGACTCTAGTTTGCTTCCCCTTTTGGCATGAAGCACAAATGTTGTTTGCAGGTTTGTTGATGGTGGGAATATCTCTCACTGCCCTTTTTGAGGTGATTTTTACTAGATTATCAAAATTGATATGACCGAGTCTCTTGTGCCACAACCAATTTTCTTCTTCCTGTCCAATAAAACAAGCTCCTTCTGAAGTCTCTGAGAGCGTGTACAGGTTGCCAGATGTCCTTGATCCAGTTGCTATCAATTTTCCACTGTTTGTTTTTCTGACTTCACAACCCTGCTTCATAAAAACTACTTCATGACCTTTATCACAAATCTGACTTACGCTCAACAAGTTATGTTTCAAACCATCCACAAACAAGACTTCTTCTGACTTAATTTTTTCTTCACTAATTTTAATCTGAACCTTTGCCAACTATCTTAGCTCCATCATTATTTCCAAACTTTACTGAACCACCTTCATATTTCTGTAACTTCTCAAATTTATGTTTGTCACCTGTCATATGACTGGAGCATCCACTATCAAGTATCCATGGTACATATTTATTCTGTGCTTTAAATGTTGTTTGTACGATTAAGGATTCCTTTTCTTCCTTAAGTCGCTCTTTTTCTTTCCACTCCGTTTTGATAGTAGTTTTGGGCTCTTGTTTTGCCTTTCCCTTATCAATAGCTTGTGCATGTTTTTCGAGAAGTTTTCTATTTTGTCTCATCCTATTTGGTTGAAATTTTCTTCCCTGAAACTGATTTGATGCAAATGTACTTCTACAGTTTCTTGCAATGTGCCCAAAATTATGACAGTTATAACATTCTACTGTATAATTCATCAGAGGAGAAAAAGCATTTCTACTGGTGAAATTCCTTGGTCTTACATTATATTTGTAGTCTGAGATTTTATGTCCATAGCCATTGCATTTAAAACAAAAACCAAAAAAGGGATAATTGAACCTGGGTGATGGTCTTTGCCATGTTGTCGTAGGAGCCATAGGTCTTCTTCTTCTTTGATGTGTGACATTGGTGAATCCATCATTGTCAATTCTCCTTTCGTGCCTGGCATTATTGCTTTCTTTTGCATGAGATATTTTTCCTTGATCAACCTGTTTCTTATCTTCATTCTTTATGGATTCTACATTTCTGGCCTTTGATCCATTTGATGATTCTCCTTCGATGAAACCCAGACCAAATTTGATGCCTGCAGGCCTTTGGTCATTTATGATCTTATCCAACTTCATAGAACTTTCTTCACGTTTGTGATAACAACTAATTTTCTTATTCATCTCTTCTAGCTGCATTCTTAAACCAACAATCTCTTCTTCTAGCTTGCTGCAATAATCTATTTTCATGGTTATTTGCACTTCGAGATCTTCGAAGATTTTCTTGGATTCTTCTATCTGTACTTTCAAACTGGTTATGATTTCATTTGCATCCTCAAGCTTTTTTGAAATTTTCTTATTCTTTTTCTTCTCTATTTTCCACTCTTCAAGTGCAGAGATCAACTCACCTTCTAGATCTACTTCAGCCTCAGGGTTTTCACCACATACTTCAGAGTTCACTCCTTCTTCCTTTTCTGATTTTACTTCTTCAAATGCCATGAAAAGAGCTTCACCTGTTTCCTCTTCAGAATCCTCACTGGAGCTGTCTTCTGATGAACTGGCATTCCTGGAGATGAAACTTTTCTTCTTGAAGTTGCCTTTTCTGAAATTCATTTTCTTCTTCCAGTCACTTCTTTCTTGGTGCGATCCTTCATCATTTTTGTTCTTCTCTTTAAGTGGACATTTAGTCACAAAATGCCCAACGCCTCCATAGTTGAAACATTTAAGCGGTAGCTTTCCTCTGTATTTTCCTTTTCCCCTTTTTAGTTTTCTAACAAAGTTTGCTTCCATTTCATCTGATGTCTCTTCTTCCTCGGACTCTTGTTTTGCATTTTTATCTTTAAGGGCTTTAAAAGCCGCTTCTCTGTCTGTGGGTTTAGATCTTCCTATCCTCATCTCATATGCAGTCAAAGAACCATACATCTCATCTATACTAAAATAATTTAGATTTTTAGCTTCTTCTATCACTGAGACTTTAGAATCAAACCTTTGAGGAAGAGATCTTAATACCTTTTTCACGATGGTAGAGTCTTCGATATCCTCGTCGAGTCCTCTGATCGCATTAATGATTCCATTAACTCTCAGCATATATGCCTCAATGTTTTCATCGTCATTCATCTTTAATGCTTCGAACTGAGCTCGATGTGTCTATAACTTGGCCTCCTTGATCTTATCATCTCCTTCATGAATACTCCTCAGTTTGTCCCATATCTCTTTTGCCATTTTACAGCTCATGATCTTTACTAGTTCATTGTCTGCTAATCCGCACATGAGAGCATTCTTTGCTTTTGAGTTATTTTCAAATAGTTTCTTTTCGTCAGCCTCTTTTGGAGGAGTGATGGGTATTGTGTATCCACTAACTACTGAATCCCAGATGTCATATCCCAAAGCATAAAGATATGTCTGCATCCTGATTCTCTAGAATACGTAATTAGATCCATCAAACAATGGTGCTTTGTTTGATGAGAAGCCTTCACCACCTGCCATTGTGTTACTTCCAAGATCACCCTAGTCGGTTAAGCTTGTATAGGAACTTAGCTCTGATACCAATTGTTAGTCTTACAATGACACTGAGAGGGGGGGTGAATCAGTGTAGCTCTTTAAACTTAAATTTACAGCTCTTAATACTGTAATAATTAAAACTTATTACTAGATACAACAAGTATAACAAAAGAGCATCACACAACACAAGATTTAATGAGGTTCACCAATGTGGCTACTCCTCAAAAATTGACTGCTTGGACTACCATCCAAATCTAGCCTTTGCAAAGCACCAACTTTACAATCAATTTACCAACACCCACTAGAAGGAGCACCAACCCCTGATTTATCAGCACCAACTAGAAGGAGCACCAACCCCTGATTTACCAACACCAACTAGAAGGAGCACCAACCCTTGATGCCAAGCAACAACTTGGACTTCAATTTGAATCTAAAAGTTTGATAGTAAAATACCTTTGCTTTTACAAGACCCTGACTGGTCTTCTTCACCTTTGCGTTCTCTATGAACTCTCTCTGCAATCACTTCGCACACTCGCTTCATTATAATGAACTTCATGATCATCTTCTCCCTTTTGTGCACTCTACTCTCTTTGCTAATTTCGCACTTAGCACGATTCAAATTTTTCACACCTTCAACATCCTTCAATTCTCCAAACAACCCTCCTTTTATAACAATATTTTTATGATGAAAACCCTAATCTTAGTCGGTTATAAATCCTAATCTTAGTCGGCTTTCATAACAACTGTAAACCCTAATTTTAGTCTACTGTCATCGGTCTTCGTCGACTTCAACTTAACCATGAAAATACATGTCACGATATCATGACACTTTTTCTTTCTCTCTCTTTCTCCTTGCTTTGGCCCCCAAAAATACAACATGTCACGATATCGCGACACTTTTTCTTTCTCTTTCTCTTTGCATCGAACCGTGAAAATGCTACATGTCGCGATATCGTGACACTTTTTCTCCTTGCTCTTTCTCTTAGCTTTGGCCCATGAAAATACAACATGTCACGATATCATGACACTTTCGCCTTCGTACGCTTTCTCTATTCTTTTGTCACGATATCGTGACATTTTTACCTCTATAGACTTTGTCTTTTCTTTTGTCATGATATCGTGACACTTCTGCTTTCATAGACTTCGACTTTGCTTTTGTCATGAAATCATGACACTTTTGCCTTCGTAGTCTTCTTCTTAGCTTTTGTCATGAAATCACGACTTTCTACTTTCGTACTTAGCTTCTTTGCTTTTGTCGTGAAATCGTGACACTTCTGCCTTTGAAGTCTTCTTCTCTACTTTTGTCATGAAATCATGACACTTCTGCTTCCATACTTTACTTCTTTGCTTTTGTCATGAAATCATGACACTTCTCGAAGTCTTGCTTTCTACTTTTGTCATGAAATCGCGATAGTTCTACTTCCGTACGCTTCCTCTCTTTCTTTTGTCATAAAAATGTGACATGTCATGATATCATGACACTTTTCAAACTTACTTTCTCTCTCCTATTTTAGTCATGAAAATGCGACATGTCAAAATCGTGACACTTTTCAAACATTACTTTCTCTCTCCTATTTTAGTCATGAAAATGCGACATGTCACGAAATCGTGACACTTTTCTTACTTGTTCTCTTTCTTCGAACTTGTCATGAAATCATGACACTTTTTCTTCTTTCTCTTTCTCTTCCAACATGTCATGAAATCATGATAGTTTTTCCACTTGCCTTTTTCTTTGCCAACATGTCATGAAATCACGACAGTTTTCCACTTGCTTTTTTCTCTTCCAACATGTCATGAAATCATGACAGTTTTCCACTTGCCTTTTTCTCTTCCAACATGTCATGAAATCATGACAGTTTTTCCACTTGCCTTTTTCTCTTCCAACATGTCATGAAATCGTGACAATTTTTCCTCTTTTTTCTCTCTTCCAACATGTCACGAAATCATGACAGTTTTTCTTGCTTTTTCTCTCTCTTCCAACATGTCACGAAATCATGACAGTTTTCCTACTTTTTCTCTCTCCAACATGTCAGAAATCGTATTTTTCTTTCTTTATATGTCGCGATATCGCGACACTTTTCTTACTTGTCTTTTTCTTTGATCTTTTGCATATGGGCCACTTCGGTCTTCTTGGAAAATCATTGTACATACTCTGAATAACCTTTGAACTCCTATCTTCTACATCTGAATAGCTTTTGAACTTCCTATCCACTTCATCAATAGATCTATCTGATTGTGTTGACAATAATGACAATATTGTTGCTGCACCTTGCTCAACTTAAAATTGAGAAGATATTGAGGATAGATTTTAGGATAGATTTTGGTGTAAATTTGAGGATAGACTATGTTTAGTATAAATTTGAGATAGAGCTTTGGAGGTGATAGAGTATAGAAGATGATAGTCTCTAGTGGATAGAGATCCATTAGCTGAGGTAATGAGGATAGGTGTCTTTAGTGGATAGAGATCCATTAGCTAGAGCAGTGGGGGTAGTAGTTCTTCTAGAAGATCATTGATCAGAGCTAAGGAGAAAGAGTTCTCCTATGGATAGAGATCCATGAACTTGATTAAGGGATTGGTGTCTCCTTTGGATAGAGGTCCATAAACATTGTAGGAAAAGGATTCCCAAAGAGAATTTATTTGAGAAAAATTTATAAGGAATATTTTCTCCGTGGAGTAGCCCATATTGGGTGAACCATGTTAAATCATGTCTCTCATGTGTGTGATGCTTTGTGTGATGTTTATTGCTTTAATACTATTGATGTTATCATTTGGATTAAAAAGAAAAGTATTATCTTATACTGTTCACCCCCTCTCAGTATAAGCACATGTTCTTCAATTGGTATCAGAGTGGGTCTCTCCGTGAAAAGACTAACAACTTGGAGGAGGATCCATCAAAAACACACATGACTTCAGAAAATGAAGAAGAGACCATGTTTGATATAAAGGAGGAATTCTTTTCTGCTCTCAGAAAATTGGAAAGAATTAGAGAGAAGAACTCAAGCTTGAAGGAACAAATTCAAGAGGATGAAGAAGCAAGGATGGAACTTCTACAAAATCTCATAGAACTCAAGATAAAGGTAGAAGAAGGAAAGAAAATTGAGTAGGATATGATAGATCTGTTAAGAACAAGAGAAAAAATGTGAAATATTGGAAGCAGAAATTGTTTATCTAAGGAATGAAGTTGAAAGGACCAAGGTACTACAAGATGTAGAATATGAGAAACAGAAAAAGGAGTCAAGCCTTCAAGAAGCAAAAACTTCAAACAAAGATAGGTAAGCAAAGGATATCAAAAAGGAAGAAAGCAAAGAAGAACCTTGGATGAGAGTTAATCACAAGAGGAGAAGCACTCCACCACAATCTCAAAGGCATCCAAATAGGTTACATAATTTCTTCCATGGTCATTGCTTTTCTTGTAACAAATATGGTCATAGAGTTGTACACTGTATTGGTCATGCAAGAAATAATGTCAATAGAAACTTCAATTCTTTTGCACCTCTTATGGATAATGATATTATATGTTACAAATGCAATAATTTTGGGCACAAGGCTAGATGGTGTAAAATGATATTTCCTGAGTCTAGTAAAAGAAAAACAATTTCAACAACTAGGAAAGATGAAAGGGAAAATGTAAAGGCTAGATCAATGTTAGTTCAAACAACCCTTCATGCTCAGGATAAAGAAGAACAATGGTATCTTGATAGTGGTTGCTCTAGTCACATGACAGGAGACAAAGACAAATTCATTGCACTAAAAGAAACCAATAGAGGATCAGTAAGTTTTGGTGATAATGGATCAGCAAGGATTGGTGGAAGAGGAACTCTGAGTTTAGACAATGGGAAAACAAGAACATAAAATGTGTTGTATGTTAAAGGGTTAAAACATAATCTGCTAAGTGTAAGTCAACTTTGTGATCAAGGGCATATGGTTACATTCCACCCAGATAGATGTGAGATAAGAAAATTAAAAACTGGAAAAGTCATTGCCAATGCAAGAAGAACTCCAAACAATCTATACATGCTTAGTGAGATCAAAGGGGAAAAGTGCTTTCTATCACAAGAAGATGAGAGTTGGTTGTGGCATAGAATATTGGGTCACTTAAATTTTGACAACATAGTCAACATAAGCAATAAGTAGGCTGTCAAAGATTTACCCAAAATAAAAAGGCCACAAAATACAATTTGTGCACCTTGTCAACATGGAAAGCAAACTAGAACAAGCTTTAAATCAAAAGGATATATGTCATCTGAGCCATTAATTCTAATACATACTGATCTATGTGGTCCTACCAGAACACATAGTATTTAGGGTGAGAGTTACTTTATATTGTTTATAGATGATTACTCCAGAATGGTTTGGGTAGCTTTCCTAAAAGAGAAGTCAGATGCTTTTGAAAAATTCAAAGCATTTAAAGAACTGGTTGAAAATGAAACTGGCAAGAGGATCAAGTGTTTGAGATCTGAAAGAGGAGGAGAATTTACCTCAAATGAATTTGTAGAGTTTTGTGAACAACATGGAATCAAGAGAGAATACTCAACAATGAGAACTCCTCAACAAAATGGAGTAGTTGAAAGGAAAAATAGGACTATTGAGAATATGGCTAGAGCTATGTTAAATGAGTCTAAACTCTCAAATGGATTTTGGAGAGAAGCAATCAACATAGTAGTATACATAATCACTAGGGCTCAAATGAGGGTAAATCATCACAAGACTCCATATGAGCTTTGGAAAGGAAGATCGACCACTGTAAAACACTTCAAGGTTTTTGGAAGCAAGTGCTACATAAGATGAGAAGATCAAAACTTAGGCAAGTTTGACCCAAGATGTGATGATGGAATTTTCCTTGGTTATTCCTCTAAGAGTAAAGCCTATAGATGCTTCAACAAGAGAACACGCACTATTGTAGAAAGTATAAATGTAACAATTGATGAGAAGATAGATTTAAGAGAACCAGTTCAGCAAACTGTGTATCAGGAAGATGGAAGTTGTCAAGAAGAGTTTCATGAGGAATCAAATGAAGAAGAAGAAGAAACACAAAAACTTCTTCCTAAAACTCCATCCAGATATGTACATAAGCATCATCCAAAAGATCTAATCATTGGAAATCCAGATGAAAGGTAGACAAGGAGAAGGATAATAACACCATCTCAACAAGTAAATTTTTCTTTGCTATCTAATATTGAGCCAAAGGACTTCAATCAGGCAAGTGGAGATGAGTTCTGGATTAAGGCAATGGATGAGGAATTAGATCAGATAGAGAAAAGCAAGACTTGGGAACTTGTTCCATGACCAAAGGACAAAAATGTGATCAACACAAAATGGGTATTCAAAAATAAGCTAAATGAAGATGGACAGGTAGTAAGGAATAAAGCAAGGTTAGTGTGCAAAGGTTATGCACAGGTAGAGGGAATTGACTTTGATGAAACATTTGCTCCAGTTGCACGACTTGAAGCCATAAGAATATTTTTAGCCTTCTCAAGTTTTAAAAACTTCAAGGTATATCAGATGGATGTTAAGTCAGCATTTCTAAATGGTGTTCTAGAAGAAGTCTACATTGAATAGCTAGAGGGATTCATATTAATAGATAAACCAGATCATGTATGCAGATTGAAAAAGGTATTGTATGGTCTAAAGCAGGCTCCGAGAGCATGGTACTCAAGATTGGATAAGTATCTTTAGGAACATGGATTCAGAAAAGGAATAGCAGACAACAATTTATACATCAAAAATGAAGGGAATGATCTACTAATTGTGGTTGTTTATGTTGATGACATCATTTTTGGAGGAAACAATGATAAGATGTGTAAAGAATTTTCTAAGAACATGCAAAATGAATTTGAGATGTCTATGCTTGGTGAGTTGTCCTTCTTTCTTGGACTTCAGATTTCACAATCAGAGAAAGGAGTATTTCTCTCACAAACTAAGTATATAAAAGAGATGCTAAAGAAATTCAGGTTAGAATATTGCAAACCAGTAAGTACCCCTATGGTCATAGGATGTAAGTTAAGTAAGGATGATGAATCTCCAGAGGCAGATCAGAGATTATACAGATCTATGATTGGCAGCTTGTTGTATGTTACAGCTACAAGACCAGACATAGTGCAGTCAGTGGGATTAGTGGCAAGGTTTCAGGCAGCACCTAAGGAAACACATGTGGCAGCAGTAAAGAGAATTCTCAGGTATCTAAAAGGGACTATGGATTTTGGGCTCTGGTATCCCAAAAGTGATAGTTTCACACTCACAACATATACAGATGCAGATTGGGTTGGCAGCATTGATGACAAAAAAAGCACAAGTGGAGGAGCATTCTTTCTTGGAGACTATTTAGTCTCTTGGCTAAGTAAGAAGTAGGTTTCAGTATCCTTATCTATAGTAGAAGCAGAATATATTGTAGCAGTATCCAGTTGTACACAGGTATTATGGATGAAGCGAACTCTAGAAGACTTCAAGATAAAACATGATCATCCTATTCCCATATTATGTGATAATACAAGTGCTATAAGTATCTCAAAGAATCCAGTGATGCACTCCAGGACAAAGCACATTCTGATCAAGTATCATTTTTTGAGAGAACATGTGACAGATAAACATGTCAGGTTAGAATATGTTACTACAAAGGAGCAGATAGCAGATATTTTCACTAAGCCACTTTCGAAGGAAACCTTTGAGTATCTTCGAGAAAAACTGGGAGTAATACTCCCACCCCATAATTAACCACCTCAAGAGGAGGTGGGGGAGGGGCTAAGCTAAGAAACTCATTCTTAGCCCCGAGCCCCAAAGGTGACCCTTTGCCATTGATGTCAAAGGGGGAGAGATCTATGTTTGAAGGAAAGCATTCAGTCAAGGGGAGCAGTTTCCTAGGGGGAGCAAAATGAAAAGGTCAATAAAATGGTAAAAAGTTATTGGGTTGCCATCAATGACAAAGGGGGAGATTGTTGGACATTTTGAGTCAAAGTTGTCATTGATGTCAAGGATAAATTGTCATTGATGTCAAAAGGTCAAAAGGAGTAATGCAAAAGGTTGATGGCAAAATAAGCTTCATAATATTTATTTTTAAATATTATGTAAAGTTTAAACCTGGGGAAAATAAAAGGTTTTTATTAAAACCATGGTTGGGAAAAATAAAAGGTTTTTATTAAAACCATGGTTGGGAAAAATAAAAGGTTTTTTATTAAAACCATGGTTGGGCAAAATAAAAGGTTTTATTAAAACCATAGGTGGGAAAATTAAAAAGGTTTTTCTAAAAACCTAAGGAGGCTTTAATTTTTAATAAAGCCCAAAGAGGATGTAAAATATTAAATTTATAATATTTAAATTCTATTGAATTTAAATAATTATAAATTAAAATATTAACAAGGCAAATGTTAGCACCGACTCCCAATGCATTATCCTCCATCGACGTGCATGGTAAAGAGGGCATAAGGTATTTATACCTTAGCCAAACCAAAGTTTAGCATTCGATTAAAAGGTGTGCATCCAAAATATTCGAAGCTCGTGCAAAATTTAATCAAGCACCTCCGAATTGCAAGTGTGGTAGCGGATGTCGTGTCGAAGGAAGAGCCAAAGGCTCTTGAGGGTCATGAGGAGGTCAAAGCACATATTGCGCTTTAAGGCATCAAAGGAGCACGTGGCTCACATGACGTGGAAGTCATGGCCAAGGTACTGTGGAGAGAGTGGTGCAAGTTCGAGCCCCGTGGATTGCAAAAAGGGTAATAAAGTTTTTGAAATTATTTTAATTTGCATGTGCTAAGGTCTTAGGAGGAATAAGGTGAAATTTAGAAATTATATTTGCATATTGCTAAGGTCTTAGGAGGAATAAGGTGGAAGTTAGGTTATGATATTAACCTAAGTGTTGAAAGGTTATTTTGGCTAGGGTAAATTTGTTTTACCTTAGAAAAATTGGAAATTGATTTATTGCATTATTTTATAAAGTGATTTATTTAATTAATGCAATATTAAGTAGGGAGTCATAAGTAGAGTTTGGATTATTTTTTAGATATATTTCTGAAAAGGGTTATGATGAAATTAAAATGATAAGAGGTTCTTTTGATGAGTTAGAGTTTTGGAAGAAGTGTTTTGATTGAAGATTTGTGTTGTTGGATATTATTTTAAGAAGGAGAAATAAGGTGTAATTAAGTTTGATTATTTTTGTAATTGAGAATTATTTTGTGAGAAAGTTAGTGTGATATTTTATCATCTAACTATTGAGATTGGCAAAAGAGAAAATTGTGATTGAGACAGGTTTTCCAAGGTCACTTCTACATCAAATAAAAGGTATGGGCATATTCTTCCTAGTGAGTGATTGTTGAAAGTTGTGAATGCAAAGTTGGAGTGAAAAGGATTGTTTGGTAAGCATTGTTGAGTGTGTTTTGAATTAATGCTTCAAGGTTTTCTGAAATTGAGAGTTGTTGATAAAACCTTGTTTTATAAGCATTGTTGTTGAAGTGAATGATTGAGTGAAGAACTTGAACTAGGGTTTGCAAAGATCATGAGTATCATTGTTATGTGAGATTGGTTGATGAGCATTGTTGGAAATATTTGAGTGAGTGTTCATATGCTTGGACTAGGGTTTGTGAGCAAGGATTATTTCATTGAGTGATTGGTTGAGTAGAGTTGGTTGAGCCTAGTCAAGTGGATGTGTGAAGTGATAGTTCAAGTTCTATGAAACAAATTATTCTATATTCTGAATTGATTTGAGAAAGAGGTTGAGTGTTGATGAATGTGAAACATATTGAGTCTCTAACAATTCTCTATATGTTTCTGTGGTAAAAGAGTGATTGAAAGTGATTGAATATTGTGATGAATATGAAGCATATTGAGTCTCTAACAATTCTCTTTATGTTTCTATGAGTTTGGACAAGTTCTAGTGTGGGCTTGTTGAGCAGATTTGAGGCAAGTCTTAGAGAAGACTTGTGGACAGATTTGTGTGAGATTTTGTGGAAGCTTACAATACATATTTGAGAACAAATATTTGAGGACATATTTGAGGATAGAGATTGAGGACATATTTGAGGATAGATTTTGGTGCAGATTTGAGGATAGGTTTGTGCTAGACCAAAGATAGAGATTGAGAATATTTGTGCTAGACCGAAGGACTGTGTTTAGTGTAGATTTGAGATAGAGCTTTGGAGGTGATATAGTATAGAAGATGATAGTCTCTAGTGGATAGAGATCCATTAGCCAGGGTAGTGAGGACATGTGTCTTCAGTGGATAGAGATCCATTAGCTAGAGCAGTGGGGGCAGTAGTTCTTCTAGAAGATCATCAGTTAGAGCTAAGGAGAAAGAGTTCTCCTATGGATAGAGATCCATGAACTTGATTAGGGGATTGGTGTCTCCTTTGGACAGAGGTCCATAAACATTGTAGGGAAAGGATTCCCAAAGATAATTTATTTGAGAAAAATTTATAAGGAATATTTTCTCCGTGGAGTAGCCCACATTGGGTGAACCACGTTAAATCATGTCTCTCATGTGTGTGATGCTTTGTGTGATGTTTATTGCTTTAATACTATTGATGTTATCATTTGGATTAAAAAGCAAAAAGTTTTATCTTATACTGTTCACCCCCCTCTCAGTATAAGCACATGTTCTTCACCTCTATTAGCCAAACCACTTAATCTATGGAGTGTTCCACATATTTCCTCACCACTTCTATGGTTAATCCTGTAAGTGTGATACAAATGATCTATTCTAATTTATTTGCAAGACCCTCACCCATAGTGTATACCTCAAATATTTATGTGTTACACAGAGCTATCAATACCCCCATTGCAAAAATTGAGCCATAATGCCCTCCCAATCCTAACATCACCTACATAGATATGGGTAAAGTTGGAACTTACCTAAAATCCATTAAACCTATTCTAGAAGAAATAAATAGCCCATCTAGGCATAATCCTTCTTCTCAACAGGAATTTACCCATTCACATCCTTCCAGTTTCACCCATGTGTATACTACACCTCTTTTTGAGGTGTCATCTACACCTTCCTATCACTTGTCTCTTCCACAACAATCATGTGGAAAAAAATTTTCCATACCATCATCCTAAACCACCACCTATGGCAATCCATTATATGAAGCACATGTTAATGCTACTTTACAAATGTTAGTCTCCACTCCATGCACTATACCCCATTCACTTGCAATTCCTATTGCAACCTATCCTCCACCTACATCACCCATTTCCACCACACCTAAACCACCTACTTTAGAAATTACCATACAACAAGCATGACAACACCTCAAAAAATTGCTCATGGGTTAGCAAGTTACTCATTCTTATCCCCAACAACAAATATAGGTGGTATATCTTAAGCCCTAGTTATTTCCAAACCAACCTACCTTCTTTACCTCAAATAAATCATGGGTATTGTAATATTCTATGATTTCCATCCCCACACCTCCATTAAATCACAATAGTTACATTCCCACAATTCAACACATTCCTAGTCCCAAAACCTCATCTCCATTCAATCATCAACATCCATTCCCTCATCAAGCCCAATATAATCAAATCTAATACAATACATCAAGCCATTAATATATCATCACACCATAGCATTTCACCACTTCATCACCAAGTAATTTAGGGTTTCCACATACCTAGGGAAGACTCTAGAATTTAGGTATTGCAACAATAGATTGATATATTGATACAACACACTCCTAGTATGATGAACCAGAAGCCTACCTTAAGGTAGCTAATCAATCAACCCATTCACTTTTTGGTACCCTCACCACCATATCTAATAGATTTCACACTACCAAATTTTGATAAATTTAAAGGGACTTAGGACCCTAGAGAGCATGTAAGCACATTTATTCACTCATGCTTCAAAATCTAAACTCAATATTCTTTAATGCTTAGAGCATTTCCATAGATATTAGAAGGAGATACCATGAAGTGGTATAACCATCTACCTCATCATAGTATTTATACATTTGAATAGTTGGTAAACCAATTCCTAGAAATATTTTCCCTCAATGTTTGTAAAAAAATCACACTATCTAACTTGTATAATATTAAGCAATTTTATTAAAATTATGTTCTCTAAAGATTTTGTGCTTTATAAGATCTACTAAGATTATGTTATGGTATTATCCTACTCTTCCTTGTATCCCCAATTCCATTTTTTAAAACCCTAGTTTCATACTTTTGAGTGTCACCAGGATGTATTTTATTGAGCCTAACACCTATACTATTGAGCCCATGGAGGAAGCTATCCTCAATGATAGAGAATTAGTTCCTTTTCTCAAGGTGTTTTCTGGGACTGATTGGGATGCCAGTATAACTTTTTCTTCAAATTTGTAAGACAAAATTATCATCATTTATGGATTATATTTCCTAGTGAACATAGAGCTTCTCGTAAAATTGACAGGACAACTTGCGAAAGGCCGCACGGTGAGAAGGAACAAGCACAACTGGGAAGTGGAAATCAGCCATTTTGAACCTTCATCACCAATCAGGAATCTTGTCAAGAAATATTTATTTCACAAGGATATACCTACACCATGGAAGGAGGTAATGAATCCAGTAATGCAATATATTATTCTTGATGATCCTGAGTCACAAATTTGTAGTTTCCACCTTTATTTTGTGAATCATTTTAGAGATGTAAAATTTCTCAACATTATATAATTCTTGTATCTTTCTATGGATTACACTATAACTTATACATAAGCCAAGAAGGAGGAAGTTTTGCCTTCTCACCAGGGCCTATTCAAGATCCTTTATGCTTATCTGCTACAAAAATTTCTTAAAGGAAATATTACCATCTAGGAAAACACTGAGGAAGATACTTCCTCCACACCCCCCTCTAAGATGAGAGGTACCAAAATAAAGGGAAATGAAGTTAAATACCAGGTTTATCTCAGTTCTAAGAAAAATGTTAAGGTGGAATTTACTTCCATAAGGAGTTCCCAATGGATAAAGAAAAAATTTTCTCAAATCCTGGAGAAGGTTAAGGAAGCAGGTGAGGATGATCCCAATGACCCCATTGAAAAATATTTGCACAAATTAGTAATCCAAACCATGTATTCTACCATTGCACATCTGGATACCTCCTGTAATTCTATGGAGAAAGCCATATCACAATTGAAGGAGCAAAGAAATGTGCTTAATTTACTATTTTTCTATGACACCTTCGATGAGGAAGCCCTTGCAATTTCTACTGCTGCTAGAAAATCTGAAGAAAAGGAGGATGATGTCATTGAAATAGCAAAGGAAGTCTTAAAGGAAGTTCCCAAGGATGAAACCAAGGAAGGCAAATAGGAAATTGCTGAAGCACCTACCATGGAGTAATTTCCTTCCTTGCTACTGCTATTAACCATTTGGGGTTTCCCTTCCTTTTGTTCTTACTTTTTTAGTCTTTGTATTTTCCCTATTCCTCTAAGGATGCATTTTGGACTTTCTTGCATCCTCTTCTCTTTTCTACCTTCTTAGGATACATTTTTGTTTGTTCCTACATACCTTTATTTTGTGTTGTTCTAAGGCATTGGGGCACCTTTCAAATACCCCCTTAATAAAATTTATTAACTTACCAAAAAAAATATTAAGCAATTTTATAATGAGTTGGTATATAATTTTGGCAACCATTGGAGGGTTGTTATCACGAAAATGCCATTCTCCCTACCAATGGAAGATTTAAATCAATTGTTCACCAAGAGTTGCTTAAAACCCATATCCTAGTCATTGAAAGTACAATAATACAACTTATTATAAGAATCTCTTACCCAAGCTACCATAATTGAGGAAATAAAAATCCAAGAAGGTGTGCTAAAGCCTAAGAATAAAGAATGGTAGAACAAGGGCCAATCAAAAGCAAGTTATTCTAGACAATCTAAGCTGAATCAAGCAAATCAAGTGAATCAAGTGGTCATGAGTCATCCATTAATGGATCAATAATAATAACCAATGCAACAACAACTACAAAAAATTTCATATAAAGTGGTTCTCGCACCCCAATAAATTCATAAAATAATGCCAACTATGGATAATCACCAATGTCAACAATCTGGTCAACAAAATCCCCATTACACGTCCTTGTTTGAGTCATATGCTTCCATTTTTGTAGGTTGTATGATACAAATGAGTTTGCTTTACCTAAGGTTAAACCAGATGATCCTACCAAGTGTAGAAAAAGTTATAGGGAAAATTTATTTTGCCCTTATCATCGATAAAATGAACATACCATTAACAACTGCTATCAATTTAAAGATATAGTGCAAGACCTAATTGACCTAGGGACAATTAATATTGATAGTCCCTTGTCTCAACAAAATTAGAACCTTGGTATTTATCAAACACCATTTCCTCATAATGAAGAAGAGCAACCAACAATAGGAGGGTCAAACATCAAGACTGCTCCTAATCAAGTCAACCATGTGTAACAATACCAAGGTTTTTTTTGATGCTATTCATGTAGTCACCCAAGGTAAACAATGCACCAATCAATAGAATGCACAACAATAGACTGTCCAATCTCTTGTAGAACCTCCATAAAATATGTCTCCTCAACCTGCCAATTCATAATCACCCATTTAGTTCTCCACTAATTCACATTATAAGCCATACATATCCACCAAATCATCTTTCCAATAATCCATAAATGCCAATCATATCTTTGAGTATCCAGCTAACCACTAGCCTTAAAATAGCTTCAGCCAAACTATCTATTTATGATCTAATACAAAAATATCCCCCACATCACAAGGCATTAATGGAGATTCTAAAATCCATTGAAATCCAATCTCAGGATATTAATGCCTTTATCAATTTTATGGGGAATAGATGAACATGTGTAGAGCATTCCATTATATTTTATGATTTTGAAATTAAATAAATATCATTAGAATTGATGGAACCTCCATTATACATTATGGCTCAAATTTATAGGAAGCTATTCAAATGATTTTTCATTGATACCAAATCCTCCATCAATATCATCACCACCTCTACTCTTCAATATCTTAATATTCCACCATATCATATAACTAAATCCACCTTCACCTTGAAATAATTGAATGATGCTCTCTGTTCCATAGTTGGCACTATTGTTTTACCCATCAAAGTGGGGGTAAAAATATTGCATACAATGTTCCACATCTTGGAAGGATCAATGGTGTACACTATACTCCTTGGATGCCCCTATATTAGGGAAGTAAGATATGTCCCCTCTATACTCCATCAATATTTAAAATATGTACATGAGGGATAAATTCATTGCATACCAACAGATATCAAATAGTTTAAGTATTGTAATTTTATGTCAAATCCCTACAAATCCACTCTTTCATCCACTCATATTTTCTTAATCCCATAAACCACATCATCCACCACACCATCCATATCTTCAACCAAATTTCCTATTCTTGAGGATATCCCCATAATTACCCCACATCAAGATTCCACCTCCATGCCCCCATCCTCATCACCATTGACTACATGTACATGTGGTCAAGTCCAATCCATATTGTCCACATTATCAACATCAACATCCTCCATCATTATTCCGTCCATATCATCATCCACTCATAAAACACCTTGGAAAAATCCACCTTCATCTACATTAGCTGATGTCTCATAAGTAAAATTAATGGATTATGAGTGTAGCAACCTCGGGGAAGCAGTGCACTATCCACCCACTCTATTTGTGATTATTATTAACGTTTAACATGTATTAAATGAAAAAGAATAAAATAAAGGCATAGCTAAAATGCAAATAAATAAAAGAATGAATGCTTTGTATTGATATTTCTAAGATCCGGTTACATATAAATCCCTCTATGGGATACCCTTCATTTGATACATGATTTTACACAAAGAGGGTAGAAAATGTATAAAATATCCCTTAGAAAGGGGTGATGCACCTTTATAGGCCTCCTGAATATGCACACAGAACTGTATGAGGGCTTACTAATACCTCCTTCTCTAGGTATTATTCCTAGAGGGATCCTTTTGCTCTCCTATGTTGCAGATTTGTCCAATGAACCTGTAACCCTACGAGCAATGAAATAACAACACACGCTTAGATTTCTGAGATTGCCTCCCTAGATGAGGCTATTAGCATAATGAAAAAAAATGCAATGAAACTACTACTATGATTACAAATATCTAAAATAAAGCTTATGCTAATGACATGAAAACAAGGAAAAAGCAAAATAAAAGAAATTATCACCAAAACCCTAGACTAGGTTGTGGGCCACTATCTAGGATAGTGACTACTAAGGTGAAATATATCTCTATTAATCCAAAGGCTATGGTCTTAATTATACTATTTAATGTTAAATTATTATTGTATGTGCATGGATTATTACCTCTTGGATGGCTAGCACTTCATTGCTCCTCAAGGGTGCCCATATTTTATCTCCAATCCGATAGGATTTTTCCATAGAAAATGATCTCCAAGGAAAGCTCCCCAAGTATCTAGAAGCTCTCCTCAATGATCCCACTTGTTCAAAGTTTTGATATCTGATATATGATGTTCTCTCTCTTTATTGATCCAAAGAAGGTCCCCTAGTATTTTTAGGTTTATTCCTTATAAAGTGTTTTGAAGCCCTAGGTCAATGTTCAAACCCTAGGATTAAACCCCTCATGCACACTAGATGTTAGCATGAGAATTTAAGCTTTTGCCTACTCTTGAGGGGTAGTTAACTGATGTCTAAATATGGACTTGAGTCTTTCATGTAGATTGGCAATGATGAGGAATGCAAAGTTGTCCCCGCTCAACCTTATTTCATGCAGACTACCACTTCTACCCATGATTAGGCTAGATTTATGGGAAAATGTTTTTTTAGGTTTAGCCACTATCGTCTATAATGTCTAAGGTTTGGTTGCTCTGAGCTATAGTGGCCAAAATCCAGTTGCTCTGTTCCATAGTGACCAGGCTTGGATGGGCTGAAAATGCCCCATATGAGTGGTAAAAACAACTTTTGATACTTGGAAGGTCCCAATGTTTAGTCACATGACCTTGAAGTGTGCCTACATGAGTAGTCTCCCTAAAAATGACATGTTTTAGGTGTCTATAGTGAGATGCCATTCCAACCCACACCTCTTCCATTATAAAAGACATAAGCCAATAATGAGCCTTCTGCATCCACCTCCACATCATCCCAAGTCAAAGTCCATTTCACTAATCTTAGCATTGGTGAATATGTGGTCTAATACATTACTATCATACTTCTTACAATCCAAACTATTAGGGATTAGGGTCACCCACATGACCCACCCTTATCCATAGGAGCAATGTGCAACATGGGTTCAATGCCTAACAAAATTAATTTTGTGTATGGGGGGAATTTATTCATCATATAATCCATCTTCCCTAGATGAACCCAAACAACCAACTCTTTCCAATATACAACACATGTCATTTTTCCATCCTAATACTTTTATCAAGTTAATTATCAAGGATATGGCTTAAGATTACATGAATAGGTCCATGAGATTATCGATACTCCATATTGAGAAGTGCATGACTATTGAGGTTTAGGCTATCACTCTTATTCTTCCACTTCTTCTTTTGAACAAGCTTTTAAAAATATCCATTTAAATTCAAAAAAAGAAACCCATAACATCGATGACTTTGAGGATGAAATATATGAATAATATGATGTTATGTTGATAACTTCTAATGAATCTAATGAGGAATCGATACCCATCAGTCCATTCATTGAATAGTATTAGTATTACCTCAAAATGTTCTACATCAATCAACCCATATTTAATTTACTCCTCCCTAGGGAGCGATCTGAACCAACCGGTGAAAAACCTCCACTTCATTGATCCACCTCACCAGACATTTTTGTAATATATGTACAAAAATAAAACAAAAAATCAAAAACACATAAAAAAATTAAAAAAAATAAAAAACACACAAAAATTCAAAAAAACCATAATTGCATTGCATGTGCATGGCTTTTTTCCTATTGTATTTATTTGTGTTGCTTGTTGTTGTTCATGTTTCTAGAGTTCTTGCATCTATTCTAGTAGATAGGATTTATCCATTCATCACATTGCCAACCACTAGTTTTCCCTTTACATTAACATGAATTCTATTGACTTGTTTACCCCACTCCATAGTATATATGATTTGGCAAAGCACATTCCAATTGACATGAGACTTATTAATATAGACTAGATTTTCTCACCTCCATTCCTTTACGAATTCATTTTTTTCAAGGAATTGTTAAGGTATTCAACCAACTATATTCCTCCATCACCTCCACCTTCATCTTCATCATTGCCTTTAGATCCTAAGTTTTTCTAGGTAGGCATAGAAGAGGTTGATTCAAAAGAGTTTTAAAACAAAATATATGACATTCATATGATCCCAATGCCTCATCATCTTGAGGAAGGTTCTCATATGTCCATTGAAGATACCATCAATGTGGACCTAGTTCAAATGTAGACAATACTCAAATTGTCAAACTTAGTAAAAGGTTATCCATAGATGAACAAGAGTAATTAATTGCCATCCTTGATAAGAAGGACATTTTGCATGGTATTATAAAAATATGTATGGTCTTGACCCTAACTTGGTTGTCCACAATCTCACCTTGCACTCTGATGCTAAGTCGATCAAACAAAAATTGAGAAATATGCATCCTACCATTGCCCTCATGTTCAAATAAGAGATTCAAAAGCTTTTAGATGTGGGTTTCATTGTCCCCATTGACTACCCTGAGTCACTTTCAAACATGGTACCCATTTGTAAACCTAACAGGGTAATACATGTTTACCCTGATTTTTGAGACCTTAACAAAGCATATCCTAAGGATGAATTTCCTCTACCAAACATTGATACTCTTATAAAAAACTATGCTGGCCATGAAATTCTTTCTCTAATGAATGGTTTTTAAGGATACAACAAGATTTGAATCAATCTTGATGACCAACACAAAATAACATTCACTACACCTTGGAGAACTTTTTGTTACAAGGTGAATCCCTTTGGCTTAAAAAATGCAGGTGCCACTTATCAACTGCTATGACATACATCTTCTATGATTACATTTATAATATCATCAAATATTATTTGGATGATATCTTGGAAAAATCCAAAACTCAACAAGAGCACAATGGTATCTTGGAAAAATTCGTTGATTGACTTCTAGAGCATAATGTAAGGTTAAACCCCAAAAAGTGTGTCTTTGGTGTTACCTCAGACAAACTACTAGGATTCATTATCTCCAAAAGAGGCATTGAGGTAGACCCAAAAAAATTCAAGGCCATCATGGAGATTCCTCCCCCAAAAAACTTGGAGTAATTACATAGTTTACAAGGAAATATCCAATCGATCCATAATTTTATTGCACAACTTTCTGACAAATGCGAGCCATTCAA
Source organism: Wollemia nobilis (assembly GCA_028583015.1). Taxonomy (NCBI): domain Eukaryota; kingdom Viridiplantae; phylum Streptophyta; class Pinopsida; order Araucariales; family Araucariaceae; genus Wollemia; species Wollemia nobilis. The sequence goes on along the minus strand of JAQPPZ010000886.1, from coordinate 1,304,623 downwards.
TCACCTGCTACAAAAGGGGTGATATTTTCATGGATAGATGAGTGCCAAAAATCTTTTTATGAAATAAAGCAATACCTAGATTCTCCACCAATATTAACTCCTCCTCATCTGACGGTCCCCTTTCATTTTTTATGTTTCAAAAATGGAATTTACATTTGGGACAATGCTTACACAAAAGAATGAGAGCAATTGAGAGCAAGTTATCTACTACATTAATTGAACATTGCTAATCTATAAAACTAGATATAATTATGGAAAATTGTGCTTAGAAGTGGTTTTTACCACTAAGAAACTCAAAAATTACATGCTTAGTCACACCACATATATCATAGCTCACAAAAATTCTTTGTGTTACATGATATATCACACTTACAATAACATCCACACCGTAAAATGGATAATGTTTCTCATTGAATTTGATCTTGAGTTCATCAACCAAAAATGAGGTCATAGCCAATCAGTTTGCAAAAGCTCCACATCCTAGTGATCAAACCTTGATTATTGAACTCCCAGATGATTCAGTATTCACTATCATTTAACAAGAAGAATATGGCATTTTAGAGGAAGATATCGATATCACACTATTCTTTGATGGTTCTAAGTGTGAAAAGATCAAGGTGTTGAAGTTGTGTTTCATACACCATAGGGGATACCCATTCTCCTATCTTTCAAACTTGACTTCCAATGCATAAACAAAAATGTAGAGTATGAAGCCTTAATCTTAGATCTTAAAGTAGCCATAGCTATGTGATAAAGTGTATTGGGATATTTGGTGACTCCCAACTTGTTGTTCATAAAATAAATAGAGAATACCAATGCAATGAACCAACAATAAAGCTTTACCATGAAGTAGAAATGATATTGCTTGCTACATTTGAAAGGTATGAAATTGATAGTTTGCTATGTTCGACTAATATATTTGTAGATGCGATGGCCTCTCTAGGATCATTAATTCCAAATAACTTAATAGGATAGGTACAACCACTCATTTTCATAATTATATCTAAATTTATAATTATCCATTATGAATCTAATGATGAGAAGGATGTTTGCTTTATCCATTCAGAGTCGTATGAGCCTTGGTCCAACCAAATAATAGCCTTCCTCAAGTTTTGAATACTCCCATCAGACATGTCATGGGATACTAAATGCACTTTCAAGCAAAAGGTAGCTTATTTTACTCTTTTGGGGGATGTGTTGTATAGACGTGGTTATGATGGAGTCCATCATTATCTCAAGTTTGTAGAGGCACAAAGATCCATATCTAGAGCTCATAATGGTACTTGTGGTGGTCATTTTAGTGATATCACCATTACAAAGTGTATTTTATGCATGGGTTACTATTGGCCCACCATGGAAAATGACTATTGCACTTATGCCAAGAATTGTTAGAAATGTTAATAGCATGCTAATTTAACTCATGTGCCATCATAGGCATTACAACCTATTCAAATATTTTGACGCTTTTCACAATGGGATCTTGATTTGATTGGCAAAATCTCACCTCCTTTATTGAGACAACATACATTCATAATCACAGCCATTGAATACTTCACAAAGTGGGTTGAGGTAATTCCTCTAACAAATATGATAGGACCTCAAATTGTGGAGTGTATACTTCATCATATCATCTATCATTTTGGTATTTCATCAAAAATAATCTCTTATAATGGCAAGTATTTCAAAAAAAAGGAAGTTTGATCACTTTTCGAGAAATATAATATTCAACATAGTTTCTTGACTCCTTACTACCCATAGGTAAATGGAAAATTTGAGGCTACTAATAAGACCTTAATTGCTATTCTTAAGAAACTAGTCAAAGAAAATCATCAAGATTGGCATACTCAAATCTCCTTGGCATTATGGTATTATTGAACAAGCATCTGCATGCCTACTGGGGCAACACCATTTTCATTGGTCTATGGAGATAAAGAAATTATACCTCTTGAGATTGATATCCCATCATTGTGAATTTCATTGCAAGAATTCATAGATGATGATACTACTAGACAAGCATGTTTTGTCCAACTCACACTTCTTGATGAAATATGGGTCAATTATTTAGAGTATTTACGAGTTTATCAGGAGTACCTAAAGATTTATTACAATTCCAAAGTTCATCTAAATGAATTCCAAGTAGGAGATCTCATTCTTAAGGAGAATAAATAAAATACCAATGCATTACCACATAATTGAAATAAATTCATGGCTAATTGGCTAGGTCCGTACATTGTCACTCAAAAATTGGATAAATGAACTTATAGGCTTTCCATTCTAGAGGGATACAAAGATCCTAAACCACTTAACATCATCTACTTGAGAGCATTTTATCCTTAATATGATTTATATATGTGTATATACATGACTAACACATAAAAACAACATTGCATTTCACACATTATATTTTACACTTTGTATTTCACACATTGTATTGCACACATTACATTTCACAAATTTCATTTCATACATTGCATTCACAACCACCTTCATACATTTTACTCCATATTAGGGGGTTATTTATTTAGTTTAGATAATAATTGGTCCAATAAAGTTTTATTGCCTTAACCAAGGGCACCTTCAAATCATAATCCATTTCATTGCACCATTTTATAAAGTCAAATTATCATTTTGAAACCACATTTCTATAATAACTAGGTATTTTCAGTCACTCAGCCACTCCTAGTGTTTTAATTGACCTCCAACACATGTCAAGTTTTCTCTAGTACCCAAACACTTTTCACTAAGAAAATATTGACTTTTGGGAATTGACTCTAACACTCTTGAACCAAGCACAATCACACATATTAAAAACATCTTATGTCAAAGAGATATAACACCATGAATGGGTTGAGCCTCAAAGCAAAAAAGGTATTCCTTGCATGTCTCATTATGTACATAGTCCAAAAATAAAAAATTGTGGTTTTCACCACTATCACAATTACTTCTAAACAAAATAAAGAGTAGCAAGGATAGGTTTACATTCTCATCACACTTTAGTTGAGAATATGATTCCCTAAAGCTCTAACTCTTTTATACATCACACACCACAAATCCTCAAGTTTAAAGGATATAACTACATTTCTAGTCAGATGGTTAGGTAGTCTAAATCTCCAAATCTTAGAGATAATATTATTAGACTATGGAGCTAATATCCACCAAGGCTATAGACACTTGAATGGTAGTGGAGTACGCTCATGTGTGGCAACATGTCTCTCTTGAAGAGACCTATAACCACACATAAGGACAAGCTAGCTTATTGGTCACCTCCATGATATGTTTTATCTCAATTTACTTAAGATGGGTTAATGAACTCACTTGCACACACATTGGTTATTGATTACCTTGATTCATTACCATACTCATTATTTGGTAAATGAATTCATTGCACACACATTTGGTCTTAGAGAAATTAGATAGAATTTAGTGAGTTTTTTTATAACACTAGTATGTTTGAGTCTCTACAAAACAATCAGCTTTCCATATCAACATCCATATCAGCTATCCATATCAATTTTCCATATCAACATACATATAATTACATGAGTTTTTATTTTACATGCCACAATTTTGGTTCCTGTAATTAAACAACAATGCTATAAATGGTCAAGTAACATCTAAACAATAAATGATCATTAGCGCATTAACTCATTTGCATTCATACACATTATCATTGCATTATCATCCATCACACATACACATGCATTCACATAAAAGTAAAATCCATGTATATAAATATATATGGTATTACAATGAATGCCCAAAGGCTATATACAATGGAGCACCAAGGCTCATATACAAAAAGTGCATCTAAGCACTAGCTAACACCTATAGGAGGATCCCTATGACCCTGAAGGAGACCTAGAACTAGAGCCAATATATCTAGAATCACTATACCTAATAGTCCTAAATATGGAGGAAGAGGGTCGATATGGAAGCCCAATGTTGTGCTACATCAATAGATTCTCCAACTTCTAGATGTATCCCTCTTAAGATTGAATTTTTAATACATCATACCTATGATGATGGTACCTCTATGCTAGCTCTTTCTAGAACCTCACGATCCTATCCTCACCTCCACAATAACCATCCATACCTCTAGCTCTAGACCACATCCAAGATATATATACATCTTGTTCTACTATTTTTGCATCTCACTCTACCATCAGCCCACTCCTCCTAAATTTGACCTGGAGGTCTCTCTAGAACATCCTCCATATCATTCCTATGACAACCATCACCTCCAATATCTAGAGGGTACTCTATTGCATATCTCACCCGCCTCCCTCGACTGCTAGATTGATGATATCTCTAACATTTGGGAGCCTCATTTATCTCCTCCACATTAGCCCCTACCTCATTATAATCCCCATTATCTGCATCCTCTACCTAACTAGATACCCATGGTGGTTGTGTAGTGAACCATACATCATACTTAGTGGTAGTCCCTACATAATCCACATTAGTGACATCTATCTCCTCATTAATGACATATCTAACATTTGGGAGACATATATCTCCTCCACCTCATCATTTTACTCATCATCATACCCACTATCCTCATCATCTACCTGACTAGGTACCCATGGTGGTTGTGAAGCAAAATATGCATCATACTCAATGGTAGTCCCCACATCATCCACATCGAGGAGATATATCCTTTCATAATCCTCATAGATCACCCACCATGCATTCACACAAGGTAGGTCCATCTCATCTTGATGATTCCTATATAGTACTAATGCCTCAGGAATCCCTTATTGTATCCCAAACTACCGTATCAGCCATGAGAACTAGATCAATTCCACCTCACTCCTATGCCACCCAACCACCTATATAACCTACCAAACTCTCCACAACTGCTCCCTATCTCTAGTTCAAATAGCACCTCCCCATGGTCTCCAATGTACCTAATCAAGTGTTAGCCCTACCCATATATCTCTATACTCTTACCTACTATAGCCAGGATGACTTAGCTACACCTCCTTAGCTACCCTTCATCTAAAATAATAAAGCTACTCTCCATCCCACACCTCATTAGCTATCCTTGAGTCACACTAAAGTGTTTCCAACCCCAAAAATATAGCAATATACTGCAACCCATCCCTTTTTGCCCCTTCCACCTCAACTCATACAACTCCAAGTATATTTGAGCCAGTAGAGTAGGTTCATATGCATACACCCAAGACTTATTGATCATATCATACACCAATATAATCATGTTCGAAGGGAACTGATAACCAGTGTTGTTCAATGCCACTATGTTGGCCAACAAGAACATGACCAAGGTGTCGGTATCTAAATTGACATTAAATAAATCTTAAAACTATAACTCTTATCTTCTAGATTTCTAGTTAGGCATGCACGTAATGGTCATAGTCCAAATAACAACATTTGATGGATTAAATATTGCTCTAATACAACCTCCAGAGTAGGTTGGGTGTCGAATCATTTAAGAATAATTAAATATTTAAAATATAGGGATATAAATGGGTTTAGGGTTAGAAGTAGTGATTAAACAGTGGTTGAATAAAGCAAACAGTATAGGAATCTACAAGAAAACCTTTGGATAAACAATTTCCAATGTCCCACACTTGTGATTAGTAGCATTTGAAATAGATGGTCTACATAAATTAAACGAATAGAGATATACTTCAATAAGTCATTTTAATATCAAATATACTAATAATCCAATATAGCATAATAATATTAGTACCAAGTTTTAATAGAAAATAACTACTTGCAAGTATAGATTCAATCATGAAATATTTTAAAATACTCTAAGCTAGCAATCCAATATCAGCAGAATAGACTAACCATAGCAGCAATAGCAGAAAAGCATTTCATAGCTTGAATCTCTCAAAGATTACAAAAGACACCAGTCTAAGGTAAACATCCAAGTAATGTTCCTTCTATTAATTTGTAGAAAGTATTTACACAATAGGGCAAGAAAACACTCTAGAGTTAAACTTAAAAATGAGGGTTTGACCTCTATTTATAGTCTTACATGCTTGGAAAAATGAAATAAGGTGGAATGTTACATGCAAAATGAAATACCATATCATCCAGGTGCTGACGTGGTAGCCTCTTATTTGTACTTGATGAAAGAATAAAATGTGTGATCTTGCGCTTCTCTACAACTCAGCTTCTGCAACTTGCTAGTCTTTCATGGTGATTTGGTTCTAGGCCGTCAAAACTACAATCCAAGTCATTCATCATTCTTGTAGATACTATCCAACCATAGATCTACAATTGCTTGTATCTTGGTTCTTGACCTCATTGATGCTTCACCTACTGGTTTGCTTTGATCAACCAATTCATGTCATAGAAGTTCTACTTTTATGTGCTTGGAGATCATTAAAATGAGCCAATCATTGATTCACTTATGAACAAATAAGATAAAATCTTAAATTTTATTGGTATCTCCATGATATATAACATGTCATAGCCCACTCCTCATAATAGCTTTCCACATTAATTGACCATTTTGTCTGTGGGTTGGAGAAAATAATGCTTTCATGTAAAAATATGCCTTGACCCACATGCGATAGATCATTGTGCTAACCCACTCATTTTATTTAATTTAATTTACCTTGCTTTGCATCTACGATGTAGAATAAATTCTAGACTGTGCTATAGCCCATACCTCAAATCTTGTAAATACAATGTTTGACCATTGCTGACCATGGGGTAGAGCATTGCTCTGGCCTATGTGGGATATAACATAAAATTGCACGATATGGAACCTTACGCTAGCCTTCTCGCTTGAAATCCTCCTTTGTAAATGTTGACTTCTTTGACCATGTGTTGGAGCAATGTGCATTATATCATTGTGGTATGAAATGTTCTTGAGCTTACATTGGATGGAGCAATGTATTATGGACCATAATTTAGAGAGTGGTGATGTCTCGTTTAACTAATGTTGATCATGGGTTGGAACCATGTTCTATGCCACATGGGCTAGATCATGCTTCAAACTGTTGAAATTTATAAAAACCAAAAATGTGTTGTGGTCCACAATATTGAAATGAGTAAGTGTAAACTTTGGCCACTTTAACCATGGGGTAGAACATTTTACCCTGACCCACTAAATGGAGTAGAGCAAGCTTCTTCGTGCCTTAGAAAATTTTGTAAATTTTTTCTAAGGATGTGGCCTTTTTGGGCCTACATTTTGGCATCTCTTAGGGGGTTTTGCTCATAAATCTTGAGAACTCAAAGTATTATCTGTTGGGCATCAAGAATCAAAAATGATAAAAATATCCTCAAAAGGAAAAATATATGAAGTAAAAATAAAAGGAAGTATATAAAGTGGGAAAATAGAGGAGATGTAAGGAAAGATAAACTTTAATCTTCAGTGGATTATGCTTCATAGAATAACTTCTATGTGACCATAACTCTCTAGAACATTTGTGAAGATACTTAAAGAGTAACAGTTCACATGGAGATCATGCTAAAAGCAATAAACCTTGTAACTTCTTCCATGAATGCAGCCTCAATCTGGATATATAAAACTATGTTCCCCTTTTATAACCCCAACCATATTGAACACAAATATGCATGGTTTCTTCATGTTTTGCTATAGGATTCATGCTTTATGACTATTTTGATAGTGTAGACACTAAAATTTCATAAATCGGATAAGATTGCTAATGCATCACATGTGCCACTCTTATCGACATCATATGGCCCCATTGAGCAGACCTCTAGGGTAATATAAAGCTCCATAACACTTTTGGTAATGTCCCTAGTAGTTTTGAGAGGTTTAAGGTCATATTCTTATGACCGTCCCACCTTGGGATGGTCACATATGGTGATCATACAACTCAAGTATGGTCACCTATAACCATCCCTAGATGGTATGGTCCCTAAACAAACAACCTAAAATTCAAAGGGGTGGATAAATGGCAATCAATTACTACCATATTCTCTGCCAAATCATCCAAAATTGATTGGGATCCTATCATGGATACCAGGAACTCCCAATTAGAGGCCCCAAATGGGCAACCTCTTCTACCCAATCATGGAAAGGGTTTTGACAAGTGGCAGAACTTGCCTTGCATGCCAAGACTTTCCCCTTTGCCATAGATGCCCTATTTGGGCTATAAAAATAGGTGTATTCACCCAATTTGAAAAGAGAAAAGTTGAAGCATTTGACAATGAAGTGCAATCCAATTCTACCCTCGCTTTTGCCATTGCTTTTGCCCTCACATTTCCTTGAAACCCTCTTCATTCGAAGGCACTTTTAGGGGAATCTCAAATACACTAAATCCAATCCAAAACCAGTCATATTGAACATCTATTTGACCCCATTTACTAATAGCACCTTTAGGATAGTTTTAAACCAGATCCCACTAGAATTGGTGGTAAATTCTAAGAAGATTTATAATCATCCCACATAGGGATGGTTAGCAGTAGGTGGTTGCACCTGTTAGGGATGGTTAGAAAATAGTAGGTAATTGGGAGGAAATTCCACCATAGACCTCTTAGGAATGTCTATATTAGCCTCCCATCCAAATTTGGTGAGATTTGGAGCAATTTTGATGGCCCAATTGAAGGTTTCTTTGTTGTAGGTTTAGTTGTCCCTGTTAGGGATGGTCACTATTTTTGCTAACATTTTCATTTCATATTATGCTCAGATCCCTCCAAAAGTATTTATATTATAGCATGATTCATTTATATATCATTTAGAATAGTTTTCATGTGTTATAGATTAGTTTTGTTATTGCTAGATTCATGTTTTTCTATGTTTTCAAGGCTTTAAATCTATAACACATATGCTATTAACCCCTTTTAAATCCCTTGTGTGTAGGTGTAGGTATACTAGATAGGAGGGAGGAGCTAAAGAGGCACATAAGTATAAGCCCAAGACTATCTCTCGAGTGTGGGAATGTGAGATGAAAACCAGTGCATGACTTAAGACCTTGCAAGGGATTAGATCCCTTGAATATTATAAATGTTGAAATGTATCAAGTTCTAAAAACCTTGAGGGGATGTATTTTAATCCTATTTTAAGCCATGAATAAATAAATACAAGAAGAAATCCACCACATTTGTTACACATTTTACTTTATTTCAATAGATTACATATTTATTTACCTTTTCCATTTTTATGCTTTAATTTGTTTCACATTGCAATAAAGAGCCCTTAAGGTGATGTTGTAAATTTCACTTCTTCAGTGGTGATCATGGTATTTGATATTTGTATCTCTCCCATTTCAATTTGTCTATTTTTTACCTTCATTTTCTATTTTAAATGTTGCAAGATTTGACTATTCTGAGCAGAAACGACCCCTTTTCTACTAGGTGACATAGGGTAGGATGGCCAGCTAGGTGTCAATTCTAGGGATATCCCCCAAACTACTAACCATACCTACTAGGTATGGTTACAAAAATAGATGTTTTCTACAAAAATTTGCAAAAACAACAAGCTCCAAGTCAGAAAAGACACCCCTCTAAACTTTCAATTTGCATATATACTATTTAAAATAGCTGAAATTTTAAGTTTTCCTATATTTTGCATGCATTGGAAGGTTAGATATCATCTTTCTAAAATTTTGCATTAATCAGTTGTAATCACAATGACACTGAGATGGGGGGTGAATCAGTGTGGTCTTTAAAATTTCTAAAACATATGGTTTTAAAACCAACAGCAGTTTAAAACAGATAAAAGAAATATTAAATGCATCAAGAAAGCATCACACATAACACAACAATTTTAACGAGGTTCACCAATGTGGCTACTCCTCAAAAATGACTGCTTGGACTACCATCCAAATCCAGCCAATGCAAAGCTACAACTTTACAATATCTTTTACCAAAGACCAACTGGAAGGAGCACCAACCCCTTTGCTTTATCTATTTCAGGCATAATGGAGCACCAACTCCTAATTTACTAGCACCTACTGGAAAGAGGCACCAACCCCTTGTGCCAAGCTACAACTTGGAAGACAATAATAAAAATTACAGAATAAAACTTTCACCTCATTTCTCACAGTCTGCTATTTTTTTTCATTCTGCTGCTTCTATGCAACACGATTCGCACTATCCGACCGCTTCTCTGTACTTCTTCGCACTCTCTACTGCAATCAGAAGATCGATCACTTCTACAGTCTATGCATTATTACTTCGGACTTGAAACACACCCTCTGCACATCATGCTCTTAATTCTCGAAGATTCGATATGCACTCTTCACTTCGTCACTAAAGATATATCGCTTCAGCCTTAGCTCAAATCGAAATGACTCACTCTCTACGCATTGCAAATCTCGCATACACACCTTATCTTCGCACACCTCACACTCCATCTTGAATTAGTCCCTCCTTTTATAGAAGAAATCTTCAAAAACAATATTGAGACTGTAGTCGGCTTAAACCCTAAGGAGCGTCTGACTGTCAAACCCTTATGAATATTGGCTTCAAACCCTAAAGAGTGTCAGATTAAAACCCTAAAGATTGTCGGCTTCAAACCCTAGAATTTTTTTACTGCTAAAACCTGGTGATTGTCGGTTGCAAACCCTAAATACGTCCATTGAAAAACCCTAGAAAATGTCAGCTTCAAAACCCTAAAAATCGTCGGCCTCGATTCAACTTTGTCGGCCTCAACCGCTACTGCCACCTCTGTTACCTTTTTGTAACTATTGTCGTGAAACACAAACATGTCGCGATATCGTGACGTATTTGTAGCCGTACGCCTTCATATCCTTGCTGTCATGAAATCACGACCATTTTGGCCTTTGGTAGCTTTGCCATCGTTCTGGTCGTGAAATCGCGACACTTCGAACTCTTGCTTACGTCATCCTCATTCTTGTCACGAAATCGCGACGCTTTCGGCTTCCAGCGGCTTTTCTTTCACCCTGTCGTGAAATCGCGACACTTTCAATTTTGCTGACGTCATCCTCGGCTTTGTCGTGAAATCACGATGCTTTCGGCTTCGTACAATTCTTGCTTCATGCGGTAGCGAAATCGCTACAACTTTGTGCCTTGTGCTTTTGACTTGCTTCAATTTTGAATTCTACTCTTTTTACTAGTAGCGAAATCGCTACACCTCCACGATGTGCATTTTTGGACTTTGTAGCGAAATCGCTACACCTTTGCTTTGTGCACTTTTGACTTGTAGCGAAATCGCTACAGCTTTTCAACTCAACGTTTTCTCCTTGCTTCGGCCAACGAAATTTCGACATGTAGCGAAATCGCTACAACTTTTCCACTTAACGCTTTTTCCTTGCTTCGGCCAGCGAAACAACAACATGTAGCGAAATCGCTACAGTTTCTTGACTTAGCTTCTTGGCCTCCAACATGTCGCAAAATCGTGACAGTTTGCCTTGCGCCTTCTCTTTCCTCCGACTTGTCACGAAATCGTGACATTTTGCCTTGCGCCTTCTCTTTCCTCCGACTTGTCACGAAATCATGACATTTTCGACTGTGCCTTCTCTCTCCTTCGACTTGTCGTGACATCATGACATTTTTGGCTATGCCTTCTCTCTCCTTTGACTTGTCACGAAATCGCGACAGAAAACATGTCGCGATATCGCGACAGTTTTCTAACTTGTCTTTTTCTTCAAATTTTTTTTGTCTTCTACATCTGAATGACTCCTGAACTGTCTGGCCACTACATCATTAGATCTAGCTACCTATGTTGACAACAATGACAAACTTCTTGCACCTCCTTGCTCAACAATCTCCCCCTTTGGAATTGTTGGCAACACTCGTGTACATTCCTCGTAACTCTTCTCCCCCTTTGTCAATAATACCAAAGGGCTCGCTGCAGACTCCCCCGAGTCCATCCTCACACTTCTCGTGCACAATTTGTTGCATCTGGCACAAATTATGATCATGAGCAAAAGAATAGTCAAATACTCAAATGCTCCCCCTAAGAAAGTGATCCCTGTAGCTAGTCACTTCTTAGGAAGTGTGACTACTCCTAATTTGCTTCAAAGGTACTCAAATACTTCCTTGGGCAAAGGTTTTGTAAAAATATCTGCTACTTGTTCTGTAGTTGGGACATAGTCCAATTTAACTTCTCCTTCCGCAACTTTCTCTTTCAAGAAATGATACCTTATAGCAATGTGCTTTGTCCGTGAGTGCATTAATGGATTCTTAGAGATGTTAATTGCACTGGTGTTATCACACTTTATTGATATTGGTTCACTGAAATTAATACCTAGATCTTTCAAGGTTTGTTTCATCCACAAGACTTGTGTGCAACATGTTGCTGCTGCAATATATTCTACCTCAGCTGTAGATAAAGAAACTAACTCTTGCTTCTTACTGTGCCATGCAACCAATCTGTCCCCCAAATAGAATGCTCCTCCACTGGTACTCTTTCTGTCATCAACAAATCCAGCCCAATCTATGTTTGAATATGATATAAGAGTGAAATATTTTCCTTTTGGATACCACAACCCATACTCCATGGTGCCTTTGAGATACCGAAAAATCCTTTTAACTCATGTTACATGAGTCTCTTTGGCACCGGCCTCGAAATCTGGCTACCATGCAACCGCTCGTAGAATATCAGTCTGGTTGCTGTTAAATATAGTAAGCTTCCTATCATTGATCTATACATGGTTTGATCTACAGGTGGAGATTTGTCTTCTTTACTCAACTTGCAGCCTATTGTCATGGGAGTGCTGACTGGCTTACAGTCCTCCATAGTGAACCTTTTTAGCATTTCTTTCACATATTTGATTTGGGAAATGAATATGCCTTTCTCATTTTGATTAACTTGTAGCCCAAGAAAGTAAGACAGTTCACCAATCATAGACATTTCAAATTCATTCTGCATCTTATTTGCTAGGTCTTTACAAGATTCATCTTTGTTGCTACCAAATATGATATCATCTACATAGACAACTAAAACAATGAGATGCCCACCTTCTGTTTTTACATACAGATTACTGTCCACTAAACCTTTCTTGAATCCCTATTGAGAGAGATAGTTATCTAGCCTAGCATACCAAGCCCGTGGTGCTTGCTTTAATCCATACAAGTGCTTTCTTTAATTTGCAGACAAGGTTAGGATCCTCACTAATTTGAAATCCATCCGGTTGTTCAATATAGACCTCTTCTTCGAGTTTCCCATTTAAAAAGGTAGATTTTACATCCATCTGATACACCCTAAAGTTTTTGTGAACTGCTAAGGCCAAAAACATTCTAATTGCTTCTAATCTGGCCACTGGAGCAAAAGTCTCTTCAAAATCAATGCCTTCGACTTGTGCATATCCTTTACAAACCAGTCTTGCTTTGTTCCTAATGACCTATCCGTCTTCATTTAATTTGTTTCGAAATATCCATTTTGTGCCGATTACATTCTTGTTTGTAGGTCTAGGAACTAATTCCCAAGTTTTGTTCTTTTCAATCTGATCTAACTCTTCATTTATTGCCTTCATCCAGCTGTCATCTTTGCTTGCTTCATCTATGTTTTTGGGCTCAATGCTGGATAAGAGAGAGTAATTACTTATTACTTTCTTTCTTTTCTGAATGCCAGCTATGGGATCTCCAATTATTTGGTCTCTAGGATGATTTTTCTGCTAGCTGCCCGTTTTGAATTTTCTATTTTCTTGCATCTCTGAGTCATCTGATGAGTTATCTGCATCAACCGTAGATGTATTTTCTGTTCCCTGCACTTCATCTCCTTCAATGACTTCTTCGTAGATTGGGTAGTTTTCTTCAAAGTTAACTGTTTGTTTTCTCCCTTCATCGAATTTAACATCTGCACCGTCCACAATTTTCTTGAGTCTCTTGTTGTAGCATTTGTAAGCTTTGCTATTTGGAGAATAGCCAACAAAAACACCTTCATCTGCTCTATCTTCAAACTTCCCAAGGTTGTCATCAATTTTTCTGATGTAGCACTTATAGCCAAATACTTTGAGATGTTTTGTTGTTGCTTTTCTACCAAACCACAACTCATAAGGTGTTTTGCATTCATGAGTTCTTAACATGTATCTATTTTGAATGTATACTACTGTGTGAACTGCTTCTTTCCAGAATCTATCTGCTATTTTGTTTTCTGCCATCATGGTGCATGCCATTTCCTGTATAGTTATGTTCTTTCTCTCTACTACACCATTCTGCTGAGGAGTTCTAGCTGCTGAATATTGTCTCCTGATACCATATTTTTCACAGTATTCTGTAAATTCATTCGAAATGAATTCTCCTCCTCTGTCTGATCGCAAGCATTTAATCCTTTTTCTTGTTTCATTCTCAACTAGCTGTTTGAAGGTTCTGAACATTTCAAAAGCTTCTGTTTTATCTTTTAGGAAGAATATCCATGTCATTCTAGAATAATCATCGATACACAACATAAAGTATTTGTCGTCGTTTATGCTTTGAGTTCTCATGGGTCCACACAAGTCAGTATGAATAAGTTCTAAAGGCCTGCTAGTGTGGTACTCTTTTGTTTTGAATGACACTCTGGTTTGCTTTCCCTTCTGACATGAAGCACAAACACTATTTGAAGGTTTCTTAATGGTTGGAATATCTCTCACCGCTTGTTTAGAGCTGATTTTCACCAAATTATCAAAACTTATGTGTCCAAGCCTCTTATGCCACAACCAGTTCTCTTCTTCTTGTCCAATAAAACACGTACCTTCTGAAGTTTTTGAGAGTGTGTACAGATTACCAGACGTCCTTGAACCAATTGCTATCAATTTCCCACTATTTATTTTTTTGACTTCACAACCCTGCTTCTTGAAGACTACTTCATGACCTTTATCACAGATTTGACTAACACTTAACAAAGTTATGTTTCAAACCATCCACAAATAAAACTTCTTCTGACTTGATTTTCCCTTCACTAATTTTGACAGACCCTTTTCCTATAATTTTGGCTCCATCATTATTTCCAAACTTCACAGAGCCACCCTCATATTTCTGTAGTTTTTCAAATTTTTGTTTATCACCTGTCATATGACTTGAGCACCCACTATCAAGGATCCACGGTACACATTTATTCTGAGCTCTAAAAGCTGTCTGCACTATTAAAGATTCCTGTTCTTTCCTGAGCTATTCTTTTTGTTTCCATTCTGTTTTAACTGTGGTGTTGGGTTCTAGCTTGGATTTCCCCTTTTCATAATCTTGCACATATCCTTCAGAAGAAATTCTATTTTGTTTTGCCCTATATGGTTGAATTCTTCTTTTCTGAGATTGATTTGAAACAGAAATACTGTGACAGTTTCTAGCAATATGCCCAAAGTTGTGACAATTAAAGCATTCTACTGCATAACTCATTAGAGGAGCAAAAGCATTTCTACTAGTGAAACTTCTAGGACCTATATTGTACTTGCAATCCACAATTTTATGCCCATAACCATTACATTTAAAATAGAAACCATAGAAATAATGATTGAACCTGAAAGATGGTTTTTGCCAAGTTGTTGCAGGAGCCTTGGATCTTCTTTTCTTTTGATGTGTGACCTTGGTAAAACTGTCATTGTCAGTTCCTATTTCAGGACTGGCATTACTGCTTTCTTTTGCCTGATTTGTTTTTCTTTCAACAGACTGTTTCTTGTCTTTACTCTTTTCATGTTCAACATTGCTTGCCTTTGGTCCATTTGATGATTCTCCTTCAGTAAAGCCTGCACCAAATTTGATACCTGTGGGTCTTTGATCGCTTAGGATTTTGTCCAGCTTCATCGAACTTTCATCACGTTTTAAATGACAACTAATTTTTTGATCCAACTTCTTGTATCTGTATTCGAAGACTAACATTTTCTTCTTCCAATTTGCAATAGTAATCTATCTTCATGGTTACCTGTACTTCAAGATCTTCGAACATTTTCTTGTACTCTTCTGTCCGTGTTTTTAGACTCGGCTATAATGTCATTTGCATCCTCAAGCTTCCTTAACAATTTTTTATTCTTTCTTTTCTCATATTTCCATTCCATAAGAGCAGAAACCAGCTCACCTTCTAAATCAACTTCAGCCTCACCTATTTCAATAGATACTTCAGAGTTCATTCCTTCTCTCTTTTGTGTGTTTTCTACCTCTTCTGATTCTTCTACTTCAAATGCCATAAAGAGAGCCTCACCTGTTCCTTCTTCGTAGTCTTCACTAGAACTGTCCTCTGAAGATTCTGCATTTTGGGAGATAAAGCTTTTCTTTTTGAAATTGCCTTTTCTAAAGTTTGTTTTCTTCCTCCATTCACTTCTTTCTTGATGCTGAGTTTCTTCACCTTTTTTCTTGTCATTGAGAGGACATTTGATAGCAAAGTGTCCAATGCCTCCACAATTGAAACATTTAAAAGGTAGCTTTCCTTTGTATTTTCCTTTTCCTTTTCTCAGCTTTCTGACAAAATTTGCTTCCATTTCATCTCGAAGCATCCTCTTCTTCGGACTCTTGTTTTGTGCTTTTGCCTTTTAGGGCTTTGAAAGCTGCTTCTCTATCTGTGGGATTAGACCTTCCTATTCTCATTTCAAAAGCAGTCAAAGAACCATGCATCTCATCCATACTAAAACTATTTAGATCTTTGGCTTCTTCTATGGCAGAGACTTTAGAATCAAATCTAGGAGGGAGCGATCTTAATACCTTTTTCACGATAGCAGCATCGGTTAATTCTTTGTCGAGACCTCTGATTGAATTGGTGATCCCATTGACTCTTTGCATGAAGGTCTCTATGTTCTCATCATTGTCCATCTTTAAAGATTCGTATTGAGCTCGATGTGCTTGAAGCTTGGCCTCCTTGATCCTATCATCTCCTTCATGGATGTTCTCTAGTTTATCCCATATATCTTTTGCCGATTCACAATTTATGACCTTGACTAGCTCACTATCCACTAGTCCACACATGATGGCATTTTTTGCTTTTGAATCATATTCAAATGCCTTTTTACCAACAGTGTCTGTTGGAGTGGTGGCAGGAGATTTGTAACCATTAACTACTGCACCCTAGATGTCAAAACCTAAAGCATTGAGATATGTCTGCATTCTAATTTTCCAGAACGCATAGTTAGTCCCATCAAACAATGGTGCTTTGTTTGAGGAGAAACCTTCACCACTTGCCATTGCATAACTTCCAAGATCACCTTAGTTGTTTAAGCCTGTTCAGGTACTTGGCTCTGATACCAATTGTTGTAATCACAATGACACTAAGAGGGGGGGTGAATCAGTGTGATCTTTAAAATTTCTAAAACATATGGTTTTAAAACCAGCAGTAGTTTAAAATAGATAAAAGAAATATTAAATGCATCAAGAAAGCATCACACATAACACAACAATTTTAACGAGGTTCACCAATGTGGCTACTCCTCAAAAATGACTGCTTGGACTACCATCCAAATCCAGCCAATGCAAAGCTACAACTTTACAATATCTTTTACCAAAGACCAACTAGAAGGAGCACCAACCCCTTTGCTTTATCTATTTCAGGCAGAATGGAGCACCAACTCCTAATTTACTAGCACCTACTGGAAAGAGGCACCAACCCCTTATGCCAAGCTGCAACTTGGAAGACAATAATAAAAATTACATAATAAAACTTTCACCTCATTTCTCACAATCTGCTATTTTTTTTGCATTCTGTTGCTTCTGCGCAACACGATTCACACTATCCAACCGCTTATTTGTACTTCTTCGCACTCTCTACTAAAATCAAAAGATCGATCACTTTTGCAGTCTACGCATTATTACTTCGGACTTGAAACAAACCCTCTGCACATCGCTCTTTTAATTCTCAAAGATTCGATATGCACTCTTCACTTCGTCACTAAAGATATATCGCTTCAGCCTTAGCTCAAATCGAAATGACTCACTCTCTGCGCACTGCAAATCTCGCATACACACCTTATCTTCGCACACCTCACTCTCCATCTTGAATTAGTCCCTCCTTTTATAGAAGAAATCTTCAAAAATAATATTGAGACTGTAGTCGGCTTAAACCCTAAGGAGCGTCGGTTGTCAAACCCTTATGAATATTGGCTTCAAACCCTAAAGAGTGTCGGCTTAAAACCCTAAAGATTTTTGGCTTCAAACCCTAGAATTTTTTGGCTGCTAAAACCTGGTGATTGTCGGCTGCAAACCCTAAAGACGTCCGCTGAAAAACCCTAGAAAATGTCGACTTCAAAACCCTAAAAATCATCGGCCTTGATTCAACTTTGTCGGCCTCAACCGCTACTACCACCTCTGTTACCTTTTTGTAACTGTTGCCACGAAACACAAACATGTCATGATATCATGACGTATTTGTAGCCGTACGCCTTCATATCCTTGTTGTCGTGAAATCACGACCATTTTGGCCTTTGGTAGCTTTGCCATCGTTCTTGTCGCGAAATCGCGACACTTCAAACTCTTGCTTACGTCATCCTCATTCTTGTCACGAAATCGCGACGCTTCCGGCTTCCAATGGCTTTTCTTTCACCCTGTCACGAAATCGTGACACTTTCAGTTTTGTTGACGTCATCCTTGGCTTTGTCATGAAATCGTGACGCTTTCGGCATCCGTACAATTCTTGCTTCATGCGGTAGCAAAATCGCTACAACTTTGTGCCTTGTGCTTTCGACTTGCTTCAATTTTGAATTCTACTCTTTTTACTGGTAGTGAAATCGCTACACCTCCACGATGTGCATTTTTGGACTTGTAGCGAAATCGCTACACCTTTGCTTTGTGTACTTTTTCAACTTGTAGCGAAATCGCTACAGCTTTTCAACTCAACGTTTTCTCCTTGCTTCGGCCTGTGAAATTTTGACATGTAGCAAAATCGCTACAACTTTTCCACTTAACGCTTTTTCCTTGCTTCGGCCAGCGAAACAACAACATGTAGCGAAATCGCTACAGTTTCTTGACTTAGCTTCTTGGCCTCCAACATGTCGCGAAATCACGACAGTTTGCCTTGCGCCTTCTCTTTCCTTCGACTTGTCATGAAATCACGACATTTTGCCTTGCGCCTTCTCTTTCCTCCGACTTGTCGCGAAATCATGACATTTTCGACTGTGCCTTCTCTCTTCTCCGACTTGTCATGACATCGCGACATTTTTGACTGTGCCTTCTCTCTCCTTCGACTTGTCGCGATATCGCGATAGTTTTCTAACTTGTCTTTTTCTTCGAATTTTTTTTGTCTTCTGCATCTGAATGACTCCTGAACTGTCTGGCCACTGCATCATTAGATCTAGCTGCCTGTGTTGACAACAATGACAAACTTCTTGCACCTCCTTGCTCAACATAATCAAATCAAATAAAATAGGAAAATAATAGTAGTTTATATACTTTTTGTTTGGTTTACCTGCTTGAAACTTACCAAAAAGAAGGTTAAGTTCATATAGATTTCAGTGGTTTCCTTTTTATGCTACTAATGATTCTGAACATAAAACATACTTTCATGCATTTAGTGAATCATCATTGAATGTTGTATTTTTTTATTTCAATCTTCTAAAAGGAATCCCACACACCACGTTTCATTTTAAAATCAATGGTGTTGGGCTCTCACATCCAACCCATTGATCGAGACCAACATTGTATGTAATTACCACTCAATTGGATCATGTGAAAGAGTATCATCAGGACCCATCCATGGCCAAGGCCAATCCAAGAACTATCCTAACCATGAAAAATAGCATGCATTACTCTTTAAAGGAGTGTATTGCTGCACACAGGGTGTTGGGTGAGGGTTGGTAGTACCTATGCTACCTCATTGGATATGGATTTCATCACCATATTTAGCTTGTGCAAGTATATAGGTGAAATAATTTAAACATTTGAGCATATCATCCAATGAAATATCAAACATGCCAAGTATTTTCTTTACAAAGCAACACATATTGAAACAACAACAAATAGTTTAGGGATTCACATTTAAAATATTTAAAAGAGATAATGACTTCTATGCTTGTGTGTTTCTATTGTTTGTTTTTTTCAAATTCATAGAAATTATAAAGAAGATAAACATATAGCAGTTTAGAGTACATAGCTATGGTACATACCCATAGCCAAGCCCATTTAAGGGTGTAATTTATGGGGAGTAGCCTACTCTGAGTAGGGAAGAGGATGTACAACGTCTTCACCTAGATTCCAAGGACATGGTAATACCTCCTTGGATACCACCTACTCTTCTTGGCCCTAGAGGATTTGAAAGGAGACCTAGCCAAAAATGGACGCCTACATGGGGCACCCCCATAGGTGATGGCCCCAACCTAGGAAGTCATATCCCTAATCATCGAGTGGTAGATGAATAGATGGTTACACCTAGAGTAGCAAGAAAGGGACCTAGCCAACAAAGGACTCCAACATGGGGTACCCCATAGGTAATAGCCCCCTTTTGGGGAATTATTTCCCTAATATAGATGTTTCTAATGCCTTATTTTGAGAAGAGTCACCATACAATGAGGTGCTTCCCAATAGAGCAATCCCACACATTCATGTGCCTGCTCAGTCTACTCCTCACACTATTACACAGGAGTATGACTTGTCACCTAAGGTAGGGTTGAATGATCATCTTATGATTTCAAATCGCCATTCCCCACAATTTTATTATCATGATAATAATAATATCCATCACCATATGCAACCTTATTCCACCTTAACTTTCCTTGTTTACGAGGTAAGACCTGAGGAACATCCAAATTATCCTCATTCAAATGTGTCAATGCAATTACATTGTACCTCTAAACCAGTGTATTATCAAGACCATATATTTAGGGGTGAACCTCAAGTAAATGCAACCTCCCTCAATCGATGGAAAGGTGTAATAGACATCACGAACCCCCTTGAACAAGATAGTTATCAAAGTAATAGTGTTAAGGCACTTAGACCTCATACAAATGATCAGATTAATCAGTTGGTAAAGAAGTATGCTAATCGCCAAGCTAAGTTTAATTAACTTAGGTCTAATAAACATCACCTAGATATTTTAGAGTAGTTTTAGTAATTAGAAAAAGAAATACTTGAATGCCAAATTCAAGAAACTTTACATAATGGAGCTTCTACTCCAAATACGCATAGATAGGAGGCTCGCCCGAGGCAACCAAACCTCCAATAAGATAGGTCTCCTAGACCTAATCCAATATTGCCTCCTAGACCTCATAGGCCTGAAAAAAATATACATGATAGACCAAGCATAGATCACCTTTCAAGAGGCTTTTGTTCCTCCTTGTAGGCCCATACTTGAAACACCCTATGGGGCTTACGATGACTTGGAACAAAATGAAGATTACGTAGAAGCACCTTACGGAGGCGTGGATGATTTTAATCAACCACCCCAACATATACTTAATATTCCTCATCCACCTCTATGATTTCAAGATAAGTAAGATGAAATTAAATCCTCATATGCATGTCAATCTTTGCTTGCATGCTTAGAAACTGTAGAAGGTAGGACAACTGGCAATGAGCTCCAAAAACCCACTTTGCATAAGCTAAATAATCAAGCATTACATCCATTAATTCCTTCCCGGATATAACCTAAGCATTTCAAAATGTCAAAATTAGATAGATTCAAGGGGGAAGAAGATGCTTAAGAGCACGTTACTAGATTTTTAAATCTATGCTTTAACATACAGGACAATGACACATTGCTCCTCATAACTTTTCTAAGTACCCTCTCTGGTCCTGCCATTGAGTGGTTCAACCAACTTCTAAAACATAACGTCTATACATTTTAACAATTTGCTAATGCATTTTTGGAACATTTCACCTTTAACACCAAAAGAAATGTGACATTAACAGATCTCACAGGGTTAAAACAAACCGATGATGAGTCGATTACTGATTATGGAAATAGGTGGCAAATGCTTTTGGCTAAGCTACCTTATCTATTGCTAGTGACTGAGTTAAATCAGTTTTTTTTCAAAGAGTTGCTTAAAACCTATCTCTTTAATATTGCAATTACAAAACTACCCTACCTTGGAAGAAGCTCTATCACAGGCTATAAATATAGAAGAAATAAAAATACAAGAGGGAGAAATAGCCAAACCTCACAAGAAGGAATGGACAAAGAACCCTAAAAGTAGCTTGGCACGTGCAAATCTAGAAATGGTCAATAAAGTGGCCATAAATATCCCTGGGCCTACACAAGTTACACCTCCTCAAAAGGTGAACTATCAGGCTCAACGTCCTCCTATGAGCTATTATATTAATGGTCAAGCAAATCAAGGACAGAACCAACAACGTCGCCCAAAGTGACAATTTACTCCCTTCACTAAATCCATGGATTCTCTATTATATCGATTATGGGTTGTAAAAATTATTAATCTACCAGATATCAAACACATCAATCCAAAAATAGGTAAACCCAAGCCTATGGGATGCCAAGAGGATCAATATTGCAAATTTCATTGACAAAGTGGCCATGATTTACCAACATGCTATGGTTTTAAAAACCTAGTACAAGATATGATTGAGAGGAATGAGCTTCAAGTAGATGATCCACTATCCCCTAATAATCAGTAGATGGGTATATACAAAGACCCATTATCAACTCACAAAGTACAGGCAACGCCCACTAAACTAATGAATGAGGTGAAGACAACACCCCCTATCCAAGGGTATGTTGGGATGGTGAGTATTATGACCAGGAATAGAAGATATCCAAGCCAATTTGCACCAACTGAAGCTTCAAGTGATGTTCCAGCTACCTTGTAAACTACACCACTTATAGTACAGTGCCTTCCATATAGGCCAACATTAACAATAAATAACAAGCTTGCACAAAGCTTGAGGATAACATCAACATGATTGTCCATCTATAAGCTAATCCAACAATCACCTCCATATCAAGATGGTTTGATGGACATTCTAAATTCAATATATTTGCAACCATAGGATTCTAACTCCTTCATTGATTTTATGGGTCATTTGTAATGGTGCAAGGAACCAATAATAACATTTCATGAGCATGTGCTTAAGAAAATAGCTAATGACATAGTAGATCCTCCTTTACACATCATTGCATGTGTAAACGAGGTACCATACAAGAGAGTGTTCATAGCCATTGGTTCCTCGAGTAATATCATAACAACCATAGCATTAAAACATCTAAAATTTCTAGCATCTCATGTTGTTGCATCAACTTACACTCTTCACGCATTCAATGACACAATATACTCTACTTTCGATACCATAGTATTACCCATCTATGTGGGGTGCAAGACTATACCGATATTGTGTCATGTGTTGGAAGGTGATATGGCCTATAAAATTTTTCTAGGTATACCTTGGATATGGGATATGAAGTGTGTCCCCTCCATTGCACATAAATCTATCAAATACACTCATTAAGGGCAAGTGCACGTAGTGTCTACAGATCTAGAACCCTTCAAATACTGCAATATGGTGCAGTAGATGCCAGAGTCGATATTACCTTTGAATCATGTAGACTTTTGAATGAATACACATGTTCAAGGTCTACCCATTCCACCATTACCTTCCATTTCACCATCTACATCTTCATCCATCCCATCCTCATCATCGATAGCTATAGATATGCCTTCGATATCGTTAGATCCTCCATCGAGGAACATGTCGAAAAGGCCCATTGATGAGAGCCCACCTTTAGTTTCTACCATGTCCATGGAGGATATTCCTTATTTAGTATATGAGGAATCACTTCTAGAGGTTCACATTGAGTCACATAAAACCTCACTTCCATCTCATTCATCTTCGCCATCCTAGACCACAATGCATATGTCTAGTACAGGGATATGAGAATATCTAGTGAAAAAGGCACAACGATTCCATATGTAGAGACAGTGCAAGATATGAGGTGATCTCATATTCCCATAGGTAGCATTGTACCTCTTGGTATACCTCCTAATAAAACTAATTTTGTGTATGGAGGTTTAGAGTATGGAGCTCTACCAATTCCTCTAAAAGAAGAAGATGATGAACCATTTTCGAAGGATGTAAACTATTTGTTGAATCTGTATTATACATTGTGGTACTTAGATCACTGTAATTGGTATGGTTTTGGTTTAGTCCTATATGAGTAAGGTACTTGTGTTTCATGTCAGCCCCAATATCAGCTACCTTATGATAAATCTAGGTTGGGACACAATAAGCCAATACCATTGGATATCCTCATAGATAGTCTAGAACACCTATGTCTAGGTTATCAGGATAATCTTGCACACAATCCATATGCCAATCTGAATCATATTCATTCCTTAGGGGATTATGTCCCCATAGATATGATAGATCAAGGACTATCCAGTGATGTTTCCCAACCCCATGAAGTGGGGGAAAGCTCACATACATTGAAATATGATAGTGAGTACGAGGATTAAAGTCCTCCTTATGAATGGATGAGTGATGATGAAGATGACTATGGTATCACACCAATAAATTATCCTAGCTCAGATGATGAACATGAGTGAGTTTTACCCTTGTATGATGAGGATGAATATTATCTTTGTATGTTATTCCCCATCCAAGATCCCATATAACACTAGATATTGCTACATGAAGAGAAAGCTCGTCCTCTTTCGCATAGGCCATCACCATTTATTCCACTTCCACTAGAGCCACCCCTGTGAGTTACGAGACAACATTAGGTCTCTAAACCCACTAGCCCTAGAATGGGAGATTATGTATCCATCAACATGATTTAAATAAATTTAAACACACCATTGCTAGATCTAAATAACCCATAAAATCCATTGATTCTAGACATTGAGGCAATTGACTCTGATCAGGGAGATTCTACCCCATCACCATCATAGTATTGGCCTTATAAGAAAATGTTACAATCGTTTCAATTTTCTCTAAGAACTACTCAGGATGTTTTTCAAGCCGAGGTTGATACTGAATTTCCTATGGATGAAGCAAACCCAACTGATGACATTCACTTGATTCCCACTCCACATCAGTTGGAAGATAGATATCATATGTCAATTGAGCCAATAATTGATAATGATATCGATATAGATCCTGATAATCCTTGTATTATCAAACTAGGGGAAGGTCTATCCCCAGTTGAAAAATATGATTTAACAAGAGCATTTAAAGAACGTATGAATGATTTTTCTTTGTATTATAAAGATATGCTAGGACTGGACCCAAATCTAGTCATGCATAATCTTACATTGGACCCAAATATAAAACTAATCAAGCAAAAGTTACGTAAGATGCACCCAACAGTAGCCTTAATGGTGAAATATGAATTGCAAAAGCTATTGGATGATGATTTTATCATCTCAGTAGACTATCTGCCATGGGTTTCAAACATGGTTCACATCAAAAATCCTTATGGGAGGATTCACATTTGCATTGACTTTAGAGATCTCAACAAAGCAAATCCTAAGGATGAAGATTCCCTTACCAAATATTGATGCGTTGGTAGATGCTACATCATGACATGAAATGCTATCCCTTATGTATGGTTTCTCTAGATATAATAAAATTTGTATTAATCTAGAAGATAAAATTGAAATGGTGTTTACAACGCCTTGGGGTATTTTTGTTATAAGGTCATGCCTTTTAGCCTTAAGAATGTTGGTGCCACCTATCAACAAGCCATGACGTATATTTTCCATAACTACATGCATAATATTTTGGAATATTACATAGATGACTTATTGACAAAATATCTATTACACCATAAGCATATCGATGTATTATGTAAGGTTCTCAATCACCTCATTGAGCATAATGTTAGGCTTAATCACAAGAAGTGTGTCTTTGGTGTCACATCTGGTAAAATTTTGGGATTCATAGTCTCCAAGCGAGGCATAAAGGTAGATCCAAACAAGGTTAAGGAAATATTAGAAATGCCTCCCCCCACAACCATTAAGCAGCTACACAAATTGCAAGGAAAGGTCACATCCATAAAAGTCTTCATAGTGCAATTATTAAATAAGTGTCGACCCATGAATAGGTTGCTACAAAAGGTGGTATCATTTCATTGGGATGAAGAATGTCAAAATACCTTTGATGATGTTAAGAAATACTTGGCTTCACCACTTGTATTGGCTCCTCCATGACCAGGAGTGTCATTCTATTTATACATCTCAGCTACTGAGTTGGCATTGGGCACCATGTTGTCCCAAAAGAATGAATTTCATAAATAACATTCTACATATTATATCAACCACACACTGGTCAGCTATAAAATCAAGTATGCATACGTTGAGAATCTATTCTTAGTAGTGGTTTTCACCAGGGTTATGCATAAGCATGAAATATCATAAATTGGCTCTATTTAGGTTTTTTAAAATTTTGAAAAGGCTAATTTTGGATCCTTTCACTAGGGGCCATTCGCCCAAAATTTATGGGGTGGAAATTTTTTTGGGGTAAATTCGCCCACCGTTGATAATCATGAACCTAAATTTATTTTAATTTGCCAACCTAAAATTACATATGATTTTGATTTTCCCGCCCAATTCGCCTTCAAATTATAAATGATTTTATATTTCCTACCCAAATCACCTTCAAATTATAAATGATTTTATTTTTCCTATCCAAATAGCCTCATATACTACCCATATATATACTGTACTAGGTACCAATAAAAATACATCAAAAATACTCTAACTCAAAAATAGATCTAAAACAAAAAAAAACTTGAGAAGGTTGTAGAGGAGTGACTATCGAAATAAACCGATTGGTTGCATAGGAGTCTCAATCAGTGTGAGACATTCGGTTGCAAAGCTATGTTTGTTGGTATAATTCGAGCGATTGTAGAGCCATGTCTGTTGGCATAATCTAATCGGTTGTAGAGTCATGTTTGTTGACATAAGTCGATTGGTTATAGATCTATGTTTGTTGATGTAAGTTGATCAGTTGTAGAGTCATGTCTATTGACATAAGCCAATTGGTTTTAGAGCCGTGTTTGTTGGAATAAGCCGATCAGTTATAGAGCCGTGTATAACGACATAATCGATCAATTGCAGAGTCATGTCTATCAATATAAGCTTATTAGTTGTAGAGCCATGGCATAAGCCAATCGGTTGTAGGGATTGTCGATCAGAATTTGTCTATCGGTTGTAGAGGTGTTGATTAGCATTATTCAGTCAGTTGTAGAACTGTGTTGATCATCATAGTCGATCGATTATAGTGGTGTTGATCAACATTTGTTAATCAGTTGCACATGTTCTGATAGACATAAGTCTCAATTGATTGTCATACCTACAACCTATCATCATGCCTGTAGCCTATCATCATTCCTAAAATTGATCGTCATGCCTACAATCGATCATCATACCTACAGCCTATCATCATGCCTAAAATTGATCGTAATGCCTACAACTGATCGACATACCTAAGCTGATCAAGATTCCTATAGTTGATTGTCATGCCTATAGCCAATCAACATACCTATAGTCAATCATCATGAATGAGTTGATTGACATTCCTATAACCGATCATCATTCCTATAGTCGATCATCATACCTATAGCTGATCATCATTACTAAGTTGATCGGTATGCCTATAGCCGATCATAATTCCTACAAACACTCGTTATACCTATAGCTGATCGAAATTCCTATAGCCCATCATCATGCCTATAGCCGATCATCATGCTTCCAACCGATCATCATGCCTCCAATAGATCGACATTCCTACAGTCGATCATCATACCTATAGCTGATCGACATGCCTATAGCTAATTGGCATACCTACAGCCGATTGGCATGTTTGCATCTAATCATAATGCCTACAGTCGATCATCATACCTATAGCCGATCAGAATTCCTACATCTGATCAGTATGCCTACATTCGATCATCATTCTTGTAGCCAATCATCATGCTATCGATCATCATGTCAACATAAATTCTTTTATATCGGCCTAACACTTATAAGTATGTCGTACATTTTTTAGATTTTGCAAACTAATATTCATATTTCCCAACACAAAAATTTGCCACGGTTTGAAAATTGCTAGAGATAAATTAATGAAAATCGCCATGGTTTGAAATTTTTTGAAAACAAATAAATGCAATTCACCATGTATACTTCTACAAATATCGTCAGGATTCCAAGATAATTCACCTTGATTTTATAAATATATTTTGGGGCTGACCCCTTATGCATAACCTTGGTCTTCACCACTAAAAAGATACACCATTACATGCTCAATCATACCACGTATGTCATATATAAGGAAAATCCATTGCAATATATGATGAGTCGAACATATCATAATAATCACACGATAAAATAGATAATGTTGTTGATAGAATTTGACCTAGAGTTCATTCGAAAAAAAATAATAAAAGGATAGGTCATAGCCGATCAACTAGCAGAGGCTTCTCTCTAGGATGACCAACCTCTGAATGTAGATCTTCCTAATGATGGAGTGTTTCATATCTCAGAATCACCTAATTTTGTAGAGCCTAAGTCATAGGCAAACATAACTCTATTATTTGATGGTTCTAAATGCGAGCAAGGGGGTGGTGCATGTATCATATTTTTCATACTACAAGGTGCTCCAATACCTCATTTGTTTTAACTCGATTTCCCGTGTACCAACAATAATTCCATGTATGAAATCTTCATCTTTGGCCTTCAAGCAGCAATCGCCATGAAAATAACTAAACTAAACATTTTTTATGATTCCTTGCTCATAGTTAATCAAGTTAAAGGGATATACTAGTATAGGTGTCCCATCTTGCAAGCCTACAAAGCCCTAGTGGACAAACTTCTGGTACAATTTGAATGGTATGGTATTGAGGCACTCCCTTGTTCATCTAATCATTTTGTGGACACAATGGCTTCCTTAGGGTCGCTAATCCCATAAAACCCTTCAGATGATATCACTACTATTCAAGTAAAAATTCTAGCACAATCTGTGACTAAGAATGATGAGCATAATTACATACCAGTTGTTCACATGATTCAGATTGAGCCTTCACATGAACGATTCTCTCAACTACATAATTATTTGGATAATGCTCAATGGGGGAGTATGTTCCCTCATAATTCTTTTGATACTAGCACAATGCTATATCTTCAAGTTCATTCTCAATTAGCATTCATACGATATGAACATCAAAATGATTGTGTGATTCATAATATTGAGGCTTCTTCAAAGCAATATTGGGCCATACTGATCAAATATTACTTAAAACTAGGTAATATTCCATCTGGATTATCGCATGTCGCAAAGTGAGAATTTAAGAAAAAATTAGCAAAATGTGTCTTATTAGGAGACAATGTATCATCGGAGCTATGAGGGCATCCTCCTTCATTGCTTAGACTCATAGGAGTCAGCATGGGCCATTTCCCAAGCCCACAATAGTACATGTTATGGTCATTTTAACGGTATGGCCATCGCTAAGCACATTCTTTGCATGGGCTATTACTGGACAAATTTAGACCAAGATTGTTGTGCTTATGTAAAGAAGTGCATAAAGTATCAACATCATACAAATTTGACACACGTACCTTCATAGGCCTTACAACTGATTCAATCTGTCTGTCCATTCACACAATGGGGGTTTGATTTAATTGGGAAAATATCACCTACTTCTTTGGACCGTCACACATTTATCATAACGACAACCGAATACTTCACCAAATGGGTGGAAGCAATTCTGCTTACCACTACGATTGGAATTCACATTGTGGAGTTCATGCTACATAACATCATATGTCATTTTGGTATTCCATCCAAAATAATATTGTTTAATGGAACACCCTATAAAAATAAGGATGTTCATGCGTTAACAACAAAGTATAACATAAAGTACAACTTTTCCATGCCCTATTATTTGAAGTCCAATGGGCAAGTAGAGGCATTAAATAAGACAGTAGTAGCCATATTGAAGAAAAAGATTAAGGAAAATCATAAATATTGGCATAATCAATTACCTCTTGCCCTTTGGGCCTACTACACTAGAATTCAAATGCCCACTGGGGCAACTCCATTTTCACTAGTGTATGGTGCTAAAGCCATCATGCCTCTAGAGTTAGAGATTTTTTTGCTACACATTTCCATGTAGGAATTAATTGACGATGATTCCGCTAGGCAAGATTGTTTAGATCAATTAATGTTACTTGATGAACGATGTGTAAATGCCCTCAAGCATCTACGTGTTTATCAAGAACACATTATAACCTGAAAGTACACTAGAGAGACTTTTAGGTTTGTGATTTAGTTCTAAAGGAGAACCAATAAAACTTAAATTTGCCATCCAATTTGTGGGACAAATTTATAGCAAATTGGTTAGGTCCATTCATCATTACAAGCTAGATTGGACCTAGAACTTATCTCTTAGCATTCGTTGAAGGAACTGAAGATCCTGAACCAATGAATGTTAGTCATTTGCGGTTGTTTCATGCTTAGAGCACCATAAAATACCCCTAGGTAGTCTATGACATTTCTTCAATGTCTATTACCATATAGGTCAACCCAAAATGCTCCTAGGCGGTCTATGACCATCTAGGTCAAAATAAAATATTCCTAGACTATCTAAAATCATAGAGGTCAATCCAAAAAGCTCCAAATGTGTCTATATGCCCTTTGGCCACCCCAAAATACCCCTAGGCAGTCTATGAAATTTCCTCAATATATATGACTGTCTAGGTCAACCCAAAATGCCCCTACACGATTTATGACCATCTAGGTCAAAATAAAATGTTCCTATACTATCTACGATCATCTAGGTCAATACAAAAAGCTCCAAAGGCATCTATAAGCCCTTTGGTCACCATAAAATACCCCTAGATAGTCTATGATATTTCCTCAATGTCTATGACCATCAAGGTCAACCTAAAACATCCCTAGGTGGTCTATGATCATCTAGGTCAAAATAAAATATTCCTAGACTATCTACGATCATCTCGATCAATCCAAAAAGCTCCAAAGGCATCTATAAGCCCTTTGGTCACCCCAAAATTATCCTAGGTGGTCCATGACCATCTAGGTCAACCCAAAATGCTCCTAGGTGGTCTATGACCATCTAGGTCAAAATAAAATATTCCTAGACAATCTACAATCGTCTAGGTCAATCCAAAAAGCACCAAAGGTATATATAAGCCCTTCAGTCCCCATAAAAAAACCCTAGGTAGTTTATGACCATCTACGTCAAACTAAAACATTCCTAGGTAGCCTATGATTGCCTAGGTCATCCCAAAAATCACAAAAGGCATCTATAAGCCCTTTTGTCACCCAAAATTCCCAATGGCATTCATTAAGCCCATTGGTAAACCTATATATACATATGTATAAAAAATAAAAAAATATTACTAAAATCATCAAAATACAACAATATTGCTTCATTGCACTTCATCTAAATTGCATTAGGCATACTCATCATTGCATTATGCATTGGTTAAAATTGATCATACATGTCTAGCACCAGTTCTGTACACTAGCCATCTATTAAAACCATTGTTATTATATGTCAATATTACCACCTATTTACATTATATATATCATTTACATTTACACTCCATATTATATGACTATTTTCCATCACTTAGCCATTTTTAGTAAAATATAGTTAAGGTTTTTCGGTAATTCATCCATATCTAGTTTTCTTTTCAGATTTTGTAGAAAGCTATCATTATTTTTTATAAGGTAGAATATTTCTTAGATTATACCTTGTATATATCAAAATCCCAACACATTTTCACATTAATAAATCTAAGTATAGCATAAGTAAATATGAAAACTATAAAGTGGTCTAGGTTACCTTTAAGCAAAAAAGTTTATCTTGCTCATCCCCTTGTGCAAATGGTTCAAATATGCTGAGAATTGACAAAAGGACAAGTTCCTCCTTACCCAAAAATCCCTTGCCCTACACTAGGGTATGTTTCCAAAAGAGAAAATCAAACAATGATTATCATCACTTCAGAAAAGTAAAAATAAACAGTGGCTCTTACCACTACCAAAATCCCTTGCTCAACAAATAAAAATGAGCTACTCCCTTGAATACTTCAAAATTAAAAGAAAAGAAGGTAGTCTTGAACTTGAATCCCTAGAGTTCTTAGTATTAGAGAACCATAAGGTGATCCTCATTACAGGTTTGGTGGATAGCCTACTTGTGAATGGTGGTATCCTCCCATATGACGATATGTCTATCACATAAGCAAATTGCTTAGGTACAAACCAATGTTAGAATGTGGATGAGCTAACTTGTTGTAGCCTATATTGCCTTGTAGTATAATCTAACTAAGTACAAAAATCAATATAATAAGACTCATAGAGTAATATCTAGTATAGATGGGCTGTGTACATCCCATTTGCATTAGGGAAACCTTATGCATTATCATGGTAATGAACTCACGTGCACACACAGAGATGTTGATTATCTTGGTTATATTAGTAGGTGCATACTTTGTCAAAAAAAAATTGCATAGTTATTATTCAACTTTTGATTAGGTAACTGGAGTGTTTGAGTCTCCTAAAAACTATCGAACATATCATATCACATTACATTATCCATTTCATTTTACATCATGATGTCACATATTTATAAAAATTACAAAATCCATTACATAAGTGTTATAATAAAATGAAAATAACAAATATATATTTTGTATAGTCTATGGTTCTAGAATATAATGCGTCAAATAGTCATCATAAATCCATCATATAAAATTAAATCACAATATTCCATTTCATTATGCATTAACATTTGCATCCTACATCATCACATCATGAACAACATATATGCATACATGATAGACACCCATCATAGCATAAAAAAGCATAGTGTAGCATACATATCATAAATTAGTAAAATATGACATAATGATCACAACAAATTCATACATATATATATATATATATCCATATGTAAAATCCAAAAGCTACATCATAGTCCATAAGTTTCCTGTAGGCTACAATAAACATGAGTTCATAGACTTCACACTCCCAAAAACCAAAAAGTCCAAAAATAACAATCAGAGTCTCCTAGCCATGGTCACGCAGGACTAGCACCTTGACTCTCTCCTCTGCTCTCAGCCAGAGTCCATAATGAGCTCCCATACCTACTCCCCCCATACCTACTACCACTAGATGTGTTCATTCTCCATGTAGAACTCAGAGCCCTCATCCACACAAACAATTATCCTGTCTTGCTCCTCTGGCTATGCTATGATCTAATGGCCAATGCTCGATCTGGTATGCACCCCTTAAGGCACACTATCTCATCCTCCATCATATCCATATATATTTGATACTCCTAAAATTGAGTCTGATAGGTTGCCACCAAACCTTAGATATGTACCATATCCTCTTGCATTGTGGCTACCTCACCACTATTGGACTCCCCATGGTTAGGACCCTGTATGCCAACCTATGCCTGAAGAGTAGCTATCAAAGCTGCCTACCTCTCCATCTCAGTCTATGCACTCTACACCTATACCTATAGAAGAGCTCTCTCCTCTAAAAAATCCTATCACACCCTATTGAGATCACCCCACAGCTCTGCAATCATAGTATCTTATGCTACTAACTATGCCTACATAACCTAATATCCCAGGTCTTCCCCATCAAAGTCTAGTGGATCATGTATATTAATCAGATCCACCCTATCCACTGCCACATGAAGATGCACAACATGCTCATCTATGTCTACCTCCCCATTATCTGGAGACTCATCCTGATACTCCTCATGTAGAGCATCCCTAGCTACATTTGTTGCTCTAGCAACTGCATCCCATTCTAGTGGTACCTCCCCTTGCCACTACCGTATAACCCACCAAGCGTCATACTCCTCTATCGTACCTACATCATCCAGCTTAGAAACTTTCACCATAGGATCTGACTCCTCTCCTAGTGCCTCCACAATAGGTCATGCTAGATTCCTTTGAACGCCAAAATGATGATAGATCATCGACTCCCTAGGAAACCCCTAGGGTATCCTAAACTATTGTAAGACACGACCATAAGGGAATTACTCTCACTTCATCCCATGTTTCCCTATAAAGCACCTACCTCGCAAAAATTGGTGTAGCTTTACCTTAGCCTCCCTCCATGCAGGAAAATCTCGATAGGGTCTCCATACAACATCTTCCACTCTAAGACATGCAAAAGCCTCTACATAGTACTCAACCTACCCCATGTGTTAATGGCTATGACCTAGTTCATGTGACCTCTACCATAGTACCCCATAACCAATCTTCCTATTCGGTAGCTTTGCTCGATTAGTCCATGGTAGTCCATGTGGTCACTCCACAACAATATGCTACCAACCCCAAACCTATAGCAGGAAGCTACAACCCAATTCCTTCTACCCATGGTAGTGGATCTCATACATCTCCTCATATAGCTATGCTAATAATGTAGGACCCCAAGCCATCACTATCAG
Organism: Wollemia nobilis; assembly: GCA_028583015.1. Taxonomy (NCBI): domain Eukaryota; kingdom Viridiplantae; phylum Streptophyta; class Pinopsida; order Araucariales; family Araucariaceae; genus Wollemia; species Wollemia nobilis. The sequence continues at coordinate 1,270,446 of JAQPPZ010000886.1, read as the reverse complement.
CTCATTCTCTCTACACTCCACAAGAGTGAACATCAGCTCTATAAGGTTCCATGGGAACCTAGCACCTGAAGATTTAGGTAGTAACATGTTGCTGATAAATATCATCAATAAAGTGTGCTTAATATTAAGCACATCAGCCTAAAACCATGAGACCACTAATATCCCTCCACTGATAAGATCAATCGTTGCATCCTCCTAGCATGCCCCAAAGTACCTCCGCAATACGACCTCTCATCACTCTATAGGATTATATACTATGGGACATCCCTATATAAAAATACACAATATCTGATATACATCCTCTATAGTAATTATCATCTCCCCCGTAGCTAAATGGAAAGTATTAGTACAAGGGTCACACAAATCTATTAGTGTAGTCACTACGGGGTCTAACTGCATAACATGCTTCAGGACAATGGCATCAAGACATCACTAGTATATAGCATTCAACAAGTATCTAGTGACCTATAAGAGATTCATAATCCTATATCGACTCCTCACTATATGATAATGTAAATTAACTTGTCAATAATGCACTAAAAATGCAAAAAAATGCTATAAAAATACCAAAAAAATGCATGATAAAGGGCCCTTTTTAGCCCAATTTTTAGCCTTACCACCCAGGGATGGTCCCCAATTTTGTAACCGTACCACCCATGGATGGAAACCAATGACCGTCCCTTACAGAAACGGTCCCCAAAAATGACTAAAAAATTGTCATTTTGACCCCTAAAACAGCCCTAAAAAGGCCTAAAAATCATAAAAAAATCACACAAAAAGCAAAATTTAAAGCATGTAAACATCTAATAAAAATAAAAAATAATATATTACATTATTATTAGGGTTCCTTAACCTTAATTTAATGTGTATTAAGAAAATTATAGCAGAATTTACAATTTCACAATAAAATAGGGAAGAGAAGGAAATGTGTTCCATACTCGTTTTGCACCGGATCTACCGCCCATAGCATCTTCTGGCTGTCTCATGTTGTTGAGTAGATATTTTTACAGCACTCTACTTCATAAAATCACCCTCCTACCTCTCTCCTCTCTAAACTCCTCCAATCACAATGCACAAATGAGCCTTTTTGCCCCATTTTGGGCTTATATAGCTCCAAAATAAGTCGATCGTATCAAGGTAGGATGAGCATATAATTGGCTGTATGTACCACCCTAGGATGGTTATAAAATTTGTAACCATCCGCCCCAGGACGATCACCAAAACAATTGAAAAAAACAACTCAAAAACCTCAAAAATAGGGTCAAAAACCCACCAAAAATAAGGCAAAATGATCTAAAAATTTGTAGGGATCAAGATTAAACAAATAGTATTTATGGATGTCTTAAAAGTATTTATTTTATTCCCCAAGAAGGCCTCCATGGCTGGAACTCTCCCCGGGAATGAATTTTTAGCCTTTTTCTTCTAGAAATGCTTATCAAAATGATTAAAAATCCCCTCCAAACAGGTATATAGTACCATGGGAAAAGCAGAGAGTTATCCCAATTCAATCATATGTGTCAAGTGACTCGTAAATTTATCATTTGGAATGCCCTCATTGACTCATCACTAGAGGGGGTAGTCATAATACCAATTTCATAAATCAAATCAACAATAAAACACTCAAAAGTGTAATTTACATGCATTCAAAATAATCTTTACAAAAGATAAATTTTCAAGCCTGTGCTGGGGTAAATAATCAGCATAAGCAAAAAAAATAGACTTGACCTCCTTGAAACCTTAGGAATCCACCCATGTAAAGGTTTACAAGAATACAAGGCACTAAGAACTAGTATTAAGCCCCTACAACTGTCATTACAATGTGGCTAAAAGGTATACCCAAATGAATCCTTTGACTATGTCAAAAACAAGGATTCTAAGAATGTATGCTCTTTCCCTAATGGAGGCATCCAAATTTGATTACGTTAATGAACAACCTTAATCATTTAATGATTCAGTAATCTATTTTTGCTCAGCGCTTTGTTGTACATAGTGCATCCCAAAAAGGGGCATCTGTAGACACTAAAATCATGTAAATTGGATAAGGTTGCTAATGCATCACATGTTCCACTCTTATCGACATCATATGGCCCCATTGGGAAGCCCTATAGGGTAATATAGAGCTCCATAGCACTTTTGGGAAGGTCCCCAATAGTTTTAGGAGGTTTAGGGTCATATTCTTATGACTGTCCCACCCTAGGACGATCACAGATGGTGACCATCCCACCCATGGACGGTCACCTCTAACCATACTTGGGTGGGATGGTCCATAAAAAAACACCTCAAAATTCAAAGGGGTGGAGAAATGGCAATCAATTATTGATATATTCTCTTCTCAATCATACAAAATTGATTGGGAGCCTTTCATGGAGACCAAGAACTCCCAACTAGAGGCCCCAAATGGGAAACCTCTTCTACCCAATCATGGCAAGGGTTTTGACAAGTGGTAGTACTTTCCTTGCATGCCAATACTTGCCCCTTTTCCCTAGATTCCCTATTTGGGATATAAAAAGAGGTGTATTCACCCAATTTGAAAAGAGAAGAGTTGAAGCATTTGATAATGAAGTGCTACCCAATTCTACCCTCACTTTTGCCATTGCTTTTGCCCTCACATTTTCTTGAAACCCTCTTCATTTGAAGGTGCTTTTAGGGGCATCCCAAATACACTAAATCCATTCCAAATTTGGTTATATTGAATAGCAATTTGACCCCATTTGCCTATAGAACCTTTAAGACAATTTTGAACCAAATCCCATTAGAATTGGTGGTAAATTCTAAGCATATTTGTAACCGTATCATCTGGGGATGGTTAGTAGTAGGTGGTTGCACCTGTTAGGGATGATATTTGGAGCAGTTTTGATGGTCTAATTGAAGGTTTATTTGTTGTAGGTTTAGTTGTCCATGTCAGGGATGATCACTATTTATGTTAACATTTTCATTGCATCTTATGCTTAGATCCCTCCAAAATTATTTATATTATAGCATTTCTTCATTTATATATCAATTAGAATAGTTTTCATGTGTTATATATTAGTTTTGTTATTTCTAGATTCATGCTTTTCTATGTTTTCAAGAATTTAAATCTATAACGCATATGTTATTAACACTTTCCAATCATTTTTGTGTAGTTACAAGTATACTAGACAGGAGGGAAGAGCTAAAGAGGCACATAATTATAAGCCCAAAATAGCTCTTGAGTGCGGGAACATGAGATGAAAATTAGTGCATGCCTTAAGACCTTGCAAGGTATTAGATCCCTTGAATCTTGTAAATGTTGAAATGTATCAAGTTCTAAATCCCTCAAGGGGATGTATTGTAATCCTATTTGAAGCCATGAATGAATAAATACAAGGATAAATCCACCACCTTTATTGCACATTTCACTTCATTTCAATAGATTACATATTTATGTAACTTTTCTCTTTTTATGCTTTAATCTGTTTCACATTGCAATAAAGAGGCCTTACAGCGATGTCATAAATTTTTCTTCTTCATATAGTGTTAGGATAAAAAAAATATACACATGAATACAAAAATGATTAATTTTGCTTTTGCTACAAGGTTGTTTTACTCTTGTTTGTTATCTTTTTGATTCTACCCCTTGAGTTGTTCATCTTGTACCTATTCAATGTATTTAGCAATCCTTTGTTATTGTTCTTTTTCTTGATGAGTTTTCTCTCCACTTGTTTGTTGTTTATCTTCTTCGTTGCTACCTTCTTGGTCTTATTCAGCCTCTTCTTCTTCTTGGTAAGTATCTTGTTTATATTTAGGCTCTAGAACTACTCCAAAAAATTGGATCATCTATTTTAGGGTCTGCAATGCTTGGCTTCAAGGTGACTAAGTAGTATTAGTGGTTTCTTTGAGCCGCTTATGAATATACTCCAACTTAGAGGTTTCTTCATGAGTCATAGAGTTACCCTTGTTCACCAAGTATTCCATTAGATATTTGATCCTAATCAAGTCTTTGATCATATAAGATACCTTATCTTGGACAATCATATCTTCCCAAGCATCTATTTTAGATTCATCCTGGATGATTGAGGCTACATTCTTTCGAATATCTTATTTTGATAACAATGCATTATTTTCAACCCAAAGACCTCCAAAATCATAGTGCATCATCTCTTGATTGATATATATAATATTTTGGAGTGTACCCTAAATTTTATCTAATAATAACCAACCCTTTTGGAGCAACCTATTCTTATCAACTACAATTCTAATGACCATCCTAGAAGTATTCCATACCTTTCTAGGGATAGGCTTTGTAGATTCACTGAATCTACTTTCAAGTAGCTTGAAAATATGTTCTGCTAGAATCACCATAAGTTGAAGCTCCTTCGTGAATTTATCCAGATCTTTAGTAGCTTGAAGTAAATGACTTGCATCATCCATATAGTCAATTACAAGTTGGATCGCTAAACATTTATCAATGATTTCAGACCATATCTCTTTTCTAAACTTATTCACTCCTTTTGAAAAGCTTGTAGATTTAGCCTTCTCAATCTAAAGTTGGTTCTTTAAATCTTGTATTTATTTGGCATGTGCTTCATTATTTCCTTTTATACTTTTCAAATTGATCCTTGAGATTTATGGCCTCTTGATACTTGTTTAGACAGCTCTTGACTTCATTTCTCATAGATTTCTCTACATTTTTTTACTACTAACTATCTTTTCTAGTCTCAAAATTTTCCTCCAACTTTCCACATTGCTCCTTATAAATGTCAATTTTGACATAAAAAATTTCAAGGTGGGATTTTGCTACGGCCAACTCATCCTCCATGTACAATTGATCAATATCTTATGTATATTCCTCCATATGATAATTGTTTATAGTCATATCTTCCTTAGGTTTACTCACAAGAGGGGTGATAGATCTAGTTTCCCTTTGCCTTGTCATTGGATCAACAATCATTGTATTTATCCTTTTAGACATTTGCTTTGAAGGGTTAGATAGTTTCTCAACCCAAAAAACTTAAATTTTCTATGAAACCTATTTTTATTTCTATAAATTGTCTAATGTGGGATGATTTGTGGGTTGGAGAAGTTATAATATAAGGGAGAAAATACTCATACACTTATGGAATGGGAGTGGTTGTGATGATAGTGGAGTCGGTGCTTATGGCAGTAGTTATGACTAGGAAAATCATAGGGATGGAAGTTGAAACCATGGAATGAGCTGGGGGAGATGAAAGATATTGCCCTTTTGATGTTACTAAAGGTAATGTATTTGAGGGCATAGATGAATGGATAGATGATGATGTTACTAGTATTTCAAATGAATGTGGGAGAGATGAATTGGTTTGACCCTCTATAATAGTCGATGAAGTAGGTGGTGAATTATGAGGGGGAGAGGGTACATTCTATTCCAACTCTTCTTGAGAATGGGAAGGATTTTTTTGGGGGGAAGAAGGAGAAGAGATAGAAATAATACCTTCACCTACAAAATTAGGGTGTTTGAAAATATATTTTGCACTTTTGTGTTGTGCCTGCTCCACTTGTGGCTCTACAGTTGATACATGAACTTTTTCAGCAATTTGCCCTAGATCCATTTTCAATTTCTTGCTAACCTCCTTATGGGTTTCCTCTACTGTATCCTTAGTATTTCTCTTGAAAACCCTAGAAATTGTGGGTTTATCACTTTCTGTATTCTCCCTAGATTATGTTTCCTAAACTACAACCTCAACGATCAGGGTCAACTCTACTAGGGTTGTAGTGGTGGAATTTACAAGGGTGAATACAAAGTTGTCTTCCTTATATTTCTATTTTATGTCTGTTGGAAGAGGCTCTCCACCCAGGGATTGTTGGAATATGTAATACAACATTGTGTAAATTATTCTTAGACTAAAATATAAAGTCTAAAGAATAATATTTGAATTAGAATATAATTCTATCTTATGTAAAATATTCCTAGCACCCTTAATTTATTTATTAATTGGGTGGAAATATTTTACATAATATAGAATTATATTCTAATTCAAATATTATTCTTTAGAATTTATATTTTAGTCTAAGAATAGTTTACAGAATTTTGCATTACATATTCCAACACTCCCCCTTAATACAATATTGGAGAAAGTAATTATGAGACAAAGAAACATTCTCCCCCTAAAGATACAAATGGGTATGAGAATAAAATGAGTAATATAGTTGCAATGAGCTTCTATTACCAATAAGGGTCTACAATAAGGCACAAATACAAAATGGGCCAAAATGATACTGCAAGCCCCCAATGGAGTAGCTTCAGATACAAGTAGCTTACAAAGCCATCCATCAACCACAAGTGGTTGCAAATGACAAGAAGAAAACATCACAAGGGTGTCTTTAGTAAGCCTGCAAAATCCCAAATGAAAGTACCTGCAAGCTACAAGCATCTCAACATAATATCAATTAGATACATCATCATAAATATATTCACCACAGCATATATGAATATCCAAAGAAGATAACAAAAATAATCTAACAAATAGTGAACTATAAGTCATCACAAAAAGATGTCAAGCCATACTTATAGTCACGTGCTATATAGTTGATCAAAAAATATCATGTACAAAGTTGCATAAAGCAAACAAGGAGTACCATGATAATGTAAACTCTAAAGTACCATGTACAAAAGTAGCACAAGGCTAACAAAAAAAAACCATGTACAAGAGTTGCATAAGGTATATGAAAATAATAAAGTGTGCACACCGGTTGCATAAAGCCAACCATAAAATATCATGTACAAAAGTAGCATAAATGCTAACAAGAAAGTACCGTGATAAACCAATTGCAAAATGCCAACTACATAAAAAACATGTACAAATTTGCACAAGGCAACAAGAAAGTACCATGTAAAAGAGTCGCATAAAGAAATTGCATCATATACCATAATTGCACAATTCCATCTACAAAGTAACATGTACAAAAGTTGCACAAGGCAAACAAGAAAGTACCATGTTCAAAAGAGATGCAAAAAGCAATAATACCACCAAATATCAACTCATATATAAAGCACAAAACACATCATAAGGATGAATTTGTCATCACACAAGTGTAACTACACTTCATTCCCCCTTGAGGAAAACTTCACCAAACCAAGTGAGTCCCTCAGCTTACAAAACTACTCCTTGGGAAGAGGTTTGGTGAACAAATCAGCAGAATTATAAGATGATGGGTAATACTCCAACTGAATAGTCCCATCCAATACCTTCTCTTTAATAAAATGGGCTTGGATTTCAACATGCTTTGTTCTTTGATGCATTACAAGATTTTTAGCCAAGGCAATAGTTGATTGATTATCGGAGAGCAAACATGAAGGACCAAATTGCTCAAAGCCAATTTCCTTCATGAGGGTATGAATTGCAAGTGAAATCAACTCTAGGCTTGTTGGGTTGGAAATTTTAATTTTTCCTTCCCTTGTATTTCTTCTTGAAGGAAGCTTTAGTGGAACTCAAGGCAACATTCTTCTCTTTGACAACTTGACCATTCACTTTTTCTCTATTAAGAGACTCTTCATGTTGAATTAATAATTGTGAAAGAGTGTTGAGAGGAATGCAATCCTCTTCTTGCTCTAGCCTAGTCTAAATAATGATGAAAAAATTCTTGAACTTGCTTGACAAGTTCCTCAAAACGATAAATCTTAAGATCTTCTCACTTATCCAATCACAATTACAATCCAATAGTTGAGTTCTCATGTCTTTCATCTTTGAGAGGAAGATCAAGGCACTTTCTTATTCACCTTGCATAGTGCTAAGAATTTTAGAAAATAAAGTGAATTTCCTTGATGTGTTGGACCCTATATGGACTTGTTTTAGAAAATCCCATGTATCTTTAGCATGCTCACAATGGCTTATAGTGAGCAATATATCATAACTGACACTATTGATAATCATGGAAAGTGAAAGGTGACTCCTGTTGTTGTATGTATCAAGTGCCCTTGCCTGTGTTGGGATTGTTTCATATCCATTCACAATGGGACATAACTTTATTGCTTGAAATTCAGCCCTCATCCTTGGTTCCCATATTTCAAAATTTGATCCTTCAAGGATGTGCTTAGGTGTGAAGGAGATTCCATGATCAGCCATTCTAGAAAGTGAACATAATCAAAACATAAGATGCATTGACAAAGTAAATAAATGATGCAATAAGAAAGTAGATAAACATGCTTGAATATATATATATATATATAAACATAACTATCAAGTAATCTACTTTTCAATCATCAAAGATAAAACATCATTAAAGATAATTAAAGTTAAGCATCATTAAGAGAGATAAGCATCATAATGAAATATAATCAACATAATCATGAACTACTATAACCATATTGCAATAAACAACTATAAACATATTGCAATTGAATAAAGAAAATAAACCAAGATCAACTTGCAATAGATTAACTTGCAATAAGAAGGTAACTAATCATAACAACCATCTTGCAACAAAATAAACTAACTTGAATTGAACCATAAAATATTTGTTAAATGTTAGATAGTCAATAAGTTAGTTAGTGTTCATTTTAAGGTTTTGCTATAGCCTAATGAATTGCCAATTCATCTCACCCAAGGTAAACCAAGCTACCCAAAAGGGTACGGGTACGAGGACCCAAAAATGACTTGCTACCGATAGAGTGGATTCTTTTGGATTCAATAGGTGTTTAGCAAATATAAACCGTGTTGCAATATTAAGTAAATTTTAATCAAATACTAAAGTTGTGGTTATGAAGTTGATTCATTTTTAACCTTCTTGATTAATATGAAAATTAGTAAATTGCAATTTAGTTGGTTAGTATATTGTTTAGTAGCAAGTTAGTAGTTAGATTATTTGAGATGCAAAATGTAAGAAAGATGAACAAGAGATAGTGGAGACACAAAGCAAAACACAAATACTCTCTCTCTCTCTCTCTCTATTTCTCTCTCTCTCTCACTCTCACTTTAATTATCTTTTACTTTCATAATGAGAGATACAAGTTACATTAATTTAAAGTATGCTTCAAGCAAATACTGGAGAGATATTAGAAGAAATTAATAAAAATAGGGGAAGAGAGTGAAAATTTTTATCCGAAATTGCCTTGTATACTCCAAAACATACTTGAATAAATTATTCTTAGACTAAAATATAAATCCCAAAGAATAATATTTGAATTAGAATATAATTCTATATTATGTAAAATATTCCCACCCAATTAATAAATAAATTAAGGGTGCTAGGAATATTTAATTTCTTGGGAAAAAGTTATTTCTCTTTTCTAGCAAATATTAGAAAGTAACTAATCACTTTCTAATATTTGATAGATGTCACTTATCACATATCTCAAAGATTAGATTGTGATAAAATTAGAAAGTAACTAAATAACTTTCTAATATTTGATATATTGTGATAATATTATATTGTGATAAGATTTAGGGTTGTAGTAGAAAATCTTCTCTTTAAATAGAGATGTTTTCTACTACATATTATCATATCTTATCATATCTTGTCATATTGACTTGTGTTGTAGTTTATTTTGATGCATATTGTTGCATAACATTGAAGCATTCTTGTACTATTGAATCATTGAGTAATATAGTGAGATTCATAGTGGATATTTTCCTTCTTCATTTGAAGTAGGGTTTTACCACTCAATATTTGTGTTATGGGTTTACCTCTTTTATGCGTGATTGATCTTGTGGAGCATTCTTCGATATTGGGGAGACTTTGCTTGTCTCACAAGGCTAAGTATTTTGGCCTTGTTGTTGCCTGAATACTTTATGTATTTCCTTGTCCACTACCAAAGTAATGCATTTTTCTCATAATTTGGGCCCCCATAGAATATTTTTGTAATTTGGGGCTTCTTTAGCTGTTGAGGGAGCATTTGTATCTATTTATTGTACTTCTTATGAGGGTGGAGAAGGGTAATCTGATGTTGCTCAAGTTTTCTATTTTTCCTATATTTTAGCTTTGTTGTAACTCAACACCAAACTCCTAGCATTTTTAGCCTTCCAAGTTTTAATATTTTTATCATACAACTTAGAGAAATCAGTGTCCATTTATCGACCCAATCTAGCCTTTTTTGTACCTATTTCCACTCTCATCTACCACCAATCCACAATTTTACCATTATCCCACCCCTTTTTCTTCTCAACTTCTTTAATTTTAGACTCTTTCAATTGGTGGTCTTTGTTCTTCTCGGGGTCATAATAAACTATCTATTCATAAAAGTCTCTCCATGGAGGCAATTATTCCATTTTACTGATATTCCATTCCAGTGGAGCATTTTCCTTATCATTTCTACCTTCTTCAAAATGAGACCTTGATTTTTTAAAAATTGAAAGCTCTTTCTCCATTTAGGGCAATATTCCTCTTCAAGAACTTGTCATCAGGGTCATACCTCCATATTTGTGGAATGTACAATAGTCCTAGTCTCTCCAAATATTGAGTAATATGCTCATATTGACCCCTTCTGGTTATTGTTATGTCATCTACATTATGAAAGTAAATCACCAGTCCTTTTATTCCTTTACTAGTACCAAAATTGATGTTGATAAAGTTATATTACCTTAAGTATTCTAGAGCTAAAAACATATTAGTAATAAAATGAGGTAGTAGAAGGGTTAATCATTAAATCCATAGAGCCTAATGACAATATACTATGTCAGGATATACCAGTATCCTTCTTCAATATCCTCTATTCATAACAACTCTTTAGCTAGAGATGGAAATCTAGGGCATTTTCCATACATGACCTTCAAATATGGCCCTAAAAACTCCAAGTTAAACATGTAGTATGACTCTGTACTCCTCAAATAACTGGTCCAATGATAAACTAGAATAGAGTCTCCATTATCATTATTGTCCTTAGTTGGAATCCAGGGCATCATGTGCCTTACAATGGCATAGAACATCCATATCAAGTTTAAACAATGCTAAAAGGAGGGGTTCTCTAAATCCTTTTTCATCCTAACCAACTGCTCATGCATCCTTTTAGAGAGATAGGTTGGCCAGTCAAAATAAATTGGCTTGATACCTTCTTCCTCTGCTTTAGGTTTATATATTTTCTCATTGGAAATGTAATACACAGTGGCTATTTTCTAATATCTTACATACCAATCAGATTCAAGACCCTCTAGGTAGGTCAACATGGTGAAAAGATCTAGGTTAGTGAAATGTTCAAGGGTGATTGGGGATTTTGGAAAATATTTTCTAGACTTTATAGTTTTGAATTGGCTATTAGACCCATTTCCTAAAAGGATATCCTTCATGAGCATGTCACTACAGGGAGTAGTATATGGCCTGCTCTAATGTGTCAAAGGGTTTAGGTCTTATAGGGGATTCTACACCTATGAAAAACAAATCTAGGTAGGCCTTAGCAGTTATGTTAAACAATGTTTTGCCTTGGTGGTCTTTATCGCTTTTGCCCTAGGATCATAAAACTTGATAATATATGATATTAAATTAGGAAATGGATGTAGGGAATCACATATGTAAAATTATAAAAAGGAATAAATAACACAACTACCTTATATTGTCATGGATTTTCCCTTGTGGAATTTGTCGTCGATGTCTCTTTTGATCTTGGTTCTTCTTAACCATGTCATCCTGGTGTCAGCTATTGATTCTACTTTGTCAATTTAGTGTTCCATCTCAAAAGTCTCCTACTATATGAATTTATAAGCTATTTTTGAGGCAATTTTTTGAGAAAACCCACTGGATATTCACTCTTTTATGTACTTGTTAGCTTTATCTCACCACTTTCTTTAGCTCTTTCTGGTAACTAGTTGCCTCTTGAAAAATAACTAGTGATTGAAAATTGTGTTTAAATACCCCTGTATGCATACCTTCCACAATTAATGTGGTCGATAGACAACTACCCATTACACACTTCTCAATTCAAAATATGGGTGGCTTGGCGATAGAAAATATCATGTTGTTCGTTGATTGGTTGTGGTGTAGCACATTTTTTAGAAGTCATGGTGCTTTTCTATCTCATTATTTTAAGAGTAGTGTGGAGAAAATTGTAGCATAGGGGTGCAATATTCCTATTTGGGAGGTTATTCTTAGAGGCTTGGAATGATCAACTTACTATTCTTGTTCAAATACCCAAATCATACAATTGTACAATTTTCACAACAATTGATATGCGACTGCAAAATAACTTGTACGGATTCAATTCATACAATTGCATGATCCCAAATAATACAGTGTTAGTGCATGTATGATTTAAAACTCATTCAATCCTTCATATTCGGTTTTTTAAGCTATCGTACACAGTTTTGTAACTAATTTGTTCAATTTGCTAAAATTTCCAAATCGAGTAAGTTTTCTTCAATCACCTAATATGCCAAATAAGGTAAAGTTCTTTTGTACAATTTGTGTTGAGCAAGGTGCAGCAAAAGTATTGTCATTGTTGTCAACACAGACAGAGGATCGGTTGATGCAATGGACACAGTCAGGGAGATCGGTTGATGCAGTGGACAATAGATCGGTTGATGCAATGGACAGGAGTTCAGTGGTCATACAGAGCATGTATAATGATTCTCCAAAGAAGAACGTAGTGGCCCATATGCAAAAGGTCAAAGAAAAATACAAGTAAGAAAAGTGTCACGATATCACGACATGTTGAGCAAGCATGAGAAACTGTCGCAATATCACGACATGTTTGGCCAAAAAGAAAAAGCGTCGCGATATCGTGACATGTTTGGCAAGAAAAGAAAACTGTCACGATATCGCGACATAATGGAAGAAAAAAAGCCAAGTAGAAAAACTGTCACAATTTCGTGACATGTTGGCAGAGAAAAAGCCAAGTGGAAAAACTGTCGTGATTTTGCGACATGTTCGAAGAGAGAGAAAGCGCAAGAAAAACTGTCACGATTTCACATGTTCGAAGAGAGAGAAAGCACAAGAAAAATTGTTGTGATTTCATGACATGTTTGAAGAGAGAGAAAGTGCAAGAAAAACTGTCGTGATATCGTGACATGTTTGAGGAGAGAGAAAGCACAAGAAAAACTATCACGATTACGTGACATGTTTGACGGAGAAGGCGCAGGCAAAGAAAACTGTCACGATTTTGTGACATGTTTGGAGAGAAGGCGCAAGCAAAGAAAACTATCATGATTTCGTGACATGTTCGAGGAGAAGGAGCTTGCAAAGAAAAGTGTCACGATTTCACGACAATCTACAAGAGAGGCAGTACGGACAAAAATGTGTCACGATTTCATGACATGTTTGAGAGAATGAGCTTGCAAATAAAAGTGTTGCGATTTCATGACAATCTGCAAGAGAGGCAGTATGGACAAAAATGTGTCGCGATTTCGTGACATGTTTGAGAGAAAGAGCTTGCAAGGAAAAGTGTCATGATTTCATGACAATTTACAAGAGAGAGCGCTAAGGAGAAAAAGTGTCACGATTTCGTGACATGTTGGGTTTTCGTGACCCGATGAGAAGAAAAGCACAAGGTAGCGAAAGTGTCACGATTTCGCGACATGTTCCATTTTCATGAGCAAAAGGCAGAGAAAGGCATAAGGCAGCAAAAGTGTCATGATTTCATGACATGTCATGTTTTCGTTGGTGCATGCCGAGAAGAGTGCAAGGAAGAGAAAAGTGTCACGATTTCGCGACATGTCATGTTTTCGTTGGTGCAAGCCAAGTAGAGTGTACAGAGGTGAAAAGTGTCATGATTTCATGACATGTCATGTTTTCGCTAGTGCTTGCAAAGAAGAGTGTACGGAAGCGAAAGGTGTCACGATTTTTCAACATGTCATGTTTTCGCTAGTTCTTGTAGAGAAGAGTGTACGAAAGCGAAAGGTGTCACAATTTTGTGACATGTCATGTTTTTGCTAGTGCAAGCAAAGAAGAGTGCAAGGAAGCGAAAGTGTCACGATTGAGCGACATGTTCTATTTTCATGGGCAAGAGACAGAGAAGAGCTCAAGGCAGCAAAAGTGTTACGATTTTGTGACATGTTTTGTTTTTGCGGGTGCAAGCTAAGAAAACGACAAGGAGGTGGAAAGTGTCATGATATCGTGACATGTCTTGTTTTTATGGTCAAACAACAAGAAAATTCAAAGGGGCAAAAATGTCATGATTTCATGATAGGTCGCATTGGCATTATGGAAGAAGAAGAACCCAGTTGAAGTAAAATTATTTGAAGTCATACGATAGTAAAAGAGGCAGTTATAGAAAGAATTCATGCAGCCAGAATAAGAAGAGTTAACTAGAGTTAGAATTGCAGTTGCAGAGGAAAAATCATGCAGATAAAATAAGAAGAGTTAACTAGAGTCAGAACTACAGTTGCAGGGGGTGTTGCAAAGAAAATCATGCAAGAAAAATAAAGAAGAGTTAACTGGAGTCAGATCTGTAGTTACAGAGGGCAGTTACAGAATAAATTTATGTAGCTAAAATTAGAACAGTGCATTAAAGATAGAATGGTTATTACAGGGCCATGACACTGTGAAACTGTAAGAGCGATGGCCATACTGAGAGTCCCAAATAAAGAGACAAACCTATTAATAGGTTGTGTGTAAGAATATTGTGTCAAAAAGGAGTTACTTAAAAGAGTGCCTATTAATAGTCTGCATGCAGTATTATGGCAGTTACAAAAGACTTAGGGTTTCAAAATGAAAATATTTTTTTAATGGTAGTTTCATGCAGAAGAAAAAGTTTGGCTCAAAATTGAAAAGAGTGCCTCCGAAAAGAGTAAATGTGCCACAAGGGCAGTTGCGTGCATAAGTGAAAAGGTAGCTCAAAATTAAAAAGTGAGTAGATAAGGCTGTTAGAGCCATAAGCAAGCAGAGAAGGCTATCAGAGTGTAGAGAAGACTGTCAGAGCACAGTAAGCAGAGCGGTAAGAGTGATCTGTTAGGTTGAGCTCTATGTGGGTAGAGATATATGAGAAAATCCAAAGAGAGAAATTGAGTATAGGGAGAGCAGCTAAGAAAGAGTGACTGAGAGAGTGCAGCAACAAGTGCACTGAAGGAATATGTGTTTCCTAAATTGAAAGAGAGGTTGGATGAGCAATAGACCAGTGAGGGTCTTGTAAAAGTGAAGGCATATTTATGTCAATCTAAGATTCAAAATAGAAATCCAAGTTGGTGCTTGGAATCAAGGGTTGGTGCTCCTTCTAGTTGGTGCTAGTAAATCAGGGGTTGGTGCTCCTTTCTATTGGTGTAGATAAATTAGGGGTTGGTGCTCCTTCTAGTTGGTGTTGGTAAATCAGGGGTTGGTGCTCCTTTCTATTGGTGCAGATAAATTAGGGGTTGGTGCTCCTTTTAGTGGGTGCTAGTAAACTGTTTGTAAAGTGGGTGCTTTGCAAAGGCTGGATTTGGATGGGATTCCAAGTAGTCTATTTTTGAGGAGTAGCCAAAACTGGTGAACCTCGTTAAATTGTGTTTTGTGGAATGCTCTCTTGTTATATTTGCTTTATCTGTTTTAAGTTCTCCTTGCTTCAGCTTTAAGAGTTGTAGATTTGAATTTAAATAGCTACATTGATTCACCCCCCCCTCTCAGTGCCATTGTAATACTAACAATTGGTATCAGAGCAATGTTCCTAAACAAGCTCAATCAGCTAAGGTGATCTTGGAAGAAACACAATGGCCGATGGTGAAGGATTTTCATCCAACAAAGCTCCTTTGTTCGATGGAACTAATTACTCTTTTCGGAGACTCAGGATGCAGACATATCTGTGTGCTTTGGGATATGACATTTGGGAGTCAATAGACTATGGATACAAAATACCCTCTACTCCTCCAACAGATGTTGTTGAGAAGAAAAAGTTTGAGAATAACTCTAAAGCAAAGAATGCTATAATGTGTGGGTTAGTAGACAGTGAACTGATAAGGATCATGAGCTGTAAAATGGCAAAAGACATGTGAGACAAACTACAAAGCATTCATGAAGGAGATAGCAAGATCAAGGAAGCCAAGCTACAAACGCATTGAGCTCAGTTTGAAGAATTAAAAATGAATGACGATGGGAACATAGAGGCCTATATGTTGAAAGTCAATGGAATCATTAATGCGATTAGAGGACTCGACGAGGAAATGGAATATGCGGTCGTCATGAAAAAGGTACTAAGAACTCTTCACAAAAGATTTGATTCTAAAGTATCAGCTATAGAAGAAGCCAAAGATCTAAATATGTTTAGTATGGATGAGATGCATGGTTTGTTGACTGCGTATGAGATGAGAATAGGAAATTCTGATCCCACAGACAGAGAATCTACTTTTAAAGCCCACAAAAATATGAAAGCAAAACAAGAATCCAATGATGAAGAGACATCAGATGAGATGGAAGCAAAATTTATCCAAAAACTAAAAAGGGGACAAGGAAAATACAGAGGAAAGCTACCATTTAAATGTTTTAGCTATGGAGGCATTGGGCATGTTGTAGCTAGATGTTCGCTTAACAAGGAGAACGAAAGTGATGAAGAAACGCATCGAGAAAGAAGTGACTGGAAGAAAAAGACAAATTTTAGAAAGGGCAACTTCAAAAAGAAAAGTTTCATATCCAAGAATGTTAGCTCTTCTGAAGAAAGCTCAGGTGATGATTCTAAAGAAGAAACAGGTGAAGCTCTGTTCATGGTATTTGAAGAAAAAAAAATAGAAGAAAAATAAGAAGGTGATAAAAACCTTAAGGATGAGGCTGAAGTATATCTAGAAGGTGAGTTGGTTGCTGCACTTAAAGAGTTGAGTACAGAAAGAAAAAAGAATAAAAAGGTTTCAAGAAAGCTAGAGAATGCCAATGACATAATAAATAGTTTGAAAGTACAAACATATAAATTTAATAAAATGTCTGAAGAACTCGAAGTTCAATTAACCGTGAAAATAGATGAATGCAGCAAACTGGAAGAGGAAATTGTTGGTTTAAGGATTCAGTTAGAAGAGATGAATCAAAAATTGAGTTGTTATCACAAACTTGAAGGAAGCTCTATGAAGCTTGAAAAGATTATAAATAGCCAAAGGAGTACATGCATCAAATTTGGCTTGGGATTCATCGAAGGAGAATCATCAAATGGATCAAAGGCCTTAACTTTAGAACCCATAAAGAAAGAAGATAAGATCAAGGTTGATCAAGGAAAAACAAATCATGCAAAAGAAAGCAATAATGCCAGGCACAAAAAGAGCACTAACAATGATGGATTCACAAACGTCTCACATCAAAGGAGAAGAAGATTTGTGGCTCCTACTACAAAATGGCAAAAACCAACTCCCAGGTTCAATCAATCCTTTTTTGGTTATTGTTTTAAATGCAATGCTTATGGTCATAAGATTTTAGACTACATTTATAATATAGGACAAAGAAATTTCACCAGTAGAAATGTCTTTTCACCCTTGACGGATTATGCAGTATAATGCTATAACTGTCATAACTTTGGACACATTGCAAGAAATTGTAGAAGTACATATGCAACAAATAAATATCAAGGAAGAAAATCTCAACCAAATTGTTTAAGGCAAAATAGAAAATTCCTAGAAAAATGCACAAACCATTGACAAAGAAAAGTCTAAAAAAGTGACCAAAACTGTAGTCAAACCAAAGTGGAAAGAAAAGGAGCGACCCAAAGAAGAAAGGGAATCGTGTCTCCTTGGACTGAAGGAGACTACTCCATTATTGCACTAAGCCACTCCAGGTGGCACATCCTCAGGGGGAGTAATATTAAAGTTTTATTTTAATACTCCTATGTATTTGATTGGTTATCTGAGGATGAATGGCAGGCAGTCGAGAAACTGTCGTATAGTTGTTAAAGTGTGTTTTCAATTTATGCAGTGGTTTGAGGTAGTGTTGTGTATGTATGTGAAGTGAGTGCGCAGAAAGAGCAGAGTGCAAAGAGAATGCAAAAGGTGAAGACGATTGCTAAGTTTGGCTGTCACGACGCAGAACTTGCTGAAGACGTATTTTTGGCTAGGTGGATTGAGAGCAACAGAGGGTTGATGCTTACACAGAGTTGGTTGATACATGCTTCGACTAAGGTTTGTGATAAAGGGATGTTCATTGAGGTGATTGGTTGAGTTGAGTTGAGATTGAGATTTGAGTATAGAACATATTGAGTCTCTAACAATTCTCTTTATGCTTCTAGAAGATTTAATTGATACATTGATTGAGCATTAAGTATAGAACATATTGAGTCTCTAACAATTCTCTTTATGATTCTATAAGATTGGATAGATTCTGTGTGAGCCTATTGACAAGGTACAGAGGACAGAGTCTCAATGGATAGAGATCCAGCAGCCAACATAGTTGAAGATAGATCTGAGATGAGGTGCATGGACTCAGGGGGAGTCTACAGTAGCCCTTTGGTATTATTGTCAAAGGGAGAGAAAAATTACAGAAGATTGCATGAGTGTTGCCAACAATTCCAAAGGGGGAGATTGTTGAGCAAGGTGTAGCAAAAGTATTGTCATTTTTGTCAACATAGACTAAGGATCGGTTGATGCAATGGACATAGTCAGGGAGATCGGTTGATGCAGTGGATAATAGATTGATTGATGCAATGGATAGGAGTTTAGTGGTCATACAGAGCATGTATAATGAGAGCATGTATAATGATTCTCCAAAGAAGAACGTAGTGGCCCATATGCAAAAGCTCAAAGAAAAAGACAAGTAAGAAAAGTGTCGCGATATCGCGACATGTTGAGCAAGCATGAGAAACTGTCACGATATCGCAACATGAATGGCCAGAAATAAAAACTATCGCAATATCGCGACATGTTTGGCAAGAAAAGAAAACTATCATGATTTCGCGACATGTTGGCAGAGAAAAATCCAAGTGGAAAAACTGTCGTGATTTCGTGACATGTTCAAAGAGAGAGAAAGCACAAGAAAAACTGTCATGATTTCACATGTTCGAAGAGAGAGAAAGTGCAAGAAAAACTATCACAATTTTGCGACATGTTCCAAGAGAGAGAAAGCGTAAGAAAAACTGTCGTGATATTGCGACATGTTTGAGGAGAGAAAGCGCAAGAAAAAATATCATGATTTCATGACATGTTTGATGGAGAAGGTGCAAGCAAAGAAAACTATCATGATTTCGTGACATGTTTGGAGAGAAGGCGCAAGCAAAGAAAACTATCATGATTTCATGACATGTTCGGGGAGAAGGAGCTTGCAAAGAAAAGTGTCACGATTTCGTGACAA